>OY728134.1:1408566280-1409816280 GCA_963277665.1 Viscum album
TAGTTTATGGATAAAGTATTGACATTTCATATGCTAGTTTTAATACGATTGTTTATTTATGTTTAATCCTTTCTATATGAGGAATGCATTGAACTTAATATGTGACTGGTGGAGCCCGCTATAGATCCTAGATGCATCGGTAGGTCTCATGAGACAAACTAGTGTCGTGGAAAAAGGCTTGGTCAAAATCTTATTTGTAGACTTGGCACGAGGCCTTGGCTACGTGGTTATGGTAGTCTGGCATTATGAATTCCATCATTATGAAAGTGGTAATTGATATTTCATGTCATTATTTGACTAGTAGAATATCCATGTGAATAAGTAAATGGAATTATTTAATTTTATCTTTGCCATATTATGCTGAAGTTCTTGTTTAAAAGGCTTCTGTTTAAGTTATACATTGCCTTAAATGTTTATGTTTATTTATGAAATGTTTTGCTATATTGTTATCCTTACTAAGCATCTGAGCTCACCCATTTCAATGTTTTATTTTTCCTAGAATGTGAATAATTAATTTATTAATGACCTGCAGGGATATTATGTGGGGATATGAGTGTGGACTATGGAGACTATGTTGTTGTTGTTTTCATTTTTATGATGTAATGTAAGACTTATGAATATATCTAGTGTTTCCAAGGCTACTAAACTAATCGGTCTTTCGAGATTTGATCTTTCTTGTGATCATGACAATGTTATGTAATAATGCACTGAATCTGGGTAACTGGGGTCGGGGTGTTACAAATATAGTAGTATGTTATTATTTTTATGTCATAACTGTTTTCTATCTCATTTCTTTTAATTGGAAAATAGAAGTATCTCTCCTCCATAGTTGTGGAGTACCTCCCCCACGTAGTGATATGGTTTGTTTTCCATCCCTCTATTTCATGGTGGGTTATATTGAAATATTTAATGTTTAAATATGATATATATTATATATATATATTAATTGTAATATATTATATGTGTTATTTAAATATAATCCATTTGAAAATGATAATGTCACTCATGTGATTGTATGGTCTACCACCTCTTCCAAGCAATATTTTTTTTCATTTTTATTTACATGTATTGTAATAAGGACATAGTTGATGACTATATATTATATTTATTATATAATAAATATTATTTAGTGGTGAATTATTATTTATATTTCTCTTTTATATCTATCAAAATGTGGAAACATCACTTATGCATATGTATGAACTATAGTCTCCATATAGTGATATAAATCATTTTTCATCAGTAATTTATATGAATGGTTATAAAAGTTTATATAATGATTGAAAATGATACTTATGAAATTATTATGATTATTGAGATATTTAAACCGCTATAAATGTATAAGGACCATAAATTATCCACCTGAACATAGGCGAAAAATGAAAAAGATAACACCTAAAAGGGAAATTTTATTAAACAGAATTTAATAAATGGTTGTTAAAATGTTATAATTTTATAATATATGATATTATAAATATATATATATATATATATATTATATAATTATACCAAATATAATTTTATTATATAAGAATTTCTAGTTCATATGATGTAAGTTACACTTGAGGTAATTGTTTCTCATCTCACTTTTACTTAATGAGGCAAATGCCATATTGAATACTTGTTTCATTTTTGTGGGGAATATAGAACCCATGAATATATTTTACAATTAATTTATTGAAAATTATTATTTTTTAATATTCCCTATAATATTCTCTCTTTTATGAGGTTTTTACTATGATATTACTAATATTTTATGGGGTTTATGTTACAATCTTATTTCCACTCAAGATATTCTATGAAAAATTTATATTGAGGGAACTTTTATGGATATTATACTTATAAAAATAAATTTTATTATCATCTAGTTATTCCTAGAATATTTATGTATTAGTACCATTTTTATATCTTTGGTATTAAAAATTATTAAGAAAATGGTTTCGAAAAAAAGTCACCCTTGTTTCCTCTTTTACTGATGAAGATTTTCTTCCTTTTCTAAAATCTAAAAATTATTTTATACAATTTATTTCTTATAATTAAAATATTTTTTTATTGAAAATTTTCTACACAATTAATTTTTTTAAATACTTCCAATATCTCTCATGTTTAACCTTATTTGGAATCAGAGCACACCCATTCTTATGTTTTACATTACCCTTTAAATTAATACTTGTTTCAATTATTTTATACCTAATATGGGTAATAGACATTAATAACCCAATATGAAATGTTATAGTATTTTTATAAATCTGCAATTTATATATCCATGTTTCCAAAGATACTAAACCTATATGGTTCTAGGCTTGATAATATGATATGTAAATAGTATTCCTATAAAATTTTGAAATATTTATGTAGGAAATTTTTGGATCACATCATTTGGTATTAGGAGAAGGACTAGTTATTTTTTGAAACTAGGATGTGGAAACTTTGTTGAGAATACATAGTATAAGCCTAATTATAGGAGAACAACCAATGTTATGGTAAATAAAAGAGTATGGGTTTTTCTATATAATTATAATGACAATTTATTTTAATATAAAAAAATATCAAATATTTTTATATAAATATTCATTACAACTTATATTGATCGACACTAGACCTGTTTAGGTATAGTGCCTTTGGAAACACAGATACATGAAAAGCTAGTTCAATAGTGAACTGCAACATTTCCCCCCAAAATAATCCATAACTACCACCCTTCTTAGGAATATCATACAAATTACCTTTCTTCATATCATGGGGAAGGGAAACATATGAAAGGGTGAGCTTAGATTCTCAGTAAGGGTAAAAAATAAGATATTATAATAACATGATCACAAGAGTATAAGAACACGATAATAACATTTTCAAAACCATACCCTACGTATCATAGACCATGAACATAAGTAATGGAATAAATAATGGATGTTCATAACACGAGAATCTAAAAGGAATCAAAGAACAAGATCTATGAGTTCATAAGATTATTATGAGATATATATTTTCAGAATAAAAGCAAGAATAAAAAATCTTATGTCAAGTATACACATCAATACATTCATAAAATGTTGGGCTTTGGATAAACACTAGTTTACATGATTTGGTCTTAGGATAACCATATGTTCACCCTCTTTTGGTATTGGAATAACCTACTATGTACCCTCTTTTAGTCTTTTGATAACCTCTTATATACCTTTTCAGATCAAATAACCTTAATCATTACCCAATTCATTGATGGAAGATATAGGTACCACCCATCACATAAACCATAAATCTTTTTACAAAATTTGATAACACATTTATCATATCATAACCCATGAAAAGAAATTGGTTTCATAAAAATTTCACCATATCATCATAACATAACCTATGGAAAAATGAATGGGTTTCATATACATATTATCATCATAAACATAAACTGTTACAAGAAAAATACAAATGGTATCCTTGGATCATATACCCATAAAAACATAAGATACAGATAAGGATTTCATATTATATGGTAAATTATTTTGGATGATCACATGGATCATCTCTTGAGGAAAATAGTCTTTACACTTTAAAAAACACTTTTTGAAACAAAAAAACATTTTTTAAATCATTTTCATTGAAAACAAACATAGAAGCATATAATGAAAGGTTTAAATATCATTTAAAAAAATTGAGGAAAATATACTTTTCAATTTGAAAAGAACTTTTTAAAGCCTAAAAACATTCAAATTCCTTTTCTTTGAAAAAAACTATTGAAACTTATAAAGTAATATCTAAATATCCTTCAAAACATTTCTTGAGGAAAATATCCTTTCAACCTTGGGGAAAAAATTTCATAAAATTCAAAATTTTCAAAAGTAATTGTTTTTGAAAATAATTTTGGAAATATATATCGTAATAATTAAAACATTAAGTGTTCATGATGAGGGATATTCTATTCTTGTTCTATATGTTACAAAAACATTCCTTTCAAATTTTTAGTAAAATTGAAACATGAATTATTTAGAAAATGACAAGAATATTCCTTTTAAAAAGTTTTAAAAAATGTCAAAAAGGGAATATATTACATTAAATATTCATAGATGAACATTTAATACTTCTTGAAAATATTTTAAAAAACATGGATATGGAAGAAAAATGATTTTAGACAAAGGATATAAATAAAGTCAATTTCATTAAAAACTATTTTAAACTCTTGAGTTCATAAAGAGTAGAAAATAATTATAAAAGATTTATTTTCAAAAAATAAACATAAGATATAATATTAATGTTTTTTAGGAAATATATCGTAATATGTTTTCATCAAAATCATAATCATAAACAATCTTGATAAACAATGAGACTATAACATAAATCCTTGACCACTTTTGTAACTTTTGAATCATAAAACCCATAAAATATCACATCCAATGAAAAAATTATACAACATTAATAGAATTGAATTAATTATATAACATGTAAAATTGTTATTATGTACACCTCATGAAATAATATTAGTGAATAACATAACATATTCCTTGAAGAACAAAAATTGAGTCAATATAGTTTATATTAAGTCTCGACTTCCTTCATACATGTTCAAAACTCATGTATAATAAATATAATATTATTATAAATATATTGATGAAACAAATATATATATATATATATATATTATCCAATATATTATTTAATTATGATCTTTCATTACCCATTTATTAACAATTCCTTGTTACAATCAAGTTTTAGGTAATAATTGTTTTGTTTCTCATGTATGTTTTGTTTTTTTTGATCATTTTAATATGAACCAAGTTTCACAATCTTAAAAATGTTAAATTTTTTTAAAATTAATTTATATTGTGTATGTATTTATTTTAGAGTAAAACAACAATTTTAGAGATAGAAATTGAAATACATTGTTTATGGAGACTGTATGTCATATGTATGCAGGAGCGATGTTTCTATTTTCTTGATAGATGAAACCAAGGAAAAAAAATAATATTATCACATTAGAATATTTTTTATTTCATATATATGATATATTATTTTTATAAATATAATTATAACTTTTCATATAAAGCGCAAGTGAAAAATGAATCACATTACTTCACGAGGTGGCAGTTCGCCATACACACGAGCATCATTATCATATTCCCGTGGAATGGAAATTAAGAAGGTACATGTGATATTATAATTATATAAGTATAATTATGTAATCAATATAATATATATAAATTAAATACATCATCATATCTATCCATGAGAGGTGGTGATGGAAAATTAATTATATCTGTTCATGTGGAGGTAGTCTGTCTTACACATGGCGGGTGGTTTCATTTACCATTTGATGGATGTGGATATATATGTTGGTCATGAAATTAATATAATAAAATATAAATATAAGGGATTCAAGTTTCTAATTAAATTATCATAGTTTAATAATGTTTTATGTATGTGTAAGTAAAAATTAAATAAAAACACATGTTGAATAATTTTACTTCTTCGCTAGATAACCTCTTTACGAAATACCTAAAGCCTTCATAGGAGGGTTCCCAAGATAGAAAACCCAAATATATTTTTAAGGGGAAATAAAATAATATATTTTATTTTCAAATTTTCAAAAAATTGGTTTTGGAAGCGTGTAGAGGATAGAAGATGGGATGGACTTTTATAAGTGGGGGAGATGACACACCTTGAATTTTTTAAAATAATTTAGTGTATAAATGTTCTTTACATGTACAAAGGCTCTAAAACAAGACATTATAGAACATAAGAGGTTAATAGGTTGAAATATGTCTATACAATCGGATTTAAACATCATTAAAAGTCAATTGACAAATTATATGTTTAGTTTATCCCCCGAAAAACATGTTTTAATGATAACCATGATAATTATTTTTTACCTTTTTTACTATTAATTTCGACCAAATATTAAGATTAAATTATTATATAATATTAATTATTCAGAATCAAAATTGTAAATATATTTTTTCGATATTCCATTAGCATATTTTTACTGATATAATTTAAAATTAAACTAGTAGATATGATGAAATTCGTATTATCAAAAGAGAAAACCCGGAAAAGTTAACAATGCTTTTTTATCAAAATTCATTATAAAATTGATTTAAATAACCTATATTGAATAAATTATAATATAATTTACATAATTTTACTTTTTAAATTATTTTAAACAAAACATGGATCCTTATAAATTCCAAAAAGAAAAGGAAATTTTCAATAAACACCATTATTTTCACTATTTATTGAATACTTACACCTTTTAGAAAAACACCAAAAAGTTTCCCTAAGATAACCATGAAATATTTCATCCAAAAATTTCTTCCATATTCTTTATTAAATTTTCTAAAATTTTCAATAAATAATTTTATTATTATTTTAACATAAATAAATACTAATCTATATTTTGGAGAAATAATATTTTTCAAAGAATATAAAGACTTTTATAAAAATTAAGTACTTTTTTATCTATATTATTCCTTTATATAAAAAAATTTAATTAGATTTTAAAATTTGGATATTATTAATCATTATTAAACATTTAATGAAAAATTAATAATCTTCATGTCTAATTAATAATATTGATAGTTTTTCATTTTTCATTAAAACTGTGTGTGGTGTATAATGCAGGTCATCGATGAAATTAAATTTATTTGAAAAAAACCATAAAATTATCATGGTGGAGCATTCTTACCCCCATAAAATTAATCTTTATTTCACAATTTATAATATTAATAAAAGAAAATTAGGATACTTTAACCATATTATATACTTTGGTTCCCATGTATCCTTTTCAAATCAGTGATTTTGACAAAAAACATCAACCAAGTGAGTGGTCTTATTTTGTGATGTGTTCTCTCTATGATAAAAAATATCCACCAGTTTCTCCTCATAATAATGATAATACTATAGTAGTGTGAACTCTATGTTCAGTATATGTGATGGACCAGTTATGCACTTCCCAAGGAGAGATACAAAGAACACATTATGAAATATAGGGAGGTTTGGTGGAAGAGCCAAATGATAAACTACAGTCCCAATACGATAAATAATTTTAATGGGATTGATATACCTATGGATTATTTTACCCTTATTTTGAAATATCATTTCTTTATTCCAATGATAAATGTGTAGAAACATCTTCTCACCAACATAAATTCTAGATCACACCTACGATTGTAAACATAACTTTTCTAATTATTATGTGATTCCCTTTTGTGTTTCTGAATTACTCTAACCTTATATGACATTTTTTAGTTAGTTAAGGTCTTAATATATTTAATTGTATAACATTATCCATGAACACTGGATTTCTACACTTCTTTAAATTTTGGGATTCATAAGAGTCATCTAATTTATTGAGTGAATTCTATTGTTGAAAGAAAGCTCTACTAGAGGGAGGTGTTGATCTGAACCACCTTCGAAATATATATAATAAGATCTCAACATCTCATCTACGGTATTAATTGTTCTCTTAGAATTTTCATCTATATGATGCTGATACAAGGTGGTGAAACTCAAATCTGTATCATGTTCTTACTAAAGATTTCCCTAGAACATTTAGTTAAACCTCATATCCTGATCAGATACAATAGAATGTGGTAATTCATACAACATTACCAATTACTTAATGTATTGTACAAAAATATAATAAAGATAATAATATTATCTTATAGTAATGAATTATAATATTTTCATAAGGTGACCCAGAATAACCCAAAAATAATTATAGCCTTTGTGAGTTTTCAGGAGTATGAGGAAAATATCTATTGTAGTGTTTTCCAAATTCCATTTTTATGGATAATGGTTGAATCAAGCTTTCGAACCTTTCTCTCTCAGCCTTAACATACTGAAATATAAATCATAAAGATGAATAAATATAACTATCTATTTTTATATTTTTCTATTAGAAATAATCTTTCACATAGGCCAGTGGTAGGAACTATATCCTTGTCTCCATTCAGTTGTGGGTTCAAGACCCATAGAACTGTTAGATGTGATAGGTGATCACTTGACCAATGGGTTATCATTTTTCCAATACTATATTCTTAAAACGTTCATAAATAATATTAACCCAAAAGTACCTTAACATAAATGATTAAGTAACCCCTTTATGGTTACCAATACATTTAATCTTATATCTATAAAAGGAATTACTCCTCAAATAACATGTTCAATAAATCACATACAAAACCCAAGGGCTGTGTTTCCATAAATGTTTCCAAAAATATCCTTAGTCTAGACAAAATACTATCACAAAAAACATAAAAATTGGTGAATATTAATTTGAACATATAATATAACATAAAGTCATAAACCTGTGATAGTATCCCTAACTATTAAGTTGATATTACATGGAGACATATGTGCTTCCAAAAAATAATTAGCCCCATTTCCCTTAAATATGATATTTTCTTAGACAAAAACATTTCCATTGGAATCTTAGGTTATATTTGCAACCCATATAATATAAAATTTGATTTCATTATTCCAGAATTGATGTGGAGGTACATAATAATTTCCCATAATCACATAAAATACCACTGAAGGGTTAGCGATAATATTTTCATAGGGAACACTAAAAAAAATTCCTAACTATGTGGTGGAGGATTAGGGTTCCCTGATTATTCTAGTTCACTTGAACTATTGATATTTCATTATATTTAGCCTCTTTCTGTTGGATTAAAAGGTTTTTGTGGCTTATCATCCTCTTTAGGCCATTTATTGGGTATTTATTTGTATAATACCCACTCTCTTTGCATTTGAAACAATATAGTGTGGGTGGTGCATTTTGTGGAGCTTTATCTCTATTCACTATCTTAACAAACATATTCCAATCAATTCAGAATCCAAACCCTCGATGACCTTACTTTTCACACATAATAAATCTTATAGTCCCCATAATATAATTTCATCCATGTTTCCTTTTTCAATTTAAGTATAAAGGAAATATCATCTTCTTTTCTCCATGTTTTTTAGAGTTTTACTTTAATTCCATATTTCTTTTCTTGTCAAAACTATGTGATTGATGAGTAATTCTAATATCCATTTCCCCTATGATTGGGAAAAAAATTCATATCTTCCAATGTAACTTATGATTAATTCCCTTTAGTGTCACGGTGATGAGCTATTGATGAATGGATCAACCATAATTTCGGGTTAGATAATAATACCAGAAGAGTAACTTGAATGTCTTGTAAGATTTTCCTCATAGATACCTATAAATTTATCATCCATATAATTCATCCAAATAAATTCCTTATAAATATTTTCATGAATAATTTTAGGAAGGTACTTATTGAAAAATAATCACTTAAATTCATCACACTCCATAGAGTTACTTTCTTCAGGTTACATCATGTTCTTGATATGATTCCACCGCTGATCTGATTCACCTTCCAAATGTTAAACAACAAAAATAACTTTTTAATGCTCGAAGCACTGGAGAATATAAAATATTATTTAAATAGTACTAATAAATTCTTTAGAAACTAGTGGATCAACTGGAAATCTAAAAGAAGGTGGATGTTGCCTCATGAAGTAATCAAATAATTGTTTCCACCTTTTATCTTTTGGAAGTTCATCATGCTTTATATCTTTTAAAATTATCTGATCATATAAAAAAAATTCATTCTGTCTCCCATAATGTTTGGTTTATCATATGTGAAATCATTTAATTTCTTATTTCAATCATTATTAATACAGTTAATTTTTTTCAAGCAAATAACTAAAACCAAAAATAATAGTGTAAGTGATTATAATTCTCATGGGGAACCCCATAAACATAGAGTGACTTAAAAAATTTCTAAATCATGAAACTTATTTTCAATATATGAGTCCTTATGTTCATCCTAGGTTATTCATAGTAATCATATATTCATATCCTTCATGATGGTTTATAAAAAAATGAAAATTAACCAGATCGTATCCCCTCATTTTGTGAAACCAGGTTCATAGTTAGGTGCATTTTCACGTACCATGTAATGTTTGAGTCAGTATCAATTTGTATTTTTCATTGTTATTGACCCTAGGTAAATATATTCCAAAACCAAATCAACATGTAGTTTATATATATAGGGATTCATTTCGACATAATCTATGTAATAACTTTCTTTCCATTTTTTTCATGTTATCCTATACTTAGTTTTATCGTAAGGATTTTCTATAAAGTTTTATCATTATAGTTTTTAAAGGTTAACTAAACATTAATTTGATACAAAATATAATGACAGATAATTTTTATACATAAATATCAAATATTTTTAGTCAAATATTTGTTACATAAAATAACGACCCATTCCATAACCATATAGGTCTAGTTCCTTTGGAAACATGGATGCATAAACAACTAGTTCATAATTGAACTATATCATCTCCCAATAAATTATTCATAACTAGAACTCTTATTCTAAATACCATAAATAATATAATTCTTCACAATATGGGGAGTGAATAAATAATAAAGGGTGAGCTCAGATGCTCTGTAAGGGTAAATAATGAAGTTATGAACATAATATGAGTATAAGGGTACAAGAAAATGAGAAAAACTTTTGATAAAACATAGAATGAAAATAATTGACCATAAATATGAGTCATTGAATAAATCATGGATTTTTATAAGACATTAATCATAATGAATTCAAATAACAGAAGTGATAAGGTCATAAAATTGACATAAGATACAAATTTTTGGCATACAAATTAGGATAAAAAATATTATTTCAAGGTTATACACCAAGACATTCAAAACATGTTTGGAATGGAATAAACAATAGTTTACTTACTCCAGGGCTGGGATAACCTCTTATGTACCCTCTTTTAGGATTGGGAAAATTACCCACATATCCTCTTTTAGGCTTATGATAACCTCCCATACACCCCTTTATCTCATTTAACAATAACCATTATCCACTGATGTAGAGGGAGATATCTGTCCCCCACAAAACATAAATCATAAATTTGTGTTCTAAAAGATCATAAAACGTTCATTATATCTTAATCAATTCAAACAAATGTGTTTCATAATCATTTTATCATATCATCATAACATAACCTGTGGAATAAGGAAAATGTTATAAATATATTTTCATCATAAATAAAAACCATTCTAAGAAACAATAAGAATGGTTACTTGAGATAATATCCCTAATAAAGAAACATTTAAAAAATGATTATATATTAGATGGAAATAGGTTTTGACATTTCACTTGGAACATTGAGTAATAAAACCATCCTAATTTGTAAAATAATTTCTATAATAGAAAACATCTTCAAAACCCTTTTTTTGAAAATAAACATTGAAACGTATTACAGAAGCTTTAAAGGTCATTTAAAACATTTCTTAATGATAATATCCATTATATTTTGAAATTTTCTTGTAAAACATTAGTCATATTAAAAATACTTTTCTTTGAATCAATCATAGGAAACTTATAAATGAATTTTTAAATATAATTTAAAACATTTCTTAAGGAAAATATCCATTTGAATTTGAATAAAAAATTAAAAACCATATTTAAAAAAACTCTTCTATTTTCAAAATAATCATATAAAAACATAAATAAATATTTTATAAAAATGATTGGTTATAATAATGGGAAATTCTTTTCAAGTCATATGCATTAAAATTATGATTCCTTTAACATTTTTGGTAAATAGAAAACGAGCCTTATTTGGAAAATTAAATGGAGATTAATTTTAATAAATTTTGAAAATAATTAAGAAAATCGTACAAAGATAGTTAAATAATCATGGAGGAACATAATAACATTCAGGAATATATTTTTAAAAAAATTATATATATAATAAAGAGAATTTTTGACAGAGGGGAAAAATAAAGTCAATTAAAAAAAATCTAATAAAATCATGAGTAAATAAAGAGAGTAAAATAGAGGAAAACAAGTAATATTATTACATAACTATAATATAATTAATCTCAAGAAGTTATTTGAAAAAATATTACAGTATTTCCTCATTGAAACATTGATGATAAAAAATCACGATAAATGATGATATTGTAACTTCAAACCCTTAAAACTTTGGTATCTTCTGAATCATAAACCATTTAAATAAATAAATAAAATGAAACTATAAATATAATAAATATAAACAAATTCATTATTTAATGGGTAAAATATGTATTATATACACCTCATAAAATAACATAGGTGCATTACATAACATATGTCTCAATAAAGGTGAATTCAGAAAACAATCAATTACCTCAAGTATTGATTACCTTCATACATATTAAAACCTAATGTATTATAATTATATTTTTATTATAAACATATTATAGAACCATAATTATATATATAATACAATATATTATTAAATAATAACATTTAATTTCCCATTTATGAATAATTCATTATTAAAATCACATTTTAGGTAATCAATGCTTTTTTTAATTTATGTTTTGATATGTTATGTTTGGTCCATTTACATTGATCACGGATAATTCATATTCATAATGTTATCAATAATATAAATATCTTATATATAAATTATATATTTATTTTATATTAATTCATATATGTTAAATATATAAAATGAAATATATTGTTCATGGAGACAACAATCCATACGTATACACAGACAATGTTTCCATTTTCACAATGGATGAAATGATGGAATTTAAATAACATATTAAAATTAAATAATATTTATTTTTTTAATACTTATATAAAATATTTTCATGAATCATATCCTTATTAGTTTTCATTCAAAACATAAGTGAAGAATGAATCACATCACTTCGCGAGCTAGTAGTCCGCTGTACACACGAGCGAAGTTATCGCAGTCCAACAGAATAGATAGTAAGATGGTATATGCAATATTATAATTAAAAAATTCTAATTAAATTCTAATTATAATATATAGACATTAAATATATCATTATATCCATCTGTGAGGGGTGGTTATAGAAATTTAATTATGTTGGTTCGTGATGTGGTTGTCTCCTCTAAACACAATTGATAGTCTGGTTTCCCATTATATAGAAGGGGAGATATATGTAGGACATTAAGTTAACATAATAAAATATATTTATATGATAGATATGGGTATTATTATATAATCATAGTTGAAGATGATATGAAGGAGGTGGAATAATAAATAAAACTAAAACAAAAGTTTAAGAATTTCACCTCTTCTTCAGAGAACCTCATTACATTTATAACTAAAGCCCTACTAGGATGGTTTAATAAGAAAAATAAGGCCTCTAAGATATATAGAGGGAATTAAAGATTATATTTAGGAAGGTATTGGAAATAACAAATGGTTTTTCAAGTGTGATGAGTAGAGGAGTGTTGGTGAGTTTTAATAAGTGGGGGAGAGGACACACATGGAAATTTTGAAAAGAATTAACCATACCACAATTTCTCACATGTGAAAAGAAAAAAAAATGAGGCTATATATAATATTATAGATTATAATGACTAAATATGGACATAAAATAGGTTTTGAAGAACCTTTTAGGTCATATTACCCCTTATCATTTTAGTTTAATCCCCATTAAACCCGTTTTAACCTTAATCGTTGTAATTAATTTTTACAATTTTTAATATAAATTTTGACCAAAACATAAGATGGAATTATTATATAATGTTATTTATTTTTATCCAAATAATATAATATAATTTTAAAAATTATATTAATAAATGTGGAAAATTTTAATTTAAAATTAATTCAATGGATGTGTTTAAAGAGTTATTATCTAAGGAGAACTATTTTAAAAGTATAATTTTTTATCAAAATTAAATACGAAATTGATTAAAATGACCTATATGTGGTTAATAATAATAAAATTTATCTAATTTTGGTTTTCCATGTAGTTTATAATAATATATAATCTTATAAATTATATAAATGGAAAATAAATTTTCAATTAAAACATGTATTTTTTACAATTCATCAAAAAAAATAATATTTTTAGAAAATACTGAATAATCAACCTAAGAAAATTTTGAAACATTAATTTCAAAAATGAGTTTATTTTTCAAAATCAATATTCTAAAATCTGAAAAAAAAAATTAATTTTTTTATAAAAATACATACAAGTCTATTTTTTTGAGAAAATTAATATTTTTCAAAGCATATGATGTCAATACTAAAAAATAAGTACATTCATATCAATATGATTTCATTATATAAAAAATTATACATGATTTTCAAATTTTATATTACTATTCACTCCACAAAGCAAAATGGGTATGTAATAAAAACCATGTTTAAATAATTCAATTGATAATTTGTTGTGATCCACTAAAACTAATTATTATTTGTAACACAAGTTACCAAAGAAATTGAATTGTTTTGAAAAAAAATCCTAAAGTTATTAGAGTGTTACAAAAAATCACCCTAATCTATATACTAGTATGTGTGTTTAGTTGTGGTATAAATTTTCCTTGGGTTCACAACTCTAAAAAGGGAATATTTGGTATTGGCATAATCATCACCAGTGTATGATGAGTGCGATTAAGGATCCTCACCATGCTATAGACTCTTGAGGTAAATTCTTGTGTTAATTTACATTATATTCATTAAAATTTCAGAATTATTCAGATAGATAATGAACTTGTATGACCTTGGTTAAACACAATGTTTCGTAGAGTTGTAGAAGGTGTCATGATGTATACATCATAATATTGATTTTCAAGATTATATGATTTATCAATATGATTATTATTTATAACACTATGAATTTTGGTTTTAGTGAATGGATAAAAAAAGGTAATTATTATTAATTATGAATGTTATAGAAAGTGGAATGATTATATATATGAGAAACCCAATTAAATGGGAGTTGGAATGAAAAACCAAGTAATTATGAATGATCTACAATATTGTTTATAGTTAACAATTTCAACGTGGGGGAGTTCCCTATTACTCATAATAAAAGGGAAAATAGTGTTTCATGGGGGTTATATTGATGAAGACCTTATTGGGAAGCCAATTTAGCTTCCAACATGTCATGTGTGTTGGAAAAAGCACATAGGGATATGTGTCCAAGGAATGAGAAAATATTTTATGTTTGGAAAAAATGAAATAGAGTACGTATTTTCCATTAAAACATACTTAGTGAAATGTGGGGGATAAAATATATATTATGGAACTATTTACAGTTCAATAAATTATGTCTTGGGAACATGGGAATTATCTGATTAAACCCTTTAATCCAAGGGATAACTCACAGACCAAGGAAGGTCCTATGTAATTCAAATCATTCAAGTGGAATCATTTAAGTGTTTATTTACTGATATTTGGGAATCATGTTATAGATTTTATTATCAATGAAATTTTGGTTATAAGAATCATGATACACCTAAGTATTATTCTATAATTGTTTCTCTTTAGTTATATCCTATTATATATTAAATGGTACCCATAAACTAAAAAATTGATATTGTCACAAATCGATATTTTGGTAAAATCGTATGATTTAGGGATATATTTCCCTTAATATATGCACAATGTTACAATAATAATGATTAGTTTGAATAAATAGATTATTAATATTGACAAATTCATTGGAAATGTATTTATGACTATGGAATTGATTAGTGATTCAATGAGAAAGATATTTATGTAATCTTTATGAAATTTTACTACATTTTTTTATTTTTGGAATATATTTGATAGACTATAATTTTATTTAAGGAAAAATGGATAGAGTTATTTTTTGGAATAATTAGTGTCATAATTGGGGTTATATGATGATTCTTGATATTTTTGAAATGATTATGATGTTTAAAGAGAACATCTGATCATGGTATTCACATGTCTAGTGTGTTACATTATGGCATATTTTATATTTTTAGGGATTAATGTTGGGTTAATTTTGGAAATTTAGCGACCTTGCTTCTAAATTTTTAGTTTTTTAATATCACCAATAATAAGTTGGTGGGGTATTAAGGTTAAATAACTATGTTATGGTTCATGTTTAACATTGTGTGTTATTGTTATGGATTTATATATTAATTTATTATTTATTCACATATATATTTTCCCATATTGGATAACATTTTCAACCCATATTAGTTTTCGTAAATATATTGACAAATGAGGAATTATTTTTCATTATTTTATTAGTATTATGATTTTTTAAAAGATAATTTCAGTGTTTTAGGCATGAAATTTTATTCCTGAAAGTTCCTTTTATAGAGTAATAGATGAAGTTGAAATTGATCAAAGCATAAATAAAGGAATAAAGTATACAAATGAAACTTAAATAAATCAAATATTAATATTTTATCATGTCTAAAATCATGATACTAAAATAATACTTCACCACTAGTAAAATGATCTTGAAATAAAAAAGTTTCCTTTTTCCTTTATTTCTCAATAATTAATGGCCATATTTATCTCTTACTATTTTTTGTTTTTGTGGTAATTAACCTTCTATATCCCTCTCTATTACTCTTAGGACATTATTTTTGTACTATATGACCATATTTTATATTCTCTCTAATGTAAACCATATATATAAAGACTATAATGATTTATTACAATTAACCTTTATGTTAATCACTTTCCATTTTCAAAGTATGTTTTATTATCCATCTATACAATTTGGGTTTTCAAGAAAGGTATTTGGAATTATCCAAACATTTATTCTCGTGATAAAAATTTAAATTTTGATATTTCTTTAAGGGTAGAGATGTACCACCCCAAAATTTTAGTTTAAGTGATTAATTAGTTAGATTGTTTTCTTGGCACGTAACATTGTGTTTTAAGAGTATTTTGATATAGTATAAAAATATTATTATTTAAATCCTAAAAATATAATAAAAACATATATATTTTTAGGTATGAATAGGTGAAGTACCAGTATGAAATATATGTATAATAATTCTATGGTATACTGTCTAATTTATAAATTCTTATGAAATAATCAGTACTTTTTGTAAGGTCAATTTATGCATCAAAAATAGGTTTTTTTCTAATTTTTTTAATCTATTTTAAGATATAATATCATAGGTAATGTATACACAATTTATAAATTGTATTTTATAAAAATGATAATTTTTTTAAAAAAATTATTATATGAATATTTTCCCACCATTAATGTTAAGGATTTTTCTAAAAAACAGATTTTTTCTGAAAATAGTTTTTTTAACAGTGAAAAAATTCTGATTTGATGCAATACTATCATATCATTTAGTGTGTTTAAAAAGAATCAATTTATTTTTAATTTATTTTAACAATTAACTAGTTCCTTTATAAAAACATAATCCAATTAATTTCAACGAAATTTTCATTATCCTTGAATTTAGTATAGAAATGTATTTTTACGTAAAATTGCATTTTAGGGAAAACAGTTTTTCATCCTATTTTTGTGTTTATATTATTAATAATATATTATAAGTATAGGTAATTATTGTTTTTAAAATTGACTCCATATTGGGATTAATCATGTCTATATTTTTTTCAATTGGTCAACTTTAAAAAATTTCATCGAGAATAGTATTCGTGGTAAATATTTGTGGCTTTAGTAAGCATAAATTGGATAATTAAGGATAATAATAATCTAATAAAGATTTTAAAATCTACATCTCACTTAAATTATTTCTAATGGATAAGTATTTTTCATCCCAAATCATCCAAAATTCAAAAATATTTAATTTATATTCTATTTGAATGTGATAATTACATATATATTTTTTGTATATAAATGAAAATTCCAAAGAGTCACTCTCATGCTTTTAATTTATCATATATGTTCACATAGGGATAATAAAATTTTATGAACATATATGCAAGTTTATTTTGAGAATAATTAATATATTTTTTATTATATTCTATTATTATTTAGCTTTAGTGGTTTTATAATTACATTAATTGCATACACAATGCTAACATATTTCTTGTGTAAGAATTAGAAAAATCAAAATAAATTATTTTAGAAACATCAAAAGTAATATTTTTTGGGATGAATTTTGGTGTCAAATGAATTTAATGGTTAATAATAAGTTTAATTGAATGAAAATGTTTATATTCAAATTGAATAACTATACTAATATTATTAAAGTCAAAATATGTGAATAGATCTAAAAATGACTTTAATGGTATTTTCTGTTAAATGAAATATTACTAAATTATTTAAAATACATAAACATTTTGGAATAGAAAAATATAAATGGGATATGGTCCAAAATTTTATCCCTTGGCAATTTTCATACCAATTTTTGCATTATATGTAAATCTATAATTAGTTTTTAATGAATTGTTTTTTATGTTTAATGGTTTATTTGATTAACGAAGGGGTTGAACAAAAGATATGTTTTATAATTCTTAATAAATATTTACAAATATTATGTTATGAAGATATTTCAAATAGAAAATATAATTAATTATTGGTTTTTTCAAAATGTGTCAACTTTAAAATG
Source organism: Viscum album (assembly GCA_963277665.1). NCBI lineage: Eukaryota > Viridiplantae > Streptophyta > Magnoliopsida > Santalales > Viscaceae > Viscum > Viscum album. Next base: position 1,408,584,643 of record OY728134.1, read on the forward strand.
AAAAATATATTATATTTACATCATTTATGTAATCCCTTGTGCGTCTATTCCATCACTTTAAAATAACACCTCCCATCCTCTAATATTAATAATACATTGATCCACTTATATATATCAAAACCTGAAAAAAATATCCTTCTCCATTTTCTAGAGGTTCTAAAAGATTAGTAAAACCTTTTATAGGGTCCTTAAGAAGAGTTCTAAAAGAGTTTTATCAAATTGAAGGTAATCCTCTTAACCAATCAATTTCCTTTCACTTATTTTTTTACCTCTATAATTTTTATCCTAAAAATTAATATATAAAAAATAAGTTTCTAAAATATACAAGGATGTTATTATGATGATTTCATAACCATTATACATATCCTTTCCATCAAGTGGAAAATGAAAGTATCGCTTGTGCGTACGTGTGGACTACCACCTTCACATAGGGATATGATTTTTTTCCATAACCATCATTCATGGATTTTTATTACAATGTATTAAATATTTATGAATTTTTTATGCTTATATAATTATAATATATTATCTATAGTCATACCATCCCATGCATTGTAAAATGATAATATCTCTCATGCGTACGCGTAGGCTATAACCTATATGAGGTAATGTGATTACTTTTCACTTCAATAATACATAGAAAGTAATTAAGATATATTTAATGAATTTATATGATATATATTACATAATAATGATTTTTTAATGTCTAATTACTTTTTACCTTTTTTATTTCATCCCTCTAAAAGAGGGAAATCACTCGTGTATATATACAAACTACCACCTCCAAGAAGTGATGCAATATATTTTTCATTACCAAATTATATAAATGATTATAAAAGAATATATAATGATTAAATATCATAATAATGTTATGATTAATATTTTAAATATTATGTAATGATGTTCTAATTTCAAGGACCCAAACCATCGGACAAAGACATACAAAAAAAAACGAAATTGTTATCACCCCATAATGCTGATTTTTAATAACGAATTATATATAAATGTGTGGTGAACTGTTATAATTACATAATATATGTTAATATAAGTATAAATATATTTTTATTATGTAATCATAAAAAATTTAAATTTATTATACATAATATGATAGTGCTTATGAAGCAATTTGGATGTGAGGTAAGTGTTTCTTGACTCAGTTTTATTTCTATGATACATTCACTATATCCACCACTTATTTTTTTAATGTGGTGTATATAATGTAAATGAATTGATTTTAGGGGTATTATCTTTATATTAATATGGATTTAAATACCCATATATATTTATCTATTTTATGAGGCTTTTATTCATAGAATACAAAATTTATAAGGGGTTTGTGTTACAATCTCAATTCGTTTTGTTATTGTCTTCCAACAATTTATATGGTAGGTAGTTTTATGGATATTATCCTTTAAACCACATATATTTTTTTCTCCACAATATTTTATTGAAATTTCTAATTATTAGTAATTTTTTATGGTATTTAAAATTATAGAGAACATGTTTTAAAAGAAAATCTGACCTTATTTCATATTTGGATAATATACTTTTTCTTCCATGTTATCTCTCTTCAAAATTAATTTATAAAATTTATAACATATAATAATTTTTTTTTAAATTCCACCTTAACTACTATTTACTTTATTTTCAATGACTAAAAAATTAATATTTCTAAATATTTCCTGAATAATTCATTTTTTTATTTTTATAAAAGCGTGAATAGAATGTTTTCTCTTACTGTATATTGTATGAATAGACTTCACCGTCCTCATGAAAATTACACACATTGTAGATAACTTTCCACGATTCTGTTTTTATTTTAAATGAAATGTATTTTATTATTATTATAGTAATTTTTTCATTAAAATGTTATCAAATGAAATTGATATTTTGTCATATTTTAAATTAATGATTTGAATGAACTATTAAATGTATTTTTCATATATTTTATCATCATTTTAGGATGGTTTTTATTCAATAGGTTTATGATCATATGATAAAATTAGTATTTTTATATGTATTAAGATTATTATAATTCTATGAAAACCATTTCATTAAAATACATATTCTTATTTATAATGAGATATTTATTTAACACAATTAATACCCATGGGTTAATTAAGTTGAAATGAAATAATTATGGAACTTGTTTCTTTTTCATGGGTTATGATATTTTGGAATGATGAATTGTTTATTATCTTATGTCTCATATATGTATGGTTTTCATTATGTGATGGGTGAGCCTATTATATCGCTCTAATGCTTTTGAAAAAACCTCCTATATCCTGAGATAATAATGGAAAATGAGTTAATGTGGTCGATCCACTATGAGAAATAGGTTGGGATGATTGATCCACTATGACATGGAAAACAAGTGGTGATTAAGGATCCAATAGGATATTAGAAACATGAAGTGATTCCTAATCCTCTATGATATTATGTTCTCTGTGGTTAACATTGAAATATGATATAGTTTCTATTTCTATTATGGTACCACAATCATATGAAATTTTTACATGCATATGATTTTAAATCAAGGATAATTATTGAGTTTTTAATGATTCCCAATTTTTTTGACGCACTCATGGTTTACACTATGACTCATTATTATCGTATATGAATGGTTGTGTTTGTTTTTTCAATTTTTATGGTCATGTTCACATACCTGTATTCTAATTGTTTGACTTAAAATGCTCATCACATTATATCTCTCATGTTTACCCTTATAAAGAATATAAACCCCCTTTTCTTATGTTTTATATTCCCCAATATATGAAGAATGGTTTGAATTATTTTATTATAAATAAGGGTTATATACATGAAGAACTTTGTAGGAGATGACACAGATTTTTATGAACCCATTATATATATATATTTATTTCCAAATATAATACACCTTTACGATCATGGAATGGATCATAATGATATGTAATGAATATTATTATAAAATGATGCAATATTTATGTTTTAGAATATTGGGTCACCTCATATATGTTGATAGATTTCTCATTATACCTTCTAAAAATTATTTATGATAATACTACATTTGATTGATTGAATTTTGATATCAAATGATCTACTCATGATGTTATATTATGGAATACCATTTGGAAATGATATGAATCTAATTTTGATTGCATTTGTTTTTCATGACATGTTATATGATTGATTTAATATTACATGTGTATTTATAGTTTTAAATTTTTGGGGTCCTATATCTACCTCCAATGTATTTTTAAATGTTTTATATCTCATGAGATAAAAATTCAGATGTGAGGTATGATACATAATCCATAATGGGAGGCATGATCATTATTAAGTATCCATTATGTTATAGTAGTAAGGATCGATATTCCTATCCAACTATATAATGGGAGGAAGGATCATGATTCCTAGTCCACTTTATTATGGGAGTCAGGATCAAAATTCTTGATCCATTATTTAATGGTAGATAGAATCGTGAATCCTAAAAAAAATGTTTTGGGTGGTAAGATTCTGGTTCTAAATCCACTAATTTATTGATGTAATGATATTTAATCCTAATACACTATGTAATGGGAGGTAAGATCATGATTCTAATATACTATCTTATGGGAATAAGATCATAATTCTTGGTCTACGATGTAATGTTTTTCTATTCATGTGATTGGGTTATACTCTTAGACAAAATTCTAATGGTATGGCATAATTATATAGCTCTTTATTATTTTCATAGGTCATTGTGTTGATATTACAAGTTATATTGTTTTCATTTCTGATTCCATATTCATCTATCGTGATTTTGGGTGAACTCTTATTCCATTATGTTACTTTTAATAATTTTTTCTCTAATTCCAATGTTTTATCAAATGGCTATATTCTAAACCTTATTAATAATTAAAATGATTCACTTACTATGAATTTTAGATCATCCCTTACATTGTTTCCCATTTACCCAATGGATTATATAGAGGATTATGTTTATAAGGAAGGATTTTATGGATATTTTTTAAAGATACTGATGCAATATTGTATGATATGATAATTATGTGTCGTATATATGAGGAAAATAATCCTTCTTTTATGAGATTTTTTAGGTTATTATGATTTGTAATGATTAATTAATGTCATGTATTTATATTCTTTATTGTGTTTTCTCAAATGGAATTTAACATATCTTGGAATGTATGTGTTTTTAGTACTAGAAATGAAATTTTAACCCTATGAAATATCAATATATGTGTAATAAAATATTAAAAGAAGAGAATAAAAGCATGTTAGTGGTAACATTATTCCTTGGTATTGAATTAAGAATAAAATTATGAAAAGAAAATTCCTATGTTTTTGGTAGAGAATTCTGGTGATATATACATCGGTAGTTTGATAGAGAATGAATGTTTCTAAACATCCCATGAGTAATACCACATGAAGCAAAAAATGATTATTTTTGGGAAGATGAAATATAATGGAATGATAAAATATATATATATACATATAATTTTTGATGGAGTTTTGTTGAGGAAAAAAATAATAGAACTGATTCATGAATTAAACAAGATAATTATTTTGATGGAGGTGATTCCTAAAATTTAATTTAGGAGTTAAACACAAGATGACCTAGCTGTAGTTTTTTTAGAAATTCATACAGATCAATTGAAAGAATATAATAATATGGAAGAAGAATAGTTAAAGAAAATATATTATTATAAAATTATTTTACATGTATATTAAAAAACATTAATTTCATGCAAGGCTATCAAATGATGAGGACCTAGGATATGAGTAGGTATTACGTAAGAAATGGAAGGATTCTAGAAACAACTCAAAAAATATTTTCTAACAATACTACAAATTCATTAAGGGATGCATAAAAATCGATCCTCACATTTGGAGAAACGTGTTCCTTTATGGATCATGCTATGAAGAAGAACCCTTATAGGGAAATGGATATGGAAAATAATAAGAACATATTTCCCAAGAATCATATATAGAAGATCATAGAAGCCAATATGAATAATTCTACTATAGTTTAAGTTAAGGTGAAAAAATATTATCTTGTGTGAGAAGATATTCTAAACCTCATTTCTTTCACTAATGAGAAAAAATAGTTCCAACTAATTATCTTAACCATTGGGTTATATTTTTTGTTTTACATCATATATTTTAAGGAGATTCAAGTCGTTTATAGGAAAATGTGAAATGATGGGAATGTTTGATTAAATTTTCTAATATTTATTATAAACATCATGTAATTTTTTACCAATAATGATATTTAAATCTATTTATTAAAATATATCCATTCATGATGAACATAAATAAACGAACATAATTGGAAAAAATATTTAAAAATTCAACATCATGTTATTATTTATCAATTTATATCCTGATGTGCAATAGATGAAAAGATCCAACACAGTGCTGATTTTATTACAGTGTATCGTTGAGGGAGAGACATGTAGGGAATCCTGATAATCATCCAATTCTATTACATTTAATATAATATGTACCTTTTGAACATGCTCGAAAATTTTTCATTGATAATTTATTCATTCATATTCTCTTAATAATACATCAAAAAGATTAAATTGTGATATTAACGGAGATAATTTGATTAATAAATGAGTTTGAAAATAAGTAAATGAATATGTTTTAGGGTTGTTTAAAATCAAAACGCACAAGGTTTTTTGAATATTTTTACATGTGTATTAAGAGTGTAAAATATTTCAAGTTTATTAAAATATCATTACTTGATGTTAATTAGTTTTATCTTTGAACCATGTAGAAGAAACATAAGGATTAAGATATTAGTTGGTATTAAATTTTTTTTATCAGTCTAATTTTAAATATAAATTAAATCCTCTTATTTTCTACCCCGATTATGGATCAAGTAAAATTATAAAAATATTATTAATGAAACATTTCATAGAATGAATTGATACAATCCTATCACATATACTTTGTATTCATCTTCAATTAGGGGGATATTGTAGAAAATTATAAAAGATAATGAGAAAGAGGGAGAGAAGAAATGTGATAAATAAAATGAAATAATATGGAATAACATATTCTAATATTAATATATCATTTGAAAATTTAGTGTTGAAAATAAATAAAATAGGGGGATATTTTTGGACAAATATTGTGTTTGTTTCTTATTAATTTAATTAGTGTTAATGAGAATGAAAATATCACTGCTAGAATAAATATTTAGAAAGAGGAATTTCTTTAAAATTTCACAGAGTTCCCAAGATATAAGTACTGAGTATTAAAGGAATTCATTGAAGCTTAATATTATGAATGGATATTATTTAAAGAAACCCTATTTAAACATATATAAGTAATACTGAATATTTTATTTAAAAAAAAAAGAATAGTTTTCATGAGTTTTATGGAGTTGAAAAGACACTAAATATTACTGTGTTCGAAGTGTATGATGTTATAGATTCAATTATAATAATTTGAGATAATAATATTATTATGCACATGGTTGTTTCTGATGCTTTCGTCTGGGTGTATGCATCTATCCGTTTGGGGATGCGCTGATTGTTGCCCCACATTCATGATTTCCAATGATGAGAACTATCCATAACTTATTCAAGTATTTTTTCTCCTAGATCGAAATGGGATGATGGGATGTCGGTTCCTCCTACCATGGGTTCCTCCTCATAACTTTTTGCCTAGTCTGGGTCTCTTTTATAGATCAAGACGTTATTCGCGAAACTCTTCCCAGTTCCATATCTTCATGGACACTGGTTAATTATACTACTCTTGTCTGGACATTCCAAGGGGTCCGGTCAGGGCAGCAACCTTCGGTCAGGGAAGTAGTCATGTTGGACATCACTGATGTGTCAGAATTCTAGAACACTAGTGCTTCTAGGTTTCTTCCCCATATAATAGGGATTCTCGAGGGTGTGGAAGCCCGAGGCATCATACGTCGAATGTGGGAAATTATATTCCATAGGCATGTCTATGAGGATTTCCTCAACTTCCCATATTTAAAACAGGGTATGTCGAGAGTTTAACATCTACCAGAGATAGATCAGACTAATCAGAACACTAGAGAGAGTGGATCAGAGGGGTGAAACCTCCTGAGAAAGCGCTAATATTGGTGCTAACACATGGTTAGTTACCCGATTTTTGCTAAAGGGAATGGGAAATGAGGTGGCATGATCCCACTGGGACGTGGCGGCCAGAGTGAGAATCAGGATAGGTGATGGAGTGTTGTGAGTGGATGAAGAATGAGATTGTTTTGATGTGAGGATGTTGGTGATATTGGGCTTCATCCACGAATAGACTTCCTACAAATCCTCATGGTAGGGAATCAAAGTCCACATAGTTCGGCGTGGTGATGGGACACCTAAGGAGGCGACCCATATGAAAGGGACCAGGAGGAAGTGGAACCTATGGGTTGGGGCATGAAATTGGGGTGTGTGTGGAGGACGGTGACCCGATGACATGTTGGGGATTATGCGTGATTAGAGGCACAAGAGTTAGTCTGATGCCATAGGCACAGACCAGAATTTTGGGTCCCAATAGAGGGGACTATAATAGATTACCGCGGGATGGGGCCACAATGGATTACTACTGGATGTGGTTGAACCTCATGATGGCTTCCTACATACCCTGTCTAGGAGACAGGGATCAAATCACACGTATTTAGAGCGGGTATCATTTAACGTCGTGTGGGATGAAAAGGGTCATGCAATTTAACATCTTGTGGGCCAAAGTAGAACTGACATGGAAGGAGATAGAACAGCTGGGTGTTGGACTTGGACCTCATGGTGGTTTCCTATGTACCTTTCCTAGGGAAGGATCAAAGTCCAATTAGTTCCGAGTGGTGTGGGGGAATCGACTTGAAGGGGGTCATAAAAAAAGTTATTCGGATTAAACCTATGGGAGGCTTCCTACATACCTTTCCTTGGAAAGGATCCATGTACTTGTAGTTCAAAATAGTGTGGGGGAATCGATATGAAGGGGTTCATAAAAAATGGTGTTGGTCTTGAACCACTGGGAGGATTCCTACGTACCTTCCCTTGGAAAGGATTAAAGTCCTCGTAGTTCGGAATGGTATGGGGGAACCGACATGAAGGGGGTCGGAACAAATGGTGTTGGGATTGATCCTCTGGTAGGATTCCTACGCACCTTGTTGTGGCAAGGATCAAAGTACTCATAGATCAGAATAGTGTGGGGCATACACTCTAGGCTTCCCAGAGAGGATTTCATGGTTGATGCTCACTCTAAGCCCACGTGAGTAATGCTCAGTGTGAGAAAAAAGAGGTAACAAAGACCTGCTGATCACATCTTGAAAGGTGCGTCCATGGGAAGTGGAATGTGGCTTACATGTGATTAGAGACCAAAAATGGAAACTGGGTTTTACAGGTGGTTCGTAGCCCAGAAATATGGATATTGGGACTTACTCCTGGATGGAGGCTCGAGTGGTGACAAAGCCCAGTGGGAGAAGTATTTGGAAAAGAATAGAGGAGAGTTTTGGTGCCCGTCCCCCCCCCCCCTCTCCGGTCTTTGTCTAGGAAGAATATAAGAGGATAAGGGATGTTGCCTCCCACATGAAATGTTAGGGGCTTACACTAATATGGTTACACTTTCCCCATGGACAAATGCCACTCTGATAAAGAGGATTTCATTCTATGTGAGGAATGATCACACTCCTATGGAGACCAGTCGATGTAGATAATGTAAAAGATGGGGAACCCCGCGCATGACACATGGGTGAGGCCAAAGTTTAACGTCTTGTGCTGAGGATGATGGTTCTTGGTAGTTTAACATCTTTTAGCTCAGACAATGTGGGTCCACTCTGTACCCCCTAGGACATACATGACTGATACCCTCCCACCATTAGGGAAGGGAATGCCTCAGTAATGTCATGGTTAAGGGGTGTTATGGAGTGATCCATTGAGGGCACCACGTTAGCATGGCTATGCGAAAAAGTAATAGCCGTTAGCGTGCCTATTTGAAGAAGTATGAGGTGAAGAAACAGAACGAGAATTACCACCCAAGGAACTTTGAAATCACATCGTGCAACCCTGGAGGGTCACAAAGGAAAGGGAGTTGAAGGCAAAATGGATCATAGGTAGAAGCCTTGTGAAAATCTAGAGCTCCATATAGTACATGGGATTTGCGAAGGGGTGTGCTTCATGAAGTGAAGTAGCCTAGCCTAGGTATAGGGAATAGCTGTATATGGAAGGTTCTTCATGAAGTGGAAAGGAATTTGTGAAGCAGTGCTTCACGAAGCAAGGGTGCCTTGCGAATCATAGCATTGTGAAGCAATTTTCTTCGTGAAACACAGTGACCCAGCTTTAGCATGTGCTTCACATGTGCATAGAGGGTGTTTTGTGAAGCATAACTACTCCACAAAGACCTGAGTCACCTTGAGGATCCCCTTCTTTAGTGTAGGCCCATGGGCTCAACAAAGGGAATCACTCTTTTAAGAGGGGTTGAATTCACGCAAAGGGAAATGCACTTCATGATGCTAAAGTACCTTGAAAAGATCATTGTTCGCAGATCTAAAATTACTTCATGATTTGAGAGAAAAGAAGGAAAAAGGTCATATGATCCATCCTTTGGGCTCGAAAGGAGCCATGTATTTATAGGCAAGAGGCACTATGAAGCAGAGCATGCTGGGCTTGAAGACCCGTGGCATTTTTTCGTAATCGTGAAGCCTCCTTCCTCCTTACTCCATGGTAGCTTCGCAAATGTCAAAAGGGTTCAAAAATCCTTCCCCCTCATTTCTCCATGGTTGCTTTGCGAACATCAAAGGGGTTCATTGAGCCTCCCACCTCCTTGCTCTGTGGTGGCTTCGTAGAGGGGAAGATTTGCGCTGGTCGCGGTGCTGTAGGGGCTCTTCGAACAAGCTCTTCGAGGCATCCCTAAGGCTTTCTGTTTGTTATGGTTCTTGCCAAAAAAAATTCCAATAAATGCCCCCCCCCTCATACTAGGATATGAGGAGAAAGTGAGGGTCAAAGTCTGAGGGTCAATCGGCAAAATTCCTCAGTCAATCGTGAAGCTGAGTCACGAAGGAGGCTCGTGAAGAGGAGAGGCGGCGTGAGGGCTGAGCGTGCCGCAAAGCTTTCAGCATTGGGACGGGCCACGAAGCACCATGGATTATTGCCTATAAATAGGGTAAGTTTAAGTCTCTTTTCTCCTTTCTCATCTCCATGTTTTGGCATTTAGCGCTCTCAATTTGAGAAGATCTACGTACTCCCTGATTTCTCTCCACGAATTGGGCCTTCTAATTCACGGTGCACAAAGAGTATTTGAATTCACGATGGTGTGCTCTGAAGCTTGCGTCTGATGGTCAGTGTAGGGCTTGGAGAGTTTGTCCCTATGATTGATCTATACAAAAGGGATTTGCGAATGAAATTCAGGAAAGGGCTTTGTGGTCCAAAAAAAATGACCAAATATTGAAAACAGAATGGCTTGCCAAGAGGCTTCCAGGGGTCCTTGAGGATGATTCTTAGAGGGAGGAGATGGAGGATAGCTCGGGTATAGGTGAGTTCATATAGAGGTATTCTGATCAAATTTTTTTGGTGGAGTTTCTTTTGGAAAGCCAAATTAACTATCCGCTTTGCAAGAGGCTTCCTCTGTATGGGTTTGGACTTAGGGACGACATCTTCATCCCTAAAGTGAGTAGGGATGAACCATCTTACTATTTTAGGAGCACGTCGTGTCAGTTCTAGTGGTTCGGGGTGGCTGAAAGCGATAAATGGGAGTAATTTATTCCTATCAATTCTGAATTATTTTACAATAATAGAAACGAAGTTGATGGGATGGAACTGCAGCCAGAGACATATCCCCCACTATACCACACTATCTTGAATGAATCTCGAAGGAACCCGAAAAGGGGTGGTCCGATGAGTGGGATCTACACCAAAGATGCAACTTCACAGATGACTGGGCCTTGGCCTATTGTGTAGGTGCCTCATGAAAAACATTTCGGGCAGATCTGAGAAGATTTGGTTTGTATGATGTGGCTTTGGCCTCCCAATTCCACATATTTTAGCCAAAGAAGATGATGGCGAATTTTTTGAGTAGATGGTCATCGAGAACCAATACGAACAATTTTAACCATGGGGAGGTCGACATTAGTTTATGGGATGTGCAACAAATCTCAGGGGTCCCAATACTAGGGGAAATATATGATGAGTTCTTCCCTGTTATGGGAATGTGGGAGGATCTGGAGCATATGTCGCCGCTGGTGATGGCGTTAATGAACCATGTTCTGGGAGAGGATAAAAAGTTGGTCACAGATTTCCACTTCAAGCGGTGGTTCAAATAGTTCTTGAACTTTTTAGAAAATAGGCAGTTCTGTGTGAGGCCTCAGACTTTCCCGAAGGGGGATCAATAAGGCAAGGAACACTCGTACTGGTGACTTTTGGAGGATACCCAGTGGATGATGTAGGGATTCAGTTTCATTATGGAGCAACAACCAGTATTTAGGTTGATTTCATTCATTGCGGTGCTCATCTATGGTTGGATTATACTGGTGAGAGACACAAGCATGTGATTTCTAATAAGAACGTTAATCCTGGAGTCCATGCTGGCGACAGAAGGGAGGTAAACCTCGGGATCCCGATGCTCGCCAAGTTGTACAAGATGTTGTGGAATATCAACAAGGTGAATAATCCACAAAGAATATGTGGGTCATTCCACCTCTTGTATGGGTGGATAGCGGTGCATGTCAGGGGGATCTATGAATATTCGAACCCCATCTACACTCTAAGATCAAACTTACTCTCGTCCTTTCTGAATGCCATAGAGAGATTTTCTTCCAAGCTCACCATGTAGTCGGTACTGAACCAGGTCTATATGGTAGATGAGTTCAACTTTCACCCATTCCCGCTGCCAACAGGTGTATTCACTGATGATGTATAGGTAATTGAATAGCATTGATCCTCCCTCCTGAACTTTTGAGGTGGAGTCCTGGTGGAATGGGTGGACAGCAAGTCGCTCTGTGAACCGTACACCCCACACATATTTACAAGCCAATTTTTGTGTTTGTAGCGGTTGACCCCGCAGTTCTATTTGGGGTTGTGCCACAAGGATCACCCATGTTTAATGAGGAAAATGTGGCTCAGGTTCACACCGGAAGACAGGAAGATGTGGAACGAGCTACATCCACCCATGACCAGCTTTAGACTGGTGAAGGAGTACGCCAAAAATTGCGAGGTGGACTGCCCTAGGGAGATGCTGAAGAAGCCAACCATTCGGGCCAGTGATGGCATGCCTCCCCAACCTCGTGGTCAGTGCCAGAAGGTTGTGAGGACATCTCATTGTGGCGGTACTGCGATGGCCATGAGGACCTCACCGGTTGAGGGGGAGGCAGTGGATCAAGTGGCGGCATCGAACTTGGCGGTCCCAGAGAAGCAGTCTTCTAGAGGGGAGGACACCAAGGGGATTTCATAGGATATCCATCTGAGCTCCGGGGAAGTGGATTTTCCTTATAGACATTCCATAGAATGCTCTCTTCCCAGAGGCTTGGGATATCTGGGATGTTAACCAGCAATTGTTCAGCCCGTCCGAGATGGGGCAACACCAAAACCATCTCATGATGAATTTGTCATGGATCGTCCCTGTCAAGGATAGATTTGTGGTGTCCTGGGCAAAGGGGGAGCGATATCTAGTCGAGACGGAGAACTTCGTGCACTCCTAGGATTTTCTATATCCAATGAAAGATTGGGTAAAGGTGTTTATGGATTGAACGACCCCTCCACAGGTGTCAGCTTCTGAACTAAAAGAGAGCTTCCCTTTTCTGGAAGAATCGGAAAATTCATCCTGGGGGGAGGAGGCTGATAGAAGGAGCCCACTGGTGGAGGGTGAGGTAGGTGATTCAGACATAGATATTGAAGATTTTTCAGAGGTTCTTCAGGTAAAACCCTGAGTCCCTTCCCCGGGGTCTACTTTCAAGCTACTTTGGACCCCTCACTAATATTTAAATTGTGTAGGAGGGCCTCATATGCAGAACCCACTATCGTCCCTCAGTAGATGAAGATACGGGGCCTTTGGGATCCATGCCCACTGCTAAGGCAATTACCACATCCAGCGGGGCCAAGACACCTAAGGTGGCTCCTTCGGAGTTTTCAGAACATACGACAATATATAGAGTGCCACACCTTGGGGTCTTGACGTCAATAACCCAAAAATGAGACTGAGAATTCGATCTCTGTAAGTTTCCTTTGGAAAATTCATGACATCCACCCATCGATTAGGTTAATTATCATCCATGAACTTCTTTGTATACACATTTTTTCAAATGGCATGGGCTACCTTGGTGAGGTTCGTTGGTACTTCTGGCGGTGCCTTTCCCTGGGGAATTCCGGTGGTCGTGGAGGTGGCTACCCAGACTAAACAAGAAGCAGTGTTGTCGATCACTGGAGGGGCCATTAGAAGGGCAGGGTCTAAAATTATTGAGGTGGTATCTGATGATGAAGATCGATCAGACAACACGGGTCCTTCCATACCGAACAGACACCAGATGCGGACCATGCTGATGAGTTCTTAGGGGTGTTCCCCACGTATGAGGATACCAACCCTGAAGACTAGTACGATAGGACTTCTAATGAAGAGGAAAGAAATATAGTCTATCTCCAGTCATGGAATCTTATCAAGTGATTTATCGATGAAACCCTTCAATCATAATGGATAGACCAGATAGAGAGACTTCGTTAATGACTACGTGAACTGTGTGCTGGGGGAGTGTATGCGCTATGTCCCCATTTGCGCATTCGAGATCTCATGGCGGGGAAGATATGGGAATATGACTGTGGCCTTGGACTAGGTATGCAGCGGAGAAAAGTGGTGAACATCAAGAGGCTCTAGGAGTCTGAAAATGAGATTCACCAGTTTCACATCACGGTAGATGAATATTCTTCTTTCCTCAATGTGTAGTCGAGGAATATATCGTGGCTAAAGGACCAGCTGGCAGAGGCCGATGAGCGCATCAGTCAATCCTCCGAGGAGATGACCATTGTACAAACCAATGACGAGTGAGCCCAAATCGATGCTGATAAACTGTGCCCCATTGATTCCAAGTAGGAGCGGGAACTAAACAGGTGACAGTGAGTACAAGACGCCACAAGCTAGAGGGTGGCGGAGTTTCAATTCTCTTTTGACGGGGTTAACCCATCCATGGGTGGGGTCGATCCTCAAATACAATGATGCATATAACTTTTGAACACACATTCATGTTTTGATTATTCATTCTAGATGCATGCATGAGTTCAGTTATCCGTTTTTGGTCAATTGAATTTCTGTCACATTTGTGGAACATACAACGATTAGTCCCTAAGAACGTGTGTGTCGGGCCCGATGCGAGAAACAAGGGATGACCACCTTGACATTCCATCTGAATATAAGAGTGAAAACCATGCTCCGGGTATCCGGGGTTTGAATAACCATTCCAGATTTCTAGGAAGAAAGGGAGAGGCCTGACTAGAGTACGAAGTCCTCATAACAATCGACGTGTCATCTTCCCAATGTACTCTAGTGCATGAGTGGGGTAATGCCAGGGGCGTTTGGAATCAACCCGAACATAAGCGAGTGCAAAGTGTGAATCACAATACCCTGGATTCAGAACACTATGAGAGTCACGTGAAAATGAAGGATAACTGTTGACCATGTTTGAAACCCAACAACCTTATTGCATTAGCCTAAAATAGAGATAACAAACGAGGGCTGACCATTGAACATATTTGAAACATGGGGCCTGACTCTAAATGAAATCCATTAGTCTTCTATAACATTGAAATATGATATTTTGCGAGCCATAGGTCGATCATACATACTATTAAGGGTTTTTTAGATGTGTATGAGGACATGGGTCCGAATGAAGGGCAAGGAAAGTATGGAGTGTGGAGCGATGGGTTGTTCCAATGGATTCCAACACTCTTGAAATTACCCCACCTTTATGAAAACATGTTAGGTGGGTGCATTAGTCTGATAAGGGATCATACCTACTTCCGAACAGGACCTCTATGATAAGGACCTAGAATGCTATGTATTTTTACATCATATGGATGCAGATGATGAATAGAATAGTTTAACATCATATGTCTAGGACGTTGCACATAGTTCTAAGGTCATACTGCTTGGACCAAGTTTACTAGTTTCAAGTCATATTATATGGATTGTAGGATCCTAGTTTAAGGTCATATAGAATGGGTTGTGATCAGGGATGAGGGGCCAGAAGGGTTAATGACCCTGAGGTTGGGCCTGAGGCAGAATGTCTGGGAATCTCTACGTATCCCATAAGGATGAGAATCAAGACAAACATAGTTCTTAAGATGTCATCTAGTTTATTGTCTTGCGGAATGGACTCATAGAGGTCTTAGTTTGTGGTCCTAGAACTCAGACCATAGATGGAATTGAAGGAGGTAGACAAATGGTGAAGTAATTACTAAACCCGACGTGAGTGGGGACAGTGGGAGTCCGTATCACCACTGTGTGCTCCCCAAGAAACATCTTGGTCGGGGAACCAAAATTGCAAGTTAGGTTGGGCCCAAAGATAAGAGCATAAGAGTCCCTACGTACCCCATGAGAATGGGAGTCAATCCATATGTAGTTTTGATGGTTTCATGGAATGATACCAGTGCCTGGGACAATAAGGTTGTATGGGTCTGGCTCTCTCACCAAAAGAAGCGGCATTTGATAGATCTTTTTTGTACTTTATGATAAAGCTGTGGTTTTTTTTTGTGAAGCGATGTACCCTGGATAGAAATTCCAGGCATTGAAATAAGAATAAATATGTATTATGGCATTGAAAAATGTTCTGGTGTATGATTGATACAAAACATGATGTCCCCTCGAGTGAGGACACCACAATGAAATGCTATTTTTCATTATATGGATAGGATGATAATGTCACAATTTAGGGTCATGTGATAGGACAAACCATGAATTTTAATGTCATGAAGTATCGATACATCAACTTAATGTCATTTGGGACATGGAAACATAGTTTAAATTCATATGGCTCAAAAATATACAGGTGGGATGGGGTTAAGAGGGGGTGTGCATGGCATGACTAAGCATACCCGATGTGAATGAGGATGAGGTCCACATCACACTGCGCATGATTCCAGGAGAGAAACCTAAGGCCAAGGGGACATAAAAGGATTGAGAATATTGGAGATCTTAGTTTACGGTCTTAGAGCTCAGACCATGAAAAAGTGACACTCTTCCAGGCGAGCGCAGACCTTGATTCGGTCCCTAAGCCCCCGTGAGTCCAAATCGGTGTAAGATACATGGGTGGAAGAGGTCTTTGAAACAAATGGGATTCTTGTAAAGGGGAGGCTGGTGTAGATCCCCAAATAGCACCATATCATGGCTTTGTTCTCCTAATGTGCCAATGCACACTGAGGGAAAATACCAAGAGTGTCGAAATTCCACTTGGACATGATGGACTAGAAATTAAGTGAATCATGTAACTGACATTCAAGGCATGATGGTGTTAGTGTGATGATGGAGGATAATTATAGACCATGTTTGATTGAAAACATCCATATCATGTAAGATGAAATGGGAATAGAAAATGAGTGGAAACTACTGATCATATTCACAACGTGGGACTTGTATCAATTTTTTATTCGAAACCCTAGAGGATGTTGGCTCATAATGGATGGAGAGCCCTTAGGACGAGAATCCATGCCATTTTGGGGTCCGTTAAAATGTGAAAGATAATGAAATCCCAAATGAAAGGGAACAAAAGCCTGAAAAATGGGTGAAATCATGTCCAGGTTGAATCTGACATCCCAGGTTCTGAAATAGTGTACTCCTGGGAAGACTGGAGAATCACCGAATATTGTTGAGGAACCCAAATTAAGAGCATCCAACTCAAGAATATTAGTGTAGGGGAAGGGAGAAACGGTTTCTCAGGAAATGGGGGTATGTGGTGTGGTTGTTACAAATCTGACGTGAATGGTGACATAAGACCATACCACACCGCGTACCCCTCCCTTGGAGGAACTAAGGCCAGGAGACCAGAATGATAGGGAGCTTTCTACTAAATTGTGCTGGACCTGAAGACTAAATGTTCGGGTGGTCCAATATATACCATAAAGATGGGAATCAATCCACATGTTTTTCTACAAAAGGATGATGTGCAGTTTATCGTCATGCAGCAAGGATGGTGGTTCTCTTAGTTTAAGGTCGTAGGGCTCAGACCGTAGATGCCTAGTTTAATGTCATATGCATGGGACAACGAATGGAGATGGAGAGTCATCATTTTCATGAAAAACCACAAAGAGGAAACGATGCTAGATGATAAATTTTGACCAGGTTCTTAACACAATATCCATCCGTGTGTGACCGGAGTTCAGGTGCAATCAATTGAGTGTCGACTGTTGACTATATTCACAACACTTGACTTTTTATCTCTCAAGATCCTTGGGAACATTTGCCTGAAATGATGGGAGGGACCTTGGTCCGAACATCTGCACTATTTAGGGGTTCTTTTGGATATAGAAGATGGTGGAAACCCAAATTATGGGTCTCACAAAGCATCACGGGGCCTGTGCTTGCAGAAAGAGAAATAAGTGAAGTAGGGATGTCTCATGAGGATATGTGTGGCATGGAAAAATATCCTGAAATCAATAATGACATGAGTCCATACCACACCACACAATCCTTAATGAGAACTCAGACAAGGGGGGAAAAGGGTCGAGGGAACTGAGGATAGGTGTCCTGGCCAACTATAGCCACATGAACACTCATGTGAGAATTTCCTTATAATAACTCCTAAGCCCACGTGAGAAATTCTCAGTGTAGGAAACAAGGAGTAGGACTAGGAACTCCCCATCATATAAAGGTCCAACAGCTGGAATCATGCTCCTGACCAAGGATAACTGAAGCTTGATGAGACAACGGGGTAGAATGGACCACTACACTACATTTTTTGGACATATGGGGGTGGTGAGAATGAAAAAGGATAGCTGTTGACTAGGTTTGAAACACAACATGTATATCATGTGAACTAAAATGGGAACAACAAATGAGCATCGACTGTTGATGATATTCACAATGCTGGACTAGTATCAATTTTTTGCTTGAGGTCCTTGGGGGTGTTGGCCTGAAATGATAGGTGTAACACTTCGACCCCAGTTACCCAGAGTCGGTGCATTATTACATAACATTAGCATGATCACAAAAGATCAATTCTCGAAAGTCTGATTAGTTTAGTAGCCTTGGAAACACAAGATACATTCATAAGTCTTACAATACATCATAAAGTGAAAAACTACAACAACATAGTCTCCATAGTCCACACTCATATCCCCTCATACTATCCATATAGGTTAGTCATAAAATACTTCTTCACATCCTGGGAGAAATAAAACATAGAAAGGGGTGAGCTCAGATGATCAGTAAGGATAACAATATAGCAGAAACATTCATAAATATTTATAAACATTTAAGGCAATGTATAACTAAAACAAAATACTTTTAAACTTGAACTTCAGCATAATATGGAAAAAATAAAATGAAATAATTCCATTACTTATTCAAATGGATATTCTTCTAGTCAAAGAATCACATGCAATATCAATAACCACTTTTATAATGATGGAATTAATAATGCCAGACTATCATAACCACATAGTCAAAGCCTTATTCCAAGACTACAAATAGGATTTTGTCAAGGTCTTGTGCCAAGACACTAGTTTTTATCATGAGACCAACTGATGCATCAAAGAGCTATATTGGGCTCTACCTGTAACTTACTAAGTCTAATGCATTCCTCATATGAACAGGTTTAAACATAACATAATCATTCATTTTAAAACTAGCGTACGAAATGTCAATACTTTCTCTATAAACCATGAATGGTAAAAGAATACCACATCCCCAGTCAAACTTATCACAAAACCTTCAATGCAAGATGTATGTTTTGTATTATAACAAATTAACTTCAAATAAGCTTAAAATCCATCAAATGATGTTGACATAGATGAAATCAAAACTATTTGAGAGAACTATCTCTTTTTTGAAATCATTTAAAAGTCCCATAATTATAAAAGAAAACATTTACTTTGAACATATTCTTATAATCTTATAAACGAAGCATCAACGATTTTATAACTGTGGAAAATAGCCGCACCCGCCGTATAAGTTAAAAAAGACATTCTGACCTTAATTCTGTCGAAAAGGTAAAAAAGATCTTATTTGGACAACAACAGAGAGATTACTTTATAAAAATCTTATAAAAAGTAAAAAAGGGTATAAATGAATGTAACCCATAGTCTATAAAATATTAAGAATTTTTTGAAATACATTTTTAATAAACATGGATGTGGATGATAAAGAGGCCTCGGTAGATACTTACGTAAAAACAACCTCGGATAATAAAGAGATTGTGAAATTAACACTTACCTTGTACTTTTCCTTGGTAAAGGGTAGGTTAAAGTACAGTATAATAGTTAAATAATTGTTATCAAATTATACTAGAATCATATACATTAATATGATATCATATATGATCTTTTAACATTGTTTTGTTAATAATATCTTAGTATTATTGTCGTTCCGGGTGTTAAAAGATTCATTTAACTTTATATTATTTGTTATGTGAGCCATATTTGTTATGGATTGGATGTATCTTATTCATACCCAGAATGATATCAAGTATTTAAACATTATTTTTAATTATCTATGGAAAATTAGTCTTGAATGGATACGATGGGGAATGAATCTCATCGCATTCGTGGAGACGGTAATCTGTACATACGTACAAGCGACAATATCATTTTTTTGATATTAAAATAATATATAATTGGATGGTATATCATATATAAAGAATCATTGTCATGTTATAATTATTATTTACATGAATTACACATCATTATTATACCTATCAAAATAATAATGTATTGAATAACAATTACACCACGACGTGGAGACGGTAGTCCGTACGTACGCACGTATGGTGACATATCATTAAAAGGATAGATTGAATAATGAATTTTGATGTACCATATTTATAATAACATCATAGTATATAAAATATACTAAAGTTATTATTTTAGAATGGAAATAACAAAGAAAGAAGAAATGGAAGAAGAAAATATCTAGAAAGAGTGTGGTGAAATTATTACCTCTTCTTCGGGTTCTTCCTTTTGATTTGATCAAAATGGATTATTAAGTAGGATTTATATTTAAAGGAAGGCCTGTAGGATGAGGTGAGGGATTTTGAGTGGATATTTGGGCAGGGGTTCTCCATGCCAAAAGGCTTTGAAGGTGTGAATGAGAGAGAAGGGGGAGTTCCCTTTTATAAGAGGGGTGAGGGGCACCTTAGGAAATGCTAGAAATATTATTTTATCATAAAATCATTTTTGGTTTATAATGGATCCAAAATGGATTATTTAAAGGATAAGGTGGGGATGGGTCGAACACCACTTCACAAATAGGTTATAGACAGGTTTGGGTTACTATATTAACTTTATCTTTTAGATTTAACTCTTAGTTAAATAGTTTGACATTTACCATGTATCTTTGTATTTTTATATCATACGGTTAATAAAATTACTATATATACTTCCAAGAGAACCCCATGTAGTTCATTGATGATACACCTATCATTATATAAGTCCTTTGTCCGAACCATAGATTTTTAGGAATAGAATATCAATTAATAATATAATATTTGTTTTAAAAACTCTTTTATATCAATTTTGATACTATTTGGTATTTTGTTTTTTCTAAATTCATAACATCATTATTACTTCGAAGCCAATTCTTCTAACCAACCCTAATATGTCATATTAACCTGGAAAATTACTGTAATTCATAAAAAGTATCAAATTACATTTATTTGGATATTTATAATATCAATTATTTTAATATTACATTAATTATGTAATTACTGCATCACCACTGTGTCATAAATAAATAAAATTATTTAATGTCTAAAAATTATAAATAAAATACAATTATGTAGGAAATATTTTTAGTTTTCTAATGAATATTTATAATCGATTTTATCTTATTTATAACCCTGTATTAAAAATGTTTTAGTTATTAAACTTTGATTTTAACTACTTTAACTCTTCTTTGAATTAAATAATATTAAATGTCCTAATCTAATCCAAGTGGACCAAAGAGACTCATATTTTATTCCTAAGGTTGTTTTTGATGAAATTATACTTATGAAATATAATTAGGGAATGTGTTAGGGTAATAATAATATCATTTTTACCATTAATTACCCTATTTACTTTTATCTGTGGTAAATAAAAGTAAAACGTTACTATTCACCAAAAATTATTTTTATCTTATTGAACCACATTTTAATCCTTGATATTAACTGTGTCTCTCAGATATTCAAAATTCCACTCATAGAAGTGGTAAAATTATGTTTTATGTGAATTTTCAAATTCTCCTAGGAGGTGGGTAAATGACGGTGAGAAGTTCAAAAAAATTTTATATATCTAATACTATTAGAAAATGACTCCAATGAATTACATTGAATATATATAGGTACTGTGTATCTATTCTGCCCAAAAATAAATTTAAATACAATAAATAATTATTTAAATAAAATTTGGTTTTAAACAATAATTCAATATTTTTCACTATTCATCAAAAATTGAATGTTTTGAGAAAGATTTCAAAAATTCACCCTAAGCTAATTTTGATATTCTGAATTAAAAAATGAATTCTATTTTACAAAATTCATAACATTTAAGTTGGATTTATTAATTTGAAATTAATTCCCACTGTCAAAACCAAAAGGTGTATTTTTAAGAAACAATATCTATCAAAAGATTGACACTTGTTTATGTCCAATCTCAAAGTGAAATTACTTACAATGACCAGAATTTGATTAAATGGAAAAAATATAATCTATTTATACTTACAACCCATAAAATTTATACTTTAACACTATAAATTATTTTTATTAAAAAAGTTGTTTTCAGTTAAAATAAATTATTTTTCACTATTCACCCAAATATGAAAGTTATGATAAAAACACAAAAAATTTATTGAAACTAAATTATTACATCCCGATTGTAAAAGAGAAGTTTATTTTGACAAATAGAATATATAAAAGTTTCAAATATTGGATTTAAAAAGGGTTCATCAATAAAAGATGGTAAAAGTTCATTTTTTTTATATAAATACTTCTTTTATCTGAAAAAAATGAATTTGATCTTACATTATGTCTAAGAAAATAATAATATGGATTTTAAAATAATATGGATTATATATAGTTCAATATTCAGTTAATACAATTCATAACCTCTTTTGAACGACTAGTTTGGAAATCTTGTGGTGCGCTCGAACCTGGTGTTGCGTGTTGTATAAGTTATTGAATAACTTTGAAGAAATAATGTACTATGAAATCTTGGGGGGTTACATTCTTCCCCTTTTCAATAAATTGAGTCCTTGTAATTTGAAATTTTACTTTGAAAATAAAAGTTTGAAAATAGAAAATATCTTTGTGGGAGAACCCACATCGGAAATTTGGTTAATAATATTTAGTCTTAATAAGAGGAAAAGGGGAATGAAAACGTAACCACAAAATTATGATCTTGATTAGGAGAAAATTTGTGGCAATTAGAGAAACATAATTGGAGGAAAAAATGTAAATATTTATATGGAGTGATTGAGGTCATCAGTCACAAGAAATTGTAGAATTGAGGGCCACAAATCCATCAATCTATGATGATTTAAAATATCATTGGTTCCACAAAACATAAAGTATTAGGATAACAAAGTTTTAGTTTTAAGATGCCTTACCTTAAGTTTATGAATTAATTTCTTCATAGAATAAGAGAAGAAAATATATATATATATATACTTGACAAGTAGAGTTCCATCCTTTAACTAATTTCTACTACAAACTCATATTTCACTCTAAAAGATAATAGAACTAAAAAAATAATCTATTTATCCTATTCGTATAGTTTTCCAAATAAAAAATGAATTTATAATTCATCTACCAGACCCTTTAAAAAACTACATTATTTAATATAGGACATCACGTAGGTCAATGGTAGGTGATACACCCCTGTTGCCCTTCGGTTGCGGGATCAAGTCTCCTGGCCTTACCGGACGCAACAGGTTGCCGCCCGACCTCCGGGTCGTCCTTTTAATTGAAATCCAAAAATAATCTCAAACAATACTTATCCAAAATAATTCTGTCCAAACTCACATTCCAAAATTTATAGGGAATTTAAATAAAATGAAGATCCTTTTTTCCACTTAATAACACGTGAACACCTTCATCATGTATTCATTTAAAACATAGTAACACCCTGAATTATCATAGAACCGTATTTATTACATTCATGCTTCCTTATTCTTTATAGAATACTGGATATAATTCTTCCATCCAAAAATGTTTTAAACTCCAATAATGACGGAATATACAAATCATTAATCAGTTTCAAGGTAGTCAAGAATATCCAATATAATTTATCCAAATCAAACATGTATTATTCAAAAATCATTACCTCAGTATCAGAACTATATTATGGTTTATCTTTCTCCCAACCATATATTTTCCAAATATTTAACCTAATATTGAGTCACTTTTCTTGGTTTCACACAATCTCAATTACTTAATGAAATAGTACTTCAGTACAATCCTTATATACTTCATAATTATTATTACCAGTACATCGTTGATACACAACTCAATTGACATAATTCTTTAAAAACATCATAAGAACTCTAATAATTCATCCACATCTGGGGTGGTATCATAACTTTATTATTATCCAATGGCATCATTTGGGGAATACTATGATGATTTGGAAAATGGTTTTCATAGTGTTCCAACTCTTTTCAGTTGAAACATTGTACATTTTATACCTTTTTCTTACCCTTGAAGTCACGTACATGGTGTCCTTTTTCACTACACTTATAAAAAACTCCCATTCCCTTTAGGAAAGTTCCATGGCGTTTCTTCCCACAGTTATCACATATGGGAAAATTCTTCTTTTCCCTCTTCCCTTTATCCATATTTCTCGCTTCCATCCTTTTCTTCTCTTGCTTATCTTCAAATCCATAGGACTCATATAATTATTTACATATCTTATTAACACATGATACTATTTCTACATATGTTGATAATACATGGGGGACAATTTCCCTTCTAAATGTTGGCTTAATACCGTGAAAGATATGATTCATCTTACTCTTTGGATCATACATATTGTTGGAGTTCACATTCCTTTTATAGGGTTCCATTTCTATACAATGGCATACACTAGATTAGTTTATGAATCACAATACATAAATCCAAACTTGTAAACCACTTAACATAAATTGAACAGTTTATGGATATAATCCATAATCATAAAAATGGTTTCTTGGAAGAAGTATATACACATAAATCCTTCATAATAGTTTTTAAAGAAAATGATAATTATACTAAGTATATCCCCAGGGAGTGTCGTAACTAAGAGTGCAGCAAGGCCTGTTGTCCTGCAGTAGTTCCCATTTGAATATATCTCAAAGTTGTGTTTTCGGATTTTACCCCTAGGTACATCGGTGCCAGAGCCACCTCAACCTGCTCGTATCTAGACAGAGATGTATTTCTTGGAATACTCACAAAATCTCTACAGTAGAAAAATTCTAGTATGTTCTTCTATACTAATCCTCAAAGTCCATCTTAGGTCTATGTGCTCTAATCAGAGTTTATCTAAACCTAGCTTCCAATGTTTGTACTAAACTTATTCTGATACCAACTGTAATGCCCCAACACCAGTTACCCAGAGTCGGTGCATTATTAGATAATATTGGCATGATCACAAAAGATCAAGGATCGAAAGACCGATTAGTTTAGTAGCCTTGGAAAAACTAGATACACTCATAAGTCGTACATTACATCATAATGTGAAAAACTACAACAACATAGTCTTCATAGTCCACACTCATATCCCTTAGACTATCCATGAAATTCAGTCATAAAATACTTTTCACATCCTGGGAAAAATAAAACATATAAAGGGGTGAGCTCAGATGATTAATAAGGATAACAATATAGAGGAAACTTTCATTAATATGTATAAACATTTAAGGAAATGTATAACTAAAAAAAAGACTTTTAAACATGAACTTCAGAATAATATGGAAAAAATAAAATGAAATAATTCCATTTACATATTCACATTGATATTCTACTAGTCTAATAATCAAATGAAATATCAATAACCACTTTCATAATGATGGAATGCATAATTCCAGACTATCATAACCACATAGTCAAAGCCTTGTACCAAGAATAAAAATAAGATGTTGTCAAGGCCTTGTGCCAAGACATTAGTTTGTCTCATGAGACCAACCGATGCATTGATGAGCTATAGAGGGCTTCACCTGTCACTTACTTAGTCCAATTCATTCCTCATATGAACAGGTTTAAACACCACATAACCATTCTTATTAAAACTAGCATACGAAATATCAATAATTTCTCAATAAACCATGAATGTTATAAAAATAACACATCCACAGTCAAACATATCACAAAACCTTCAATACAATATGGTAGTTTTGTATTATAATAAATTAACTTCAAATAAGCTTAAAATCCATCAAAGGATGTTGACATAGATGAAATCATTACTATTTGAGAGAAATACATCTTTTTTTGAAACCATTTAAAAGTCACATAATTATAAAAGAAAACTTTTACTTTGAAAATATTATTATAAGCTTTTATAGAATCTTTGACGATTTTATAGTGGTGGAAAATAGCCGCACCCACCATATCAGTTAAAAAAGACATTCTTACCTTAATTCTGTCGAAAAGGTCAAAAAGTACCTTGTTTGGAAAACGACATAAAGATTACTTTATAAACAAATTATAAAAATTAAAACAAGGGTATAAATGACATTAACCAATAGTCTATAAAATAGTAAGAATGTTTTGAAATACATTTTTATGAAACATGGTAGTGGATGATAAAGAGGTCCGAGTAGATACTTACGTAAAAACAACTTCGGATAAAAAATAGATTTTGATATTAACCCTTACCATGTAATTTTTCTTTGAAGAGGGTTGTTTAACCTCCTGTATAATGGTGAAATAATTTTTATTAAATTATACGATAATCATATACATTAATATGATATCATATATGATCTTTTAATATTTTTTAGTTAATAATATCTTAGTATTATCGTCGTTTCAGGTGTCTATGGAATCGTTTTCCTTTATATTCATTATTATGTGAGTCATATTGGTTATGGATGGGATGTATCTTATTCATATCCAGAATGATATCAAGTCTATAAACATTATTTTTAGTCATCTAATGAAAATTAGTCTTGAATGGATACAATGGGGAATGAGTCTCATCGCGTTCGTGGAGAGGGTAATCCGTACGTACGCACGAGAAAAAATATAATTATTTTGGTATTAAAATAATATTTAATTGGATGGTATATCATATATATAGAATCATTATCATGTTATATTTATTATTCACATGAATTACACATCATTATTATACCCATCCAAATAATAATGTATTGAATAACAATTACACCACGACGTGGAGACAGTAGTCCGTACGTACGCACGTATAGAGACATGTCATTCAAAGGATGGATAGATTAATGAATATGGATGTACCATATTTATAATAACATAATAGTATATAGAATATACTGTATTTATTATTTTATAATGGAAATAACAAAGAAAAAAGAAGTGGAAGAAGAAAAGACTTGAAAGAGGGTGGTGAAATTATTACCTCTTCTTCGGGTTCTTCCTTTTGATTTCATCAAAAGGGATCCTTAAGTTGGCTTTATGACTAAAGTAAGGCCTCTAGGATGAATTGAAATAATTTTAGAGGATATTTGCGTAGGTTTTGGTAGAGACAAAAGGATTTTAAGGTGTTAATTAGAGAGAAGGGGGAGTTCCCTTTTATAAGAGGGGTGAGGGGTACCTTAGGAAAATCTAGAAATATTACTTTATAAAAAAATAATTTTCTATTTCTAATGCCTCCAAAATAAATTCTTTAAAGGATAAGGTGGAAATGGGTCGCAAACCAGTCAAACAATAGGTTTTAGATAGGTTTGGGTCACTATATTAACTTTATCCTTTAGATTTAATGCTTACTTAAATAGTTTAACATTTACCGTTTCTCTTTGTATTTTTATATTATATGGTTAATAAATATACTATATACTTCCATGAGAACCCCATGTGTTTAATTAATGATAAAACTATCAATATATAAGTCCTTTTTCTGAACCTTATATTTTTAAGAATAGAATATCAATTAATAATAAAATATTTTTTTAAAAAACTCTTTAAAGTCAATTTGGATACTATTTGGTATTTTTTGTTTTCTAAATTCATAACAGCATTATTACTTCTCAAACAATTTCTCTAACCAACTCGAATATGTCATATTGACTTATAAAATTATTGGAATTCATAAAAAGTCTCAAATTACATTTATTTGGATATTTATAATATCAATTATTTTAATATTTTATTAATTAGGTAATTACTGCATCACCATTGTGTCATAAATAAATTAAATTATCTAATGTCTAAAAATTATAAATAAAATACCATTATGTAGGAAATATTTTTAGATTTATAATTAATATTTATTATCAAAATTATCTTTTTTATAAACCTATATTAAATTTTTTTAGTTATTAAACTTTGATTTTAACTCTTTTTAGTCTTCTTTGAATTAAATAATAATAAATGTCCCAATCTAATCCATGTGGACCAAATAGGATCATATTTTATTCCTACGGTTGTTTTTGGTCGAATTATACTTATCCAATAGAATTAGGACATGTTTTAGGGTAATAATAATATCATTTTTACCCTTAATTACCCTATTTATTTTTAACAGTGGTAAATAAAAGTAAAAAAGTTACCATTCACAAAAATATTATTTTTATCCTATTGAACCACATTTTACTCATTGATATTAACCGTGTCTCTCAGATATTTGAAATTTCACTCACAGAAGTGGTAAAATTATGTTTTATGTAAATTTGAAAATTCTCCAAAGAGGTGGGTAAAAGACGGTGAAAAGTTCAATAAAATTTTATAGATCTAATATTATTAAAAAATGACTCCAATTAATTAAATTGAACATATATAGGTATTATGTATCTATTCTGACCTAAAATAAATAATTATTTAAAAAATGTTGGTTTTAAATAATAACTCAGTGTTTTTCACTATTCATCAAAAATTTAAAGTTTTCAGAAAATTTTCAAAAATTCACCATATGATAATTTTGATATTCTAAATTAAAAAATGAAGTCTATTTTTCAAAATTCAAAACATGGATTTTTCATTTATTAATTTAATATTAATTCTCATTGTTAAAACCAAAAGGCATATTTTTAAGAAACAATATCTATCAAAAGATTGACACTTGTTTATTTCCAATCTCAAAGTGAAATTACATACAATGACCAGCATTGGATTTAATGGTAAAAATATAATCTATATATAATTCCAAACCATTAAAATGTATAATTTAACACTATAATTTATTGTTATTAAAAAAGTTGTTTTCAGTTAAAATATAGTATTTTTCACTATTTACCCAAATATGAAAGTTATCAGAAAAACACCAAAAATTTATTGAAACTAAATTCTAATGTCACAATTCAATAAAAAGAAGTTTGTTTGTAAAATATAATATATATAATTTTCAAATATTGGATTTAAAAAGGTTTCATCATTAAAAGGCGGAAAAAGTGCATTTTCTGAAAAAAAAAATACTTATTTTATCTGATAAAAATAAATTTGTTCTTACATAATGTCTATGAAACTCATAATATGGATTCTAAAATTATAAGGATTATATATAGTTCAATATTCAGTTAATAATATTCATAACCTCTTTTGAACGGCTAGTTTGGTTATCTTGTGGTGCACTCGAACCCGGTGTTGCGTGTAGTGCAAGTTATTGAATTAATTTGAAGAAATAATGTACTATGAAATCTTGGGGTGTTACAATAAGAGAGACCTTTAGCTAAGTATCCATATCGTTTGGGGGGGCTTTCAGATATGAATGATAATGAAAACCCAAATGATGGAGTGTGGGGAACATACATGTTTCTCTGTAACTTAAAGTCAGGATGGGCAGTAGAAGAGGTGAAGATCTTCAGGGAGGAGGGATACATGGAACGATCATGAAGAACATGACATGAATGAGGGAAACAACCTGCACCACACCGTGTGTTTCATCCCAATAGGAGATCCCGAAGTTTGGGGTTGGGCCTACGAACGAAATGTTCAAGCATTCCTACGTATCCCATATGGATGAGAATCAAGCCTTATGTAGTTCTGAAGGCCATGAAGTTTAACATCGTGTGGGGAGGATGTGGGAGGAGATAAGAACGAGGGAAGGAACAAGGTGCAGTCATCGTAATCTTGACACGAGTGGGGCCAATGAAGCCTACAAGACACCATGTGAGATCCTCCAAGAGAACTATGCCCATGGGGGATAGTCAAATAGGATACTTGTGGTTGGACTTGAGGCGAAGCATTTGAGCATTCCTACATATCACATGAGGATGGGAATCAAGAAATACATAGTTATTGCAGTTTAACATTTTACAGGATGACATAGAGTTTAACGTCATGTGGGACGACATACCCTTTAATGTCATGTGAGATGACATACAGTATAACGTCATGTGGGATGACATACAGTTATAATCATGTGGGAGGACATACAGTTTAACATCATGCGGGACGACATAAATATTAACGTCCTGTAGGAAGACATGTAGTTTCACGTAATGTGAGAAGCCATATAGTTTAATTTCATGAGGGATGACATAGAGTTTAACGTCATGCGGGACAACATACAGTTTAATGCCATGCAGGATGAAATATTGTTTAACATCATGTAGGACAACATACAATTTAACGTCATGCTAGACAACATACAATTTAACGTCACACAGGATGACATACAGTTTAACGTCATGCGAAATGACTTACAGTTTAACGTCATGTGGGACGCCACATCACAATTTAAGGTCATATTGGGCTGGACCGTTTAAGGTCATGTAAAACCATAATGCAGTTTAGGGTTGTGAAAACCATACCGTTTAAGGCCATGAAAGACCAGGTGACTCAAGAAAAGTATTTCTTGAGGAACATGGAATTGGTGGGAGGAGTCATACGGTCATCATCCATGATAATTAGGGTGTATGCACCATTGGGGTAAAACTTGTGAACAATGTACGGTCCTTCCCATTTGGGCTCTAACATGGGTGGTTTCCTGCCAGGTATCATTGGTTTTCTCAGGTCCAACACCATGTCGCCTTGCAAGAAAGAGTAGTGGTGAACATTCTTGTTGAAAGTTCTAGCTATCTTGTTCTGATGTCTTTCCAGATTGTGCAGGGCATGAAGCCTGTTCTCGTCAAGCTCTTCCAACTCTTCCATATGGATTTCAGCTACTCTATATGGTTCTTGATGATCATAGACAGCTATGAACAATGAGGGAAACTAAATCTCGATTGGTAGAATGGCCTCTGTTCCATAGGCTAGGGAACATGGGGTCACCTGGGTGGAATTGCGGTCTATCTTCTGATAAGCCCAGAGGGTGTTGGGGATCTTGTATGGCCAACTCTTCTTGTTCTCACCAACCATTTTCTGAAAAATTTTAAAGAGTGTTTTGTTGAATTCCTTAATATTTCCATTTTATTGCGCATGATAATAGGAGGTATGGTTAGAATGGATGTTGTAATTAGTGTACAATTTCATCAGCTCAGTTTCCTGGAAGTTCATACCAATATTGGTGTGGGTGGCGTGAGGGAATCTGAATAAGTAGATGATATTGGAGCTCACAAATTAAACGATGGAACTAGCCTTGACCCCCTTTAGTGGAATTTCCTCTGCCCACATGGAGAATAAATCCCTAGTGTTCAAGATGAACCGACACTAGAGAGCCGTTGTTGGTGGATTTGGTCCTACAACATTTAGTCCTGATACCCTAAATGTCCAAGAATACTAGGTAGCGTGGAGAGGCTCCAGCGGCTGATGTATAAATTTGGCAAGAATTTGGAATACATGACACTTTTTGGAAAACTCTATGTAGTCATGGATAATGGAGGGCCAAAAATACCCCAGTCTCTAGATCTGGTGAGATAGTTCCAGCCTGGTCTGATGAGCCCCTCAAGAATAAGCATTGAACTTCTGCATGACTTGGGAAATCTCGACTCCTTGAATGAAAAAGAGGATAAACCCATTGAACCCAGACTTGTAGAGGATCCTCTCAAGACCAGGACCATCCTAGAGGGTAAAATGTAATTTACGGCACCAGATACACTCGTGCTCGGCCTGATATGCTGAAAGATTACCATTATGGAGATACTTGACAAAGGAGGTTCTCCAGTCAGGAGTCACCTCAATCACTGCATCAGGGGGAACCAGAGGTCCTGATGTGGAGGTGATGGTGTTAAGGTGGCTCACCTACAGGCTATCATCTTCATCTATAGTGATGGGAGAAATGACTCACCAGTGTGCCACGTGGATAATCAGATCATCATGTTCGGGCTCTACAAGTGATGCAGTAAGGCTAGCTTGGGAATCGATTCAACCATTCTAAGATCTTGGGACATGAATGGCTTTTGTCAAAGATGGGAACTGGGCCATAAGATGGATAGAGCATTCCAACAATGGTACAAGCTCTATATTTCTGACGAGATAGTCACCGTTGATCTTCTTGATGACTAGTTTGGAGTCCACTTTCACAAGAATGTAAGAAACATCAATCTCAAGGGTAAGCTCGAGGCCAGTAATGAGAGCCTGATACTCAGCCTCATTGTTGGTGAAGCCTTCTGACAAAAGGAATGAATACAGAATAATGGAATATGCTAGGGTAAAGAATAAAATACTTATGCCAAATTTGTTGAACATGGGGTCATTGAGCCTTTTGCTGGTGGGGCTTCGGGAACCACCATCAAAGTGAATTTCCAGAATGAAATTTCTTATTAAACCAAGAGAATCACTTCATCCGGGAGATCATGATCCAAGGACTATTCCGAAACATCCGGATGGGTAGTAAGGATGTTTGCCAACACTTTCTCTCTAGAATCCTTCTAAGGGACAAACCTGATGTCTAACTGCTGATGAATTACCGCCCAATGAGATAGACATCTTGCCAACATAGGGTTGTTCAATACGTACTTAAATTGATCCACTCAAGACACTAGATGTACCTCATGATGTTGGATGTAATGCCACAATTTCTGTATTGTGAATGCCAACGCAAGGCAGCTCTTCTCTATAGGGGAGTATCTGATCTCCATATCGTGGAGCATGCGACTGAGATAGTAGAGACTGTTCTTCATCCCCTCATTATTCATCTGGGCCAGAAGGGCTCTTAGAGACCATTCCAGGGTGGTCACATAAAGGAATAGTGTCTTTCCGTAGATAGGTGGTATTAAGACCAGAGGTTGGAGTATGTATAGCTTGATTTCCTCGAATCCAGTCTAACATTCTTAATCCCACTCGTAGATAGTTCCTTTCTTCAGGAGTCGAGAAAAGGGCTTACAGTTTTCAGCCATATTAATGATGAATCAGCGTATGTAGGCTAAGTGGAATTGGAAACCTCAAAGCTCCCAGATATTTCTAGTTGATAAATCTGGCTAATGGCCTTGATCTTCTCCAGGTGGATATCAATACCCCTATATCTGACAAAGAAGGCGAGAAACATTCCAGAGGTGATCTCGAAGGTGCACATCAATGGATTCATCCTCAGGTGTTGGAAAAACATGAAGCTGAACAATTCCTCAATGTATCTGTGATGGTCCTGATGCTTGTGTTATTTTACCACCAGATCATCCATGTAACACTCCACCTACGCTCTGAGGATCATCTTAAATATTCAATGTATAGCCCGCAGATAGGTGGAACCTACATTCTTTAAACCAAAGGGAATGACTTGGTAATAGAAATCTCCTTGTGGTTCCATGAAAGTTGTAGAATCCTCATCCTTGGGGTCCATTCGGATCTGGTTATACCCTAAGTACCCATACATGATGAAGTGGGCATGGAACCTAGTGGTAGCGTCAATCAACAATTCTGTCACAGGAATGGGAAGTCATCCTTTGTATAATGACTTTTGAGATCCCAAAAGATGATATAGACTTTGATCTGTCCATTCTTCTTCTAGATTAGCACAATGTTGGCCAGCAATTTGGTGTAATGGAATGCCTTAACAAAATTGGCTCTGACAAGTTTATCATATTCTGCCACAACCATGGCACCATGAGAAGGGTGCATCTTTTTGGGAGGCTGCTTAAACCAGCAATGATTTTCCGGGAGATCAAGGTGATGGATGGATACCTGAGGATCTAGTCATGGTATCTCATCATAACTCCAAGGGAATACATTAAGATGTTGTTTAAAGAATTCTATGTACTATTTTTTCTCCTCAAGGGGTATAAGGGAACTGATCAACATGGGTTTCAGGTCTGCCTTGCTACTGGGGTTCACATGTACCAATTCTTTGATCGTGGTAGAGAAGCCTTCTTCAAAGGAGGGGACAGAATCCTATAAATCCTCTTATTCAATTATGGAGAAGGGATCCTCAACAAGAGGAGTTTCCTCTAAGTCAACAGATCGTGATGGGAGACTGGTACCAACCTGAGCGACAATGGACACTGCATCAGGAAACTCATGTGCTTCCAAAACCATAGAGATAAAGGTTGTTGATCTGATCCAATTTGGTCTTCTGACCAAGGGGCTACTCTTGAAGATTTAGAGCAATAATGGCGCGTTGTCTTGATATGGTTATGTCCAGCTCAATGAAACAAGAATGTATGACATATTGTTGTTGCCATGAGGTGGACATCCCAATACCTCACAGAAGTAGGAGGCTCGGGGATCATCTGAACTTGATTTGTGTAAGAGTATGAGGTTATCTCATGGTGTTTCTTACACATGAGAACGTGTTCCACTCTCATTCCAAAAAAAAACAAATCATTGTCCCATGTTCCGAGCTATTGCATCCAATCGGTGGATTAGAATGATGTCGGCATCATCCAGATCTATCCACGATTCGGTTGCAGCCATAACATTCTCAATCTCGTTAGCCTGAATCTACTTTTCTTTTCTCTTGTAATAGTTACCATCTAGATAGCAAGATTAAAAAGAGGTAAAGAGAGATTCTTCATATTGATGAATGCCCACTAGACCATTAAGGGAGTACTTGAAGCACTGGTGACACAATAATGAAACCGCCGCATGCAGTTGGAGCCATTTCCTACCCATCAATGCATTTTAGGTGGTGTCCTGGGAGAAAAAATGAACTCAGATACCAGATCGCCGAAATGGGTCTTCAGGAGGATATTTCTGACCGATGTCTATTCCTTCCCGTCATAACTGAGGATATTTAGGTCATAGGGACTCAGGTAATTCTCGGACATCCCCAGTTTTCCCAGTGTCCAAGTCGGGATTAGGTTGATCCTCGAGCTTGTGTCGAAAAGACATCAGTGAACCTCCATGCCATTAAACTGGATGGTGATGTACAGTAGGTGAATGTGCTCCTGTATGGGAGAGCCTTCATCCTCTCTAGAGAACGATATGATGTCCTGGCATTTAGAATGATCGACCATCTCATCATGGAAGGCTTCCACAACTTCTACATCTGTCTCAAACTAGAGGGGGCTTCTTAAAGCCTCGGTGAGGGCCTCACGCATATCCGATGAAAGGCGTAGGGCCTCAAGGATAGAGAAATTTTATGGAATTCCAGAAGGATATTTGAGGACATCATACTTACGTGCTAGGCATGAACTCCTGATTACAGGGGTTCGCTCTATGAGATGTGGTAAGGCAGGCCCTGCTGACTAGACTGACGGTTGACTGGTATTGGGAATATCCTACTGCTCACTAGTTAAAGCCTGTAGAGTGACTACTGGATGCGGACATGGTGACTTAGACTGGTCCATAGAAAAGCGTATCTAATCATGACGCAATCGAGGTGGCTCTGCTTGATCTAATAACAAGAACGATGGTGAAGGCAGACATGCTATCACCAGATGAGAAGGCTGTGTGTGTTTAGCTTTGTGATGGGATTGGTGCCCGGTTTCGGTAGCATGCACAACCTGGAAGGAAGTACTAACCAAGACACTCTGATGACCCATATAGTTGTGGCACCGTTGACACTGACGACAACTGGGGATGTTGGAAGGATCTGTTTGGCACTCCTCATCATCAATAATTGTGTAGGGGTTTACCATCTCTATGGTATTAAACAAGGTGTACCCTTGACCATCACTCAAAGAGTAATCCACTACCAGACGGATTCTTGGAGGAATATCCATCTCCAGGTAAATGAATTCAGCAATAGTACGATATGGTGACGACATTGGAGGGGGAATTTATTTTCTCTTGCTCCAGCAGTGTTTTCCTTTCTAAAAAGGGGAATGCTGAGACGATGATGCAGAAGTAGTAGATGTGGCTTCTGAAGGTTCTTGTCGATTCAGGCATGCACAGATAACACCATGGGCATGGGAGACTATTTTAAAATTCATCTAGTCGTCACACTTCTGGGACCTGCAGTTAGAAACCTGATGCTACTCGGCTTCATTGTCACTGCTACTATCTGGCCTCAAGAAGGCACATGCCACCTGTGCCAGAGCTGGGCCGAACCAGACTATATTGTTATCCACCTATTCTTGAATCCACACTTTAAACACATAGCAATATTGATGGTGTTCCCTAGGATCCAATGATTGGGGTAGTAATTAGGTAGATCAGTGATGTTTGCCTCTTCTGGCCACCTGCACTCAAGAAAACATACAATCCCCTGCTACAGGGCACTACTGAAGTAACCGGGAACCTGAGCCTTGTTGAATTAGTAGTCATATTTCCTCTGATCCTATAAGGGGGTCCTTAAATCCCGACCCTAATGACGGGATGGATTAGCCTATCGAGGAGGTGGATCCTGGTTATCTTGCCTAGGGAGTGGTGGTGCATTGCGCGGAGGCACCTTCCGATTATGAGGTGGACACTACTGAGTCGGATATTGTGCATGAGGTGGACGGCCTCTGCGGGGATGTGGAGGCGGCTCTACTGGTAACAACACTAGTTTTCTAGGGGCCTCTATTTGGGCCACTTCTGCACTATCGGCCCTGGTGGTCCTCTTTGTAGGGATTTTTAGAGGCAATGGACTTTCCTAGCTGGACTTTTTCTAGGATTCTTCTATGTTGTGGGCTTTATTAGAGTAGTATCAGAATCCTCTGGTGTAGTTATGGGTAATCATAGAGGGGACAAGTTTTTTCTTGACATTCCCTGCAGACATTGTCAGTAGTTTCTTCTGAGTCAATGGCATGTCAAGGGAGTATGTAAGCCCTTTCGACTGGGTGACGAAGTCTATAACATGCTTTTCAATCATTTTTTTCACTTGAAGAGGTTTTCAATACTCGTCTTCCAAGTGGTGGATCTAAACTGGTAAAAAAATTGCCTACAATGATCTTCCAAACTATCTACTGATCGAATTGGTAGCTGGTTGTACCAAACGAACACATGCCCTTCCAACATCTGTTCGATGCATCAGAGTTTGGTAGCCTCCTGTTATGTCGGACTCCCCCTCATGGGTCCACACATTGAGATGAAGTGGTCTCAATTCTCTAGCGTATCACCTGTCCCATTAATGGGGGAAAATGTGGGGTTTCTGAAACCCGAAAGTGCTGGCATATCATCCACCCATGTCGGATAGGGCTTTCTATCTAGCTGGTTCGCCACTTGTCAATTTTCTAGCACCTCGAGGTAGGAAATGAGTGTCACCATTAGATCATCTGGTCGAGGATTCCTATCTTGACAGGGATCCTAGAAAAATAGCACATTGACAGGTTATTCAACACAATATATAGGCCCAACGGCTAGTGGAGTGGCTGGTGGAATGACCTATGGAGCAGCAGGGGGAACCTAAGTTAGGTCCTGAGGATTGTCAAGATGTTCAACAAGATTTGGTGACACATATCATGCCCTCTTTCCATAGGCTCCATTTTCGGCCATGTCTATGGGGGTAGGATGATCAGGGTCTATTGGAGGAAACTCGCCATGGGGAAGTTGTGCCTGGACCTGTTGCTCCAACCGTGGATCACCGTAGTACGGTCGTCGCTCCGCAACACGTTCAGTGAGGAGTTCATCAACCATTTTCTTGTGTTCTGCAAGTTTCCAATGTAGCGTGGCTTTTTTAAGTTCTTCTTCTACCCTCTAGATTGATCTGTACGAGTTCGAGGGTTTTACATCTCCAATTTTATCTTTTCATTTATTGAGATTCTAATTGAGGACTAGTTCCTTGGAGGGCACGGGAAGACCCAGTAGATTTCTCTACTGGTGAGTGACCATTACTAATGGATCCAATAGATATGGAACTCCCCCATGGGTAAAGTCTCTATCAAGGAGCTTCGGATTGTTCTCTTCTTCTGATAGGTCGTCCATGTTAACTGCGACACTACCCGAGGGCATATCCTCGATATCGCTTGGACAATCGGGCTGACACGAGATAGAGCTAAAATGGGGGGGTCGTTTATTTCACCCAATCATTGATCTTCACATGGGGATAAACCTGCTTGATTATCCTATGGAGAACTTTAAATCAGTGGACGCATCTCTGTTGGACAGTCCTATAGCGGCCTAGTGACTTAGGGCACTGGTCCACGGGGAGTGCAACCAAATAAACATGACAGAATTGTTTACCAATGTCCAAGAAGTGATCCTGAATCTGGGGTAGGCCACTCGTCGATGACTCAAATGTAAATAAGTTACCTAGAGTGTTTGGAGAAAGTATTCAACCTCCTACAGGGTGAGTGACTCCAAAACACTAAAATTCGGTGCTGCAACTAGTCAAAACATATCCGGGAAATGGTCTACTACAAGAATATCCCACAAGATCCTTGGTCCAGACTCGGGGTCTGGGCCTTCATTTCCCCACTCGTCAACTGGAGGCGCCTGGGGAACCAATACAGGTACTAATGTGGACCACTGAGATAGAAGGTTAACCTATGGAGAATACGACGAGCGAGCTGACAAACCACCACATCTCATGCTATCCCCCAAAGAGTGTAGTGACTTAGCCACCACATCGTGGTAAGATGAGCTAATAACCGAAGTCTCTGGCGTAGGTACTACAGATAATGGTGATGAACCATGCTAATTCTCATCATCCATTTGTCACTAGAATAGCTCTCTGAGATCTCTGGTCGAGGTAGAGAGTGATTCTGGTGATGATGGTGGTGATTTCACGGTGGGAACCTGTGGCATTGCCAAATTTTCGTTCTCTTGAATATACTGGTGGAGGGAGGTGAGAATCCGATGGACCTCACATTTTGGATGTATGAGGATGATGCACCTTGTTCCTACTTCGACCCTTACCAGAGGATCTAAGAGAGAGTTCCATCATTGATTCATATTTTGCCTCAGAATATGAAAAGAAGACTAGTTTGATCTCGGTCTGAATATTCTCAGTATTCCTTTTGTGGTGTAGACGACCTGCCCTCCTACCCCGAGATGGCTCCACGAGATAGGTTATATTTCTGGCATGAGGATGAAGTTTGGATGAACTGGTGCTTGGACAGAGAGGGGTTCTGCCTGAGTGACCTGGGGTGTGAGGACTACCTGGACAGATATCAAAGGGAACATGGGGAGGACCTCCATGTCCATTGGCTGATGTGTGGAGGGAATCTGGTTAGGAAATGCTAGAGTGGGTAGGGCCTCCACTGGAGCTGGTAGAAGCATGGGTAGTACCTCCATTCTTGTTTACCCTAGTAGTGTCAGCGTGAGGAGGGTCCTTGGTTGCGCCCAAATTTACCCTACTAGTAAAAGCGGTCGATGTAGTACTTGTAGGGGTCGAATCCACAAGGACCGAAGAAGTAACCTTGAGAAGCTATGATTTGGTGGAGGATGGGCTATGAAGTGGCCAACTATGTTTTTGATTGATTTTAAGAAATATAGATTTTATTTAAAGAACAAAACAAACAAAATGATTTGAATTAAAACAATTAATTAAGATGAGTCCATCCTAGGTTGTCTCTATGTCTTGATTGGATGTATTTGTTTTTCTTTGGATTTTATGTTCATCAGTTCAAGAGGTATCCATTAACTGAAATGATTCCTCAATATCATTCTCATTTTTAATCCATACTCAATTTCATGGCTAATAACCAATGCACTTAGAGGATCACTTTGATGATCAATCTATGGAATTGGATCGTACTCGCACTCAAAATGTGTCGTCGTAAAAGTCGGTGAAGACAAAGAAGAATACAAATCAAGGAAAAGTATTATTAAAAGAAATAACAAATTTAAGAATGTAATAACATCGAATAAAATTCAATACACCCAATGCGACTCCCTGGGATCAACCCATAAAAGTTTACCCCTTCATTGAAATTATTTAATTAATGTAAGTGGGAAGTCGACTTAAAGAAGCGGGATTGATGAAAAAAAACATTAAGAAAAAATTACACTCCACTTTTGTGTGAGGAATTCACAAGTGTTGGTGTGAATAAATTCACACCTAGATTCAATGGAATCAACGTGTGAATAAAATAAAAATAAATAATAAAGAAGAAGAACAAATTTTATTAACATACTCAATGTGAAAGAAAAACTTACATGGGAAAAATTGACGATACGATTACAAAATGAAAGCAGAAAATTACAATTGAAAGGAAAATATAAGATGCATATTCCCCTCACCACCATCTCAATATATCAGAATAATAGGAGCATTAGTTCCACCCCCACAATCAATTCACCCCCCCAACAATAGATAGAGTCAAAAGGAGGGTGAATAATCAAAAGGAAATTGACGTTTCAAAGTTGACCCGGAAAAATGTCCAGATTCTTCCACAATATTGACGTGTGAATTCGTAATTGAATAAGGCCGAATCCAGAGGGGTGGTAGAAGAGAAATGTCTTCGTCCATTTGTCCTATATGAGCTTTAAAACGTTAAGAAAATTTGGCTTAGTCGTTAGGATGTTATGGTTGGAATGGTGGGACGGCTTTATGTGCATTAATTTCTGGTCCACCATTTAAATATCAACTTAAAATCCCTTTATCATCATGAAAATATCAGAATTAGCTCTGGCCAGAGTTGAATAAAATGATCTTCATATTTTTATCCTTCTACTGTATAAATTTTAGCTTCATTGGGCTTGGCCTGTGGTCCCCACATTTGATTGATGGGCGTTAGGCCCATTATGATATTTCCAGCAAGTTTCTGCATTCAGGCGCGAAAATCTCCATCTTCCCTTGAGATTCATCCATCGGACCTAAAAGATAAAATGTTCCAAAAAAGTGTTCAATCATATCCCAAAATATCAAATTCAAAAAATGAATATAATATTATCCACAAACAGATGAATCATTGGGACCAAATTTTCATTTTAAACATGAATTTCATTTAAGATGAGAAATGGAGTTCTATTTATGTAATGCACTAAAAACAATGGTTATTTACTTTGGAACAATGAATATAAAGATATTAACAATGAATATTATCCACCTTTAGTGACTAATCACACCCCCCAACTTGAGTTATTCTAGTCCCAAGAAAAATATATTACAAATATAAAATTCGAATCCCCTTTTTGAAAAACATTTTAATACACATTTCTCACCCAAAGACCTCATACCAAAAAAATATGAAACCCATAAAAATCATTTAAAACAATCTAGGGCCATAAGCTTTTCCCAAGCCCAAGCCCATTCCTTTGTTCAAATTCATCACCACATTTCATCCAATTTCAATTAAGCATGATAAAGTGTTGTGCATCACAAAAGATATGCGGCCCATTTTATTATTCAAGGGGAAAAAATGGAAGCGCTAGGTGGGAATCACATTAAACCTTAAGATGAGTATACATTTTTTTATATTTTTTATGATTTTTTTAATTTATTTTTTTTAACCACAATAGATATGAAAATACTAACTCTCGGCAAGACAACTCTGGAGTCATGATCCCCAAGTGTCGGATGCCACACATATTTTCAATTACATGCTCTACAATAGAGATATAAAGCCAAACTCTGGGCAAGAAAACTATGGAGTTGCGATCCCCAAGTGCTGGATGCCACGTATTTGGACAAAACATTGCTCTGTGTGGTAATAAATTTTATTTCAATTTTTTTTTTGTTTTGTTTTTGGATACTCAAATTAAACTAAAAGTGACTCCAGAACCATATTCTATAATTAAAGGGACCCAAGAACTCAAATTTACACTCACGATCCAGTAGACGTGCATTGTGGAGTTTTTATTAAGAGGATGAAAATGTAAACCTTGAAAAATCACATTATACAACTGTAACAGCCCGAGATTTTATGAAAAATATTCTTTTTTATTTTACTAATGTCTTGTGTTGTACGCTACACCAAAAGGAGCTTGCACAACTCGCATCCTTGACTTGCCTTGCATTACACGCAATCGCGACCTTCCTCGATAGCGTGTGTAATACGCAATACCGAGTTTCACTAAACAACGATATGATATTAAAATATTATTAAAACTAGTCATTATGAATAGTAATAACCACTTTTTAAAATTCTGTAAATCTTATTTTTCAAAATGAACTTCATTTTTGGATTCGGAGTATCGAATTTAGCCTAAGGTGAAATTTTGGTACTTTTCGGATAACTTTCATATTCTGATGAATAGTGAAAATTACTAATTTATAATTAAAAACAACTTTTTTAATCGAAATAATTAATAGTGACAAATTATTAATTTGAGTGGTTTTAAAGTATATTTAGAATATATTTTTACAATTTAATACAATGTTGGTCATTGGATGTAATTTCACATTTAAACCAGACGTAATCAAATGTCAATCTTTTGATAGATATTGTTTCTTAAAAACACGCTATTTGTTTTAACAGCGGGATTTAATTATAAATTTAATTAATGCAATTTCTATGTTATGAATTTGGTAAAATAGACTTCATTATTGAATTCGGAATATGAAATATAGCTTAGGATGAAATTTTGGCATTGTTCTGAAAAACATCAATTTTTGATGAATAGTGAAACTACTAAGTGGTAGGTTAAAAACTGAATTTTGTATAAAACTTAATTTTACCGCTTCTGTGAATGGAATTTCGAAAATCCGAGAGACACGGTTAATATCAAGGACTAAAATGTGGTTCAATGAGATGAAAATAATTTTTTGGTGAATAGTAACTTTTTACGTTTTTTTTACCGCGGTTAATAGTAAATAGGGTAACTAAGGGTAAATATGATATCACTATTACCCTAACACATGTCCTAATTCTATTGGACAAGTGTAATTCGACCAAAAACAAACTTAGGAATAAAATATGACCATTTAGGCCCACTTGGATTAGATTAGGACATTTATTATTAATTTATTTAAAGAAGGGTTAAAATAGCTAAAATCAAAGTTTAATAAGTAAATCATTTTTAATATGGGGTTATACATAAGATAAATTCGATTGTAAATATTCATTAGAAAGCTAAAAAGATTTCCTACATGATGGTATTTTATTTGTAATTTTTAGACATCAAATAATTTAATTTATTTATGACACAACGATGATGCAGTAATTATCTTATTAATGAAATATTGACATAATTGATGTTATAAACACCAAACTAAATATAATTTGAAAATTTTTATGAATTCCACTAATTTTCTAGGTTACTATAATATATTAATGTTGATTTAATCAACTGGTTTCGAACATTTAATTCTGTTATGACTTTCACAAAAATCATATATCAAATAGTGTCAAAATTGACACAAAATAGTTTTTAAATCAAATATTATATTATTAATTGTTATTTTATTCCTAAAAATATAAGGTTCGGCCAAATGACTTAGATAAGGATATATATATTAATAATAAACAATTTGGGGTTCGTTTGGCATGTTATAGTAAGTGTATTAACCATATAGTGAAAGAAAACAAAAAGACACGGTAAATGTTAAATTATTTAACTTAGAGTTAAATCTAATTGATAAGGTTAAAATAATATCCTAAACTTGTCTAAATTCTATTGGTTGATAGGATTTCGACCCATCCCCACTTTAGCTTCTAAATAAGACCCTTTGGAACCATTATAAACCGATTTTGACTTTAATATAAAATAATATTTTGAGATATTCCTAAGGTGCCCCTCTCCTCCCTTATAAAAGGGCACCTCCTCCCCCTACTCCTCACACCAAATTGAGCACTCAAGCTCGGCCAACCCCTGCCATTTTCTCCTCTCCACTTCCCTAGAATAATCCTAGAGGTCCTGGTCTTCTCCAAAGACCAATCTTAGTTCCTTAAGTGGAGGATTCAAAGAGGCGTTCCAAAGAAGAGGTAATATCCATTACCGATCTTTTCAATTTCTTTCTTCTTCAACTTCTTCTTCTTTAGTTGTTTCATGATAAAGTAATAACATCAGTATTACTTACATACTGATATGTTATTATAAATATGAAACAACCCTAATTCACCTTCTATCCATCCTATGGAAAAATGAAATCACCGCGCGTGCGTACGTACGGAATACCGTCTCCACGCCGTGGTGTAATCTATTTTCCACCATCACCTTACAAGGATGGGTATAATGGTGTAATGAGTAACTATATATGATTATTATTAAGTAATATTGATACTGAAATAATATATATATATATACTCCAATACAATTCCACGATCATAGGAACGATATCATCACTCGTGCGTACGTACGGAATACCGTCTCCACGATGTGATGCGACTCGTTCTACATGATCTTCATTTCATAATGATTATATAAATGAATTGAATGAATGAATATGGTATATACTACACTAATACCATTCTGGAAATGAATTATCTATAACCTAAAGATAATAATAAGAATTTATTCGACAAAACACGCATAAGAACAAAAAGTTATAAAGACCCGAGTAACAAGTAACAATGAAATATTACTAACAAGAAGCTAATAATATGACCATATATGATCTCATATCAATATGTATGATTCTGGAATAAGTCAATAACATTATTTAAACCATTATACAGGAGCTTCGGACACGTACAAAGAAAATCGGACCTAAGGTAAGGGAAATATCACAATCTCATTTTTATCCGAGATTGTTTATTCGTAAGTATTTACTGGGGTGTATTTTATCATCCACATCCATGTTCCCTCAATATGTAATATTGTTTCCATCCACTTGAAATAGTTTAAATCCAATTTTACCCTTAGGTGAGTTTTTAGTAAAGAATATGAAAGGAATCTTTTGTCGTTTTTCCGTACGAGGTACTTTTTGACTTTTCCGACAAAAGTACGAAGAATGTTTTTTTT
Organism: Viscum album; assembly: GCA_963277665.1. Taxonomy (NCBI): domain Eukaryota; kingdom Viridiplantae; phylum Streptophyta; class Magnoliopsida; order Santalales; family Viscaceae; genus Viscum; species Viscum album. The sequence continues at coordinate 1,408,628,897 of OY728134.1, forward strand.
AACTTATACGGCATGAATGAATTTTTAAAACATTACTTCAAAGAAGCTTCCTTTACAAGTTTTCAAGTTTATTTTTAATCAACTTCTTTTATTTTAAAGTTGTATGACATGTTATGAAAGGAAAAATGTTTTTGAAGAAGAAAGGATATTTTCCTCAAGAATTCAATTCAAGTGTTTTATCAAAATTATTTTCCATCTAAGATAATAAAGGGTTCTGTTTCTATCCATATTTTTACATTGGTTTGACTATGTTGTGATGGAATTATGTTTATGAATTCCTTTATCTTATATGAATTGATTTATGATGTCATGTTGTTTAAGAATCCCATTTTTATTACATGGGTTATGCGATGATGTATGATTTATGATTTTGTGGAACACATAAGAAAGGATTCATTAAGAGATGGGTGGGACCTATATCTCCCTCTAATGCATTGGGTAAAGATTTCATATCTCATGAGATAGACATGGCTGGAATGGTAGGTTATACCGGTTCAGTGAAACAGGACTGAAACGAGGATTACTCGATTCAGAAAGGGACTTTGTCCACTAAGATAGTCTTGGCAATGAGTCTTGACTAACAAGAAATGATTCTCTATGATTATGTGTGTATGCCACAATGAGTAATGTTTTAAGTTATGATTTCATTTCACTACTATGATTTATCCCATGTTATGAAATTATGCTCTCTTTTGCAGGTTAAGATTTCCAAAAAAGTTATGTTCTTATGAAAATTATGTGATTGATATTTCTTTTGTTTACCCTTACTGAGCATTTGAGCTCACCCTTTTATGTTTTATTTTCCCCAGGATATAAAGAAAGGTTTTAGGTAAAAAAAAGGGATGACCTTTATGGGAGATATTGAAGAACTTTCACCACGATTAGAAGATTACGTTCCGAGTTTCCAAAGACACTAAACTATTACGATCCTTTAGTGTGTGTTTTTGTTATATACTAAGTATTCCGCAAATGTAATGTAATGTCCATGTACGTCAGGCTACGGGTCTCTACAGTTGGTATCAGAGGGTGGTTTAGTCAACCTTTGGAAACTAGGATGCGAAAACGTTAGTGAGATCCCTAGAGATATTTCTAAGGTATGTCTAGGGATGCCCCTAAGGATATGTATACGTATAGGATATAGTTCTAGAACTATGGTAACGATATTAGATTAAACCAAAGATGATAGATATTTAAGTTACTCCCCCTTTATTACGATTTTTGCATCTAACACTATTCTGTTTGGGTTTTAGAAAATGGCTGGAAACAAGATGATTCACAATAATGGAGGATATGATGGACAATGGAATGATATTCTTCATGAGCAACCAAATGAAATGGGATTTGGATGTCCAAACATCATTATTATGCCGAATCAGCAATCTCACAACATGATCAATAAAGTAAAATTTGGTAAGTTTCCTGACTCGACTAATAAGAGAAAGATGGAGTTCCATGATGATCATAGAGGAAAGAAAGTTCAATTTCCCCTATGTAAATCATGTGGGAAGAGGCATCAAGGAGAATGTTTCAAGGGAACTGGAAGATGCTTTGGGTGTGGAAAAGAAGGACACAAAGCAATTAAGTGCAAAGGAAAAGGGTCGGTTAACACCATGGATGAGGATAATGGTATTGCTACGACATCAAAAATGGTTAAGTGTTTTAAATGTGGAATGTATGGGCATTATGCAAACAAATGCCCTAAGGGAAAGACTCATGAAGAGAATCAGTATGGTCATATGGGTAGTATTTATGTGGATGATGATGAAGAGACTACAAATGATATGTGAGATGAAAGAATTTTTGAAGCTCGGTCAATGGTTTGAGAATGTAGTGGAATGATTACATGTTTATCATGTGTAATTTTGGAATAAAGAGACATCTATGGATTGTTACACTGTTGTCTTTCCTTGTGTTTTGAAAGTGTATGATTAATGTTACTAGTATCCATGAAAGGTTATTCAGATATTTTTGGAATTTAGATGATATGTGCATAATAAAGGGATAAGGAGAAAATTAAATGTTTGATAGTATTCATGAGCTCATGATTGATATAAGGACTAAGTGATATCATGGTTTGAGTATATAGAATTTTGAGGATTTTGGTATGTGGAAAGTGTTAACTTTTAACTGCACTCATGTTTTCACTAAGGTATTCAAGAGAATACACGATTAAGGACTTTGAATGTTTGGAATGTGACCAACAAGACATATCTTATGATATGTGGGGATCAACGACAGTATTAAATCTCTGGTAATCGATGTCACTATATTATGAGAGTGGATTGCAGTATTATGTATAAGCCTAAAGATTAGACTGGATTATGTTGGACATAAGTTAGTATTGTTTAAGGATAGAAGATTTTCGATATTATTGATGGGATGTTATAGTAACGTAGTTTTAGAAAAAGGGACAACCTGCAGGACGGGCGACAACCCATCGCTTCGGACAAGGTTGTAGGAATCGAACCCACAACCGAAGTGCGACTGGCCTTTATCGCCTACCACTGACCTACAGGAAGTCCCTGTTTAGTAGAAACTAGTTTTATTATATTAAGCAATATGATATATGAAGTATAAGTCCATTTAGGAACTATATATGATTAATCTTACTATAGAATGACTTATGTATATTTAATAACTTTTGATTACCTTTTGTTTGAGACAGATGGAATGACCCGTCATTCTATCACATGATCTGCTAACACTTCACGAATAACAAATTCAACTTCATTTATTTAAGAGATGAAGTAAAAATTGTTAAAGGCATGAACAACAGTGAGATTGTACCAAAATAAAGTAAGTATTTATTCTAATTCAAATTCTTTAACTTTAGGGAAATAATCTTGAAAACCAAAAATGTTGTCCTAGTTCTCTTATACCTGATATCGTCACAAATTTATGGATTTGTGATTACTGGCTTTTCCATAGCCATGTTCTCTACCACTCTCCATCAGAACGTGATGGTTAGATTTCTCTTCCATATCCATATTTTCACCTATGTGGAAACCCAGTGATTAGTTTATTTGGGTAATCGTTACATTTCATACTTTAGTTTTTAAAGCCAAGTTTTGGTATTCCCTTTTACGATGTGGGTTTCTATTAAAGAAACTTTCGAATAGTAAACCATTTATAACCCCGACGAATTTCGAGGGCGAAATTCATTTTAAGGGGGGTAGAATGTAACAGCCCGAGATTTTATGAAAAATATTCTTTTTTATTTTACTAATGTCTTGTGTTGTACGCTACACCAAAAGGAGCTTGCACAACACGCATCCTTGACTTGCCTTGCATTACACGCAATCGCGACCTTCCTCGATAGCGTGTGTAATACGCAATACCGAGTTTTACTAAACAACGATATGCTATTAAAATATTATTAAAACTAGTCGTTATGAATAGTAATAACCACTTTTTAAAATTCTGTAAATCTTATTTTTCAAAATGAACTTCATTTTTGGATTCGGAGTATCAAATTTAGCCTAAGGTGAAATTTTGGTACTTTTCGGATAACTTTCATATTCTGATGAATAGTGAAAATTACTAATTTATAATTAAAAACAACTTTTTTAATCGAAATAATTAATAGTGATAAATTATTAATTTGAGTGGTTTTAAAGTATATTTAGAATATATTTTTACAATTTAATACAATGTTGGTCATTGGATGTAATTTCACATTTAAACCAGACGTAATCAAATGTCAATCTTTTGATAGATATTGTTTCTTAAAAACACGCTATTTGTTTTAACAGCGGGATTTAATTATAAATTTAATTAATGCAATTTCTATGTTATGAATTTGGTAAAATAGACTTCATTATTGAATTCGGAATATGAAATATAGCTTAGGATGAAATTTTGGCATTGTTCTGAAAAACATCAATTTTTGATGAATAGTGAAACTACTAAGTGGTAGGTTAAAAACTGAATTTTGTATAAAACTTAATTTTACCACTTCTGTGAATGGAATTTCGAAAATCCGAGAGACACGGTTAATATCAAGGACTAAAATGTGGTTCAATGAGATGAAAATAATTTTTTGGTGAATAGTAACTTTTTACGTTTTTTTACCGCGGTTAATAGTAAATAGGGTAACTAAGGGTAAATATGATATCACTATTACCCAAACACATGTCCTAATTCTATTGGACAAGTGTAATTCGACCAAAAACAAACTTAGGAATAAAATATGACCATTTAGGCCCACTTGGATTCGATTAGGACATTTATTATTAATTTATTTAAAGAAGGGTTAAAATAGCTAAAATCAAAGTTTAATAAGTAAATCATTTTTAATATGGGGTTATACATAAGATAAATTCGATTGTAAATATTAATTAGAAAGCTAAAAAGATTTCCTACATGATGGTATTTTATTTGTAATTTTTAGACATCAAATAATTTAATTTATTTATGACACAACGATGATGCAGTAATTATCTTATTAATGAAATATTGACATAATTGATGTTATAAACACCAAAATAAATATAATTTGAAAATTTTTATGAATTCCACTAATTTTCTAGGTTACTATGATATATTAATGTTGATTTAATCAACTTGGTTCGAACATTTAATTCTGTTATGACTTTCACAAAAATCATATATCAAATAGTGTCAAAATTGACACAAAATAGTTTTTAAATCAAATATTATATTATTAATTGTTATTTTATTCCTAAAAATATAAGGTTCGGCCAAATGACTTAGATAAGGATATATATATTAATAATAAACAATTTGGGGTTCGTTTGGCATGTTATAGTAAGTGTATTAACCATATAGTGAAAGAAAACAAAAAGACACGGTAAATGTTAAATTATTTAACTTAGAGTTAAATCTAATTGATAAGGTTAAAATAATATCCTAAACTTGTCTAAATTCTATTGGTTGATAGGATTTCGACCCATCCCCACTTTAGCTTCGAAATAAGACCCTTTGGAACCATTATAAACCGATTTTGACTTTAATATAAAATAATATTTTGAGATATTCCTAAGGTGCCCCTCTCCTCCCTTATAAAAGGGCACCTCCTCCCCCTACTCCTCACACCAAATTGAGCACTCAAGCTCGGCCAACCCCTGCCATTTTCTCCTCTCCACTTCCCTAGAATAATCCTAGAGGTCCTGGTCTTCTCCAAAGACCAATCTTAGTTCCTTAAGTGGAGGATTCAAAGAGGCGTTCCGAAGAAGAGGTAATATCCATTACCGATCTTTTCAATTTCTTTCTTCTTCAACTTCTTCTTCTTTAGTTGTTTCATGATAAAGTAATAAAATCAGTATTACTTACATACTGATATGTTATTATAAATATGAAACAACCCTAATTCACCTTCTATCCATCCTACGGAAAAATGAAATCACCGCGCGTGCGTACGTACGGAATACCGTCTCCACGCCGTGGTGTAATCTATTTTCCACCATCACCTTACAAGGATGGGTATAATGGTGTAATGAGTAACTATATATGATTATTATTAAGTAATATTGATACTGAGATAATATATATATATATACTCCAATAAAATTCCACGATCATAGGAACGATATCATCACTCGTGCGTACGTACGGAATACCGTCTCCACGATGTGATGCGACTCGTTCTACATGATCTTCATTTCATAATGATTATATAAATGAATTGAATGAATGAATATGGTATATACTACACTAATACCATTCTGGAAATGAATTATCTATAACCTAAAGATAATAATAAGAATTTATTCGACAAAACACGCATAAGAACAAAAAGTTATAAAGACCGGAGTAACAAGTAACAATGAAATATTACTAACAAGAAGCTAATAATATGACCATATATGATCTCATATCAATATGTATGATTCTGGAATAAGTCAATAACATTATTTAAACCATTATACAGGAGCTTCGGACACGTACAAAGAAAATCGGACCTAAGGTAAGGGAAATATCACAATCTCATTTTTATCCGAGATTGTTTATTCGTAAGTATTTACTGGGGTGTATTTTATCATCCACATCCATGTTCCCTCAATATGTAATATTGTTTCCATCCACTTGAAATAGTTTAAATCCAATTTTACCCTTAGGTGAGTTTTTAGTAAAGATTATGAAAGGAATCTTTTGTCGTTTTTCCGTACGAGGTACTTTTTGACTTTTCCGACAAAAGTACGAAGAATGTTTTTTTTAACTTATACGGCATGAATGAATTTTTAAAACATTACTTCAAAGAAGCTTCCTTTACAAGTTTTCAAGTTTATTTTTAATCAACTTCTTTTATTTTAAAGTTGTATGACATGTTATGAAAGGAAAAATGTTTTTGAAGAAGAAAGGATATTTTCATCAAGAATTCAATTCAAGTGTTTTATCAAAATTATTTTCCATCTAAGATAATAAAGGGTTCTGTTTCTATCCATATTTTTACATTGGTTTGACTATGTTGTGATGGAATTATGTTTATGAATTCCTTTATCTTATATGAATTGATTTATGATGTCATGTTGTTTAAGAATCCCATTTTTATTACATGGGTTATGCGATGATGTATGATTTATGATTTTGTGGCACACATAAGAAAGGATTCATTAAGAGATGGGTGGGACCTATATCTCCCTCCAATGCATTGGGTAAAGATTTCATATCTCATGAGATAGACATGGCTGGAATGGTAGGTTATACCGGTTCAGTGAAACAGGACTGAAACGAGGATTACTCGATTCAGAAAGGGACTTTGTCCACTAAGATAGTCTTGGCAATGAGTCTTGACTAACAAGAAATGATTATCTATGATTATGTGTGTATGCAACAATGAGTAATGTTTTAAGTTATGATTTCATTTCACTACTATGATTTATCCCATGTTATGAAATTATGCTCTCTTTTGCAGGTTAAGATTTCCAAAAAAGTTATGTTCTTATGAAAATTATGTGATTGATATTTCTTTTGTTTACCCTTACTGAGCATTTGAGCTCACCCTTTTATGTTTTCTTTTCCCCAGGATATAAAGAAAGGTTTTAGGTAAAAAAAAGGGATGACCTTTATGGGAGATATTGACGAACTTTCACCACGATTAGAAGATTACGTTCCGAGTTTCCAAAGACACTAAACTATTACGATCCTTTAGTGTGTGTTTTTGTTATGTACTAAGTATTCCGCAAATGTAATGTAATGTCCATGTACGTCAGGCTACGGGTCTCTACAACAACCGCACATTCCATAAACTATGCTCATGAACATAAACATGCATTAAAATCAGAATCAAGGCATCCAAATTTTTCAATATCCAATTTCAGAGTTTGCAATGTGTGTTATCATGTTCAAGGTTAATGGAATGTTTCTTTCCATGCATGTTCTTATTGAAAAAAATCATTTTTTATTTCATCTCCCCCCAACATAGAATAAAACTGTCCCCAGTGTTTAAAGAAAAGAAAAGTTAGAATGGGTGTATGAGAGGAGTTCAAAGAGGAAATTGAAAATGATAAACATGGAACAAATTCACCTGGTTTTTGAAGTTGAAGTTTGTGCGAAAATCTCCCTTCAATCCTGGATTCAAGTCTCAGCGGCTTGGATAGTGGTGAATGGATTTTGCTTACGACTCAAGTTGTGTCCTTTTAATTTTTTTTATAACCTATAAAAACATAAAAATAAACAAAACAAAATAAACTGATGATAAATTGTCTTCTTTTTAGATTTGTGGGTAAGGCATTACTCAGAGATCACGCCACGTGACACAGATGAATATGGCGCTCCCCTTTCATACCCATCCTTACTCATAAAATAAGAACAGGTCAACAGTCTATGGTAATTTATTATATGAAAAATAAAATGATTCAAAATGATTAGAAACATGAAAACCATGGGTTGCCTCCCATGCAACGCTTTTGTTTAACGTCGTTAGCTTGACTTGAACCCCCCAACTTATCCAATTACAACTTTCAAAATTTTAATGAACCCATCCTTATCCACTTCAACATGATTGATATTGATTGTTTTCTTTGATTTATTATCATGTAAAAACCCATGTTCAACAAGGGCTGTGAAAATCCAAGGAATTTTAGTAATGGTTGATCTGGTTTCTTCTACATTCTTTCCTACGATTTCAAGGGTTAACTCCCCTTTGTGGGTTTCATGAGATGAATGAATGACTAAAGTATGGTCGTGGGTATCACCTATTATGGAATTATTCTCTAGGGAAGGAAGGATAATGATTTTGAGTTCTGGTTGATTGCAATTTCTTAATGAATATTGACAATTTGAATGAAAGTCAATTTCTTCTCCAAAATTTTTAGAAAGAATTCATTCTATTTGAAAATATGATTCATCCCCAAAAGTGTCTAGTTGAATTTCTGGAGTGGGTATGGTCTCAATGTTTGGTATTTCTCCCAACTGTTCAGTGATTGGTGTTTTTGAAAAATCATTAATAGAGAAATATTCAGGACTCTCCATCCACAATGTCAAATTTCCCTCTTGTGAATACAAAAAATCCATTTCCACTTGATTTAAGCACCCATCAACAATTCCTTGATTATCTTCAACTATCCCATATTCAATGGTTGGTTCTTCAATAAATTCATGTGAGTTTTGTTGGAGACAAGATTCTTGTATTAATATTGAGGAAGAGGTGGTTTGAGTGGGAATGGGGTCCACAAAATTTTTATTTCTTTGTAGTTCTGGTCTAAAACTTGATACCTCTAAATTAATTTTTTCCATTTCTTCACACAATTTTTGAAGAATTGTTTCAGGATTATGATTGATAGATATTGGACATCATGGAATTCCTCATTATTCATCTTTTCAATCATTCTTGATAGGTATGGAAATTGATCTTTTAAACATCCATCATTAAAATTTCGTTCTTGTTATTGGGTGTGGGGTATTCATTCAAAGGTTGATTAAAAAAGGTTGGTGATTACCAATGTGGATATTCAAACTGATTCCATCCTGAGTTTGTGAAGCGATATTGTTGATGATACTCCGTTGGAGTTGAAAGAAATTTGGATTTGGGTTTTTTTGGGCACACGAAAATAGAAAGGGGAAAAGAAAAGAGAAATATAGGTGAGAAAAGAGAATTTAGGTGAGAATAGAAGGTCGATGTCTAAGAAAACTTACATGGGTCCCCGGAAACGGCGCCAAAATTTGGTTGCGCCCAAATTTACCCAACTGTTAAAAGCGGTCGATGTAGTACTTGTAGGGGTCGAATCCACAAGGACCGAAGAAGTAACCTTGAGATGCTATGATTTGGTGGAGGATGGGCTATGAAGTGGCCAACTGTGGTGTTGATTGATTTTAAGAGATAGATATTTTATTTAAATAACAAAACAAACAAAATGACTTGAATTAAAAAAATTAATTAAGATGAGTCGATCCTAGGTTCTCTCTAGGGATTGATTTGATGTATTCGTTTTTCTTTGGATTTTATATTCATCAGTTCAAGAGGTATCCATTAAATGAAATAATTCCGCAATATCATTCTCTATTTTAATCCATACAAGTCTAATAACCAATGCACTTAGAGTATCACTTTGATGATCACTCTATGGAATTGGATCGTACTAGCCCTCAAAATGTGTCGTCGTTAAAGTCGGTGAATACAAATAGGAAGATAAATCAGAGAAAAGAACTCTTAAAATAAATAAACAATTTAAGAATTTAAGAACATAAAATAACATTAAATACACCCCATGCGACTCCCTATGATCATCCCATAAAATTTTACCCCTTCATTTACGTTATTTTATTAATGTAAGTGGGAAGTCGACTTAAAGAAGCGGTATTGACGAAGAAAAACATTAAGAAAAAAGTACACTCCACCGCTATGTAAGGAATTCACAAGTGTTGGTGTGAATAAATTCACACCTAGATTAAACGGTATCAACATGTGGATAAAATAAAAAGAAATAATAAAGAAGAAGAAAAACTTTTATAAAGATACTCAACGAGAAAGAAAAACTTACGTGGGAAAAATTGATGATACGATTACAAAATGAAAGCAGAAAATTAAAATAGAAAGGAAAATATAAGATGCCTATTCCCTTCACCACCATCTCATTATATAAAAATAATAGGAGCCTTAGGTCCACCCCCCACAATCAATTCACCCCCCAACAATAAATAGGGTCAAAAGGAGGTTCAATAATCAAAAGGAAATTGATGTTTCGAAGTTGACCAGGAAAACTGTCCAGATTCTTCCAACATATTGACATGTGAATTTGTAATTGAATAAGGCTGAATATGTAGGGGTGGTACAAGAGAAATATCTTCTTACTTATGTCCTCTATGAGCTAAAAATATTTCAGGAAATTTGGCTTAGCCGTTTGGATGTTATGGTCGGAATGGTGGGACGACTTTATGTGCATTAATGTCGGGTCCACCATTTAAATCTCAACTTCAAATCCCTTTATCATCATGGAAACATCAGAACTAGCTCTGACCACAGTTGAATAAAATTATCCTCATATTTTTATCTTTATACTGTACAAATTTTAGCTTCATTGGGCTTCATTCGTGGGCCCCACATTTGTTTGAAGGGCCTTAGACCCATTATGCTTTTTCCAGCAAGTTTCTGCATTCAGGCTCAAAAATATCCATCTTCCCTTAGGATTCATCCATCAGACCTAAAAGATAAAATGTTCCAAACAAAGCGGTCAATCATATACCAAAATATAAAATTAAAAAAATGAATATAATATTATCCAGAAACAGATGAATGATTGGGCCCAAATTTTCATTTTAAACATGAATTGCATTTAAGATGAGAAATGAAATTCTATTTTTGTAATGCACTAAAAAATGGTTATGGACTTTAGAAAAATGAATATTATCCGCCTTTATTGACTAATCAGTCCTCATACTGGTCGATCCAAACACGGGTAGGACTTTCATGCTAGGTGCCAATGAAGTAAGGATGACCTTTACTTCCCTGATTGCTGATATGAGGAGGACTTTCACCAAGTACTATAATGACATGGGGAAGGTCCTCACATTGGAGATTGACTATATGCGTCATATCCCCTCACCGGTGGCCTGTGGTAGGAGGAATTACTCCATACCCAAGGTAATGAGCACATGAGGGTCTTTTGTACTAAGTGTCATAGTCACGGGGAGGACCCTCATATGGATTGAAGGTGTAATGGGGAGGACCTCCATATCGATCTTGGAAATGGCGAAGACCCTCGTTCTCAATTGTGGTGGTACGGGGAGGACCTTTTTACTAGGTGTCATTATCATGGGTCGGCCCAAGATGGGCATTACCTGCAACGACAGCCAGAAGAGTCGACCCAGCCAACCCATGGGGTTGTTGGGGCCTTTATACGGGTCGGGTGGATGGGTTCCCCTGCATGGCGTAAGCAAGGTAATGATGATATACGTCAGCGGTGGTGCGGGCCATGGTAGCTGCTGATGTTGACACCCCTTGGCTTGAATCCTCCTTAGCATGTACCTGATGTTGACATCGGGTCGGCCGAATTGGGGTTGGTTGTACAGGCGCATAGCTTACCTGTTTTTAACTCATGGGACTGGGTCGTAGCGCTGGCGCGACCTAGTGGGAGCCCTCCTTGTGAGCCCTGGAAACGGGATCTTGGCTAGGCTTGCCGAGAAATCTTCTACCTCATCAGTGTAGGGGAGAGAGTCATCGATGTGTTCTCCGGATAGGCTAAAAAACTATTGTATGTTGGATTGGGGATTAGTTCCTCCCTACGCGGCCCTTGGGGGTGGTGGTGGTGACGAGGTGCAAACGTCTCAAAATCCTAGCATGCCATATCCTGAACCGGGATAATCTCCCCCTCGTATCAGCATACAAGGTTGTTTATTACCCTTAATTGAATGAATTCAGAAGGGGAAATGGGGCATGGGAGCCTATCTACTCTGAATGTATAAAATATCTCATAAGAGGTGAAGACATGTGGGATTTCTGCTTTGGGGTAACCCATGCCCCTGCGTCGGTAGGTGGTTGGTCATCGGTATCCTGTTGAGGCAGCTTGGGTCTTGAGAGGTAGGGTGATTAAACCATTTGTGTGGACACGAAAAAATCGACGCCTAGTGCCCCATCACCATTCCTTCTTCCATGGTTGGTAAGAAGGATCCATGCTGACAACGTCGTAGACCGGGATGTCTGACATTTTAACTGCCCCAAATTCTTGTGAGTTTCACATAAGGCCCACTATTTTCTTGGCTAGACCTGGCACCGAATAACTGGATCCGGTGACACGCTAGTCCACTAATGTCTCAAACACAACTAATCTCCACATTTAGTAGAAGATATTCAAGTCGGGTTCACTATTTCTCTTTCTGATTCTTTTTCCAGGGTGAAAGCATCTGTCCATTTGGGGATGCACTATTTGTTGCCCGGCATTCCTGCTTTCCAAAGGTGGGTGGCATCCATCACATATTCATGGATGTTTTCTCCTTGATCGAAATGGGATGATGGGATTTCAGTTCCTCCATTAATGGATTCCCCATCGGAACTCGTTGCCTAGTCCAGGTCTACCTTATAGATTAGGACATCGTTTGTGAAACACATCCTAGTGCCATATCATCATGGACACTGGTTAATTACACTACTCCTGTCAGGACATTACAAGGGGTCCTGTCAGGGTAGCAACCTTCGGTCAGGGGAGTAGTCACATTGGACATCACTGGCATGTCTGGCGGCTGTAACACTAGCGCATCTGGGTTTCTTCCCCTTATGAAAGGGATTCTCTAGGGCGCAGAATCCCATGGAATCCCATGTCACATGTGAGGAATTTTATGCCATATGCATGTCTCTGGGGTTTTCCTCAGCTTCTCATTTTTAACATAGGGTATGCCGTGAGCTTAACGTCTAGCGGAGACGGATCAGACTGATCAGAACACCATCTAGAGTGGATTAGAGGGGTGCAACCTCATAAGAGAGAAATGATGTTGGGGCTAACACATGGTAAGTTAACCAATTTCTACTAAAGGGAATTAGAAATGAGGTGGCATGATCCCACTAGGACATGGAGAACTAGGGTAAAAATCAGGATGGGAGATGGAGGGTTGAGAGTGGATAAATAATGAGATGGAATCGATGTGAGGATGTTGGTGATGTTGCTCTTGAGCCTCAAAGAGAATTCCTATGTATCCCCATGGTAGGGAATCAAAGTCCACATAGTTTGAAAGGGTGATGGGACACCTAAGGAGGTGACCCATATGAATGGGGCCTGGAGGAAGTGCAACCTCCTGGTTGGGGAATGAAATTGGGGTGCGTGCGGAGGACAACATCTTGATGAAATGCTAGGTCTTACACATGATTAGTGGCCCGAGTGTTGGTCTGACGCCATAGGGGCAGACCAGAAATGTGGGTCCCCATGAAGGGGACTTCAACAGCTTACCACTTGATGGGGTTGATTCTCAGGGAGGCTTCTTATATACCCAATCTAGGAGATATGAATCAAAGTCTGCATCATTCGAGTGGGTATCGTTTAACGCCACATGGTATGAAAAGGGGCATGCAGTTTAACGTCATGCGGGATGAAGTTGAACCGAAATGAAGGGGGTCGGAACAACTGGGTGTTGGGATTGAACCTCAGGGAGGTTTCCGACTTACCTTTCCATAGAAAGGATCAAAGTCCATGTTGTTCGGAATGGAGTGGGGGAAACGACGTGAAGCGGGTTAGAAAAAATGGTGTAGGTCTTGAACCTCTCAGAGGTTTCCTACGTACCATTCCTTGGATAATATGAAAGTCTACATAGTTTGGAATGGTGTTGGGGAACTAACGTGAAGTGGTTCAGATCAAATGGTGTTGGGATTAAACCTCTAGGAGTCTTCCTATGTACCTTTCCTTGGAAAGTATCAAAGTCTTCGTTGTTCGGAATGGTGTGGGGGAACCGACGTGAAGGGGGTCTGAACAAAGGTTGTTGGGATTGAACCTCTGGGTGGCTTCCTACATACCTTTCCTTAGAAAGGATCAAATTACTCATAGTTCGGAATGGTGTGGGGCTTATACGCTAGGCTTCCGAGAGATGATTCTAGGTTTGATGCTCACTCTAATCCCACGCGAGTCATGCTCGGTGTGAGAAATAAGAGGCAAAAATGTCATCACGATCACGTCGTGAAAGGTGTGTCCATGGGAAGTGGAATGGGGCTTACACATGATCAGTGTCCCAAAATGGAAATAGGGGTTTACACATGGTTCACATCCTAGGAAGATGGGGATTGGGACTTACTCTTGGGTGGAGGCCCGAGTGGTGTCAAATACCAGTGAGAGAGGGATTTGGTATGGAATAAGGGAGGGTTCTGGTGCCCATCACCCCCCACTATAGTATTTTTCTAGGAAGAAGATAGAAGGAGAAAGGATGCTTCCTCCCACAAAAAAAAGATAGGGGCTCACACCAAGATGGTTACCCTTTCCCCGTGGAAAGACACCACTCTGATAAAGAGGATCTCATTCCATGTGAGGAATGATCACACTTCTGTAGAGACCAGTGTATGTAGAGAATGTCCAAGATGGGGCACCCCATGCATGAAACACGTGGAGAGGCCAGAGTTTAACATCATGTGCTGGGGATGATGGTTCTTTTAAATTTAACTTCCTGCAGATTGGATGAGGCGGGTTCACTCCGTACACCCTAGGACATACATGACTGATACCCGCCCACCCTTGTGGAAGGGAAGGCATTAGTAATGTTGTGGTGAAGGGTTGTTATGAAGTGATCCCTTAAGGGGCCAATTTTAGTGTATCTATGCGGAGAATAAATAGTCATTAGCATGCATACGAGAAGAAGCATGAGGAAAAATAATGAAACGGGAACTACCACCCAAGGAACATGGAAATAAATTTGTGGAAACCCGGAGTGTCACACAGGAAATAGAGTTACAGGGCATAGGGGTTCATAGGTAGAAGCCTCATGATGCTTGGGTTATCCATGTAGTAGAGGGGCTTTGTGAAGGGGTGTGATTCGTGATGTGATGTGTCCTAGACTAGGCGTAGGTCATAGGTGCATACGGAAGGTCCTTCATGAATTGGAAAGGCATTCATAGAGCAGTGATTTACGAAGAAAGGGATCCTTGTGAAGCATAGCATTGCGAAGAAATGAGCTTCGCGAAACATAGTGACCCTGCCTTAGCATGTGGGTCACATGTGTATGGAGGGTATTTAACAAATCATAACTACTCCAAGAAGACCTGAGTCCCTTTGGGGATCCCCTTCATTCATGGAGGCCCATGGAATCTTCGAAGGGTATCCCTCTTTGAAGATGGGTAGAATTACGAAAATGGAAAAGGCACATTGTGATGCTAATGTTCCTTGAAAAGATCATGGTTCATAGAGCTAAAATTGCTTCATGATTTGAAACCTAAGAAGGTGAAAGTTTAGACAATACATCCTTTGGGCTTGAGGGGATCCCAATATTTATAGGAAAGAGGTGCCGCAAATCAGAGCTTGTTGGGCGTGAAGACGCATGTAATTTTTCATAATCCTAAAGCCTCCCACCCCCTTGATCCACGGGGGATTCGAAAACATTAAACAGGTCTACTGAGCCTCCCTCCTCCATACTCTGTGGTGGCTTCATGAATATTAAAGGGGTTTGCGGAGCCTGCCACTTCCTTGCCCCGTGGTGGCTTCATTGAGGGGAAGCTTTGCGCCAGACGCGGTGCCATGGGTGCTCCACAAACAAGCTTCATGAGGCAGCCTCTAATGATTTTCTTTTTTTCTTTTTCTTCCCCAAATTTTGGGGCCAACAATGGTGAAAACATATTTGATATTATTATTAAAACATTTTTGAATTTATTTTGATGGTCTGAGAAGGCCAAGAGTTGAGGTGATGGTATTTATGGTTTAATTATGATTTTTAAGAATTTCATAAGCATGTTTCATATTTTTTTGGAAGTAATTCATCCCTCTAAGAAGTATAATATTCATTAATGATATTTGGGAATTAAATTTTATATTTATATGATTTCTTGATATTTTTTATGGATAACATTACCTTATTGAGTGGATGGTTATTTAGGGTTAGAAAATGGAATTTAACCTTTAGATGTTTCTTTTTAGTTTAGTATTAAATGATTGATCCATATTTATCCTAGAACCACTAATGCATCTAACATTCCATAGAAAATATTCCATTTATAAAATTATTTCCATCACAAGAGGTTATGTAGGTGGCTACCAGAATAGGTCAGCATTGGAAAGAGTAGACGGAATATATATGCATGGTGACACAACCGAATGAAAGAGTAGGGAAACCCTAATGAAAATTCATGATGGATTATATCATGTTGATTATTATAATTAATAACCCACCAAAACCAACAACCAATGTGGGATGTATTTTATATTGTAAATATTTATCATTTTAAAAAGGGGTACACATAAGAAGTGAAGTGACATTCTTTCATGTTGCTAAATAGTTTATGTTATAGGGTTTGCATGTGATGAGAAGCTTGGGTTGTGCCATCATATTACACATATTGGATTTAAATAGTTTAGTGACTTACTATGTGGAATCACGAGGATATTACACTACAAAGAATAAAAACCCACCAAAAGATAAAATGAGATAAGAAAATCAGGAAAATATTTATGTCAAAAATAGTGTTCCCCGCAATATACGATTGAAGGTTAAGTAAAAAAATAGAATTACCATGATGAAATATCTTAAATCATTACTAGAATTTTTTCTATGAAAAAATTATATTGAAACAATTTTATAATTTTTGATCTTGTCACGCCACATGTCTATTGTTACCTTAGATGTGCATGCTGAAGTGAATATTTTTAGAGTGTTTTAACCCCATAATAAAAGATTTCATAATGATAATTTTTCAACATAAATAAATATAATGAAATTGATTCCATAATTGTAAAATACTACAGGAAATATTGAATTTAATGTGTTTCAATTTGTATTGAAGGTGGAGGGTGTGAGTCTTGGGAATGAAGTTACATTCCATAGATTGTTTTTCACAACACAATGCATGATGAGGAAATATTCTCATTGAATCTTACAATATATCAAATTATTCCTGGCCATAACTACAATAATACATGTAATTCAAGTATTTATGAATGTTACTATAAAATCTATGTGATTAAATCCAAATGGAATTCCAGAATGTTCTCTTTGATGAAGGTAGGATCAAAAACCATATTTTTAATTCTTTATGTCTCTCGCATACATTGATACATTGTTAGAAAAATATGTGGAGGGTTTCTAAAGAAAGATAAGGTCATGATTTATAAAATTATCATGATGATTTATGAACTAATACTTTTGGTGATTTAAAAAGAGTTATTATCTATTGTTGGATTTATTGATCATTAAAAACTAAAATAATGGGATCTTTAAAATGATTAGATTTTTAGATAATTAATATAAAAACTATGTTGAAAATAATTTAGCTTGATATTGTGATTATATATGAGAATATGGAGATGAAAATAGGGTTTTAAAATTTTCTTTAGAATATTAAAATCATTGTATTAAGAAAAAGATTTTGATTATGAAACTGTCCACTGAATATTTTGAGAAAGATAAAGAAAAACATGTCATTACATTCATTATGTAGATCTCATGTGTCAAATTCATCCAACTGAAAAATATAAAAGAATATTAAAGAAAAAAATGATTATGATAGACTGATTAGACATTAATTTTACAATATATTCTCTCGGATGAGATACAATAGAATACAATGATGGAGATATATCCATATCATATAGTCTGAAGATTAGGATGTTATTCAAATTACTCTATTTTTAGGAATATGATATCATCATGTTCTAGTCTTTAAGAGAGTTATCTTATCACACATGATCATTATTTTTTATGTAAAATTTTAATAATGATATTATATAATGATTTAATGGACTAAATTTTTGTTTTTTCCTTGTTACAAGTTGTTTATTAGATAAAAATTATTTTAACATTCCCCTTCCTAATAATTTTTTTAAATAAGTGGGAAATATTTTTTATGGGAATATAACCATATCACACTAAGTATGTAGTCATCAAGGATAACCTTATTAACAAATCTTTGCATCCTTATTTATTTTCTTTACAACATTACGTATATGATTTAATATTGATGGTGATGATTGAGTGAGAGTGATCCATTCACTAAAAATTTAAATAGCTAATGAAGTGATCAACGTTTTAATTAATAAAGCTTTAACATCACTAACTCACCCACTTCTCAGTGCTGGAATTCTACCAAAAAGGATCTTATCATTTCCTTAAATCTATAATGTATTTATAGACTAGAGAGTAAAAATATGTAAGGGGTGAGCTAAACTCTCAGCCTCTCAAACTGAATGTGAAATTTTACATGTCATCAGAATCACCCAAAAAATAATGTAATTTATATAATAGATAATTATCTAAATTAAAAATGGGATGGAATATATGAGATAATATAAATGGTTACCCAAATGTAAATCTTTTACAAAAAAGGTATCAATTGATTAAGTACTTTTATTTGTGAAGAGAAACTGAAGGGTTGATTTTTTCTGGTATTCCAATTCTAGATGACCCATTATAAGAAAATGGTATTGAAAAAATGTGTTAACACATGTCAAGAATCTCTAAAAGTCTCATGGAAAGAATATGACACCTCATATTATTACACATCACCAGGTAATCCATTTGATTTATACCTCAGTCACCTTAAGAACCATGGCCTTGGTGCCCCAACATATGTATTCTCCAACCAGGAGCCTTCAATGTCTAGTGGTAAACACCCTTATATTGAAGTTGCGCTAGGATCCTTGTCAAAGGGTCTACATGACTGACCTAGTCAAAGGACTTTATCGAAGTACTTTGTCGAAGGACCTTGTCGAAGGACCTACATGAACAATGTCCTTTTCCAAAAAAAGATTCACCTTCTTTTTTTAAAATCTGACTTGAAAGTTTGGAAACTCTTTTTGTAGGAAAGAAGGACTCATTTGATGACCCTTACCGATGAAGTTATGGTTCTCCAAAATGAGATGATCAGGATCATCAGTCCAGACTATTATGACATTGTTGAGAGTACTCTTCCTAGGTTATGGAAGGGTCTAATTCCATATTAGCGTGACTATCCACAAAGTCCTTACTTACCCCTGTATGGGCATGGGATTTTTAAAGACACCCATATTCCATCTATTAATAGGTACTTTAAAAATAATTTGATTCTTCAGTATTCCAACTGTAACTGCATGAATATTAGTGCAAGGGGGGTTCTGATACAAGAAGGCACAATCCCTATTAGTTGAATCCTTTATCATAGTGGTTGCACTACTAATATGAAAGATCATGGTGTAGATCCAACACCACATTGTTGTGATTCCACTTTTAGGGCTTCTCAAACAGATCAATATAATGGTTGTAAAGGATATTAGGATCTTTTCTCTAGAGGTGTGTAAACCCAAGTGGATGTGGGAATTCCGGGTATGTCTAACTTGTGAGGAATTCAGAAAAGAGTTATCAGATGTTCATATTTACGAAGCTGTCTGGATGGGGAAAACTCATGTTTACCGAAATAAATTCATTCCTGAATTATTGAGATAACGGAGTCCACAAATGAATTAATTTCATTTGACGCATGGTGAAGTTGGTATTAGTCTCTGGGACATTTACCAAATAGATGGAATTCCAATTATTGGGGAAATGTATGATGAGTTCATCCCGCCTGCTACAACATGGGGTGATGTTACTAGAACACCAGTGTTGGCCCAAGAATTACATAAGATAGCGAAGAATTTACCCAAGGATAAGAAAGATATTCATACTAGAGTGTGGTTGGAATCCTTCTTATAACCAAACAATAGAGAAAGGTCCAACCTATAGACGTCCTACTATTTGTCCTTTTGCAGATAACTGAGGAATTTTAGGCACACATTGGCCTACATTGGAAAGAGGTGATTACAGGCACTGGGGCCATAATGTAAAACCCGATATAGATCCAAAAGTACGCTTAGATACCTTTCTTTCTATGTGGATAAGTGTTTATTTGATTCCAGTTTGTGAATTCGGAGGTGGTGTAAGATCAGGGACCTTTGTCATTACAGCTAAATTGGTATAGGTGAAGTATATTAGGCTAGAAACCCTTGTATTAGCATGAATTTACCCTCTCTTACTGCATTTATTCAATGGGAAGGCTCCATTTAGGATTGTAGGGTCATTCCAAGTGTTGAGGGGCTAGATTGCATCACAATTTTCTTCATACTCTATGCTGAATTTTGTTAGAGTTCCCAATGGTCGATTCACTCCATTTCTACAGAAATTTTCTGGTATTCATCCCCTAGGCATAAGACCAGATGTGGTGATGAAGGAATTTAATGTCTCAGGGGAATTAAACTTCTTTCTTTTTGGTGACCCACCAACTGGAATATTTATTGATGATGGTAACGAAAAGAATTATGAGCTGAGATCCTATATGATGGCATTCAGGGATGGCTTAATATCAACTAGTATTGATGGTGAAATTATCTACAATGTAACACCTTGATATTTTATGAGATTTTTTTTATTTCTTATGTTATATGCAACATCAAAGGAATCTTTCACTACAAAAACCACTATCTTTGCTTGCGTTATACGTAAGAGCAACCTTGCTCGATAGCTTGTGTTGTACGTAATATCGAGTTTCACAAAACAACAATATGTTTTTAAAATATTCTATAATGTAGCTGTTATAAATAGTATTAACAACATTTTGAATTTTATATAACCCTGTAATTAATTTTTCATATGATACGAGAAAAAAATCAATTTTTCGTATAAAAGAATTTTTTTTTTCAAAAATGCAGTTTTCCGCCTTTTGAAGGCGCACCCATTTTAAATCTAAATTTTTACAAGTTTATAAGTTCAATTTTACAAAATAAAATTCTTCTTTTAAATCAGGATATAAAAACTTACATTGGATAAATTTTTGATACTTTTATGATAACTTCCATATTTTGATGAATAGTAAAACTACACTAATTATTAATTGAAAACAACTTTTTTCATAAAAATAATTTATATGGTTAAAATATATTATTGAATGTTTTCAAAGTATAAATATAATATATTTTTACCATTCAATATAATGTATGTCATTAGCATTAATTTTACATTGAATTCATAGGTAAAAACATTTCAATCTTTGGCAATGTTTTCTCTTTTAAAACCCGTTTGCTTAACAATGAGATTAATTTTAAATTAATTACTGCAAATTATGTGTGTTTAATTTTGAAACATTGATTACATATATGGATTAATTGGGTCCAAATTATGTTAATAGGTTACTTTTATTCTTTTGATATTATGAGTAGTAACTATGGTAATTTTTATTTACTATAATTAAAGCTAAATCGAGTAATTAAGGGTAAAAATAAGATTATAAATTTACCCTAAAACTTTCCAAAAACCTATTGGACGAATAAAAGTTTTCCCATATCACCTAAGGGTCATAAGAGATTCATTTCATGGACTTTTGACCATGAAATAATATAATTATTATTAAAACCAAAGAAAGTGACAACATGTCGCTCTCTTAAGTCTTATAAGTTAATAATTTTATTTTAGTGATAAAATTCATAAACCTTCGGATATAAATAGTCCCCAAAAATTTAATAAAATTATCTACATCATATGAAAATATTTATAATTTTTATGGATTAAATAATTATCATTTGGTACGAAACAATAGTGCGGTTGAAATTATTTTATTGATTGAAATATCAAATAATGATATTAAAAGTGTTAAAATAAATATTATATGAACTATTTAATGTGCTCCACTAATTTTATAGACAAAAATTACATTTTCTGAATCTATTTAATCTTTTAGTTCGAACATAACTTCTGTTTATATTTTATTTGAATTCAAATAAATGAATAATGTCGAAATTGACACTATTGTTATTTTAAAAAAAGTGCATATTATAAAATTGTTTAAAAATCACAAAAAAATTTAAAAAATTATAAATTAAAATTCATATGGTCGAAAATTTAGTAAAGTATACAATTATGGACAATTCAAAAAATATAAGTAATTATTTAATGATTTAAAATTTAGAATATTATTACCACAAATAAAAATAAATAGATTAAATAAGGATAAATCAAGTTGATAATGTTTAAAATAAATTCCCAACTTGTCTAAATTTTATTAATTGATGATATTAAAACCCTATCTAATCTAATCTTCTGATTTGAGTCATTTTTTGAGGTTTTTAAGTGGGGTTGGAATTTATTATAAATTAATATTTCTTATAATTCTAAAGGTGCCCAGCTCCTCCTTTATAAAAGGGAACCTCCTCCCTCTCCTCAAAACACCACTTTGAGCCTTCCAGATCATCCAAAACCTACCAATTTCTCTTCTACACTTCCCTAGAAACATACTAGAGGTCCTGGTATTCTTCAATGACCAACTTTAGTGCCCAAATAGGAGGTTAAGAAGAGGCGCGTCAAAGAAGAGGTAATATCCTTTAACGATTTTTTCCATTTTATTTCTTCTTCTACATATTCTTATTTATTTGTTTCATAATAAATTAATAACATAACTATCAATAATATACTGATATGTTATTATAAATATGAAACAGCCCAATTTCACCTTTTATCCATCCTATAGATAATGAAATCACCGCGTGTGCGTACGTACGAAATACCGTCTCCACGTCGTGGTGTAATCTGTTTTCCACCGCCACCTTACATGAATGGGTATAATGGTGTAAAGAATAACTATATTTAATTTTTATAACATGATACTAATTCTGAGACATTCCATATTCAACTCCAATACCATTCAATAGTTATGGGAACAAAATCATCGCTCGTGTGTACGTACGGCCTACCGTCTCCACGATGTGATGCGACTCGTTCTACATGATCTTCATTGAATAATGATTATATAAACGAATTTAATGAATAAATATGATATATATTACACTAATACAATTCTGTAAATAAGGCATCTATAACCTAAAAAGAGGAATAATAATTTATTTGACAAGACATGCGTAAGAACATAAAGCACTGAACACCCGAATAACAAGTAGCAATGAAATATTACTAATAAGAAGATAAGAATATGACCATGTATGATATCATAACAATGAATATTACTCTCTAATAATTCAATGACATTATTTAAATCATTATATTGGAGGTTCAGATACGTACGAATTATATCAGACCGAAGGTAAGGGAAAATCTCGCAATCTAATTTTTATCCAAGATTGTTTATACTTTAGAATTTACTGGGGAATATTTATCATCCATATCCATGTTTCCTCAATATGTAATATTATTTCTATCCTACTGAAATTTTTTAAATCCAATTTTACCAATTGGTGAATTTTTAGGAAAATATATGAAAGGAATCTTAAGTCATTTTCAGTACGAGATACTTTCTAACTTTTTCGGCCAAAGTACGAGAAAAATGTTTTTTAACTTACACGGAATGAAATGATTTTTAAACATTCACAGAGAATTATTTACATGAATATTAATTTATAAGTTTTCATGTTTATTTTCAATTAACTTCTTTTCTTTTAATATTTCATTGCATTTTGAGAAAAGAAGATGATTTTCAAGAAGAAAGGATATTTTCCTGAAGAATTCATTTCAATTGTTTTATCAAAATTACATTCCATCTAAGATAATATAGGGTTCTGTTTCTATCAATATTATTACATGGATTTGATTATTTTATGATGGAATTATTTTCATGAAGTATTTTTATCTTATATGTATTATGTTATGGTGGCATGATGTTTAAGAATCCCATTTTCATTACATTGGTTATGATATGATGTAAGATTTATGATTTTGTGGAACACATAAGAATGGTTTCATTATGAAATGGGTGGGAACTATATCTCCCTCCAATGCATTGGGTAAAGATTTATATCTCATTAGATAGACATGGCTGGAATGTCAAGTTAATCCAGTTCAGTGACACAGGACTGTAATGAGGATTGAACTTAGTTCATTAATGGAATTTGTCCACTATGATAGTCCTGGAAATGAGTCTTGACTAATATGAAATGATTTTCTATTATTATGTGTGTATGACACAAAATATCATGTTCTAAGTTATGATTATTGGGATTACATTTCACTACTATGATTTATCCCATGTTATGATATTATGATCTCTTTTGTAGGTTAAGATTTTCAAAATGTTATGTTCTTATGAATATGATATGTTTGATATTAATTTTGTTTACCCTTACTAAGCATTTGATATCACCCTTTTGTATGTTTTATTTTCCCCAGGTCTGGAAGAATGGTATTAAGTAGGATATTCCAAAAGGGACTCTAGATATGATGAAATAAACATGAGACAATGTAGATGATTTATGAACCAGTTGTTTATGTTTCCCAGTTTCTAAAGACACTATACATATATGGTCCTTTCATGGTTTTGTTATATGTTGTAATAAATATGCTTCAAATCTGAAGTAATAACCATATATATAACGTATTGGTCATTATTGTTGGTATTAAAACAAAGGTATAGTCAACCTTTGGAAACTAGAATGTGAAAACCTTAGTAAGAACCCTAAGGATATGTCTAAGCATAATATTTGTTTTTTAGAAATGACCATGAATAACCTATGATAAGACATAAAGTGTGAAATTTTATTACTGATTATGTGGTTTTCCTATTGTAATTTTTGTTTCTCACACTTTGCTTCTTGGTTTTAGTCAATGGCTAGAACCCGAAGGAACTGTGTTAATACTGAATGCGACGGAAAATGAAATTATTGTCCCCCTGAGAAACCAAACGTTATGGGAGCTGGAATGAAAAATCGTGTAGCCATGATCAAACAACTTTCTCAAGATATGAATCATGAAGGACATCCAAACGAGAAAAGGAAGGAGCAACATTCTGTTGAATCCTTCATGAGGTAGCGTCCACCATCATTCAGCAGGTCTTCTGATCCACTACTGGCTGAAAAATGGATCAATACCACTGAAAATATATTTTTAGTTCTTCAATGTTCTGAACATGTAAAAGTCATCTTAGCAGTATATCGTTTGGAAGGTTATGCTGATAAATGGTGGAATCTTATCAAGAATACAAGGCAAAGGGATGAAATTAATTCCATGGAATGTGACGAGTTCAAGAACTTATTTTTCAATATGTACTTCCCTTGTATTCTTAGAACAAGGATGGAGAAAGAGTTTATTGAACTAAAGAAAAAGGATGATGAATTTGTTGGTACCTACGAAGAAAATTTTACAAGAATTGCAAGGTACGCTTACGGAATTTTTATCCAACCTGAGAGTAAAATTGATCGATTCTTTAGTGGCTTAAAACCAAGTCTTCGAAGGGAGTTAGCCATAAGAGACTTCAATAGATATGAGGAAATTGTTCTATGTGCTCTCATGGTTGAGATGGAGATTGGAGTAACCGATCTGTCATATGGGTTTGATAAGAAGAGGAAAATGGAATTAAAAGTAAAATCTAAAGACCACACTGAAAAGAAGATGAGTTTTCCTTCACGCTCAAATTGTTGAAAGAAACACTGAGGTAATTGTCTTAAAGGGACAAGAAAATGTTTTCTGTGTGGAAAAGATGGTCATCGGGCAATTGAATTTCGAAATAATGGGAAGAAGATGTCTAATGATGCGAACAAAGAAAGGGATACAAACAATGCACCTCCAACACATCAATGTTTTGAGTGCAAGGAAATGGGGCATTATTCCAATCAATTCCCTAATCCAAGGGTTGTTGATGATGATCAATGTTAACAAACTCTTAAGGCCAAAGACAATGGAAAGTCACATGCATTTTCTATCGGCGATGTGGTGTATGAAAATGAAGTGGTGAAAGGTACACTTACCATCCACTATAAAGTAGAAAAGGTTTTATTTGATTCTAGATCCACCCACTATAATATTTCTAAAGAATTTTCTAAAGGTATATCTGTATTACCTCATCAATTAGATGTTGAGTTACCTGTGACAACTCTTAATGGCACAACGGTCGCATCAAAAGTTTATACTTATTCTCCAATTGACATTTGTGGGAAAGTGATTTCTGAAAATTTTGTGATCCTTCATATAGTGTAATTTGATGTGATTCTTGTCATGGATTGGCATTCTTTATATAGAGCTCATATCAATTTCCAAATAAGGGAAATCACATTTCATTTTCCAGATCAATCTATGATCATCTATCGATGCAAGGATGTACATAACCTTCCAGTGGAAATTTATTCCATCATATGGGTCTTGATTCCACTAGATGAAGGTTATTTATCTCACATGGTTGGCGATAAACTCACGATTAATAATACACCCATTGTACAGGTGTTTGATGATATATTTCTGAATGAATTTCTAGGTCTTCCACCAAATCGTGAAGTTGAGTTTTCAATAGAGCTTATACCGGGTGCTATGCCCATTTCAAAGACACCTTATAGAATGGCCCAAATTGAGTTGCAGGAATTGAAGAAGTAACTCTAAGAGAATCTTGATAAGGTATTCATACACCCTAGTGTATCACCTTGGGGAGAAACCTTTTTGTTTTTTAAGAAGAAAGATGGATCAATGAGACTCTGCATTGATTATCGAGAACTTAACCAGATCACTACCAAGAAAAAATATCATCTCCCACGCATTGATGACTTATTTGACCAACTACACGAAGCTCAATACTTTTCCAAGATTGATCTTCATTTAGGGTATCATAAATTAATGTTCAAAAATGAGGATATACAAAAGACGACTTTCCAAACAAGGAGTGTACACTATTAATTTATAGTGATGCCATTTGGTCTTACTAATTCCCCTGTTATCTTCATGGATCTAATGAATGGAGTCTTTAGAGACTATCTTGATCTGTTTGTGGTAGTCTTTATAGATGATATTATTGTCTATTCAAAGAATACGTAAGAACATGAAGATCACTTGAGAATTGTATTAAAGACCCTAAGAAAGGAGAGGCTTTATTCCAAATTTACCAAGTGTTAATTTTGGATTAAAAAAGATTCATTTTTGTGTCACATAATCACAAAAGAAGTGATATTTGTGGATCCAGCAAAAACAGATGTTATTGAAAGGTGGTCGACACCAACAAAAGTAACTGAGATCTGAATTTTTCTTGGTCTGGCTGGATATTATCGACATTTTGTGAAATATTTTTCATCGTTATCTAATCCACTCACCAGGTTGACTCGAAAAGGAGTTAAGTTCGTTTGGACGGAGGAGTGTGAAGAGAATTTCAAGGAGTTTAAAAGAAGGTTATCAAGTGAACCTGTGCTCACACTGCCTTGTAGTGGAGAAAGGTTTGTGATCTACAGTGATGCATCCAAGAAGGGATTGGGGTGTGTTCTCATGAAAAATGTTATGGTGATAGCTTATGCCTCATGAAGGTTGAAAATCCATGAGCAAAATTACCCAACTCATGATTTGGATTTAGCTGCGGTAATCTTTGCATTAAAAATATAGAGGCATTATCTTTATGGTGAAAGGTGTGATATTTATACTGATCATAAAAGTTTGAAGTCACACAAATGGAGCTGAATATGCACCAATGAAGATGGTTGGAGTTGATTAAGGATTATGATTTCTCAATTAATTATCACCCTGGGAAAGCAAACAAGGTGGCATATGCATTAAGTCGACAAGACCATGCTAGCTTATCCATGATGAGGCTCACAAAAGATCCAATATTTATGGATTTAAAAAGGATGGATCTTTGAATTATAATGGAAGGAGAAAAATCTTATCTTTCTCAAATGAATGTTCAACCATCTATACATGTGAAGATTAAAGAGGCACAAAAATAAGATGTAGAGTTGCAAAAGAAGGTGAGAAATGTTCCTGAATTCAACCTTGATTGTGATGGGATAATAAGGTTCAGGAACCGTGTATGTATTCCTCCCACCCCAGAATTAAAGGAGGAGCTGCTGGATAAGGCTCATAGTTCTTCGTTGTCTATTCATCCTGGAAGCACAAAGATGTATAGGGACCTGAAAGAGTACTTCTGGTGGGGTTGAATGAAAAGAGATGTTGTTGAATATGTCTCTTGATGCTTGGTTTTTCAGAAAGTTAAAGCTGAGAGATAGAATTCTAAGGGGATGTTACAACCATTACCCATACCCGAATGGAAATGGGAAAAAATCATTATGGACTTTGTCACCGGACCTCAAAAAACATCCAAAGGCAATAATGCTATCTGGGTCATAGTTGATTGTCTTACGAAGTCGGAACACTTCATTGCTGTTAGAGAAGATTTCTCTCTGGATCAGCTTTCTGGGATATATGTAAAGGAAGTGGTAAAATTTCATGGAGTACCAGTTTCCATTGCATCTGATCGGGATCCGAGGTTTACCTCAATGTTCTGGTGATGTCTTCAGCATACTCTAGATACAGAGTTGAGTTTCAGCACTTCTTATCATCTTCAGACAGACAGTCAGTCTGAGAGAACAATTCAAACTCTAAAAGACATGTAAAGAGCTTGCTCTATGGATTTCAAAGGTGGGTGGGATCAACACCTACCTTTGGTGTAATTTTCTTATAATAATATCTTTCACTCCAGTATTCCTATGGCTCATTATGAAGATTTATATGAAATGAAATTCAGAACTCCAACTTGATGGGATAAAGTTGGGGAAAGAAAGATATTAGGACCTGATCTTGTTGTTGAGATGGCAAAAAATGTCAGATCTATTCAATAACACATAAGAGCAGTTTAGAGTCGACAAAAAAGTTATGTAGACAACCATAGAAATGGCCTAGAGTTTGAAGATGGTGATAAAGTCTTCTTACTAATATCTCCTTGGAAGAGAATACTGGGATTTGGAAAGAAGGGCAAGCTGAGGCCTTGGTGTATCGGTCCTTTCGAAATACTTGATCATGTTGGGAAGGTAGCTTACCGATTGGTGCTTCTACTGAATCTCTCTCAAGTTCACGATGTTTTCCATGTATCTCTCCTGGGAAAGAACATACCTGATCCTTCACATGTACTAAGCTCAGAAGTTGTACTGTTGGAGCAAGATATTTTATATGAAGAACATCCGATAGAGATTCTGGATCATAGCAAAAAAGTTCTACGGAACAAGACCACTCTCTGGGTGAATGTTTTATGGATGAACCACCAATTAGAAGAAGACACATGGGAGCTTGAGGATATGATGAGGGAGAGGTATCCTCATCTGTTTGTTACAAAGTGATGAATTTCGAGGGGGAAATTTATTTTAAGGGGGGTATAATGTAAAACCCTTATATTTTATGAGAATTATATTTTCTTATGTCTTATTATATATGAAACATCAATGGAATCTTTCACTACACACAACACTAGCTTGGCTTGCGTTATACGTAAGAGCAACCTTCCTCGATAGCGTGTGTTGTACGCAATATCGAGTTTCACTAAACAACAATATATTATTAAAATATCCTATAATGTAGCCTTTATAAATAGTATTAACAACATTTTGAATTTTATATAACATTATAATTCGTTTTACATATGATACGAGAAAAAAATCAAATTTTCGGATAAAAGAATTATTTTTTTCAAAAATGCGGTTTTCTGCCTTTTGATGGCGTACCCATTTTAAATATAAATTTTGACAAGTTTATAAGTTCAATTTTACAAAATAAAATGCTTCTTTTGGATCAGGATATAAAAATTTACATTGTATAAATTTTTGATATTTTTCTGATAACTTTCATATTTTGATGAATAGTAAAAATACGCTAATTTTTAATTTAAAACAACTTTTTTCATCAAAATAATTTATATGGTTAAAATATATTATTTAATGGTTTCAAATTATAAATAGAATATATATTTACCATTTAATATAATTTATGTCATTAGCATTATCTTTACATTGAATTCATAGGTAAAAACATTTCAATATTTGGCAATGTTTTAACTTTTAAAACCCATTTGCTTAACAACGGGATTAAATTTAAATTAATAACTGAAACTTATATGTGCTGAATTTTGAAAAATGGATTCCATATTTGGATTCAGTGGGTCCAAATTATGTTAATAGGTTAATGTTTTTTTGATTTTATGAATAGTTACTACGGTAATTTTATTTACTACTGTTAAAGGTAAATCAGGTAATTAAGGGTAAAAATAAGATTATAAAATTACCCTAACACTTTTAAAAATCCTATTGGATGAATAAAAGTATACCCATATCACCTAAGGATCGGACTATATTAATTTCATGGACTTTTGACCATGAAATAAAATAATAACTATTAATACCAAAAAAATTGACAACATGTCACTCTCTTAAATCATATAAGTGTAATAATTTTATTTTAGGGATAAACTTCATAAAACTTACGATATAAATAGTCCCCATAAATTTAATAAAATTATATAAATCATATGAATTTATTTATAATTTTTATAGATTAAATAATTATCATTAATTATGACACAATAGTGCTGTTGAAATTATTTTATTGATTGAAATATCAAATAAATCATTCTAAAAGTACTAAAATAAATATTATATGCACTATTTAATGTGCTCCACTAATTTTCTAGATTCAAATTAAATGTTATGAATCTATTGAATCTTTTAGTTCTAAAATATCTTCTGTTTATATTTTAATTAAATTCAAATAAATGAATAGTGTCAAAATTGACACTATTGTTATTTTATAAAAATTACATATTATAAAATTGTTTAAAAATCACAAAAAAATTTAAAAATTATAAATTAAAATTTATATGGTCGTAATTGTAGTAACTTATACAATTATGGACAATTCACAACATATATGTAATTATTTATAATGATTTAAAATTTAGAATATTATTACCACAAATAAAACTAAATAGATTAAATAAGGATAAATCAAGTTAATAAGGTTTAAAATAAATTTCCAACATGTCTAAATTTTATTAGTTGATGATATTACAACCCTATCTAATCTAATATTTTGATTTGAGTCATTTTTGGAGGTTATTAAGTGGAGATGGAATTTATTATAAATTAATATTGCTTATAATTCCAAAGGTGCACCTCTCCACCCTTATAAAAGGGAACCTCCTCCCTATCCTATTAACACCACATTGAGCCTTAAAGATCCTACAAACCCTGCCCATTTCTCTTCTACACTTACTTATAAACATGCAAGAGGTTTTGGTATTCTTCAAAGACCAACTTTAGTGCCCTAAGAGTGGGTTAAGAAGAAGCACGTCAAAGAAGAGGTAATATCCTTTACCGATTCTTTCCATTTTATTTATTCTTCTACTTCTTCTTAATTATTTTTTTCATCATAAATTAATAACATAAGTATCAATCATATACTGATATGTTATTATAAATATGAAACAACCCTATTTCACCTTCTATCCGTCCTACGGAAAATTAAATCACCGCGCGTGCGTACATACGGAATACCGTCTCCACGTCGTGGTGTAATCTCTTTTCCACCGCCACCTTACATGGATGGGTATAATGGTGTAAATAATAACTATATTTTATTTTTATAACATTATACTAATTCTAAGACATTCCATATTCAACTCCAATACCATTCAATAGTTACAGGAATGATATCATTGCTCGTGCATACGTACGGCCTACCATCTCCATGATGTGATGTGACTCATTCTACATGATATTCATTGAATATTGATTATATAAATGAATTGAATGAATAAATATGATATATATTACACTAATACCATTATTTAAATATGTTTTCTATAACCTAAAGAGAGGAATAGGAATTTATTCGACAAGACAAGCATAAGAACATAATGCAATGAACACTCGAATAACAAGTAGCAATGAAATATTATTAATAAGAAGATAAGAAGATGACCATGTATGATATCAAAAAAATGAATATGATTCTGTAATATGTCAATGACAATATTTTAATCATTTTACAGGAGGTTTAGATACGTACGAAGCATATCGAACCTAAGGTAAGGGAAAATCTCGCAATCTCATTTTTATCCGAGATTGTGTATACTTTAGAATTCACTGGGGAATATTTATCATCCATATCCATGTTTCCTCAATAAGAAATATTATTTATATCCTCCTAAAATTTTTTAAATCCAATTTTACCCATTGGTGAATTTTTAGTAAATGAAATGAAAGGAATCTTATGTCATTTTCAGTACAAGATACTTTTTGACTTTTTCGGTCAAAGTACGAGAAGAATGTTTTATAGGACATGAAAGGATTTTTAAACTTTCATATATAGTTCTTTTCACGAATCTTCATTTATATGTTTTCATGTTCATTTTCAATTAACTTATTTTCTTTTAAGATTTCATGTAATTTTGAGAAAAGAATATGATTTTCAAGAAGAAAGGATATTTTCCTCAAGAATTCATTTCAAGTGTTTTATCAAAACTATTTTCTATCTAAGATAATATAGGGTTCTATTTCTATCCCGATTATTACATGGATTTGATTATGTTATGATGGAATTATTTTCATGATGTCCTTTTATCTTATATGGATTATGTTATGGTGGCATGATGTTTAAGAATCCCATTTTTATTACATGGGTTATGATATGATGTATGATTTATGATTTTGTGGAACACATAAGAATGGTTTCATTTTGAGATGGGTGGGACCTATATCTCCCTCCAATTAATTGGGTAAATATTTGAATCTCATGAGATAGACACGACTGGAATGGAAAGTTAATCTGGTTCAGTGACACATGACTGGAACAAGGAGTGATCTCGATTCAGTAATGGACTTTGTCCGCTATGATTGTCTTAGAAATGAGTCTTGACTAATATGAAATGATTTTACATGATTATGTGTGTATGCCACAAAATTTCATGTTCTAAGTTATGATTATTGGGATTACATTTCACTACTATGATTTATCCCATGTTATGATATTATGATCTCTTTTACAGGTTTTTATTTTGAAAATGTTTTGTTCTTATGAATATGATATGTTTGATATTTCCTTTGTTTACCCTTACTGAGCATTTGATCTCACCTTTTTGTATGTTTTCTTTTCCCCAGGTCTGGAAGAAGGGTATTAAGTAGTATATGCCAAAAGGAACTCTAGATATGATGAAATAAACTGGAGACAATGTAGATGATTTATGGACTTGTTATTTATGTTTCCCAGTTTCTAATGACACTATACCTATACGTTCCTTTAATGGTTTTGTTATATTTTGTAATAAATATTCTTCAAATATGAAGTAATAAACATGTATGTAAAGTATGGGTCGTTATAGTTGGTATCAGATCAAAGGTATAGTCATCCTTTGGAAACTAGGATGTGAAAACCTTAGTAAGAACCCTAAGGATATGTCTAACCATAATCCTAGTTTTTTAGAAATGACCACGAGTAACCTATGATAAGACTTAAAGTGTGATATTTTATTACTGATAATGTGGTTTTCCTATTTTAATTTTTGTTTCTCATACTATGTTTCTTGGTTTTAGTCAATGGCTGGAACCCGAAGGAACCGTGTTAATGCTGAATGAGACGTACAATGCAATGATTGTCCCCCTGAGCAACCAAACGCTATGAGAGGTAGAATGAAAAATCTTGTATCCTTGGTCACACAACTTTCTCAGGCTATTAATCATGCAGGAATTCCAAACGATCAAATGAAGGAGCAAAATTCTGTTGAATCCTTCATGAGGTAGTGTCCACCATCATTCAACGGGTCTTATGATCCATTGGTGGCTAAACAATGGATCAGTACCACTGAAAAGATATTTTCAATTCTTCAATGTTCTGAACATGATAAATTCATCTTAGCAGTATATCATTTGGAAGGTGATGCTGATCAATGGTGGAATCTTATCAAGAATACAAGGCAAAGGGATGAAATTGAGTCCATGGAATGGTACGAGTATAAGAACTTATTTTTCAATAATTATTTCCCTCGTATTCTTCGAACAAAGATGGAGAAGGTGTTTCATGAACTAAATCAAAAGTATGATGAATCTATTGGTACATAAAAAGAAAATTTAACAAGACTTGCAAGGTACGCTGAAAGAGCGCTGTCGTGGGAGCCCTCAAATGATTAGTGTGATTTGGGGTACTTAGGTGCAGTAGAGTGGCTGACCAAGGTCGTCTCTCAAAGGAGGAAGTGAATTTTACAACTTATTAGAGGTATTATAAAAAAATAAAATAAAATAGAATAGAATAAAAACACTACTTTAAAGGATTGGGGTTTGTTTTAGTTTATGAATCTAGAAGAAGTTTGCTGGAAGAAGATTGTGTAATTTTTTTTTTTTTTTTGTTTTGAAATGAATTTCGATTAAAATGACACAACAAGAAGATTTTTTTTTAGAAATCTATTTAAAAGGCATAATCGATCTAACTATACCTCTTCACTAATTTATTAATCATTATCATTTAAATTAATATTAACTTAATTATGATCCCTTAATTTGTTAAATCCCGAACCCTACGAGAATTAACTTCACCACGAAGATGATGTGAATTTAACCCTAGGCTAACTTCGGAACATGCAATCGCAGCACCTTGCTTTGATTGATGTTCTAAGATTAGCTTATGTTCAGTGGTAAATTAAGGCATATAACCACTCTGGAAATGAGGATTAATTGAGTTTAGGGATTATATTTTAACTCTACAAATTGATCCCGTGTGGTTTTGAATTACCGGTTAAGGTTGCGCTCTCACAGTTCACACAATTTCCGACCTCGCGTGTTTTGTGTTAACTATTAAATTGCTTGCTTAGTTTCATTTAAATTAAAAACTCAATTAATGGATCATGTTTAGTTAATTACATTATATCATTGATTCAAAATAATTGAATGAAGAAGGTGAGAGGTCGACCGATTACTAAAAAGAACTACTCTTCCATGGGCGGTGTAGTCATCGTGGAGACGATTTGCATAAGCAAAGGATTGAAAGGGTATAACCCAATCATGTCTCCACTCTTGATTCCAACCCAAAGAGGAAGATTAAGAGAAGAATAAATTTAAACCAAACAGAAGGAAATAGAATAAATAAAAGAAGAACAAAGCAGTTTATTACACAAATGAAAGCATTACAAAATGAAGAAGAGAAGGAGGCTTCGATGAGGTGATCCTTACTTCAAGAGCTACCCCTATTACAATGGTTGGAGAATTTGGGTGAAACAAATTATCCTCTGCCACCAATCTCCCAATGCACGTCCCAACCCCTCCAAATGAGAAAAAATCCAATTTATAGAGGGTAGGGGAGGAGAGGTTACAAGTGGTTTCAAGTGTGAATGTGGAAATTCGGCCAAATATTTTATGCCAACTTGCACCGCCCATTTGACCAAAAAAACGCGTTAATTGGTCGGCCTTCCAGAAGGATCCAATGTGAGGATATAGGTTATCTATCTCCTCTAGAAATATGGGCTCAATAAAGGCCCATATGAAGGGGTTATGACTAAAATACAGAAGCTTCTCCATTCTGGCGATCCCAACCCAACTTTGACTTCATGGCCCAGTTTCAACAACCAAATGAACTCTTGAGGTATATTGTCCTGAATAAAGGTTGTAGATAATTAAGTTAGGAACACTGTTACAAAACTTCAAATTCAAATAATAAATATGAAAATATATATCTTCGAAATACTACAGTGACCTATAAAGAGTAAAACTGGAATTTTCATCAAATATTCAAATGAATGATCTAATCCCAAATATTTTATAAATAAACATATTTAACACAATGTGAGGAAATTATATCATTTATTATGAATAAAATATTCAATAAAATAGTGTTTTATCAACTCCCCCACACTTACCCTTTTGCACACCTGGGCAAAACCTCATATCAAGTAAACATCAATATCAAATCAAATCCAATTATAAAAAACATATCCTTAAGATCAATAAATTTCACACCAAGAATAAAAAGATATCATGCCTCATAAAAAACCTTATTTCAAGTTCTCCATTTATATCATTCAATATATTTCCACTTCATTTATCCACCCATGCACAAAACACTTACCTCGCTTGAATTTTCTCTCATCACTCAGATATCAATTTTTTTGAAATGTCTTTCTCATCCAAACTCATACAAGGGTCACCATAGGATTGATAGATTCCTATATCGCTACCCGATGTGATTCAAGGACATATGTTTATCATGAGGACTTTTCAGGGTTGTTCTGTGGCTTTCGGTTGGTAGGATTAAGATGTGAAGAACTCTGAGGCTGAATGAGGAGGGCTTGACTCTTTTGAAGCAAAATTGCATTAATCTAATTTTCACTTAAATATGGTCTTCTCTTCAATCCCCATAGTATCAATTCAGCTCCATCATCATGAAAAGTCATGAAAGGTTTACACCATTCATCATTTCAGCATAACAAATGTCAATATTCTCAAACATGATTTTCTTGAAATCTCCATATGGGCACAACTTTCCACCTCAATTAGAAGCTCCAGAAAAGGCACAACTTCACTTGTCATGAAAGCTCCAGAAAAGGCA
Source organism: Viscum album (assembly GCA_963277665.1). Taxonomy (NCBI): domain Eukaryota; kingdom Viridiplantae; phylum Streptophyta; class Magnoliopsida; order Santalales; family Viscaceae; genus Viscum; species Viscum album. The sequence continues at coordinate 1,408,665,245 of OY728134.1, forward strand.
CAGCTTTCAATATAATGACTTTCTTTAGCAGCAAACACATCTCTTCAGAATTTAATTTTCCACCCAAAGTATCACAGAATGTGGTAGAACAACACAAGATAGATTCCCCCACACTTAAGCTCAACTAGATTATGCAATTTCACTTCAAGAGTTGGTTGAATAGGGAAAATTGGCTTGTAATGTGGCTAACCTAACAGGCTGTGCATGGCTTCTAAGGGATACAAGGATTAAATATTCATGGTAGGCCATTATAAAAAAGGATTATTTGAAATAGGGGATTTAATACCAAACAAATGCCTCAATCATTTAAATATAAGTACCTCATACCCTCATGTTTTGACATGGAATAGATCAAATTCTGGTTAAATCAAGTATGGTTTGGTTCTCTCAAGAAGTGAGGTGAATGTAAAGAATATGAAAATAATGGTTTAGAAGCCTCACAGGAAAGTGATTTCAAATATAAAGACAGTGAGATTGGCATGGGATTCAAAATTCAGCATACTTTTCATGAAATTAATAAATACTTGAACTTGAAACAAAGTCATTTCAGCATTCATTTATTCTTAGTTTCAAGGGGTGAATTGTTTCACTTATTTATATGGATTTAAAAATGGTTATGAGAATCATTTCAGCCCAAAAGATTCAAAAACACACAGAAAATTGTAAAATAAACACACAAAATTTGAAAAACACAAATTTTTTTTGGTTTTTTTTAACAGGAAAGCAATTGAAATTACGAAACTAAAAGGTTCCCTCCCCCACACTTAAAATTTTGCATTGTCCTCAATGTGAACCTATGAGATGATATATACACATGAAATGCAGAATTTTTAAATAGGACAAATAATATAAAAGTGAAAGGGTTAGGAACAGCCTGATGTGCTCAAATGATGATGGGGTCATGCAGTGTGATAAAATCCACTGCATCAGTAGGAAGTCCCTCAATGTATCTCTTCAAATGTTGCCCATTGACTGTAAAGCTCCTCCCAGTGTCCTCTTGTATGATCTCCACTGCACCATAAGGAAAAACATTAGTCACAACATAAGGACCTAACCATCTGGAACGCAACTTACCAGGCATCAGCTTCAGTCGTGAACTGTAGAGAAGGACTTTATCTCCAACATGAAACTCCCTTTGTTGGATCATTTTGTCATGATCTGCTTTTGATCTTTCCTTGTAGAGCCTTGAGTTCTCATATGATGATAATCTAATCTCCTCAAGCTCTTGAATTTGCAGCTTCCTTTGGATTCCAGCTTGGGCCAAATCCATGTTGCATTTCTTTATAGCCCAATATGCACGATGCTCGACTTCCATGGGGAGATGACACGCTTTCCCAAAAACAATCCGAAATGGGGACATACCAATGGGGGTCTTCTATGCTGTCCTATAAGCCCACAATGCATCATCCAAGCGCTTGCTCCAATCCTTCCTATTTGGCTGCACGGTTTTCTCCAAGATTTGTTTCAACTCACGATTTGAAACCTCAGCCTGGCCATTTGTTTGGGGGTGGTATGGTGTTGATGTTTTGTGTGTCACTCCATACTTTCGAAGGAGGGAAGCAAAATTCTTATTGCAAAAGTGTGTCTCTTGGTCACTGATGATGGCCTTTGGTACTCCAAAACTGCAAAAAATCTGTGCTTTGACAAAGTCCAAAACAACATGAGAATCGTCAGTCCTGGTGGCCTTGGCCTCCACCCATTTACTCACATAATCAACAGCAACCAAAATATACAAAAATCCAAATGAACTAGGAAAAGGACCCATAAAGTCGATTCCCCATACATCAAAAATCTCACAAAATAGTATGGGTTGTTGGGGCATCTCATGTCTCCTAGAAATGTTCCCAGTGTGTTGGCAACGAGAGCATGACTTAAAAAACAAATGGGAATCATGGAATAATCTAGGCCAATATAATCCAGAGTCCAAAACCTTCCTAGCTGTCCGTTGGGGTCCAAAGTGTCCACCACAGGCAAGTGTATGACAGAAATGAAAAACAGACTCAAACTCATGATCGGGAACACACCTCCTAATGACTTGGTCACTACACATGTGTCATAAGTATGGATCATCCCAAACATAGAATCTTGACTCACTCTTTAATTTTTGTACTTGATGTTTCTTTAAATTTGTAGGGATTTCAGAAGCAACAGGGTAGTTAACTAAATCAGCATACCAAGGATACGTACCTGAGATGGTATAGAGATGCTCATCACGGAAAGTGTCCCGAAGTGGTACCTGATCCAAGGGGTCATCCTCTAATGTGTGAGTAAGCCTACTCATGTGGTCTGCCACCATGTTTTCTGACCCCTTTTTTCCTTTATCTCGATGTCAAACTCTTGAAGAAGGAGCATCCAATGGATAAGTCGTGGCTTTGCATCTGGCTTCTTCAGGAGGCACTTCAAAGCAGCATGGTCAGAAAAAACAACTACTTTAGAGCCCAATAAATATGAACGGAATTTATCTAAAGCAAATATGACAGTAAGAAACTCCTTTTCCGTGGTTGTGTAGTTTGATTGGGTTGAATCCAATGTCCTTCATGCATAGGCAATCACATGTGAACATCCTTCCACCCTCTGAGATAAGACAGCTCCAACCGCGAAGTTGGAGGCGTCACACATAAGCTCAAATGGAAGGTCCCACCGTGGGGGCAGTATGATTGGTTGAGTGGTCAGACACTTCTTCAGATCATCAAATGATACCCTGCATGAATCATCAAAATTGAATTCAATATATTTTTGAAGCAATCGAGATAAGGGTAGAGCGATCTTACTAAAATCTCTGATGAAGCGTCGATAAAATCCAGCATGCCTAAGGAATGATAGAACATCACGCACACATGTAGGATATGGGAGGGATGAAATAATTTTTACCTTAGATTTATCAACTTCAATGCCATGTTGTGAGACTATATGACCTAAGACAATTCCCTTTTCGACCATGAAATGACATTTTTCAAAATTTAAGACCAGATTCTTCTCAATACAACGATGCAACACATCACCCAAACTAGAGAGACATTCATCAAATGAGGACCCATAAACTGTAAGATAATCCATAAATACCTCCATGCAGGTCTCAATGAAATCTGAGAAAATACTCACCATGCATCTCTGGAAGGTACCTGGGGCATTGAAAATTCCAAATGGCATCCTTTGGTAAGCTAAGGTACCGAATGGGCAGGTGAATGTTGTCTTCTCTTGGTCCTCTACTGCAATGGGAACCTGAAAATAGCCAGAAAATCCATCCAAGAAACAATAGTGTGTCTTCCCAGCTAGTCTCTCAAGCATCTGGTCAATGAATGGAAGTGGGAAATGGTCCTTACGAGTGGATTGATTTAGTTTCCTATAATCTATACACACTCACCAACTGTTTTGTACTCTCACAGGAACTAACTCATCATTTTCTTTTTTTATAACAGTGAAACCAGTTTTCTTTGGTACAACCTGAATAGGGCTAACCCATTGTGAGTCAGAAATAGGGTAAATGATACCCACCTCAAGTAATTTTTCAACTTCTTTCTTAACAACTTCTAGGAGGGTGGGACTAAGTCTCCTTTGTGGCTGTATCACCGGTTTAGCCCCATCCTCCAAGAGAATCCTATGCATGCAAATGGAGGGGCTAATACCTGATATGTCTGCCAATGTCCAACCAATTGCCCTAATGTTATCTCTCAAAAGATTCAAAAGTTTTTCTTCATGTTCAAAAGAGAGATTGTTAGCAATTATTACAGGTAATCTATCACCACTGATCAAGTATGCATATTTGAGATTTGGGGGCAATGGCTTGAGTTCCAATGTAGGTGGGTGATGTATGGATGGAGAAATTGATGAAACAGACATATCTTCACAATGAACATTAGTATCAGAATATACATCATCAAAATCAGAGAATAAAGCATCAAATCCATCAGCATACTCTACAGCAATGTCATAATCAGAATTCACATGATCAAAATTAGAATATGATTCCATTTCATAATCAAATCTTAGAGAGTCTTGTTCTTTAAAACGGGTGTAGAAGTACTCTTAGACATCAAACTAGAACCAATACTCATAATCTCCCTAAGAATAGAACAATCCAATTCCATGATGTTTTTACTTGGTGGTTCAAAATGGGAGATAACAAAAGCAGAATGGTCCTCTAAGGGGTACTTCATGGAATCCATAACATTAAATATCACAACTTCATCTCAAAACTCCATGGAAAGTGTACCCTCATTGACATTTATGATAGTTTTTGCAGTTTTGAGGAAGGGTCTACCTAAGATAATGGGGGCATGAGAACTTAGCTGATCATCCTCCATGTTAAGAACATAGAAATCCGCTGGAAAGATCATGTATCTTACCCAGACAAGTACATCCTCAAGGACTCCCGCTGGATATGTCGTAGCTCTATTCGCTAATTGCACCACTACTCTTGTTGGCTTCAACTAACCAACCTGCAAGGAAGAGAATACAGAGTGAGACATCACATTTATTGAAGTTCCTAAATCACAAAGAGCATCAGAGAAGTGCAACTCCCCTATGGTACATGGGATGGTGAATGTCCCAGGATCCTTGCACTTTGTTGGCATTGCTAGAGTTGGTGTAATGAGTGCTGAGACATTCTTTCCAAGGTTGATCGTCTCATTTCCCTTGAGCCCTCTTCGATTGGTACAAAGTTCTTTTAAGAATTTCGCATACCTTGGAATTTGCTTAATGGCTTCAAGTAGAGGAATGTTGATCTCCACACGCTTGAATGTGTCAAAAACATCCTTTTGCATTGCTTCTTCAGCCATCTTCTTGGATTGAACAACCCTGTTTGGAAAAGGAAGGGGATTAGGAGGTACATCATCAATCTTTTTCTTACCTTTATCTTTCTCCTTGGATTGCTCATCAGTTGGTATGGAATGTTGCTTCTCTAGAGTCGAGGTGAATCCCGGTGGAATGGTAGGTGCAGATGTATCATTCATTTTCTTCCCACTTCTCAATGTGATGGCACTAACATTCCCCTTTGGATTTAGAGTGGGTTGGGAAGGTAGATTTCCAGAATTCTTACTTACAAGTTCATGGAGGGCGGTGGCAATCTGGCTCATTTGAGTCTTTAACTCCCTCAGCTCTGAACTTTGACTCTTCAGCTCATTATGTTGATTAAGAACAATTTACTTCAAAAGATCACCAGTATTAGAATCTACCTTTGGTGAAGGATTCCCTTGTTGCTGACTTGCCGATACTTGGGCTTAAAATCTCCTTTGGGGTTGTTGGAAACCCTGCTGGTAAGGCGGAGGTTGCTGTAAGTTTGGTTGAAAAGGGGGCCTTTGTTTTTCTCAAGAGCCATACCTCATGTTCGGCTGATCTTTCCACCCTTGGTTGTATACTTTATCAAACATCTTTTGGGGATATGGTTGTTTTTGTTGCTGCTGAAATGGTCTCCCAGGGAACACTGCTGCACAATCTTCTGGCTCTTGTAGTTGTGGGCAACAGTCAGTTGGGTGGCTTGTCTCAGTGCAAATGCCACATGGCCTTGAAGGAGGGGGTTGGGATGTCTTTTTAGCCAATGCAATCTGCCTCACTATAGTGGTCAATTCTTCTAACTTGGTATCAATCAAATGACTCTCAAGAGAAGAAGGACTTACCTGATGTACTCCCCTGACATGTGGTGTACCTCTATCGCCAAATTGTTGGGAGTTTTGAGCCATCATGTCGATCAATGCACGTGCGGCTGCTGGTGTCTTGTCCACCAATGCTCCTCCAGCTGCAGCATCCACCATGCTCCTCTACATGGGTGTGAGTCCTTCATAGAAGTACTGGATGAGTAGTTTCTCACTGATTTGGTGATGTGGGCAGCTTGCACACAACTTCTTGAATCGCTCCCAGTACTCATTCATTGACTCCCCTTGTGCTTGCTTGATCCTCGATATCTCCTTTCGAATGGATGTGGTCCTTGATGCTGGAAAAAATCTTTGCAAGAGAAGACGTTTCAAATTGTTCCAACAAGTTACATCTTTGGGTTGTAAATAATACATCCAGTCTTTTGCAGCTCCATCAACTGAGAATGGGAATGCTCTTAATTTGATTTGATCTTCAGAAAAATTTCTTGGTTTAAGGGTTGAGAAAACCACATTAAATTCTTTCAAATGTTTATTGGTATCCTCTCCAGAGAGGCCATGAAACTTTGGAAGTAAGTGAATTAACCCAGATTTTAGTTCAAAGTCCGATTCGAGATTTGGGTATGCAATACAATTTGGTTGATAGTTAATATCAGGTGCAGCCAATTCTCGAATGGTTATATTAAGTTCATTTCCATTGTTTTCAGCCATTGGTTCCTCTTTTATGTTTGAATTTGAATAGCTTCCAATTTCAATGTTTCCAGAAGAGAGGAATTCACCAACTGGTTGAATATTGAAACTTCCCGTAGACTGAGAATTTCTGATTCGAGCCCTAAGGCTACGTTCAATCTCAGGGTCAAGATCTAAGATATCTTTGGGATTAGTTCGTTTCATAGATCAAATAAAAATGGAAAGAAAGAAAGTGGACCATAGTAAAATAAAAATGAGAAGTTTGAGTTGATGGTCCAAAGAGAAGTAGAAGAAAATAAAAGAAGAAGAAGAAAAATCAGATTGGGTAAAGAAGGAAGAAAGAAGAGAGGAAGAGAATAAAATGTAAAATAAAATAAATACCTCTAATTGTTTGAAATAATTACTTGCCTCCCCGGAAACGACGCCAATTTGAAAGAGCGCTGTCATGGGCGCCCTCAAATGATTAGTGTGATTTGGGGTACTTAGGTGCAGCAGAGTGGCTGACCAAGGTCGTCTCTCAAAGGAGGAAGTGAATTTTACAACTTATTAGAGGTATTCTAAAAAAAATAAAATAGAATAGAATAGAATAAAAACACTACTTTAAAGGATTTAGGTTTTTTTTAGTTTATGAATCTAGAAGAAGTTTGCTGGAAGAAGATTGTATAATTTTTTTTTGTTTTTAGTTTTGAAATGAATTTCAATTAAAATGGCACAACAAGAAGATGTTTTTTTAGAAATCTATTTAAAAGTCATAATCGATATAACTCTACCTCTTCACTCATTTATTAATCATTATCATTTAAATTAATATTCACTTAATTATGATCCCTTAATTTGTTAAATCCCTAACCCTACGAGAATTAACTTCACCACGAAGATGATGTGAATTTAACCCTAGGCTAACTTCGGAACATGTAATCACAGCACCCTGCTTTGATTGATGTTCTAAGATTAGCTTATGGTCAGTGGTAAATTAAGGAACATAACCACTCTGGAAATGAGGATTAATTGAGTTTAGGGATTATATTTGAACTCTACAAATTGATCTCGTGTGGTTTTGAATTACCGGTTAAGGTTGCGCTCTCACAGTTCACACAATTTCCGACCTCGCGTGTTTTGTGTTAACTATTCAATTTCTTGATTAGTTTCATTTAAATTAAAAACTCAATTAATGGATCATGTTTAGTGAATTAAATTATATCATTGATTCAAAATAAATTAATGAAGAAGGTGAAAGGTCGACCGATTACTAAAAAGAACTACTCTTCCATGGGCGGTGTAGTCATCGTGGAGACGATTTGCATAAGCAAAGGATTGAAAGGGAATAACCCAATCTTGTCACCACTATTGATTCCAAACCATAGAGGAAGATTAAGAGAAGAATAACTTTAAACAAAACAGAAGGAAAGAGAAGAAATAAAAGAAGAACAAAGAAGTTTATTACACAAATGAAAACATTACAAAATGAAGAAGAGAAGGAGGCTTCGATGAGGGGATCCTTGCTTCAAGAGATACCCCTCTTACAATGGTTGGAGAATTTGGGTGAAAAAAGTTATCCTCTACCTCCAATATCCCAATACACGTCCCAACCCCTCCAAATGAGAAAAACTCCAATTTATAGAGGGGAGGGGAGGAGAGGTTACAAGTGGTTTCACGTGTGAATGTGTAAATTCGGCCAAATATTTTATGCCAACATTCACCGCCCATTTGACCACCAAAACGCGTTAATTGGCCGGGCTTCTAGAAGGATCAAATGTGAGGATATAGGTTCTCTGTCTCCTGTACAAATCTGGGCTCAATACAGGCCCATATTAAGGAGTTATGACCGAAATACAGAAGCTTCTCCATTCTAGTGAGCCCAGCCCAACTTTGACTTAATGGCCCATGTTCAATAACCAAATGAACTCTTTAGCTCTCGTGTCCTGAATAACAGTTGTAGATACATATGTTAGGAACACTGTTACAAAATATCAAATTCAAATAATAAATATAAAAATATTTATCTTCTAAATACTATAGTGACCTATAAAGGGTAAAACTAGAATTTTCATCAAATATTCAAATGAATGATCTAATCCCAAATATTTTATAAATAACCATATTTAACACAATGTGAGGAAATTATATCATTTATTATCAATAAAATATTCAATAAAATAGTGTTTTATCATACGCTTCAAGAATTATTATCCAACCTGAGAGTAAAATCGATCAATTCTTTAGTGGCTTAAAACCAAGTCTTCAAAGGGTGTTATCCATAAGAGACTTCAGTAGATACGAGGAATTGTTCAATGTGCTCTCATGGTTGAGATGGAGATTGGAGTAACCCATCAGTCATATGGGCTTTATAAGAAGAGGAAAATGGAATTCAAAGGAAAATATAAAGACCACACAGAAAAGAAGATGAGGTTTCCTTTATTCTCAAATTGTTGAAAGAAACATAGAGGTAATTTTCTTAAAGGGACAAGAAAATTTTTTAAGTGTGGAAAAGAATGTCATAGGGAAATTGAATGTCAAAATAATGGGAATAATATGTCTAATGATGTGAACATAGAAAGGGATACATAGAATGCATCTCCAACACTTCAATGTTTCAAGTTCAAGGAAATGAGGCATTATGCCAATCAATGCCCTAATCCAAGGGTTCTTGATGATGATCGATGTCAACAAACTCTTAAGGCCAAAGACAAAGGAAAGTCCCATGAAATTTCTATCGGCGATGTGGAGTATGATAACGAAGTGGTGAAAGGTACACTTACATCCACTCTAAAGTTGCAAATGCTTTATTTGATTCTAGATCCACCCACTCTTTTATTTCTGAAGAATTTTCTAAAGGTATCGTCGTATTACCTCACCAATTAGATGTTGAGTTAGCTGTGAAAACTCATAAGGGCTCAATGGTCACATCAAAAGTTTATACTTCTTCTCCTATTGAAATTTGTAGGAAAGTGCTTCCTGCAAATCTTATGATCCTTCCTATAGTGGAATTTAATGTAATTCTTGGCATGGATTGGATTTCTTTAAATGGATCTCATATCAATTTCCAAAGAAGGAAAGTCACATTTCATATTCTAGATCAATCTATGATCATCTATCGATGCAAGGATGAACATAACCTTCCAGTGGGAATTTCTTCCATCTTATGGGTCTTGATTCCACTAAATGAAGGTTATTTTTCTCAAATAGTTGGTGAGAAACTCACGATTAAGAATAAACCCATTGTATTGGAGTTTGAAGATATCTTTCCAGAGGAATTGCCAGGTCTTCCACCAAATCGTGATGTTGATATTTCAATAGAGCTCATACCGGGTGCTATACCCATTTCAAAGACACCATATAGAATGGCCCCAATTGAGTAGCAGGAATTGAAGAAGAAACTCCAAGAGAATCTTGATAAGGGAATCATATTCCCTAGTGCATCACCTTGGCGAGCACCTATTCTGTTTGTTAAGAAGAAAGTTGGATCAATGAGACTCTACATTGATTATCGAGAACTTACCAAGATCACTATCAAGAACAGATATCCTCTCCCACGCATTGATGACTTATTTGACCAACTACACAGAGCTCAATACTTTTCCCAGATTCATCTTCATTCAGGGTATCATCAATTATGGTTCAAAAGGGAGGATATACCAAAGAAGACTTTCCATACAAGGAATGGACACTATGAATTTATAGTGATCCCATTTGGTCTTACTAATGCCCCAGCTATCATCATGGATCTAATGAATAGAGTCTTTAGAGACTATCATGATTAGTTTTTGGTAGTCTTTATAGACGATATTCTTGTCTATTCAAAGAATAAGTAAGAACATAAAGATCACTTGAGAATTGTATTAAATACCCTAAGAAATGAGAACCTTTATTCGAAATTTACCAAGTGTGAATTTTGTCTTCAAAAAGTTTCATTTTTGGGCCACATAATCTCAAAATAGGGGATATCTATGGATCCAGCAAAAAAAGAGGTTATGGAAAGGTAGTCGAGACCAACAATAGTAACTTAGATCCGAATTTGTCTTGGTCTGTCTTGATATTATCAACATTTTGTGAATGTTTTTTCAGGGTTATCAAATCCACTCACCAAGTAGAATCGAAAAGGAGTTAAGTTCATTTGGAAGAGGAGTGTGAAGAGAATTTCAAGGAGTTAAAAAGAAGGTTATCCAGTGCACCTGTGCTCACACTGCCTTGTAGTGGAGAAAGGTTTGTGATCTACAACGATGCATCCAAGAAGGGATTGGGGTGTGTTCTCCTGAAAAATGATATGGTGATAGCTTATTCCTCATGACAGTTGAAAATCCATGAGAAAAATTACCCAACTCATGATTTCGAGTTAACTACGGTAATATTTGCATTAAAAATATAGAGGAATTATCTTTATGGTGAAAGGTGTGATATTTATAATGATCATAAAACTACACAGTATAATTTCACACAAAAGAATCTGAATATGCGCCAAAGAAGATCGTTGGAGTTGATTAAGGATTACGATTTCTCAATTCATTATCACCCTGGGAAAGAGAACAAGGTGGAAGATGCATTAAGTCGACAAGACCCTGCTAGCTTATCCATGATGAGGGTCACAAAAGATCCAATATTTATGGATTTACAAAGGATGGATCTTGGAATTATAATGGAAGGGGAAAATCTTATCTTTCTCAAATGAATTTTCAACCATCTATACATGTGATGATTAAAGAGGCACAAAAAGAAGATGTAGAGTTGCAAAAGAAGGTGAGAAATGTTCCTAAATTCAACCTTGATTGTGATGGGATAATAAGGTTTAGGAACCGTTTATGTATTCCTCCCATCCCAGAATTAAAGGATTTGATGGATGAGGCTCATAGTTCCTCGTTATCTATTCATCCTGGAAACACGAAGATGTATAGGGACCTGAAAATGTACTTCTGGTGGGATGGCATGAAAAGAGATGTTGCTGAATATGTCTCTAGATGCTTGGTTTTCAGCAAGTTAAAGCTGAGAGATAGAAGTCTAAGGGTATGTTACAACCATTACCCATACCCGAATGGAAATGGGAAAACATCACTATGGACTTTGTCATCAGACTTCCTAAAACATCCAAAGGCAATAATGCGATCTGGGTCAGAGTTGATCGTCTTACGAAGTCGGAAAACTTCATTGCTATTAGAGAAGATTTATCTCTGGATCAGCTTTCCAGGATATATGTAAATGAAGTAGTAAGATTTCATGGAGTACCACTTTCCATTATATCTGATCGGGATCTGAAATTTACCTCGAAGTTCTGGTGAAGTCTTCAGCATACTCTAGATACAGAGTTGAGTTTCAGCACCGCTTGTCATCCTCAGACAGATGGTCAGTCTGAGAGAACAATTAAAAATCTTGAAGACATGTTAAGAGACTTCTTTATGGATTTCAAAGGTGTTTGGGATCAACACCTACCTTTGGTGGAATTTTATTATAATAATATATTTGACTCTAGTATTAAAATGGCTCCTTATGAAGCTCTATGTGGAAAGAAATGCAGAAATCCAACTTGATGGGATGAAGTTGGGGAAAGAAAGCTATTAGGACATGATCTTATTGATGAGATGGCAGAAAAGGTCAGATCTATTCAACAACACATAAAAGCATCTCAGAGTCGACAAAAAAGTTATGCCGACAACCATAGAAAAGACCTAGAGTTTGAAGTGGGTGATAAAATGTTCTTACAAATATCTCCTTGGAAGAGAGTAATGAGATTTGGAAACAAGGGAAAGCTGAGCCCTAGGTATATCGGTCCTTTTGAAATACTGGATCGTGTAGGGAAGGTAGCTTACCAATTGGCACTTCCACTGAATCTCTCTCAAGTTCACGATGTGTTCCATGTATCTCTCCTGAGAAAGTACATACTCGATCCTTCACATGTACTAAACTCAGAAGTTGTACCGCTGGAGCAAGATCTTTCTTATGAAGAACAGCCAATAGAGATTCTGGATTGTGGCGATAAAGTTCTACAGAACAAGACCACTCTCTTGGTGAATGTTTTATGGAGGAACCACCAATTAGAAGAAGCTACATGGGAGCTTGAGGATATGATGAGGGAGTGGTATCCTCATCTCTTTGTTACGAAGTGACGAATTTTGAGGGTGAAATTTATTTTAAGGGGGGTAGAATGTAACACCCTTATATTTTATGAGAAGTATATTTTTTATGTCTTATGTTATACGCAACATCAAAGGAATCTTTCACTACACACAACACTAGCTTGTCCTGCGTTATACGTAAAAGAAACCTTCCTCGATAACGTGTGTTTTACACAATATCGAGTTTCACTAAACTACAATATGTTATTAAAATATTCTATAAATTAGCCGTTATAAATAGTATTAACAAAATTTTGAATTTTATATAACATTATAATTCATTTTACATATGATACGAGAAAAAAATCAATTTTTCGGATAAAAGAATTATTTTTTTTTCAAAAATGCAGTTTTCCACCTTCTTATGGCGCACCCATTTTAAATATAAACATTGACAAGTTTATAAGTTCAATTTTAAAAGATAAAATACTTCTTTTGAATCAGGATATAAAAATTTACAATGGATTAATTCTTGATATTTTTCTAATAACTTTCATATTTTGATGAATAGTAAAAATACGCTAATTTATAATTGAAAACAACTTTTTTCATCAAAATAATTTATATGGTTAAAATATATTATTGAATGGTTTTAAAGTATACGTATAATATATTTTTACCACTTAATATAATTTATGTCATTAGCATTAATTTTACATTGAATTCATAGGTAAAAACATTTCAATCTTTGTCAATGTTTTAACTTTTAAAACCTGTTTGCTTAACAACGGGATTAATTTTAAATTAATTACAGAATCTTATCTGGGTTGAATTTTGAAAAATGGATTCCATATTTTTATTCAGTGGGTCCAAATTATGTTAATAGGTTACTTTTATTTTTTTGATATTATGAATAGTAACTATGGTAATTTTTATTTACTATAGTTAAAGGTAAATCAGGTAATTAAGGGTAAAATAAAGATTATAAAATTACCCTAACACTTGAAAAAATCCTATTGGATGAATAAAACTCGACCCATATCACCTAAGGATCGGACTAGATTCATTTTATGGACTTTTGACCATTAAATATTATAATTATTTTTAAAACCAAAAAAAGTGACAACATGTCACTCTCTTAAATATTATAAGTGTAATAATTTTATTTTAGTGAAAAACATCATAATACTTCAGATATAAATAGTCCCAAGAAAGCTAATAAATTTACTTACATAATATAAATTTATTTATAATTTTTATGGATTAAATAATTATCATTAATTAGGACACAGTAGTGCTTTTGAAATTATTTTATTGATTGAAATATCAAATAAATGATTTTGAAGTATTAAAATAAATATTATATGAACTATTTAATGATATCCTCTAATTTTATAGATAAAAATGAGATGTTATGAATCTATTGAGTCTTTTAGTTCGAACATACCTTCTGTGTATATTTTATTTAAATTCAAATAAATGAATAGGGTCAAAATTGACACTATTGTTATATTATAAAAATTACATATTATAAAAATGTTTAAAAATCACAAAATTATTTAAAAAATTATAAATTAAAATTTATATGGTCAAAATGTAGTAAAGTATACAATTATGGACAATTCACAACATATAAGTAATTATTTATAATGATTTAAAATTTAGAATATTATTACCACAAATAAAATTAAATAGATTAAATAAGGATAAATCAAGTTGATAATGTTTAAATTAAATTCCCAAATTGTCTAAATTTTTTTGTATGATGAGATTAAAACTTTATCTAATCTAAGATTTTGATTTGAGTCATTTTTTGAAGTTTTCAAGTGGGGTTGGAATTTATTATAAATTAATATTTCTTATAATTCCAAAGGTTCCCCTCTCCTCCCTTATAAAAGGGCACATCCTCCCTCTCCTCCTAACACCACTTTGAGCATTCAAGATCGGCCAAAACCTACCAATTCTTATTCTACACTTCCCTATAAACATACTAGAGGTCCTGGTAATCTTCAAAGACCAACTTTAGTGCCCTAAAAGGAGGTTAAGAAGAGGCGCGTCAAAGAAGAGGTAATATCCTTTATGGATTCTTTCCATTTTATTTCTTCTTATACTTACTATTCTTTATTTGTTTCATCATAAATTAACAACATAAGTATCACTCATATACTGATATTTTATTATAAATATGAAACACCCCTATTTCACCTTCTATCCATCCTATGGAAAATGAAATCACCGCGCGTGCATAGGTACGGAATACCGTCTCCACCGCCACCTTACATGGATGGGTATAATGGTATAAAGAATAAATATATTTTATTTTTATAACATGATAGTAATCTCGAGACATTCCATCTTCAACTCCAACACCATTCAATAGTTATGGGAATGATATCATCGTTCGTGCGTTCATACGGCCTACCATCTCCACAATGTGATGTGACTCGTTCTACATGATCTTCATTGAATAATGGTTATATAAATGAATTGAATAAATAAATATGATATATATTACACTAATACCATTCCTTAAATAAGGTATCTATAACCTAAAAAGAGGAATAAGAATTTATTCTACAAAACATGCTTGAGAACATAAAGCAATGAACACGTGAATAACAAGTAGCAATGAAATATTACTAATAAGAAGATAAGAATATGACCATGTATGATATCATAACAATGAATATGATTCATGTAATATGTCAATGAATTATTTAAATCATTATACAGGAGGTTTGGATACGTACGAAGTATATTAGACCTAAGGTAAGGGAAAATATCGCAATCTCATTTTTATCCGAGATTGTTTATACTTAAAAATTTACTGGGGAATATTTATCATCCATATACATGTTTCCTCAGTATGTAATATTATTTATATCCTCCTAAATTTTTTTAAATCCAATTTTACCTATTGGTGAATTTTTAGTAACATATGTGAAAGTAATCTTATGTTATTTTCAGTACGAGATACTTTTTTACTTTTTAGGCCAAAGTACGAGAAGAATGTTTTTTTAACTTATACGACATGAACAGATTTTTACACTTTCATAGAGAATTATTTCCATGAATCATACTTTATAATTTTTCATGTTTTATTTAAATTAACTTCTTTTCATTTAGGATTTCATGGCATTTTGAGAAAAGAAGATATTTTTCAAGAAGAAAGGATATTTTCCTCAATAATTCATTTCATGTGTTTTATAAAAATTATTTTACATCTAAGATAATATTGGGTTCTGTTTCTATCCTTATTATTACATGGATTTGATTATGTTATGATGGAATTATTTTCATGATGTCCTTTTATCTTATATGGATTATGTAATGGTGGAATGATGTTTAAGAATCCCATTTTTATTACATGGGTTATGATATGATGTATGATTTATGATTTTGTGGAACACATAAGAATAGTTTCATTATGAGATGTGTGGGACCTATATCTTCCTCCAATGCATTGGTTAAATATTTATATCTCATGAGATAGACATCGCTGTAATGACATGTTAATCCGGTTCAGTGACACGTGACTAGAACGAGGAGTGAACTCGGTTCAGTAATGGACTTTGTCCGCTATGATAGTCTTGGCAATGAGTCATGACTAATATGAAATGATTTTATATGATTATGTGTGTATGACACAAAATTTCATGTTCTAAGTTATGATTATTTGTATTACATTTCACTACTATGATTTATCCCATGTTACGATATTATGATCTCTTTTGCAGGTTAATATTTTCAAAATGTTATGTTCTTATGAATATGATATGTTTGATATTTGTTTTGTTTACACTTACTAAGAATTTGAGATCACCCTTTTGTATGTTTTCTTTTCCCCAGGTCTGGAAGAAGGGTATTAATTAGGATATGCCAAAAGGGACTCTAGATATGACGAAATAAACGGGAGACAATGGAGATGATTTATGAACCATTTGTTTATGTTTCCCATTTTCTAAAGACACTATACATATACAGTCCTTTAATGGTTTTTTTATATGTTGTAATAAATATGCTTCAAATCGGAAGTAATAACCATGTATGTAAAGTATGGGTCATTATATGCAAGGCCTATGTCCCCTATAGGATTTCGCTTCAATTCATATGTCTTCAACAATCAAGCACTTTTCCACCCACAAATGTCAGACATGAGAAGCACCCAATGGTATCATGACAATTATGGGTTATAACAGCTTTAGAGGTGTCCATATTGTCAATTACATTACCTACACTAGATTCATCGATTATATTGGAAGATGGGTATGCCAAATCTTAGGTTTCTTCATATCCCCATGGGGCTCTGACAAAAGAGATATATCGGGTGGCAGATACAACAACTATTGCATATTGACATTATGGGAAGAAATCCAAGGCCAGAGATGGTACTGAAGTTTCAGAGGTTTCAGAGCCCTCAAAACGTCTTCGTAGGAAGTACACCAGGAAGACCAAGGCAAGAGAATAAATACCTCTAACGCCAAGATATTGGTGATATCAAGGAACCTTCTGATTGAAATCTGGACCATAACATGGATGAAGTAAAAAATATATTACAGAGATGGTGTTTTTTATATATGCAATCAATGAAAAATTCCCATCCTCTAAATGAGTATCTCATATGCTGGACATAGGAGTCCGTGAAGGGGTAATTATTGACTCCGAGGAGGAGTGGGATATTTATGTAAATACGGAGAATGTATTTCCCTTTTTATGTCCCAAATATTATTTATCAATTATCATCATTAATCTTGATGAAAATATATTTATGTAGCTTGAATGTAGGGAATGAAGATCTGGACCAGTTCTCAAATCAACCAAGTACGGTCCAGCAGGCTCTCATATCAATGAAAAAAAAGATCCTCCACGGTCGCTAGAGCTTTTTCCAGGAGTAAGAATCATGACTGCGGTAATGGAGACAGATAATCCTCAACCATTCCCTCAAGTTTCCTCTGCTAAGAGGAGTGTTTCAATCTCTCCTGAATCTTTTGAACAAAAACCCAAGAGAGAAATGAGATTGATTCTAAGTGTTCTTTAAAGGAGTAAGTGTTTATACGATATTTAGGGAATATAACTTGATAAATATATTCTGGTATCCATTTTTTATCTCTTGTTGGATCTATGTCTCTCTCCTCTATCAAGGGATTATGAGCTAATGCTTCACGATGAGAAAAAGAAGCCCTAGTATAAACCCAGGTTCGTGCTGAAAAATCTATAATGTCGAAATATTCACCTATACCTACTCCTGGCTCTGTTGAGAAAGAGGAAAGCCATGGAAAAATTAAACACATTCCCCAGTTACTTTTGTTTTTCAAAGGATCCTGAAAATAATCAATACTGATATTCCTATTGCTTCAGAAGAAAGGAATGAAGATCCTGGGAAATCTAAAAGCAACGCTAATATTAACACAAACCCAGAAAGAACTGACATTGGTATACCAATTGAAGAGTCAGCGGAAAACAATGTCAGTGAAGCTAATTTGGGCATCAACCAACATTTGTTGGATACTGTAAATGGTGAGGATGCTGTAACATTTCAAGTCATATACACTGAGATTACAGACTCCCTTAATCCGAATATTGATATTCCAGGTTCCATCAAAGAGTTTAGATATTTTCATGTGGAATTTCAAGGATTTAGGTCCCTATTCTTACATTTTCCCAATATAATTTGTTCCTCAACTTAATTATTTACATCAAAATTCACCTTATGCAGCTTTATCTCTAGAAAACGTTTCAAAGGATATTCAGGAACAGGGTGTTCGACTTTATCCTTCATCAGGGGCTGGAGAAATACTTATAGAGGATCCTTGATCAAGAGAAGTTATATAGCCTTCAAATGTCATACTTCATGAAATTCAAGGAAATTCCCCTTCTCAAGAAACACCTTCTCAAAACACTGGAGTAGAGAATACTGGGGATGAATCCAATCAAGTAGCTGACTTGTTATTCGGTAAATATAATTAGCTTTTTGAATCATATTTTCTTCCTTCATTTGAAACCAATAATGACCTTGATTTATCCTTTAGGGTTATCAGATCCTAGATCAGAAGGTGAAGCTTCTACTACCCCAAGAGAAGCAGAACAAAACAGCTCTTTAAGCGGCCTGTTTCCAGAGTACATTTTACCTCATGGTAGTAACTCAGATTCAGACTTAGAGATGCAGAATTCTCTTTCCATGTAACGTAAGAAGACATGGAGGAATATCTGGAGCATAATTTCTGAAAATACTTTAGATGAATTATCATCCCATTTTCCAAAACTCCCAGCATTATTATACATATTGGGATTTGGTGGATTAAATTAGAGGCTAGTCTATGATGCCATGAAAGAGACTATTTGCCGACGGGAGCAGGATCAAAAGATGCGATGAGATTTTGAAGAGGCTAAATGACTCGTCAATATTGAGGGATTATAAACTATAGTAGTTGAGGCGGAGGGAAATCATAACAAGAAATCACTCAAGATTAGACAACAAATCAAAGAAGCCACGAAGTAGTTGTTATCTCTTGAACAGCAACTGGATGCTTTTATAAAAAGCTTGAGCAATTGAATCAAACATTAGGAGAAACCCAATTAGAGGGGATAACTACAATTTCAACTATTAAGGAATCACATTGTCCGGAAGAGGATTCTAGAGTTCCTCAACTATCTCAACCCCAACAGGAATCTGATAGAGCTTATGAAGCAGTCCAACAAATGAAAAGTCATGTTTAGTGTTTATTCTGGAACATTATAGAGAGGCTCCATTTTGTGGATGGCCCTCTTTTTTTATATGAATGAATGATTTTTTTTCAATCATAATAAAAAAAAAATAATTCATGTCTTTTCATGATTGAAATATGAAAAGTATGTGATAATAATTATTCCTTTATGTTAAACAATCATTATTATAATTAGAATGAAGTGCTCAAAAAAGTTCCTGTTAATCCAAGGGACCAAATAAGCATGATTTGAATATTTCTAGGGTTATATGGGTAACCCTACATACATTGTGTCTTTTGAAATTTATTGATCAATATTCCTAATCCATACAAAAATGTATGTTTAGCGAGCATGGACTCGACTTTTGTTTAGAGTGACCTTTACAGGTTCTCAATTTAATGAGCATCAAGCCTATTGTTATTGGCAGTTTAGATTCATTCATGTTGGATTATAAAGGGATAATGTTTTGGGTTGAAATAGCTTTAACTATAAACATTGAATTAAATCCCAAACAAAACACTGTGGCTAAGAATTTATTTAATATTCTTTAAAAATTTACAAGGGAATCTTGGGACATGATTTTTTATGGATACCAAATTTAAAGCATGTATCACCATAATGTGTGTCTTTTCTAGGAATTAAGTTACCATTATTTGAAAAAACTATTATGGGGGTTGTATTATGCAGGTCCAATAGGGGCATATGCTGCATAGCCAAATAGTGGCATCTTTTTATTTACAGGCCTGTTATGTAAGTAACTTATGCAAGGCCTCCTATGGTAATGTGATTCATAGTTAAGAAAAGGAGCTCTTTATGAATTTAACATTTTGTTGTTGATAGATATGGGAAAATAAGATTTGGGTAACTTAAGACCACAGTAGGTGGTTTTTACAAGGAAATGAATTTTAAGAATGAAAAAGGGTTATTTTAAACCAACAATCATGTAGTGAGGACATTGATACTATGCAGTTTTAAGGCATGCAGTGAGGACATGGGGTGTCTTTAATTTATAGTCTTTGACTCTGAAAAAAAGTACGAAACTCTCCAAATTTCATGATATTTTTTTTGGAAATATACTATCATATTCAGGTATGAAAGGGAAAATTCTAAATTGTGATTTGAGAATTTTCAAAATCCAGGAATGGTATGGGAAAAGGGATAGAGGCATTCGAGGAAGTCTTTTTTAAGAACACAGATACCATTAATTGACATACTGATTATGGGGGATGTATTATGCTATGCCAACTTGTACATATGCTGCAAGGCCAAATAGTGGCTTCTTTTGACTGATAGGCCTTTTATGTAGGCAACTTAGACAAGGCCGCCTAAGGGCACGTGGTGCATAGTCAGGCGAAAGATATCTTAGAAGTTTGACGTTCTATTGCTAAAAGTTGAAGAAAGTTTATGGAGATTCATATTTTCCAAAGCATAGAGTTTGGTTTATGGAGAAAGGTACCTAAATATGGAAAGGGTATTTCCAATCAAGATATCGAAAGAATCATAGAAATATAAATTTTACAAAGGTCTAACCCAAATGTAAAAGATATGTTGTCTGTAGTTTTAGGTCATACAACTAGAACCAGAAATGGAAACAATATAAAACATGTGGCCAAGGGATTTCAATATTATTTCATAGTGTATCGAACACATGATAGAGGAAATGTGTAAACCATGGTCTTGAAGACTTTCAGACTGTGGGAAAGAAAATGGGACGAGTATACATGAATGACTGTGTTAAAATAAAGATTCTTGTATATTGTCATCAATGATTAAAGTGGACAAAGATACTATAACCATGTACAAAGTTACCATTATTCTAGAAACCTGTGATGAGGGTTGTATTATGCAGGGCCAATTGGGGAAAATGCTATAGAGCCAAATACTGGCATCTTTTGACTAACAGGCCCGTTATGTAAGCAACTTATGCAAGTCCACCAATGGTCACGTGATGCATTGTCTGATAAAAAAGCTCTCAAATATTGGAAACCTTGTCACCAGAAATTGTTAGAATGTTTATGAAAATATGAAAAAAAAATTCAAGATTAAGAGTGTGAGATATAGAATGGGGTTATGCCCAATGTATATGAGAAATATTAGAATCAATATTTGCCTTGAATTTGATGATCTTTTATGTAGATCTGACTCATATGTAAAATGGAGACTTTCAATTATTCCTTTCAATGAGTATAGTAATGTGTAGTTTTGTGTCATGTAGTAAGGACATTATACTATGCAGTTTCAAGTCATGCAGTAAAGAAATTATATTATGTAGTTTCATGTCATGCAGTTATGACATTATACTATGCAGTTTCAAGTCATGTAGTAAGGACATTATTAACCCCATAATAAATTAAAATACCTTATATAAAGAAACCATTTACTCAATTCCTAAACCCACGTGAGCTATGCTCGGTGTGAGAAACAATGAGTAGTAAGGGTTTCTTTAATAATGAAAAGGTGAGGCAAATGAAGAATAGGTGTATTGGATATTCATTCAGTGTAACATCATATGGTAAGGAAGACTATGAACTGATAAAAAAGGAAAGAAATACTATAACTGGATTAATGGATAAAACCCAACTGTCACTATATGTATTTATAGGGAAATAATCAAGTCATACATTGTTTTTAAAAAATTTCCTATACAGATATTATTTTATACAATAAATAAAGGGATTTTTAATTGTGGGTGGTTGGGCCCAAGATTGGACATCTAGGCATCTCTACATATCTCAAAATAGATGAAAATCAAGTCACACATAGTTCTTTAAACAATCATTCCTCACACTAAGTTTGACATGGGGAATGAGGGATTTTGATACATTCTGAGAGAATGATAAATATTACGATATGAAATGGTATAAGGACAAAATCATATATCTTAAAGAAACACTCTATATAGATCTGATTCATATATAGGAGGAGAAACGAAAATAAGTAAATTGTGTGATTGTGGATGGGCCCAGAATTGGAGATTCAAGCGCCTCTACATATCCCACTGAAAATGAGAATCATGCCATACGTAGTTAATGAAACATGATATCTATGAAGACCTGACTTCGACATAGGAAAGAGAGGGACTCATGTACTACTATGAAGTAGTGATGACATCAACGACATTTTTTTATGGAAGCTCCTCACATTAAATAGATAAAACATTAGTTGTACATATGATGTCATGCAGTTTTACATCACGCAATAAGGACGAAGATACTACACAATTTAATGTCATGTAGCATGGATGCATATGGTTGTTATGCAGTTTAACGTCTTCAAACTAGAAAATTGGTGGTTGTATAGTTTTATGACATGAAAAAAAATACATTGTATTGTTCAGTTTAAAGTATTACTGTGAAGACTAATGGGTATAATTACACAAAGTGTTTCTTAAAAAATCACGCATTGGTTGGAGATGTAATGTTCTCTCCATCCATTTGTATTAAAGCATACGATCAATTTGAATAGAACTTATGTGTGGAATAAGGTCCCGCCCATTTGGTTCATGTTTTGGAGGTTTCCTTCTTGGTATCATTGGAGTCCTAAAGACCAATACCAATTCTCCTTGGAGGCATGAATGAAGGAGAACTTTCTTATTAAAAACTGGTTCTATTCTATTCCAATAGACTTCTAGATGATGAAAAGTATGCAATATTTTGTCATCTAATCATTCCAAATCATTAAACCATTTCTGAGATCTATCATCTATAGATTACTGATCATAGATTGAAACTATAAGTGAAGGAAATTGTACTTAAATTGGTAAAACTGCTTCAGTTCCATATACAAATGAATAAGGAGTTCCTCGGGTAGCAGTATGGGTTGTTGTTCGATAAGACCGTAAAGCATTCAAAAGTTTATCAGACCATGATTTCTTATCTTTATCTACCATCTTTTAGAGTTTATTTGATAGGGTTTTGTTGAAAGCCTCTATCATTCCATTGGCAACCGCATGATAGAGAGATGAATTGTTGGATTTGATATTATATTCTTGATATAACTTTTATACTTTAGTAGAACAAAAATTTGTGCCATTGTCTGTCAATATAGTATGAAGGATGCCTAATCTGGTGATGATATTAGTTTTGAAAAAACTAATGATTATTTTTGCCCCAACATCCTTGAGTGGTATTGCCTCATCCCACTTAGAGAAGAAACCAGTAGTAGTGAGAATTTACTTGAACTGCTTAGCCATGGATGGAGGATAAGGCCCTACTAAATCAATTCCCCATGTGGAAAATGGCTAAAAGAATTTAGCTGTATGTAGTAACTCTGGGGTTGATGAATGAAGTTGGCATTCACTTGATATGGATGAAATTTTTAGTGAAATCTATACAATCCTGTGTCATTGAAGGCCAAAAGTATCCAAGCCTTCGGATCTGATTAGAGAGTATGTGCCCATATTGATGGGCACCACAAGCTCCTGAGTGTACTTTTTTCATTAATGTTGTTGTCTCTTATCCATCAATACATCTGAAAATAATTCCATTGAATACTCACTTGTAAATAATCTTTTGGTGGTCTGGACTATCAGAAAGAGTATAATTGGTCACTCGTCACCGGATCTGCTCCTTCTTAGCCCTATTTTTTTAAAGTATCCCATTTTGAATATATTCAATGATGGATGTTAACCATCACATTGAATGACCATACAATTCAGAAATAGGGCTAATTTCATTAATTTTCTCCCATATGGTTTGAAAAAAACGTGAAACCACATGGAGATGGGTTATACTGATAACTATCTCATCCCGATTTGGATTTACCAAGGCAGTAGCTGCACTATCCAGTGCATCTTCTCGGGTATTTTGTGATCGTGGGACATAGGAAAATGTCGGATATGACAGAAATTTAGCCATTAACTCTCTGACATAATCACACAAATGGATTAACTCTACTTTTCTGTTAGAGTATTCCCCATTAATTTGTTTGATTACCTATTTTGAATCACGTTTTACCCTTAAATGGTCCATTTTCACCTAAAGATCCAATTCCAAACCTGCGATGTGAGCTTGACACCCTGCTTCATTATTGGTACCACCTTCCGATAATAGAAATGAATAAGGAAATTCTTCCTTTTCTAGTGAAATAAGGACTATTCGTAATCCAACCTTGTTTAGTTTAGGATTTTCTAGTCTCTTCCCTATTAGACTTCTAGGAGAACCATCAAAATAAATTTCCCATGTTTTGGAATTATCTTGAATAGAGAAGACCTCTTCACCAGGAAGTTCAGTATTAAATGATGTGTCTTTCAAAGATGGGTTCTCTGCAAGGAAATCATCAAGAGCTTGGCCTTTTATTTCCTTTTGAGGCACAAACTGGATATCAAAATGTTGAAAGATAACCTCCCAACAATCTAGATGTCCTGTAATCATAGGACAACTGAGGATAAATTTGAGAGGGTTATTACGAGATATCAATTGGACCTCCTAATATTGCAGGTAATGTCTTAATTTCTAAACAGAAAAGATTAATTCCATGCAGTACTTCTCAATACATGAATATCGAGTTATCTCATCAAGCATAGTGCGACTGAGATAATAAAGGTGGTTTTCATTGCCAACATCATTCTTTTGAGAGAGGAAGGTACATATTGATCTCTCTAAAGCTGTCACGTAGAGAATGAGTGGTCTTCCTTTAATAGGTGTCATTATTACTAGTAGACTCCGTAGATATTTCATGAGTATATAAAATGCATAATATAAATCCTTAGTCCATTGATAAGTGACTCCCTTCTTCATTAATCTGGCAAAGTGTAAACATTTTCCTGCCAAATTGGAGATAAAGCACCAAATATATGGCAAGTGTCCTTGAAGTCCTCTCAATTATTTCAAATTTCGAAGAGGTGACATACCAAACATTGATTTTTTTTCTCAGGATCTACTTTGACACCACGAGGGCGTAAAAGATAGAAAATGAATTTTCTTAAGGTTAGACCGAAAGCTCTTTGTAAGGTGTTAATCTTCAAATTATGTTGCCAAAGTTTGCGAAATGTGGTTTCCAAATCAGCCATGTGATTGGATCATTGTTTCGATATGAATACCAAATTAGGCACATAACATTAAACAATTTTTCCTAAGAATGGTTTGAATATATGGTGCATGGCACATCGGTATGTCACGCCTTCATTCTTTAAGCTAAAGGACATTACCAGATAGAAAAACACAACTTGAGGAGATCTAAAGGCTGTAGATTCATCATCCTATAGGGCCATTCAAATTTGATTATACACAGAATATCCATCCATGAATTGAATAGCTTCATAGAAATCTATTGCATCAATTATAAGTTCTATAATCAGGATAGGAAAATCATCTTTAGGACAATGCTAGTTAAGATCTCTAAAATCAATGCAGACTCTAATTTTCCCATTCTTATTTTTTGATGGGACAAATATTGGCCAGCCATTTGGGATACTGAACATGCCTATCAAAGTTAGCCTTTATAAACTTATCAACTTCAACTTCAATTTTAGAGGGGTGATTTGGGTGTGTTCTCCTTACTGCTTCATTGAACCCACGATGTTCTTCTGGAAAACCCAAATGATCGGTGGCTATATTGGGATTAAGACCTAGAATTTATATATAATTACAAGAAAATATAACTCGATATTTCTTTAGAAAGGAACTATACACCTCTTTCTCCTCAGAGGTCATGGCTACATGAATTAAGGTGCGGCGTGGATCTTCTCCTATACCCAGATTTATTTCTCTGAGTTCATCCACGGTGGTAGAAACACCTTCTTCAAATGTTGGAGGTGCATCCTTGAGATATTCCTCTTCTTCTTTATTATGTATTACATCTTCTATTTCCATTTGCATGGTAGGTGACAAGGAAAAAATCCCATTGTTAGGGGAGGAGTCAGAATTTGAACATCTTGAAGAGGAAGCCACCATATCTGACCCTACTGGTGACGAAGGGTTTTTCTGTGGTAAAGAGGGATTGATGGATCTAGAATCAACATCTTTGTCTCCCTATAACATTGCTACAATTTCTTATACTTTGATTGACAAAGTAAAGGCTCGTTGTAGTTCAGCATATGAAATGAAAACATCTCCACTCAGGCTTCCATCATTTCTTGGTGTATCAATAATTTCTCCCATGTTAACAGGCTCAATTGCCACAATTAACATTGTGAGAATTATTGGACGAGTTCATGGATGTGGCTTTATCCTTTCAACTTGATTGATGGGTAACACATAATATGTTATCAAATGCATGAATGGATTTGCTGGAATCTTTTCCAGTCCATTTGGAGCATTAACTTTGGTTATCTCCATGGTCATAGACGACATTCCTTTTGTGTGATAAAACATTGCCTCAATGTATTAAGATTCACATGTTTTGAATGGAGCCTTGTCATCATACAATGTTCCAATTTGACCATTGAAATAGTATTTCAGAAATTGGTGGTATGATAAAGGTATGGCTGAATGTTGATGAAACCAAGGCCTTCCAAGAATAATTTTGAAGTATGTGTCCTGATGAAAAAACATTAAATCTTAATTAGACACAAGATCAAAAAACTGAGTTATGAGTGTAATTTCACCCAAAGGTTCTTGTTCATTCTTTTAATATCCTTACAACATTAAAGTCGAAGGAGATAAGTCAGATTCAATCAGACCAAATCAATGAAGTGTACGAATGGAGATGAGGTTGACCCTGGAGCCATTATCAATGAAGGCTCATCGGATATCCATGTCATTGACCTTCCCAGATAGATACAAAGGTATGATGTGTCCATGTACCACATGGTCTCCATCTTCATCTGTAAAAGATATGAATGCATGAAATTCTAAAGAATCATTCTCTATACTGTAAACCTCAGCAGCAACAACATCAGTTTCAAATTCATGAGGACTTAACAAGGCCTCAATTAGTGTTTCTCGAATAACTTTTGATAGATTCAATGAATCCAAAATTGATAACTTGGCTGGTACATGGGCCAATTGTTTAAAGACATCATTCTTTTGGACTAAAGGTATGTGCTTCCCATCATAGTGATGTGTTTTTTCAGGTGCTTTGGAATTTGATGCTTCTGTTGTAGATGTATTCTGTGTCGAAACAGAAGTGGTTTTTCCCACTGAATTTGGAAAATTAGACTAACTAAGTCTATTCATCTACTAAGAATAAGATGGTGGAGCTTCTAATCGGTCCTCCAAGACAATTGTGCCAGAATGAGACTTATTTTTCATGGAAGAAACTCCTTGTTCTTGTTGAACTCACTAAATGGATCTTCTACGAGTTTCTGCCGCATATATGGTTTGAGCAGGGGTAGAGTTAAAATGATGGTCTTTGGAAATCCCACGCCTTACTTTGTATCCTTTACCTTGGACTCTTCTTCTTATTCCCCAATTAGGCACAAATAATTATGGTTCAATACAATTAGAATCCCATTGGCATAAAGATATGTTAAATGGATAACATTAACGAAACCAATGATCAATTCTTCATCTGATGATGATTCGGCCTGATAGGTTATTTCTGGTTGTACCATTAGGCGGGGCGGTGCCTGTGATTTTGAAACATATGGAATAAAATCTACCAGGGGTAAGGACATGTTTGGCCTTGATGCGAGCTCGTCTTCTTCTGACTGCTCTTTATCCTTATGAACACCTTATTTCTTTGAGTAACGAACTTTTTATGAAGTTGGTTTTGCTGTGGAAGGAGTGGTAGAAGACATAATTGGTTGCTTCTACTGTGTTCGTAAAATAGCATGAGTCCGGTTGATCATTTTCCTGATCATCCAATCATCATATTTTTGCAAATTTTTACTTTTAACTTCCTTCCATTCTCCTTCTTCATCTGGATAGGTGGCAGAAAGAATTGCTACTTGAGCTGATTAAATTTACAATTTCACTTGTCCAGAGTCTACCATATTTTTCAGAAGGTCTTTGAAAACAAATCACTCCTGAATGGGGTGCCCCATCTTCTGATAAAAGGGACAATAATTTAGACGATCTTCATCTCTGTCTTTATTTGGCTTCTTCAGCCTTGGAAACTGAACCAAATTGTTTTATAAGGCTGAGATGAAGTAGCCAAAAACTTTCTCTTTCATGAAAGAATAGATTTTATTCTTTAATTCCTAAAATTGTTTCCTCCTTTGATCTCTTTGATCATCTTGACAAGGTGGTCGTTTCTGCTGATGGTCAGGAAGCGGAGCCTATCAATATGATGAATGTCTTTATGTAGAAGCAGGTACAAGTACCTGTTTGAGTGTAACTATAGCAGCTTCTACCTTTCCTATTCTCCTTCCAGGAACTAATTGAATTACATGAGATTTAGCCTTAGTCTCTATAATATATTCTTCTATATGCTGAGCGATTGAAGTAAGGTCTCGAAACCCTCTTTTATATTTCACTGGGATCAATGGTGTGTGTAATTATTCATGTAGATTTTCCACATAGATGGCACCAACTCTTCTTGAGGGAGTGCTAAACATAAGGAATATGTTAATGCCTTACATCTAGCAATGAAATCCGAAACCCTTTCATTTTCCCTTTTTTTACAATTGATAAGATCAAAAACCGTAATCTTTGGTAATGTTGAGCTAAATTAAAGAAAGAATTTCTGAAAAATATCTTCCAACCCTATAATTGATCGAGATTGAGAACTTGTATACCAAACAAAATCCGGTCCTTTTAATGACTGCACAAAAAACTTAAGCTTAACTGCTCCTTGTTGTTGAGAAGTTCCCATCATAGGATCACAACAAGAAATAAAATGTTTTAAGTGGTGTTCCAGATCTCCTAAACAATTAATAATTAGGAATGTGGTATTCCCAAAATTTTGTGGGGGAGGAATTGCATCCACCAATTTAGGGTAAGTTCTCTTTTCCAGTTGAACTGCTTCACGTCGTTCCCCCATAGCTTCTAACTGAGTTGTTAATGCTTAAATTGTATTCATAAGTATTTGGGGAATATCTGGATGAACTAGATTCATTGCAAGTTTTTCAAATGGAACTTGAGCTGGTGTAATGACGGGTTAGACCCCTGATAATGTTGGTGATATCTATCTTGGATAACCCATGAAAACAGGTCGATCAGGATGTATATGATTTTATCTTGACTGTGTACCCAATGGATGGAATTCATTATCAGCATCTGTAGTTACTATAAATCCTATTGGATGAGGAGTTCCTATAGAATTTGCAAGTTGAGGACTTTCCTAGGGAGTATGTCTAGCAGAAATGATGTTTCAAAGCAACTCGGTATTGAGTGTTTTCAACTCCTTCATTTCCTCTTCTTGCTATGCAAATATCTCTTCTAGTTAAAGAGATTGACCTTATCCAGCAGAAAAGTGAGATGGAATATTAATTTACACATTTCCCTTTATTTGATGCCTTTTAGAGAGGGGGGAGTTGGGGATTTGAAGGTATACCTAGATTCTGAGTAAGCCTCTGATTTCGGGTATGCACACCATCTTCATTTCCCTAGGTGTGTACCATATTGTGTACAAGAACTTCATCTTCTGATTCACCTAAACTGGACTTATTTTCTAAGGATCTTCTGCAATGTTATTGATAACACTCACTAAGTCATAATGCATTATTGACATTCTGTCGGTGTTTCTGGTAGATCGTCTCTATTTTTTTCTTTCACGAAACTCCATTATCCTATATGAAGAATTACCTGGAACTTTTTGGAGGACAGTAACATGAAGGGAATAATTTCATAGTTTAGATATATGTTTTCTTTGTGGCTTCTTACCTAATTTGGAGAAAACTGACTTTCGTTGAGGAGGGGATTGTTGATGTTAAAAATCCCCCAACCTTGCCAGCTGGGATTGACCCTGTTCTTGTTCTTCAAATATTTGAACATTGTTTAATGAATTTGTTGTTTTAATTAAATGAGCCCCCGACCTAGAAAGATAGAGTTATTCTTGAACTTCTACAACTGAAATTCGTGCAACTGATCTTATGATTTTTCATATTTTGGTTTGGACATTAGATGGGTGCATCATCTGAAAATTACTTAAATCACCTGTTTTAGATGATTTCTATGCTATTTCGGACATTTTCATCCTCTGACACCTGGCATCCTCTAAATGGGATTCTTGCTCATGATTCTCAAAGGCATGATGTAGAAGTATTTCAACAACTTCCTTTCTTTGGGCCTGATTCGGATGAGAAATGGTTGATGCCTGTTCTTGAGCATACATTTGATTACATACAAAACCTATTGTCCGTGGCCAGCCATGGGAAATAACATTGCATGAGACCACTTTTAGCGGACTTTGATGATTTTGGAGTGTAGTGAAATGCAATAATCTATATTCACCCTATCCTCTGATGCGAACATTAGATGAGGAATCTGAAATTAATTGGCGTAGTCTCTTCATAGCATTGACACATGTGTGCTAAAGGGTTATCTGTTGTTTTTCATCCCATGGATGTTGGGAAACTAAAAGAGATGCCAAGTAAATTTAGCATTGTAACCCTTCTATTACCTATATATGATTTTTATATTCATCATATGGTAATACTTTATTTTTGAAATGATGAATAGTTTTCCATAGGTTGAGACGAATGTCATGAATGCAATCTTCTATCATCAATTCTAGAATATCAAACTGAGAATTTTCTGAAGGCTAGAACATGATTGTTATATCCCCTTTATCTAATTGTTTTCTCATGTTTAACACGTCATTATCATCTTCTACTAGAGGTTTCTTCACTTGGTCTGACCAAAGTGGATGCTCTACATTAGAGGATAAATGACCCAAGGTAGGTTCAGAGAATGACCATTCCCTTAAGATGTCTTCTGATATATAAAGTGATTCACCTATCAATGAAAAGGAATCAGACAATACTGGCCTTGTGTTTTCAAGTGCCTTGATATAGGAGGGATTTCTTATTGCTACATTGTCAATTATAGAATTATTTTTAAAATACTAAATACTACTGCGAAGAGGACTTTCTTAGCGAATGCCATCATGGGGAGGATCACCACGATGGATTGTGGTTAGGGATAAATCATCTAGCTCATCGGTCTTATGAACACATGGAGGGTTGTCATGGCTCTCATCCAATAATAGACACTCTGGGTTTACAAAATTTTAATGAATCAGGCCTTCCTGATGAAGTGTCTTGTGAGTAACTTCATAATTACAACTACCAATCCCAAAATTTGGTAATGTTAGGGTATAATCTTCGGTAGCAACAGATAAATGTATGAGGGATTCAAGAACTACAGCATTAAGAGGAGCTAAATCACAGCTTGACTCTTTATTTTCTAATGGTATTTAGTGAGATTTATTCTTAGATGTTCTCTTATATTTAGTTGGGGCCACTTTCTAGAAAAGGTGGTTTTCTTGGGCAGGTATTTGTGACTACCTTGGATTAGTTATTGGAATAGAATGGTTACCACCAACTGGAAAGGGTGTATGTTCCCGATATTGTTGTCCATATGATATGTGGGAGTATTCCCCATGACCCTATTGGATGGGAACAGAGGTGTATATCTACTCTGGGATGGAATGATGATGTGTCATACCATGTGTAGGGAAAAATTTATGTGTTTGTTCACCTGATACTGTTGAAGTATTTGTTAAAATATCCTGGCATGCTTCTAGAATATGGGCAGGGATTTGTGTCTTCCCTTTCACCATTGATAAGATGTGTTTGGTGAATTCAACAGCCGGAATGGGAATATATGTCCATTATGAATTGGGAGTAGGTGTATGTGCCTTCTCTTGTTCTCCTTTTCCTATTAATGGATATTTTCAGTACTCAATCATAGGGGTAGAGAGTTGGGTGGGCCCCAAATTTTTCATCAGAACTTTCCGACTGACACCTTCGAGTGCTACCAAACAAGACTATTGGAAGGGTTGATGAACATTGGTAGGTGTATGTGCCTGCTGGATATTTTCAATCAAGTATGGTTGATGGGATTCATTTAATACTGGAATACGATACTATATATAGAATTGATGATTTTAAACAGGTGTATGTTCCTGTTTACCAATTTCCACCATATTAGATTGGCGAGTCTCTTTAAATGCAGTCAGACAGGCCTGATGACTGGCTGAAAACTTTTTAATAGGTGTATATGCATTTTCATGGTACTCCACTGGGTTTATCAGGTGGGATTGGTGGGTTGCAGTCAAAGAAGTCTGTTGAGCAGCAAAATTAGGATGGATGAGTGTATGTTCCCACTCATTGTTTGCCATCAAGTTAAATTGATGGGTTTTTCTAGTGGGGGTAGAAGTGAGAACTGGATCCCTGTTAACCAGACATTGTCCCTAGAGGTTCATCTGGTGTGCCCTGGTCTGAGAGACCTAGGAAAAACGTCCAGAGGCAACACCCCTATCATGTTGGGGATACACTACCGCATTATTCTGGTGGCAATCGCCGGTGAGAGTCCTCAGGAAGGACTCATGTATTCTTGAATTATGGCGTTGAATGATCTCTTGATCCACCTCTCTATAATATGGGAGAGATTTATTATTGAATTATAGAGATAAATACCTGAAACGGTTGGAGACAGTGGTTGGCACCCTTTGCTTCTTGATCATTGGTCATTGTTGGCCAGATGATCGAGGATTATTGTTGACCTGGAGGGCCTATCAACCAGCCTTCAAAGTCATGATTGTACCATGCCGGCGGTATTCCTTCACTAGTACATTTGAGACCCAATGTTGAAGATGCTGGGTTGGTGATAATTTCCTTCACGTGGATGGAGATCCATCTTGATCAGTAGTTAGGAAGTTTACAGATGTTGTCTTGGAGAAAGTCATTGTTTTTTTTTGGAAGGAGTTCTATGGAAAACTGAGAACAATGACAATATTTATTAAAGAAAAATATTTTAATATGGATACATGCATGATTAATTCCTTTTTATGGACTTCCTTTATCAATTCATAGGTCCCTAACATGTGGGTAACATTATTAACTTGGTTAAGGATTCATGTCAGGTTCACCATTTTTGTTTTGTAACTCCTTGAAATGTGTGTTCTATATTTAAGAATCACTGTTTCCAGGTGCTTTCCATTGGATTTATTCATGGAACCAGAATCTTCCAACAGTTCATTATCCAAATAGGACCTACTTTCTAAAGGAAGGTGTTCGTTAAGTTTTGAACAATAAGAAAACTAAGAAGGTGCATTTTTCGAGAGGATGGGAGGTCAGATTCATCACACCCTTTTGAGGGGAATTATTGTCTTCTATGGGACTCTATTTTTAAAATTAAAAAAAATTCATAAATCCTTATTAATTCACCATGTATATTAGAAGTATCCCTTGGAATTTACAATCACTTATTAACATGTGTAAAATGTAGAATCATTAGTATGCATTCAAGGTTTTTCATCAATGGAAACATTTGTATGTATTTGAGGTTTCCATTCAATGGTATACTCAAATATACCAATTAGAGAATCTTTTAATCATCCTTTTAATGATATTAGTTTTAATCCACTCAGTGGGGCACTCTGGAATTTATTTTCATCCAAGGAGACTATGGTTTGTTTTAATCTTGGGAGCGTGCTCATAAAATGAGCTACCTACGTATCCCTGTGAATGGAATCATAACCCTAGTAGTTTGGTGCCGCATAGTATGAGACATCATACCTTTTACGGTCATGTTATAAGGACCTCAAAGTGGGAGGTTCTTAGTTGAAACTCAGTGTGGAACTTATGTTGAAGTTTCCTAAGGAACTTGGAAAGGATATGAGTTTTTAAGTAGAATCAGACCCTATTGGGAATATTGCCCAAAGAGAACATGTATGATTTGAAGTGTTGGGTTTGAACCTCAAGGAGGCTTCCTATATATCCCATATTAATGGGAATCAAATCCCATGTAGTTTGATAAATCTCATAGGAGAGTATTGTCCTCTAAGAGAGATGATTTTTGGATTAATTTTTGAAAAGGGATGCCTTGATGATTTGAGGATTGAATATAGGGCTTATTTACGAAGGAGGATGCCCAAATTTGGGGAATTAGGGTTGGATTCCTAAGGAGGATATCCATTGAGCTCGGGCCCTGAAATAGCTTCCTATGTATCCTGGTTTAAATAGGAATCAGTGTTCTCATAGTTCATTTGGTGAGGGTTAGTGCATATGTTGTAACCATCACGTATCACTAAGCCCACATGAGTCATGCTCGGTGTGAGAAACAAGAGGATATGTAGGATTCAACAAAGACACTTCACATTACCAAAATTTTCATCCATGATGATGGAAGAGGGCACATTGACCATGGAAGAGGGTGAGGTGATGAACCTTCCCTCTGTTATATTTACATTTAATATAAGTCCAATGTAAGGAATAAGGGGTGAAGGTGAGGGGTTTATACCAGGATGGATTCCCTGAAATTTCTTATATTAGGTGAGGGAGACTTATCCTATACTTGAGCGGAATGGTAAGTGCAAAGTGCACCTTTTCTACTAGAGACGTGAGGTCCTGAGTCACCTCTTTGAGAAAGTCGAGGCTGGTAACAAACCATTCTCCAAAATAGGAACATCCCAACACTATTTCTGGGAGAATAGTCCATGTAACTGTGGATATAAAAATCCAAAAAAATCCCATTAATCCTAACACCATTGTGAAACAAATTTGGGAAACCTCTGACTGTGGAAATACAAACCCAAATTAGAGACACGCTAAAGTTCCTTACCCAAAGGTTTGATAAGTCTGGAGGTTTTGGTGGAGGCTTCAACATACCTACATTCGGATAAGGGAACCATGGAAGGAGATAACCTTCCATTAATGGATTTAAGGAAGGGTACTTGAGCCGGTTGCGTAGGTACCTCGTGCAATTATGCTGCACAGGTACCCCGTGTTGCCCTATCACGTAGGCACAGTGCATAGGTGTACCGCTTAGGTGTGGTACGCAGATATACTGCGTAGTTATGGATGAGGACTGAAGAATGTGAAGAACTTCAAAACATTATTATCCCATTTAATTATACCTTATTTTTTTAGATAACTACCTGTGACAAGTTTAGAGATCTAGGAAAAAGAGCTACGCAATGGGAGATTTAGAGAGTCTTTCACTTTTTTTCTGTCCTAAAATGGGGAGCCCAGGGGCTCTATTTATAGGCACAGATGGGTCTGGTCGAAGAGATGTTTCCCGCGTAGGTACTTCGCACAGCACCACCGCGTAGGTGCTCGCATAGGGACATGAAATATCTTCTAGCATGGAGGTCTGACATGGAGCTCGGCCGTGTAGCTCAGCCTCGTAGCACTTTGGGAGTAGTATGGATTTTCCTTTATAATCTTTGAATCTTTCTTTGGGATTTGAAATATCCAAAGGTTGCCTATCTTTTTTTTACATTTTCATGTAATGTCAATATTCATCCAACCAATGAATGTCCACAAGGTAGTAGGTGGACTCTTTTTACACAATTGATAGTGACAGTTTACTACAATATCACTGTAGAAAGTACACTACCATAATATTATTACCACGTTTTTGGCCCATTGGAATATTCTGGTGACAACTAATAAGTCTTCCTAGGAGTGATCATACTCATGAAAGATGTTCCCACATTTTATGAAACCATTGTGATATAGGTTCTGACACTAAGTATCTATCCAAAATCATAATTAATGATGGATTCTTAGGGAAATCCACATTTCTAGAGTAGGACCCTACCCTTATAGAATATTAAATACTCATGCATTATAAATATAAACTGACAGTATCCTAACAAAACATGAGATCATGGCCACAGAGTTAATGCCCTTAGTATCCTAATATATAACTCTTGAGTCCCTTGAAATTTAATTATATATAATGGTCCTCCCTATAGAACCATAGAAATTTATTTTAGGGGTCCACCCCAGAGTACTCATAATGATGTTTGTACCATTAAAATTGAATATTTTCTATGAAATTACCCCTCATAGAAGCAAAAAATATCATCTGTAACAATGGTACTCTCCATGGTTATGTGAAACTAGAAACATTGAAGGTTTTTCTTATAGCTCCGTCTATGTAGATTCTCTCCTTGTAAATATGAATAACAGTGATAATGCTCCTCCTATTGAATATAGATAGAAAGGTCCTATCTATATAAACTAAATAAAGGAAAATGAAGTCCTCCCATAAATAAATCATTAGAAATCAAAAATCTAATTAGATCATCCTATAGAAAGTATGCTAACAACTCTAAAATCCCTTAATGAAGAATATATATTTTTAAGTGTACTCTATAAAATATTAATCAACTAATATAATTTTTTCCCATAAAGGAACCTAAAAAATAGGTAACCCCATAATCTTTCCCTATGGAAAACATTATCATAACCATAACGGCCAACCTATGGGTATATGTTGGTGAATTACTCCCTATGAAAAATCATATTACCAAAATGAAGGTCCTTTCCATAATATAAAATTAGGAATCAAACATGCAGGTCCTCTCTATAGTGATCATTATTATAACCCTCCTAATAATGACACATATAATTGATATAACAATCTTACCCAGTTTGAAGTTGCATTGATGTTTCATCATATTTATATGCACACTATAAAATGAAGAGAGCTATGTTGGATGAATCATAATCAATCAACTATGTATAATATAATGTAAGGAAAATTTTATTTAACAATCATATTCTGTTCCTTACTTAGACTGTTAACCAATGGTTTTGACTAAAGAGGGTCATAGTAATCATTAACCTATTGATAATGTAATTAAAGAATAACCATTGTGATTATATTAAGTTAAATAACATATCAGCATTGATGAGGAGAACTCCATTTTCATGTGGAATTAAAGTGATGAAGATAGAATACCGGCCATGTTCTAGCCCATGGAAACTCATTAGTATGACATTCCTAATACATTGGTGGAGGAATTAGGACCACACCTTTTACATAACCTCTAGGGAACTCTCCACTCTCTAATGAACAAAAAACAATCTTATAGGGAATCCACTAATCATTTCGAGGAACTGAATTAACAATGATTCCATGATGACCTTTCCTCCCTTTCTATCTCTAAGAATTCTCAGTCATGAAGATATTGTAAGTTTCAACATGTTTACAAACCAATAAATTTTAAGACTCCAAACAAAATATTAATTGACACCCCCAAATAATCTATATATCAAGGGGTTGGGAAAATATGAAGCTCTTTATTTCACTCAAATCAAGGTACCAAAAGACACTTTAGTGAATGAAACAAGAAGGTTCATCAGTTAAATAAAAGTCCAGCATACATGATATGAATATGATAGTTGATATATCCAATTAAATCTAACCATTTAAAAATATTTGAAACGGTTAACCTCTTTGCAGTGGGACATTAATATGTATTTACATCAAGAAAGAGGAAGGTAATGAATCCCCCAATTTAAGGAGATAAAAAAATATCATACATTATAAAAATTTAATAGATACCATACCTCACTTAATAAAAATGTATCACCCATTTCAGGATTAGATTTAACATTAGAAGGCCACAACAAAATTCCTTGAGGTAGTATAATGCAGTGAAATTTAGAAATAACATGAAAATTTATGACACCACTATTACCCCTAGAATTATTATATTTATAATGGAGATCATTAAATATGGGAGAAAAAAAATTATACCCCATACTATATTGTATGGGTATTTTTACATCACCCTTTGTTGAAGATGATAGTAGTTTTTAGACTAGGAATAAAAACACAAGGGGAACACCTAGAGTTTACTCTGTTGTTTTTTTGATTCATCATCCTTATGAAGATTTCAATCAGTTAAAACCATCTGGATGTCCCTTATAATTACCTTAAATAATTTTTTTTTCTATTAGATTATAAAGGTGGGAGGATAAAATCACACTTGGGATTTAAGTTAAAACGTTTATGTATGACACCAAAAATCAATGAATATTATAAACTATTTATTTAATAGTATTAAAAAGATAAAAAATTTCCTTAATAATCTAATGTGGATAAGGATTATAATCCCACTCAATAGTAATTGTCAGATGTTGTTTTTTAAAATCCATCAAAAAAAGTTGAAAATTACCCTGATGAAAAATAATGCAATGAGGAGACCTCTATTTTATACGTGATACACAATGTAATCTATGATGAGTGAGTTTTCACATGATATTAAAGGACTGATATTGATTTTGGATCTCCCATATAAATCTATCTACTACATTCTCATTAATCATTGGCTAGGGGTAAAGAGGAAGGTGTAGATTCATATGAAACCCACCCACCAGCTGATTAAGTTGATTTGATTTCTATCATGGGAAACAATTCCTTGTATGAAGTGGATTTAGAGATTAGGTCACTAAATACTGAATCTCTTAGAGGCCATATACTAATAGAGTGAAAATCCTACGATGAGGCCAATATTCATATGTATAAAATCTCCCCCAATAAGGGGGAAATAGAACTTCTCACCTTAAAAGAGTGGAATCAGGTCCTCAGACTAAACCATGGGCTATAATTGTTTTCACAAACCCCAATTGTCATGGAATATGAATAACTATCTCTATTTGGGATACAATGGTCACCATTTCAATTATGTGAACTCAGGATGTCTCAATCTAGTTATCAACAGTATGCACATATATTCTAATAATGCCATGTGTTTCCCACTACTTCCACTCAAAAATCAACCAAAGTGTTAGTCCCCTAAAAACTTCTTGACTATATTGATATCCTTATTACAAGAAAACAATACATGGAGGGGTGATGTGTTCTAGTTTGACCAAAGTTGAAACTCTATTATGACTGGGTAGAATAACTTCCCCTCCACTAGTTTTTTAGAATCTGAATTCCCTGATATTTAATGACATGGGAGGTTCAATTTAGTACCTTAAATAAATTATATATTAATCTTTCACAATGATTATAATAGAAGAGATACATCTAGCGGTAATTAATATATTATTTTTAGAAATACTAGAAGGTCCCACATTTGTTTGGTATAGAAATTTACCAGCTATGACTATCTT
This sequence comes from Viscum album, assembly GCA_963277665.1. NCBI lineage: Eukaryota > Viridiplantae > Streptophyta > Magnoliopsida > Santalales > Viscaceae > Viscum > Viscum album. The sequence goes on from OY728134.1 coordinate 1,408,704,178, forward strand.
AAATTGAGGATATTTTCAACATTATTTCCACTAAAAATTCAACCACACACCAAGAATGATGAATTTTCTTAACCAATTTAATTAAAAAAATGCGAGAATGATATAATTTTGAGCATAATATCTATATATATATATGGATTTTTCATCATCTTAAAAAAAATTTATATGTTTAGTTGTTTGAGGATTTCATAGATAATTTTCATGATGATTTGTAGTAGTAACTCATTCCATTGAAATAACCAAGTGGATTTATTGAGTTTGAAATTGTAACATGTTTAAATTAAGATGTCATTTAGTAATGAAATATTAATTCTCAACAAATTAAGTTAATATATTGCAACAAATATAGAAATGTGAAAATAATATTCATCATGCTCAATACAACACTAGTGTCATCTCCAACCACAAATACCACTAACAATCATGCAATTACTCCTCCTTGAAAATAATAATTGAAACATTTCGCAATTTAGTGTATAAAAAAATATAAAATCACCTTATATTCTAAAGTTACAACATAAAATCATTTTTTTGGAAGGAGAATGTTTTAGGATTTATCATTACATCCCCATAGAGTAAACCTAGTTAAAGTACTATATATCAAGAGAACTAGAGATTTTTTAAATAATCTCCCAGATTACCATCCCTTCCACTATATTTTCGCTAATAAAATCCATGAATAATTCTCTTTCAAGGACATGTTATAGAATATAATTGACATATAGAGTATTAAATTCAATAGACCACCATCCAAAGTGTGTTAAGTATCTTCTACACCATAAAAAAGAATATTAATGTAAAGCAATCTCGAGAAGGAATGTGTGGAAATTTGATAATTGGGTCATAACAAGATTAGTCAATAAAGAACATAAAATCACTAGGGAATGACTGAATTAATCAACAATGAACCTAATTATCTCTAAGGTACCTAAGGTGACATAGTCAACACTAATGTCTCTATAAGTGATCAAAGTTTACATCTAAGGAACAATTAATATGAAGAATATTGTTTATAGAATCAAATACTTGTCCAAGGTCACTTGTATTTATTATCTCCATCATTGGGAGGAAATTAACTACCCAATAATTGGAATTTACATTGAATGAAGAGTAACATAATTACTTATTCAATTTCATTCACTTGAAATATAAATTTACAAATTTGGCAGACTCATATGAATGAATGTTCCCCGTTTATAATAAAAGAAAGGGTCACAGAGTTTGGGGAATAAAAAATCAGGGTAGATCGTGATGGTCACATATAATTTATAATAATGTTATATAATCCTCTAATAATCAAATATAGGTGATTCGATGAGATTATTGGGAATATCAGGTAATTCATGAATCCTCTAGAGTGCCTTTTGATATGATCATATTAGTAGTTTAGTTAGTAGGTATAAAATCAAAAAGTAATCACTCATACATGGGAATGTTATTACAATAGGTCCATTGGGAAGAAATAGATACCCCTAATTATATTAAAGGGAAGGATTCACTAACAAAAATAACATCATCCTTAGATCCTCACCCTTTGGAACAACCACATGAAAGGAATCGCAATCACATGGTCCAAAATTATGGTATTTTGAAGCATATATTTATCTTCTGGGTTATAAAATCAATCATGAATTCCCCTCACTATTCAAAGGAACTCATGGAATCAATTATAGAGTCTCTTTCAAGTACTCAAGGGGATGTGATTTAATTTCCAAAATCTAGAGATATTGCATAGAGACTGTATCTACTATGTTTCACAATGTCATTTCTTTCATATAAATGGATAATAAATATACCATAGAAGAGGAAATTAGGCCATCGTGATATTGATTCCCATTATTCCCGGGTTGATAATTGTTCTAGAATAAACATCATCAAAATATAACCTTTGACATCTAGGCGATAGTGATTCTGAATTTTCCACTTCTAACATGAAAATTCTAGGGTATGGATAGGGAATGAAAATGAAAATTTATAGAGTAATGATGAGAACCCAATTTGGTGATTTCATTTAAAACCATGAAATCATTCTGTTCTACTAAGGGACAACTTTTAGTGTATCACTAGCAAGGCCTTCGATCGAAATACACATAACACTGGCCTTATCAAGTCACCCTTTTGATATCACGAGTTCTTAACATATTCTCATTAATATAATATAGGGTATTTATATAGTGATGTCATATGTTTTTATTCTTTTGAAAATTAAATAATTGATATAGGGTACTTTATTAAGGTGGGTACGAAACCATTTGTACATAATTCCATATAGATTACTGCAACTAATATCCAGTAAATTTCCATAGAGTGAATGGTTTGAATATTTTTGGATTCCAATCAACTAAATTGATGTGGAGACTATATATCTATGAAAAAAGGGACCCTACTATCTAATTAAATTCAAAAAAAGAAGTTATATTACTCTTTTATTATAGTTAAGGAGATTCTTCTCATCAATACCCACCACTAATAGAGGAAAAAACTAAGTAAAATACATGTTTATCAGTCCTTCCCTCAAGAATATTTACTCAAGAATAGGTCTAAGTGATAATTGATCAAGAAAAATAAGTCTCTTTTATTATCTAGAGATGAATAAATAATTAGAAAATATATTTTTGGTGCATTAACTTCTATTCTCATGATGTTGAATACATTGAAAAGCCCTAGGTATTCTGAATAAGGATATGATCCATATGAAAATTTCAATTCCCACATATCGTCCCAATGATATCAATGTTCCAATCTATCTTACACACATAAAAATGGTGAATCGCATGAAATTAAGGATTATCCAAAATCATTTGTGTAATTTTCTTAACCACCATTGATGAACTATAATAGAGGATTTTGGTTGTGGAGGAATATCCATAGCTTATGTCAATCAGTGTCTCTATGAATCATGATGAATAAGAAAAATAAATAAATTTACATACATATCACTAAGATGTTTTTGAATGGAATTCCACTATTATAATCATGTTGGATACATTAGTGGTTATCCTTTATTTGGATCTACTAGATACCCAACATGGATATAAAAACGAATCGATGAGAATGTATTAGACCCATGCCCAACGGTGGAAGGAATTCTTAATAAGATAATCAAGGATAAAATTATAAAGTAATTTCAATACTTGAAACAAAATCTCCCAAATTTTATACATAATTTATAAAATAGTGAAATAGGAGCCTATATTGATTTACAGAACTGCAACATTCATAAAATGTAATATTATTTTCATATATGATCATTGTATTGATGATTGATGCAATAGTAGGGATTCAAAAACTCTCATTCATGTATTAGTTTTCTGGATATAACCAAATTTTAATGGCTCCCTATGAAATGGATTCCACTACCTTTAGGGAGTACAAAGGGTTATACTATTACAAGGTAATGTCTTTTTTCTTTTAGAATGATGGTGCTACGTACTAAAATTCCATAAATAATATTTTCACCTAATTTTTGGGGAGAAAAATAGAATGAAACATGGATGATATTTTCATTAAATATATTAGATACTCTAATCACCATTTTGATCTTGGGACATGATTAAAAAATCTATAGTAACAAAAATTGAATATGAACCCACTAAAATGACCTTTTTGGGAAATATTCAGATAATTACTTAGCTTCACGGTATTCCATAACATCATCAATGTTTACCCCAAAAATATGAACGTAATTCTTGAAAATAAACCCCATGAAACCATATTTAATTATCATTAATCTTGTTATGTCTCACTAACATTATGGGATTCATTGAATATCTCTTCAGGACATGATTTCCCTTCAAATTTCTGATGATAAATGGTGACACTTTTTAGTTGGATGAGTATTTTTAGGAAACAATGAAGGATCTCAAAAAGTACTAGTTTCACATACAAGTCATGAAGATTCTTGTAGAATGGAAGCCACTCATACTATATATTGTAACCTAGGAATGATAACTTGGTACCCTAAATGCCCTAAATAATAGAAATGGAAAGGAAACAAATCATTATTGTATTATGTATAGATTTGATATTGAGACTCAATATTCTGATATCAAGAATAAATAACTCACAAAAGATTTTTTAAAGAATCTTTGAGTCTATTTGTATTATTAAGAGGTACACATACTCTATCATATCAACATTCTCAATGAAATCCTTAGTCTTCAACTGTTAATTTTATTTCTATTGCACTAGGTAGTAATTTTTTAGAAATTTGATATGCATTTCATGTGTGAAGGGGTGATTAAAAGGTAGGTGTTAACACATTTTCTTAGGATAAACCCTATAATAAATAAGATATTATTAAATATGTAACTCTCTAATGAAGAGGTCAACCATAAAATTGAAATATTCAAATAATTATAAACCCTATAACACATTTTCAATATACACTGATGTTAGAAAAGGAAAGCTTCTCATAAATGTTTTCATAGAAGGTTAACTAATATTTTCTCAAGAAATCCACTGATACCTTGTATGAATCCTTTAAAGATTAATTAGAAATGGGGAAAAAATTATTCCTCGCATGTGGTTTAATCAAATGAAACATACTCACTAATTAAAATGGATGTTGATCATATCATTCCTTCTATCGGCACACAGTTTCTTAATATAGACATTTCAAAACGTCATATTGTGGTAGAATTAGTCTAGTCTACCAGACTTTGAACTAATTGTGTATAGTCCTAGTCATATGAAGTTGTATGGAATAATTTTAAATTCTTCTTTATATGAACATAAATATCATATCAGTCAAATCATTGTCACATGATGTTATACTAAACTATATATGGTCAACCATCCATAACACATGAAATACTTGGAGTGGTATATTTTATGAGACCTAATTGACTTACATTAGATCCATATGTATATAAGGGTTCCTAACATAACATTTATTCTTCATAAACATATAGTTGGACAAAATGACCCCTTTTCCAAGAATTATGTCATAATATCATGGTCTTCTTAATTCAGTTTAGTATTTCCCTTCCATAGCATGCATTGGTGATGAGATCATTTTTTCCTTCCCTTGAGCATGATCTATATTTCTGTAGAAGTTACCTTTGAGGACTATATGTGATTTGACTCCTATTATCATAGGATATATAGAAACATTTATATCTCTTATCCTAGTCCCTTATATAGATTGTGTTTAGATATCATATTCTTCCCCAGGGATGATACCTTTAACATTTTACATAAGGTTTAATTATTACTTTTCTCACAAGGGAATGCATACATTAATCTATTTATCCCATACATAAGTTCTATATCTACACATAGGCCTTATTCCAAAAAGTTTTTTTTCCTTGATTTCTATTATAACATGATATAAAGTAACAACAAGATGTTTTATAATCAGTGTAGATTGAAAATATCCTTCCTATACAACCCTAAAATCTGTACTTGTGTATGGGTTCTCATCTATACCATTGGGATTCCTTCAATAGAAATAATACGAAGACAAAAAATTCTTATATCAAGAACTACATATATCTTGATTCCTTTTATTTTAGGATATATTTTGATCCCCATATTCCCCATTCATGGACCATCCTATTATTTCATAAACGATAAAACACCTCTTAGTTCACGTGTTTTCTTTATTCACATCATTTCCATCAAAATTAGATTATACACTATGATGAAACATTTTGAATAAGAATAATGTATAGGGGGATTCGAAGAATCCCATGATAATGTAGTGACATTTAAATTATTTGTCTCAAACCCAGTCATCAATTTTATTCCTATTAAAATTATACCTCATCCTATTGTCATATTCTTCATCAATTCATGATGTTTTTCCTCTATTGACCCTACACAAAAATATCAAATATATCGAGTTTATTATTTCTCTTGGAATACAAGTATCATTGAATGAAGTGTGTCCTCTGAGAAAATTCCCATTATGTATATAATCACTAAAACATAACATTAAACTATATGATATGTGGTGAAACCTAAAACAACTTAAAATTTATAGAGTTTTGTATTATGTATAACCTAATTCCTTTATGTTTGCGCAAAATCCATGTTAGAGTACCCATTATAAGGGTTTACAAGATCTTTTTGGGTCTTCCCCAATATCCCTTCACTAGGAGGAATCCCTTTTATTTTCCCATGTACATGTGACATATCAATACAGATACCACCACCTAAAAGTATAAGTGGCTTGATTTTGGTCTAGAAATGAAACATGTTGACATTTCGATAGCCCATACTAAGTCATGATACCCCCATATTATTCTAATATTAGTGTTTAGACCTTTACAAATTCACATTAGAAATCCTTCCTCTTATATAAGAACTTTTTGTGGTTGGATTCCAATTATTATAGGATAAAAATAAAAATATAATACAAATATTGATTCCTAGAAGATATTAATCATTCTATTCCACTCCATATAATCATTCCATAACATCCCAGCCTTGGTCAAATTTTTAAATGATTATTCTAACTAGATTATAAATATCCTCTTCTCATCTCCCTCACTTTGTAACTTATGTTTTAGAATCACTAAAAATAAAGCCTAGAAGTTGTTAATTAGTGTATTAAATTCTAAAATTACCCCTATATATGGTGAAAACATATTCACCAATAAAATTTCATTCTTTTAGTTGACTATAGGTATGTTTCTATCCTCCAATAAATATTATCTAACCCATATTCCCTTAATAATACTATGGTGGAATGCATCATTCAAATTTGTTAAGCATTCATCCTCGACATACTTGTTCCATTTGATCACCTATGTTTTAGATTACACAAGTTTTTGTTAGTCAATATTCAAAGTTCTTAATGCACTCCTGGGTCTGAATCCCTTTTTGAGTTGTCAAACACAATGTTTCACTAGTTCATAAAATATAATCTTAAACTATGTGAAGTATTTTAGACCCAAGGATTCTTGTATTATTGTTTTCATCATTCATATTAGTTAAATTATACTATTATCTCCACATATGAATCCCTAATATTGGATATTTTCATATGAAATTATATATTAGATTTAATGGTCTAATAATCATGACCTTAATCTACATGTACTCATCCTAGAGGGTTTATATAATAATGTGTACCATTTCTCATTCATAGAAGGTAGGAGTTTCCTATATTTCAAACATGAAACATTAAGATAGAAATAAGGTATCCCATAGAAGTGTGACAATAGGTACATTTTCAAATTTTAATATATAATATATCATCATATATATGATTCTATATGAAAAAATAAATTTATTTAATGTCATTAATAAATTTTAATACATGTTTGAAAATAGAGTCAAAATAGTACATTGGAGGAACAATGTTATCCATGTGTAATTTTCCATTTTTTGGATTCCTATTCCTTGAAAGTAGTAAAGAAGATTCCCTATAGATTTTCCAATCAAATAAAACATCTCTATGGGATTCATATATTGATTATTGTGTATTAGTTTAGATTATTAATGTCATTATCACAGTCGTATGATCTCCATAAAATTGTAAAGACCCGTAAAATTCAAGGGAAATTTTTTCTTAATTTTCTTTAGAATTTTACAAGAGCGCGGTTTCAGACGGCACCTGATTCCGAGGCCCGGAGTGCCCGAAATCAATTTCCGAAGTTTCGCTCGGGTACGTTCAGTGAACGAACGAGCGGGATTTCCTAAATTTTGATCCGGTGCTCGGAATTGAAATCCGAGGGCACCGATGAACTTGCAGCGCCGATATTCACTTAAAGAGACCTTTTCGGAAGTTGCGTTTGTTGCAGGACGAAAGTTAGTTTTTGAGAGAATTATAAAAAGTTGAATAAAAAATGTGGAATTCTTTTTATTTTACTTTTGTAGGTTAACTCCTCTCAAAGGGAGTTAGGGGTGGGACCCACACCCACTTAACCTCCCTTGAGAGGATTAAGTGTGGTGGGACAAACACGAACCTAAACCTCTCATCTTCCCCCTTAAACTCCTCTCTCTTCCTCTTAAAAGTTTGTTAACTTAACATCTAATTAATTACACATGACATGTATAATTAATTAAGTGTTATGTTTTTGAATTTGAAGTTTTGAATTCCTTGGCTTGGTAAATAAAATAAGGAGGAACCTTATTTTATTTGGTTAGTTTTGTTTGTTCATCTTGAGAGGTTTGAGAGCTTTTTCTTCCTTCTTCAATCTTTGACGAAGAATGCTCAACTTGACGAAGAATGCTCAAGCTCCGACGAAGAACGCCACTCCTCTCTTCTTCATCTTCCGTGTCAACGAGAGGGAACACCGCTTCCTCCTCGGACCTTCTTCGTTGGCATACGAAGATTCGCCAACGATGTATCTCTTCGGGCGTATCTCTTCATCAACAGATTTGACGAACGACTACCGCGACGCCTGACCTCCGCGACGTTGTCTTCCGCGGGACGTTGACAAATCTTCGAACCTATACCCAAGCTAGGGGTTGTTGATTTTGTTTAATTATTTTTATTCTTGCTCGTGGTTCGCATGACTAACGTGAGGATATTGAATATTTAAGTTGTGTTTTAACGTGAGGGGGCCGGACCGCATGAACACGGCCGAACCCCCTCCTTCGTTCTTGGTGTTTTATTTTGCGGATGAATCAAGGTGGCGTGGTGCCATCGCACCACGCGGATTTTGGCCCAAATCTTTTTACGCGACGCTGTCGCGCTGCGCCATGGAAGAATCATCAAGAACGCTACGCCGTCGCGTCGCGTTGAAGGAAATCAAAGGCGCGGCGGAGGGGTGCGGTGTCGTCGCACCGCACCGGACGACGAACACCGCGGCCGGTTCCGGGCTGCGGCGGAACGAGAAGACCGGCGGCCGGGCCGCTGGCGTCGAAAGCCGAAAAGGGGACCGGATTTTTCCGGTCCCATTGGAGAAAACCGGCCGGCAGTTGGCCGGCCGGAAGGTCAAAGGCCGGGGGAAATAAATTCCCCCGGCCAGCATTAAAACCCTCCTCATTTAAGAGGAGGGCGGTTCCCTTGAGGGGGGGGGGGGTAGGAGGCCCCCCGGTTTTTCTTCAAGCCGGCCCCCCCGTGGGGGCCGTTTTTTTTCAAAGGGCGCGGCATATAGCCGCGCCGCCTCTTCAATCAAGCGGGGGATTTATTCCCCCCGCGTGCCGCCTCCGTGTGGCGCCAGGCCGCCACGCCACCGCGCCGCCACGCAGCCACGCCGCCGCGCCGCCGGCCGGCCGACAGGCCGGGCCGGGTCGGACCCGGTTCGGGTCGACCCGGTTCGGGCTGACCCAGGGGGGGTCGGTCCGGGTCGGCCCGGACCCGGACCCCCCGTTTCGAATCAGTTTCGGTCATTTGGCCATAACATGAGCCACGGACCTCCGATCGATGAACCGTCTACGGCAACGCGATCCTTGGATCGAGGCGGTCGTTTCGGTATATCGCACTCAAGGTTTCGGATTACTTTGAGTTCGTCCGGGTTGGTTCGTTCATGAAACCAACCGGGCCTTCGGAGCGGAAACGCTCATATCATGAGCTACGGACGTCCGATTGACGTGTCGTTAGCTGTGTTGTGTTCCTCTTAGTGAGACAGATCTTTTGGCATACTCCGCCCGAGGTTTGGACGTAGGTGGAGTACGGTCGGGTTGGTTTTGCCTTAAAAACCAACCGGGCCCCGGGGACGAAAATGCCAATAACTCTCAGACCGGGCGTCCGATCGACGCGCCGTCTGTTGCGTTGAGTTCCTGTTGACGATACGGAACTTTTGGATACATCAACTCTGGACTTTGTGACAGTTGATGTATCAGCCTCTCGGCTCGTGGAGCGGACCCTCCGAACGAGCTTGCTGTGTGCGGGAACCCTAGTGCTGGCTGCGACTGTTACTGTGACTACTACTGCTACTACTGCTACTGCGACTGCTTCTCCGACAGCGACGATTGTGCAGAGATCCTCCGTGGACTCCGACGACGACCATGCAGAGATCCTCAGTGGACTGCGGCGACGACTGTGTAGAGATCCGCAGTGGACTGCGAGGACTACTGCACTCAGCGATCCTACGTGGATCAGTGCTACAGATCCTGCGTGGGCCCGATCCTGTGTGGGTCCGATCCTGTGTAGGTCACTGCGGGAGTTAGTACCTATCGATCCTTCGTGGGTTCGACGACTTAGATGGTTCAGTGATCATCCTTATCGTCATCCGAAGAAGTATACCTGTGTGAGCTGAATCTTCTGTTTTACTCGATAGAGGTGGTGTGCTTGGTTGTAGCGGCAGACCCGCGATACTGGAGACAAACGTAGAGAGTACGGAGACCGTGTAGCTGGCTGAGACCTGAAGACTGCTCGACCGACTCGACTTGGAGTGAGTCGACTAGCCCAGTGGACGGAGCGCCCGGTATTTGGCGGCAGACCCACGGCGGAAGGAGCGCCTGGTAGTTGGCAGCAGACCCGTGATACTCGACTAGAGGAGTACCTCTGTAGGCTATTTGGGTGAGCGCCCGGTATTTGGCAGCAGACCCTCAGCGGACGGAGCGCCCGGTAGTTGGCGGCAGACCCGCGGTACTCGACAGGAGGAGTACCTCAGCAGTCTTAGGTTAGTGAGCAGTATCTCAGAGTCGTGACAGGACACTGTACACTTCAGAGATGGGACTCTTCAGTAGTTACGTTTTTTATAATGGAAATCCTGTGTGAGCTGAATCCTGTTACTTTCCTGTGTGGATTTTGTTGTGCTATCCTGTGTGGATTACGTTTTACTTTCCTGTGTGGAATACGTTTACTTTCCTGTGTGGACTGAGTTATACTTGGGCTCGGAGATTGGAGCATATTTGAATTGATGACTTAGGTATATGTATGGGCATATACCTAAGAAGTGTCGGTTGTTACTTCGTGATTGTACCTTTCTTTGTGGTTTATCCTGTGTGGATTTTGAGAGACCTTAAGGGGTCTCGGGGTCCCTACTGAGTAGCTTATACTCACCCCTGCACGGGCTTTGCCCGCACTAAGTTGTGTTGGTTGCAGACGACGAACAACGTTGATATTAGCTGAGGCTTGCAGAGCAGGACGGAACCTGGAGGTGGACCACTGGGCGGGACGTTCTCGGAGCGGACGGCGGGACCCATGGAGCTGTGTATCTATCTGTACCCACCCTTAAGGTGGGATTTCCAGTGGATAGCACGCTGTAGCAGCTTTTACTTTTCAGTTGTTGTTTCCCCTTTCAAGTTGTACTTTACTTTCAGTTTGGGTTTGTATTCTGGCCCATTTACTTTTCTGCACTTTCAGTTGTACTCTGCTTTTACTTAGTGTTTACTTTCTGCTTGCTTACTCTGTGGTGTTTGTTTACTTACAAAGGCAATGCCTTCCCTTTTTACCGGGATTTACGCCTTGGTGCTAGTCGTCAACCCCTGGCCTATGGAAGGCGGGCTTGGGGTAGTCACGACACGGACCCTGAGGGCGGGTTGTGACAAATTGGTATCAGAGGAGTTCGGTTCTACCGCTAACTCTAATCTTTTCTATGTGAAGTAATAATTTTTAGCGTATTGAGTGTGGTTATCAGTCCAGGGAGTCCAGTGTTGGTGCAGCGGCCGACGTATCCGTACACCAGGACCCTGACTTCTGATTTCCGACTTAATGCACGAAAACATTGATTGCGTGTGTGTTTCAAAGTTTTCTTTGTGATTACTTAAATCAGCTCACCAGGCATACTGTTCTGACCGTGGCGCACCTGTTCCCTTTTCAGGATGGTCCCACGACGACAGCCAGCTAGGGTTCTGAGAGTCGAGCGTGACGACAGCCCACCGATCGACGAGGCTTCGGTGCAGGGCCCTTTGTCAGTAGTGGCACCGGCGGTAGTACTACCCGTTGAGCCCCCGATGCTTCCAGCGCCAGCTGCTGACGATGCACGTCGCCTCAGCGCACTGCATGAGTTTCAAGCGCCAGCAACCACCCAGGTTTCGCGGGGAGACGGATCCCCAGGCAGCAGAGGACTGGTTGGAGGCAGTGGTATGAGTGTTTAGGCTAGTGAGGACACCAGCAGACCTCATGGTGATCCTCGCTGCGAGCCTACTACACGCAGCAACAGGACGATGGTGGAGCTTGATGCTCCAGGTGCATGTTGAGGCATCTCTACTTTGGACGGACTTTGAAAACCTCTTCCGCTCGGAGTTCGTCCCAGCCACCCTTCGTGCGGTGTGTATCCAGGAGCTTCTTCAGCTGCGACAGGGAAGCATGACGGTCGCTCAGTACTCGGCGAGATTTACTGATCTCTCGCGTTACTCGACCGACATGGTATGGGACCCATTCTTCCGGGCCCGGACCTTCGAGCAGGGTTTGAGACACGAGATCAGGGCATCGCTGATCTCCCTCCGCATACCGACTCAGACAGGAGTACTGGAGAGGGCCCTTCTTATTGAGAGCTTCCTTGCTGAGTCTACACCAGCGAGCGACCCACCGCAGGGCGGCAGATAGCGGAGTCTTCGGAAACAGGTAGCCGACGGATGACTCAGGGTTCCAAGCAGACCAGACCTACCAGTGGCCGACTACACAACTCGGGCTCAGTTGTGCGGGGAAGCCGGGGTGGAGTCAGAGCCAGGCGTGCCGAGAGTGGGCAGTGTTACTCCTGTGGCGGGATTGGCCACATGGCTCGTGACTGTCCGACCCGCCATGCTGATGATCAGCAGTTAAGTGAAGAACCTCCCAGGCAGAGGCAGAGGTTCGACCGTGGCGGTCCGCAGGGAGGAGGCGGATGAGGCAGAGGAGCTGGACGAGCAGCCGGTGGTGGGCGACGCTTTGAGGCTCTTCCACCACCACCACCAGGAGGTCCACCCCGACCACAGGGAGTAGGTGAACATGCGAGAGCTCAACTTTAGGCAACCGAGGCCTACGATCATGGAGCTCTGGGAGCCGATGGACAGGAGCAGAACTAGTGGATACATCCTTTGTACTTCTGGTTCCTTGTTGCATTTGTGTAGCGTCTTGTATTATGAGCTGCAATAATAAAAGACGCATACCTTTGTGATATTTTCATTCCTCTCCTCTTTCGTGATGTTACTAAGAGGTTCCAGTTTTGGCTGTTGACTTGACCCTCACTTGTGAGACATCTACTGGAGGAGACCCAGTTACCACACACTGATGCCGACAGTGTGACTCAACCCTTGGAGGCGAGAGTAACGGTTGAATCTCTTAGTAGTAGCGTCGAGGCCTTACGACGTCATCCTTGGTATGGATTAGTATCATCCATGTTAGGATTGACTGTTTTAGGAAAAGAATGTGGTTCATCCAGGGGATGGGACCAGATTTCTCTTATCGGAAAAGAAGAAATCTTGCAGCTCTGGTGGGACCGGAGATGGTCCAGGCCACGACAGAGAAGGTCCAGGTCATCCAGGAGCGGATGAGGACAGCTCAGAGCCGGCAGAAGTCATATGCTGACAGGAGGCGGAGGCCACTAGAGTTCGAGGATGATGACCACGTCTTCTTGCGGGTCTCACCTCGACATGGTATTCGGAGATTTGGCCGAGGCAGCAAGTTATCTCCGCGCTTCATCGGACCCTTCCAGGTCCTCAGCAGGGTTGGCGAGGTGGCTTATCGCCTGGCTCTGCCACCTCAGTTGCACCGGGTGTACGAAGTCTTCCACGTATCCCAGCTGAGGAGATACGTGCACGACCCGACGCACATCATTGATCATGGGGAGCTTGACGTTGACGATGGGGCGACTTTTACGGAGGTCCCAGTGGAGATAGAGGATCGACAGGAGCGGGTCCTGCGTGGGCGATCGATTCCTCTTGTGCGCATCAGATGGCAGCACGGGAATCTCCAGGAGAGCACATGGGAGCGGGAGGCTCATATGCGTGCTCAGTACCCTCTTTTGTTTCCCTAGTTTTTGATGTATCTTTACGGGGACGTAAAGCCCCGAGGTGGGGGTAATGTAAAGACCCGTAAAATTCAAGGGAAATTTTTTCTTAATTTTCTTTAGAATTTTACAAGAGCGCGGTTTCAGACGGCACCTGATTCCGAGGCCCGGAGTGCCCGGAATCAATTTACGAAGTTTGGCTCGGGTACGTTTAGGGAACAAACGAGCGGGATTTCCTAACTTTTGATCCGGTGCTCGGAATTGAAATCCGAGGGCACCGATGAACGCGCAGCGCCGATATTCTCTTAAAGAGACCTTTTCGGAAGTTGCGTTTGTTGCGGGACGAAAGTTAGTTTTTGAGAGAATTATAAAAAGTTGAATAAAAAATGTGTAATTCTTTTTATTTTACTTTTGTAGGTTAACTCCTCTCAAAGGGAGTTAGGGGTGGGACCCACACCCACTTAACCTCCCTTGAGAGGATTAAGTGTGGTGGGACCCACACGAACCTACACCTCTCATCTTCCCCCTTAAACTCCTCTCTCTTCCTCTTAAAAGTTTGTTAACTTAACATCTAATTAATTACACATGACATGTATAATTAATTAAGTGTTATGTTTTTGAATTTGAAGTTTTGAATTCCTTGGCTTGGTAAATAAAATAAGGAGGAACCTTATTTTATTCGGTTAGTTTTGTTTGTTCATCTTGAGAGGTTTGAGAGCTTTTTCTTCCTTCTTCAATCTTTGACGAAGAAAACTCAACATTACGAAGAACGCTCAAGCTCCGACGAAGAACGCCACTCCTCTCTTCTTCGTCTTCCGTGTCAACGAGAGGGAACGCCGCTTCCTCCTCGGACCTTCTTCGTCGGCATACGAAGATTCGCCAACGACGTATCTCTTCGGGCGTATCTCTTCGTCAACGGATTTGACGAACGACTACCGCGACGCCCGACCTCCGCGACGTTGTCTTCTGCGGGACATTGACAAATCTTCGAACCTATACCCAAGGTAGGGGTTGTTGATTTTTTTTAATTATTTTTATTCTTGCTCGTGGTTCACATGACTAACGTGAAGATATTGAATATTTAAGTTGTGTTTTAACGTGAGGGGGCCAGACCGCATGAACACGGCCGAACCCCCTCCTTCGTTCTTGGTGTTTTATTTTGCGGATGAATCAAGGTGGCGTGGTGCCGTCGCACCACGCGGATTTTCGCCCAAATCTTTTTACGCGACGCTGTCGCACCGCGCCATGGAAGAATCAACAAGAACGCAACGCCGTCGCGCCGCGTTGAAGGAAATCAAAGGCGGGGCGGAGGGGTGCGGTGCCGTCGCACCGCGCCGGACGACGAACACTGCGGCCGGTTCCAGGCCACGGCGGAACGAGAAGACCGGCGGCCGGGCCGCCGGCGTCAGAAGCCGAAAAGGGGACCGGATTTTTCCGGTCCCGTTGGAGAAAACCGGCCGGCAGTTGGCCTGCCGGAAGGTCAAAGGCCGGGGGAAATAAATTCCCCCGGCCAGCATTAAAACCCTCCTCATTTAAGAGGAGGGCGGTTCCCTTGAGGGGGGGAAGGAGGCCCCCCGATTTTTCTTCAAGCCGGCCCCCACGTGGGGGCCGTTTTTTTTCAAAGGGCGCGGCATATAGCCGCGCCGCCTGTTCAATCAAGCAGGGGATTGATTCCCCCCGCGTGCCGCCTCCGTGCGGCGCCAGGCCGCCGCGCCACCCCGCCGCCGCGCCGCCGGCCGGCCGGCCGGCGGGGCCGGCTCAGACCCGGGTCGGGTCGACCCGGGGGGGTCGGGCCGGGTCGGCCCGGACCCGGACCCCCCGTTTCGAATCAGTTTCGGTCTTTTGGCCATAACTTGAGCCACGGACCTCCGATCGACGAACCGTCTACAGAAACACGATCCTTGGATCGAGACGGTCGTTTCGGTATATCGCACTCAAGGTTTCGGATTACTTTGAGTTCGGCCGGGTTGGTTCGTTCACGAAACCAACCGGGCATTCGGAGCGGAAACGCTCATATCTTGAGCTACGGACGTCCGATTGACGTGTCGTCAGCTGTGTTGTGTTCCTCTTAGTGAGACGGATCTTTTGGCATACTCCGCCCGAGGTTTGGATGCAGGTGGAGTACGGTCGGGTGGGTTTTTCCCTAAAAACCAACCGGGCCCCGGGGACGAAAATGCCAATAACTCTCAGACCGGGCGTCCGATTGACGCGCCATCTGTTGCGTTGAGTTCCTGTTGACGATATGGAACTTTTGGATACATCAACTCTGGACTTTGTGACAGTTGATGTATCAGCCTCTCGACTCGTGGAGCGGACCCTCCGAACGAGCTTGCTGTGTGCGGGAACCCTAGTGCTGGCTGCGACTGTTACTGTGACTACTACTGCTACTACTGCTACTGTGACTGCTTCTCCGACAGCGACGATTGTGCAGAGATCCTCTGTGGACTCCGACGACGACCATGCAGAGATCCTCAGTGGACTGTGGCGACGACTGTGCAGAGATCCGCAGTGGACTGCGACGACTACTGCACTCAGCGATCCTACGTGGATCAGTGCTACAGATCCTGCGTGGGCCCGATCCTGTGTGGGTCCGATCCTGTGTAGGTCACTGCGGGAGTTAGTACCTATCGATCCTTCGTGGGTTCGACGACTTAGATGGTTCAGTGATCATCCTTATCGTCATCCGAAGAAGTATACCTGTGTGAGCTGAATCTTCTGTTTTACTCGATAGAGGTGGTGCGCTTGGTTGTAGCGGCAGACCCGCGATACTGGAGACGAGCGTACGGAGTACGGAGACCGTGTAGCCGGCTGAGACCTGAACACTGCTCGACCGACTCGACTTGGAGTGAGTTGACTAGCCCAGTGGACGGAGCGCCCGGTATTTGGCGGCAGACCCACGGCGGACGGAGCGCCTGGTAGTTGGCAGCAGACCCGCGGTACTCGACTGGAGGAGTACCTCTGTAGGCTATTTGGGTGAGCGCCCGGTATTTGGCAGCAGACCCTCAGCGGACGGAGCGCCCGGTAGTTGGCGGAAGACCCGCGGTACTCGACAGGAGGAGTACCTCAGCAGTCTTAGGTTAGTGAGCAGTATCTCAGAGTCGTGACAGGACACTGTACACTTCAGAGATGGGACTCTTCAGTAGTTACGTTTTTGATAATGGAAATCCTGTGTGTGCTGAATCCTATTACTTTCCTGTGTGGATTGTGTTGTGCTATCCTGTGTGGATTACGTTTTTCTTTCCTGTGTGGAATACGTTTACTTTCCTGTGTGGACTGAGTTATACTTGGGCTCGGAGATTGGAGCGTATTTGAATTGATGACTTAGGTATATGTATGGGCATATACCTAAGCAATGTCGGTTGTTACTTCGTGATTGTACCTTTCTTTGTGGATTATCCTTTGTGGATTTTGAGAGACCTTCAGGGGTCTCGGGGTCCCTACTGAGTAGCTTATACTCACCCCTGCACGGGCTTTGCCCGCACTACGTTGTGTTGGTTGCAGACGACGAACAGCGTTGATCTTAGCTGAGGCTTGCAGAGCAGGACGGAACCTGGAGGTGGACCACTGGGCGGGACGTGCTCGGAGCGGACGGCGGGACCCGTGGAGCAGTGGAGCTATCTGTACCCACCCTTCAGGTGGGATTTCTAGTGGACAACACGGTGTAGCGGCTTTTACTTTTCAGTTGTTGTTTTCCCTTTCGAGTTGTACTTTACTTTCAGTTTGGGTATGTATTCTGGCCCATTTACTTTTCCGCACTTTCAGTTGTACTCTGCTTTTACTTAGTGTTTACTTTCCGCTTGCTTACTCTGTGGTGTTTGTTTACTTACAAAGGCAATGCCTTCCCTTTTTACCGGGATTTACGCCTTGGTGCTAGTCGCCAGCCCCTGGCCTATGGAAGGCGGGCTTGGGGTAGTCACGGCACGGACCCCGAGGGCGGGTTGTGACAAAAATCATATGAATGATCCTTGAACGCAGATTGATTTTTTCATCATCATTTTCTCTATAGAGGATTTATAGAATGGAGAAGAGGATAAAATATATAGAAATTCATGAAACTATTTCCTAAAATATATAAAAAAATTCAACTAAGTAGTTTTTTTAAGATCCAAAAAAATTTACATAATAACTTGGAGAATTAATCCTCCAAAACTACACATGAATTATATTTATATTTAACTAAATGTGTCATGGATTTCCAGAATACTTTAATAATAACTATTTATATTACCATATTCCCCATGATAAACCATGATCCATTAATGTGGCTTCTTCTCCAATTATTTTTTAAATGAACATTAAATTAACCGATCCTTATTCAAAAAATAATAAAATACCACATTTAAATTTATAATTAAATAACATGGGAATACCATAAAAAATAATTCATTCTATCATTATTCAAAACTATATTAAGATAATTGAATTAATTTACTTATTATATTTTACATGGATGAATATACTACCTTTCATGTTTGGGCAATGCCATCAGGTAATCCAATTATTCCAAATTAATTAGAACAATGAATATACTTTTTCCTTTAACCATTAGGCCCCTACCTAAATAGTAGTGAGTCCCACTCACTAACCAGAAGTGGTATCTATAAAGGAATCATGGCCCCTAAAGAGTGAAATAGATGTCATAGCTATTACTACCTATTAAAAATGATCAATGTGTAATAAAATCTCTTTTTCTCAATATGTCATCAAGGAGATTTGAATATTTGTGTCATCAAGATATATGCTTGATATATCGTTCATTAACTCTTTTAAATGAATTGGTTATTAAAACTCCCTGAAAATTAAAAATAATGAAACATTTATATTTAAATTAAAGGGTACGTGATATCTAAATCGAGTGACATGAGAGGGGGAAACCCTTTCTCAATATATTCATTAATGTTAATTTAGTCATGACACACCAAACATATCATACCTCAACATTATAATATGTTATAATTGTTTTCATAAATACATCTAAGTTCCCAAATATTGATATTCATTAATAATAATCTGAATTATATGGACCAATAAACACATATCATTATAGTAATATCTAGTGACGGATATAACATGTTGAATTCCTACAAGTGGGTCTTCTCTTATAGCCGGATCTCTCAGTGAAGGAAAAGTATGAACTTCATGAGAATAAGTCTCTATGTCTTATGAAAATCCTTATACAATTAGACTATATAATCTATAACCTATAAAATGAAATTATCTTACCATAAAGCATGTATTTATGAATTATTTCACTGCACTTCAGGGATCCCATCACAACGGGGAAAAACAAAGGACTTTTTATTTGATAAATACTGTAAGGAAATTATAAAATTAATTTTATGTAGAAAAATAACCATCATGTTATAATATATTGATAAATATTTTTATTTGAATAAAATTTAAATAAAAATAGAAATTTATTTTGTTTTAAGGAACAAACTTTAACAAACTATAAATTATAATAGATTTAACTACTAGCGCCATTATGTCTGCTGGTTCACACATGATGTAAATGATTATATAGGGACATGTATTTGTTTAATGGGTAAGACAAACTTTATTACATAAAAACTCTTCTAATTGTGACCTCATCCCACTAAGGAATATCCATCAATATGTGTTACGTCTAAAGTGAATGCTTCATCTGTTAATGTTACTTTGGATCATTTGTTATGACCATTACTTCAATATTAACAGAAGATAATGTGATAACACCATTAAAAATAGGAAACAAATTAATATCCTAGAAGAATATGCACATCCAGATGACATTATAATATATATATGAAGCTGAAAATTACTCAGACAGTATTATATACTCAGAAACCACATACTATATTATGCTCTTCCAACTCAAAACTATTTTATTAACGAGGAAGAAATATATTGACACCGATATATGATAATATAGATCTATCAGGAAACTATAATCAATATATCTCCAAATGAGTATCTATATATCTTCCCCATAAACCATGAATATATCCTTAGTTTGTCTAATATACTTAAATAAAATCTTAATAACAATCCAATTAAGATATAATGGGTTTTCATGATATCTTCATACCATGCTCAATATGAAAGAAACATCAAGCCTCATACATAATAGGATATACATGACAGATCCTAACCCAAATGCACAGAGGATCTTACTCATCATCTTTCTTTCCTACTATGATCGGGGAAAAATTTTCATGGAACGATTTATAACATGTGTCCTTGGAATGAATAACCTCTTATAGTGTTCCAGATAGAATATTTTTAGTATTCTGTAATTGTATATACCCTGAATATGTCCAAGAATACTCTAATATATATCACAAATTATCTTGATAACATGAATATAAGATGATTCACTAAAATTTGTAAAATAGAATAAAATGTCCAGCTATTCCTTAATGGATTTTAAGTGTAATATCCCAGAAATGAATTTTAATAGAATATTATGCTCAATATATTTCTTAACATGTAATATAGAGCTTTAACTGAATAGTTATATTATATATTTTCTTAAATGTGACTATTATAAAATAGGAACTAATTGGTGGTACAAATATGAGTTACCACATTATGAAATATATATATAATGTTTCCAATAAATATAAATTTATTGATTAATTCATAGGAAATAAGTACCCAATGTTTAGTAATATCATTTTATATATCAAAAATATTTTTTTCTAGGAATTTGTATTATAGAATTTTGTGAGAAGATATTATAATAAATTCAAGGAACTTTTAGAAATTTATTTTTATAAAAAGGTTATCATTTTTAAATCAACATATCAACATTAACTTTAGGTAAATTTTTGATTATTTTTTGATAAATTTGTTTTTTTAATTCAAGACATTCTAATTTCTAAATAAAACTATATTTCTGTTTCTAGAATTCTTAATTCCACATTTTTAAATGAATTTTATTAAAACTTTCATCAGTTTTATTTTCTTAAAAATAATTAAATTAATACCTTTTTGATATAAGTTATACTCGATCTCAGTATAAAAATACATTTTGACTAAAATGGAATTTAAAAAACCCAGTTTTCTTTGAGATTTTTAATTTTATATTAAATTAATTTCATCCATTTTTAGTGATTTAATGTTGAAAAAAATGGATTCAATGTTTCGAATTAGTATTACCAAATTTTTCAATGATTCATATTTCATTTTTTGGTCATTATGAATGGTTACTATTGAAAATATTTATAACCGTAGTAAAAATAAATTCTGATAAATTAATGTAAAAAATAATGTTAGAAGAATATGAAAACTATATAAAATTTCTTTTACCCTCTTTTATGATTCAATTTCATCAATATTCATCTAGGTTTCAAATTTATGGCAACTTGGATCCTTTTTTCCGTGATAATGACCTATATTATATTTTAGGTGAATAAAAATACATAATTCCACTCCGCTAATTTCTAATATATCTTATATGTTCAATTAGGATAGAAATAAGTTTTGAAAGAATATTATTTGAAAATATTACAATAATTAAATTATTTTATAGGGTAATCTATTTCTGATTTTTCTGAACTATTTAATTATAATTAAATATTATACAATTCTAACATATTTGTTGTGTAAGCAGTGGAAATATAAAAGTAAATAATTATTAAATCATGAAAATTAATTTATTTAAGATGAATTATAGTTCCAAATGAATTTTATAGTTAATTATAATGTATTATTGATGTTTATATAGATTATATTTGAATGAAACTTCTTTCTTGATGTTTTTAAAGTAAATTGTTGTGAATAGTTCTTAAAATTACATTAATATAATTTTATGTTAAATAATATTTTATTAAATTTTTAAAAAATCATAAAATGTCAAAAAAGCGGAAATGTTTGATGGGAAATATTTTAAATTCCACCTTTATGGGAAAATTGGTAAATTATAATTATCATTTTTACAATTTAATATTGGAAAATTTGTGACTATAGTTGAGGTGAAAATTTTTCAACAAGATGGTCAAACTGAAAGATAAGTTTTAAAATACCATATAAACCAATGAATATTTTGGTAATTTTTTTCAACCATTTACTATATTTGATTCTAAATTATGACATTGGGTTAAAAATTCACATGAAATTTAATTTATTATATATCAATGTTTTTACTAATTCCCTTTGTGTTATTCCATTCACTATAAAAGGACACTCCTCCTTTCTATTATTTAGACCACATTAAGCAACGAAGCATGAAAAGATCATCCTTAGTTATCTTCTAAAATATATATTTATGATGTATAGGTTCATTAATTATTAAAATAAAATTCCAAGGGTACGTAAAGAGTGATCTACTGGTGGTATATCAAAGAAGTGATAATCATTTTTTCTGACACTATAAAATTTATTTCATCTTATACATCCTCTAAATCGATTCTACAAATCCAAAAATAATTACCCTAGTACCATTAATATATTTGGATGTTATTATGATTATTGGAAAACAATTTTCCAACTACTTTCAATCCTATTGAAAGCGAGAACATCTCCTATGTGTACTGATGACTAATTGTCTCCACATACGGGTGTAATTATATTTTCACCACCACTTAAATTGGATTGTTATAAATGTAACATCCTGGGTAATTATAAAATAATAAATTTTAATATTTATTAATATTTATGAAATATATAGTAATATTACCTTAAACTGTTTTCTATTTCTAATAGTGTACCCAACATGCAACAATGAGTTTCTCTCAAAGCATATGTTTCACGCAAGAATTAGTTATACCGAAAAAATAATGTATTGGTGGTAGTTTAAGCTTAGCCATTGTATCAGAAATAATGAATAAAACTAAATATTTTTTGTTTATAAATGTTTTTCAAATGTTCCTACATTCATCCCATAAATTTTGTAGGCTTAAAATAAGAATAAATTCAATTTTAAGTGTTAAAAACTCTAATATTTTTAAATAATAGTTTTTCCGCCTTTTCCAGGAAAACCCATTTTAAATATATTTTTTGACACATTTATAGTTATTATATGGAAAAGTAAACTTTTTTTGAAATCAAATTTTCAAAATTTACTTTGGGTGAATTTTTGGTACTTTTCTAGGAAATTTGATTTTTTTAATGAATAGTGAATAATACAAAATATTAGTTCATAACTTCTTTTACAAAAAATTTATTTATGTAGTTAAATTATGTCTGAAATTCGTTTTAAAGTATAATTAAAGAAATGTTTTCATATTTTATTCAATATATGTCATTGGAATCAATTTCATACTGAACTTGGTTATAAAAGCTTTGTGAACTTTGGTACGTTTTAACTCTAAAACCTCATTTTCAAAATCTATCAATGGGATTAATTTTAAATTAATTTTAGCCATTTATGTGAATATAATTTCAGAAAAACATACAAAAATGGTCATAATATGTAATATATTTAAAACATAGTAGGATTGACTTATTATTTTTTTAATTGGACGTTTAGTATTTTTTTTACAACATGTAAGTTTAAATATGGTAATTAAGGGTAAAAATAATATTATAAGAATTATAAAATTACAATAACAATGGTCCTAATTTCACTGGATGGGTATTTTTTGATAAAACAAATCTTTGGGTCTATTTTTAGTAAAAATTTTGTCCACATGGATGACTTTAACCATTTTATTGTATTTTATTAAAAGAAAAGGCAATTTTGTCACACTCTTATTTTTAACAAGTATGATATTTCTAATATGGGGTTATATAATGGATTTTTTTGACTATAAGTAGTATTTATATATATATAATGTTAAAATACATCATGGTAATTTATTTATAATTTTTAG
This sequence comes from Viscum album, assembly GCA_963277665.1. Lineage (NCBI taxonomy): Eukaryota > Viridiplantae > Streptophyta > Magnoliopsida > Santalales > Viscaceae > Viscum > Viscum album. Next base: position 1,408,727,747 of record OY728134.1, read on the forward strand.
GAAATAAATAAATAAATAAAATGGGGACACAATGATTATGTAATAATTGATTAATTAATGGAAGAATCAAATAAATGTTATTAAACAAATTAAGATAAATACAATTTTGTATAACCAATGTCATAAAAAACTTTTACGGATGAATTGGAAATGTTAGGGAAGATTTAATATAGTTTTATAGAAAATATCAAGTTGTTATGATATTTCTAAAATGTCATGTAATTAATAGTCTCAAAATTGACATAATTGATATCATAAAATAAATGATATAAAAATTATAAAAATATAAAATTCTGCCACATAAATTACATGATTCTAAAATTTTCAATAATTAATCATTTATTGGTCTTTTTTCATTTTTTAATTATATTAACCATCAAAGCATAATTTCACGATATCACGCTGTGAATCAAAAAGGTTAAGCAGGGGTTTACACCATAAGAGATGATTAAAAAATTGTTACAACTTATCTAATTTTCATTTTATGAATTATATTAGAACTAAAATCATTAAATATTATAAATAAATGAATTTGGAGCCATTTATAATAGAAATATAATATATATTAATTTAATACTCGGAGGAATTCCAATAGTGCCCATCCCATCTCCTATAAAAGGCACCCATTTTTCTCTATTAATCCCACCTCAAAACATATTTGGTTAAGAACATATATAGCTAAATACCTTCTTAGAATCCCTACCCACATTATAAAGGCCTTAATTTATGTAGAAACCCCTCGTTAGATGTCTTAATGTGTTCATCAAAGGAGACTGTCCGAGGAGAAGGCACCGTATTTATTTAAATGTTTCTATTTTATTTCTTATTCTAATTCCTTAAATTATACTTCCAAATTAATTAAATAATATATAAATCACTAAAATTATAATTATATATTATTATGTTGATATCATCACCTAAATCCTTCTCTACTTCTATAAACTGGTAGAAGAATTAATCGTATGTGCGTATGTGTGAACCATCACCTCCAAAGACTTATATAATTCATTTTCCATTACCAACCCTCAATATTGGTTATAATGATGGAATTAATGTTTATATATTGTATTAATGAAATATTTATAATTATAATATAATTATATATAAATTAAATTCTTACTTTCCATGCACATAAAAATGATAACGTCTTTCATGCGTATGTGTGGACTATCACCTCTAAGAATCAATGTAATTCGTTTTTCATCACCACATCACATGGATGATATATATAATTATATTTAAATGAATAATATTATGTTAATGATATTATTTTCATTATTCAATGATAAATTTTTAATTACCTTATTGACATAATTCTCATTGAAAAATGGAAATGTTATTCATGCATACATATGACCTACCATCTCTATGACTATAATGTCGTTTATTTTTCATAACCATACATATATAGTGTGATTTAAAAGATTAATTAATTTATAAAAGTGATTTTTTTGTCATTAATATTATTCTAGATATGATTAAATATTGTACACTCTGACTAAATACATAAAACCAAATTCATTTTGGGATCAAGTACCAAATATCGACAAAAAGTTTAACATGAACTTAAAATAATAATTAATTATTATAACATAATAATATGTGATATACAATGAATAATAAATTTTAAAAATGTTCTCAAACACGTAAATAATTAATCCATTATTATTGTTTAAGAATACAAATATTACACATGACGAGTCAGACTCAGGGCAATGGACTTTCATTTAAAACTGTATTTGAAAGTTCATTTTTTTCAAACTTTTTAATAAAAGAAGAATGGATTGTTTTTTATCTTTTATGACATGAGTGGTTTCTCTTCCTTTCATGATTATTTATTAAATTAAGATTCTCTTTATATTATTTCATAGTTCATTTTTGAATAAAATTGTTTCATTAGTATTTGCACGGTTTTTACATTTTTAAAACTGGGTTTTTAAATGAAAATCGTATTTTGATATCTGAAAGTGTTCTGACTATGGGTTTAAAACTATTTTAAGGGTTTCATTCATGATATTTTTCATTTAAATCGTTTATTATGGTTTTATACCATTATATCCCTTGATATTATGGATTGATTCCCATTATAGCTCAATATATGTCGGGTTGATCCCATTATAGCTCAAGATATGACACATGATCCCAAATAGATCTCTCCAATGAATTTGGTACATCAGAGATAAAACTAGAACATAAAGTTATATCATTTATAAGGTTGAATTTATGTTTGACAAGGTAATTATTTTATAAGGTACCTGTGTTATACTTATATAGATGATAATAAGTTTTTCAGGAATGAGGTTTTAATTGTTTTCATGTTTTCACTAGACTAACAATTTTTTCATTATGCACCATACTGAGAGTTTTTTTCTCATCCAAGGTCATAAAATGTTTTGGAAAGAGTATAAGGATGGTTAAAATAATAGAGGAAGTCAGGATTAATTTAATAAATGTTTTTATCAAGAAAAATAATTCATTTTTTTAATGTTTTAGATTTTGAAAAAATGGATATTGACTAGAAGCGTATACTTTGTATTGTTTGAGTTGTTATGTGATAATTATAGCCTAATTATCTACATATATATACCAGAAAATATCCTTAATGTGAATGTGATTAAAATTCATGACTTAACTCAAGATTAATTAATGTTTAAGGCTGGGGCCTTATAGTTGGTAATAAAGGTCAGTTTAGAGAACTTTAATGGTTAGGATATTGTAAATATAATATCCATAAAAGTTTTTAACATTATTGTTATATTGAAATGATAATTCATTTGAATAATACCATGTTTATTCTTATAAGATATATCTATTCAGAATGGTTTTCTACAGAGGAAATATGGTAGTTATAGGGAGAAAGCATCAAGGGGAAAATGTCCTTCTAAATCAACATACTGAGACGGTCGGAATTAAAGCATAATGATTTGGTTCTATGATGGATCTGTTGAAAAATTATATAAATGGTTATAACTTCCATTAATGAGAAAAACCAGATCAACAATTGCGGAATATTTCACCAATGGATCATTTTACGAGACAACATCCTCATACATTTAGTGGAACCCCAGATCCAGTGTTAAAAAAAAGGGTGAATCAACATTCTAGAAAATCAATTTATAGTCATTGGGCATTCATAAAGAAAAAAGGTAACCCTAGATGTTTATCATTTTAAAGGTGAATCTGACCAATGGTGGGAACTAGTTAGTAATAAATGAAATAAATATGATCATGATACTTTATAATGGGACGATTTTAAGAATCTTTTTCTAGAAAAATATTCTTCTAAAATTGTTCGAATCAGATTGGAGAAAAAATTCATGGAAATGAGGCATAAATATCATGATTCTATGGATGCGTATGACTCCAATTTTATGAAACTTTACAGGTATGTACATGTTTTTATTCAGGGATTTGTTAATAAAATTAATTGATTTTACACTAGTTTAAAACCGATTTTATGAGGAGATTTGTTTTTAGGATAATTTAATAGCTAATAGAAAACTTTTTTGTTTTGATAAAATATTTCTTATGGAGTTCTCTGAAATGTATTTACATCATGATAACTTGAATAAAAAGTGGTTGGGTTGGAAGGAATTTGGGAAGAATTCATCAATGAAATCTTGAGGTAAGAAAATAAAATTCCCTCATAGTGAGAAGTGTGGTAAAAAGAATCATAAATAATTTATTGTATGTTTTGGGAAGTTCTACCATTGTGGAATGTATGGACATATGTCTCATGAGTCCATGGAAAATTAACATAAAAATAATGAGATACTGATTGGAATATGATTTAACTGTAATGAGTTGGTTACTTTTTCTAATGTGTGTCCAATATTAGTTACTCAAAGGGGAATCAACAAGATTGGAAATAGAAAGCTATAGATAAATCCTTTAAAACTACATAGAAATATTTTAATATCTAAAATGAAGTGGTATCAGGTACATTACATGTTTTTATATATTTTTCAAACATGTTGACTGATTCTAGGTCTATAGATTCAATTATTTCTCAGAAATTTCCCTGTAAATTAGAAATTCCACCTCAATAAATAAAGCTTTAAATCATGTAAAAACACATAGGGGAAATATAGAGGAAAAAAGAACATATAAAATATTACTATCATTGTATGTGGAATGAATTATTCTAAAAACCTTATTGTTTTTACTCTACTAGAGTTTGATGTTATTCTAGGTATATATTTTCTTTTAGATTATCATGCTAAGCTAAATTGTAGACCTAAAGATGTTTACTTTTATAAATATTTTTAGTTTGTGTAAAATAAAGAACCCATGTCATTAAAAAATATCATGATATCAAGAAGCTATTAAAATATAGAAATGAATGTTATTTAGAACATATTTTTTTAAACAAAGTAACTATTCAGATTAATGATGTGGTGATGGTAAATGAGTATCTAGATGTTTTACATGATGAGTTTTCTGGTATTATACATGATCGAGAAGTTGAATTTTCTACTATTTAGTTCCTGATGCTAATCCATTTTCTAAATTTTCATATCAAATGGATCAAATGAAACTTTTAGAGTTGAAGAAGAAAGGACATGAGTTATTAGATTAAGGTTTCGTCCACCCTTGAACATAACCACCGAGTTCTCCTATATTGTTTCTTAAAAATACATATGTTTCAATGAGATTTTTTATTTATTATAGATCCTTGAATAACAACCATGTTAAGAGAAAGTATCCTTTAACATATATCAATGATTTGTTTGATCATCTCTAGTAAGCACAATATTTCTTTAAGGTTTACTTGAGGATGGGGAACCATCGTGTGAATGTAAGGAAAATAGAAATTCCAAAGATGGTGTTTTGGTCTAGATATGGGCATTATAAATTTTTAGTTATGCTATTTGGATTAACTAATGAGACTATTGTATTCATGGATCATATAAAGATAATATTTCTTGAGTTCTCAGTTAAGTTTTTGGTCATGGTTATTGTTGACATTTTTGTATTTTGTAAAATTAAATAGAAACATGAAATAAATATAAAGTTTGTTTTGTGAACCATGAAAGAAAATAAAACGTATCGGAAATTTAGAAAGTGTGAATTATAGCGGAAAAAATTTTCATTCCTCTCTATGTTTTTTTCAAAAGATAGAATAACTATCGATATTTCTAAAATGAATGTTTTTATGAATGTCCAAGACCCACAAATATATCCGATATTTATAATTTTCTTGGTTTAGTGGGATATTAAAAACGTTTTGTTGAACAATGTTCATTTTTATCTATCCCAATGAGTAAGTTGACTTGAAAAGGGGTTAAGTTTATCTAGACAAAATAATGCATTGATTATTTTCAATAATTGAAAAGAAGATTTGGTGAATGAACTTGATAAAGCACTACCTTCCAAAAATGGGAAAATGTTCATCTATGGTGATGATTTATTGAATGTAATTGGTTGTGTCCTAATGTACAATGATCAGGTAATTTCATATGTTTCAGATAAGTTAAAACCTCATGAGTTAAATTACCATACACATGATTTGGAATTACTTTCTATTGTATTTATATTAAAAATTCAGAGGCACTATTTGTATGGATTAAAATGTAAAATATATACTGATCACTAATTTTTTATATATATATTCACTCAAAAATAATTGAACATGAGACAGAGAATATTATTAAAACTAATCAAGGATTATGATTTCTCGATTCATTACCATCCTGAAAAAGTAAATAATGTGTCTGATTATTTGAGTTGAAAAAATAATTCTATATTAACCATGTCTTGATTGGAATATTAACCTTTGGTTAATGATTTGATGATTTTTGGATTTTAATTTGATGATGTAGGAAATTCCCTTATATTTTTAGGCGATTTTTTATTCATCTCTATGAAATAGAATTAAGAAAACACAGAAAAAAATCATTAGTTATAGAAAAAGCTATAATTGGTTCCAAATAGTAAGTTTCCTGAATTTAACATTTAAAAAGATTGTGTTTTGATATTTTGGGATGATATTATATGTTACTTGTGATTCATAGTTGACGAAAGAGTTGTTATGTTAAGTTCATAATTCATTGATTTCAGTTCAACTTGGAAGTGCTAAGATATACGAAGACCTTCAAGAGTATTGCTAGTGTGATGTAATAAAAGAGATATTACTGACCTCACCCTTAGATAAATGAATTGAAAATATATTAAATATAAGAAGAAGTTATAGAAAGGAATCATTCATCATTTTCCAGCACCATATTGGAAATGGAAAAATACATCTTTACACAATATAGTGGGATTAAAAAATACTTCTCGAGGTTACAATGTGATTTAGGTTATTATTGATCAATTGACTAAATCATCTCATTTTCATCCTATTCAAGACAATCCATCTCTTGATTAAAATTCTCTATTGTATCATAAATATATATTTAGGTTATATATAATTAATATCTCCATTATAGTAGGTCATGATCCTAGGATCACTTCTGAATATTTTGAAACAACTTTATAGTCATTAAACACTGAATAAATTTTTCATCACAACTTTTCAACCTCAATCAGATGGGAAATCAAAACATACAATTTCTACCATGTAGGATATGATACGTACTATTTTATTTAATTACTAGGGATTTTAGTTTCAACATATTTCTTTGGTTGAGTTTCCTTTTAATAATAGTTTTTATTCCAGTATATATATGTAACTATTTGAGGCATTTTATGGAAAGTGGTTTCAAACCCCATATTTTTGGGAAATGAAGTTGATGGGACTAGATTTGGTATAGGAAATGACAGATAAAGTTCAACTGATTTAGTGAAACATGATAATGGCTTAGAGAAGATGAAATTGTAATAAGGATAACCAGAGGATGGATATTTATTTTGAGTTTGGTGATCATATCTTTCTAAAAGTTTCTCTATAGAAAAGTGCGATGCATTTTGATAATAAAGGGAAGTTGAGTCCATGGTTCATTAGACCCAATGATATCCAAGATAATGTTGCATCAATTTTTTATCAAGTGAATTTTCCTCTGAGTTTATCCCAAGTTGATTTTTTTTATGTTTCGTTGTTTTTAAATTATGTTATGGATACATCTAATGTTTTGAGTTCAGAAGTTGTTCAATTGGAAAAAAAATATTTCTTATGTGGAACAAACAATTTAGGTTCCTCACCGTTGATATTAGGTATTGTAGAATAATGTGATTCATTTGGTTATGGTTTTATGGAAAACCCATATGTTTGAAGAGTAAACATGTGAATTTGAATGTTATATGAGATAAAAGTACCCTCACTTATTTGATAAGTGAATACATTGAGAGGATGCAATTTCCAAAAGGGGAGAAGGATGTTATATCCTAGGTAATTATAGAATAAGACTCTCTCATGATTATTAATATTTATGAAGAGACGGTAATTTTTACAAAAGTGGGGAGCTATTTTAGATTGTGTACCATAAAAAAACAAGGAGTTTCTCCAAAATCATACATTGCAAACAAGTCTAAGTTATTGCGAAAAAATAATATATTGTTCATATTATTATTTCGAGTGTTAGTTATTTCCTAGACATTATATCAGTGATAATGAATAGAACCAACTATTTTATTACTACGATTTTTTATAAAATGTTTTTAAATTCATCCAATATATTTTTTATGCTTAAAATATTAATATATCCAACTTTAGGCATAAAGAACTCAAATATATTTAAAAGGTAGTTTTTCCACCTTTATCAAAGAACCCATTTAAAAAGTAATTTTTTTAGTACTTTTAAGAAATGTTATACGAAAAATTAAACCTTTTTTAAATAAAAATATAAAAAATTACTTTGGTTGAATTTTTGGTATTTTTCTTATAACTTTCATATTTTTGATGAATAGTGAATAATACAAAATATTAGTTCAAAATTGATTTTTTGTAATATTTATTTATATAGTTAAATTGAGTTTTCAATTAGTTTTAAGGTATAATAAAATCATGTTTTTAATATTTAATCCAATTTAGGTCACTAGAATCAATTTCACATTGAAAATTGATGTAAGAACTTCTTGACCTTTTGAATGTTTTTACTTTAAAAAATCATTTTCTCGATCCATCAACGAGATTAATTTTAGAAAATTATTTGCATTGATATTTGAAAAATTGATATTCAATGTTTTAATCATTATTATATTTACATTTTAATAGTATCAACTTATTTTTTGTGAATACCATCTTTAGTATTTGTTTTCCATAGGTGAGTGTAAATTAGGTAATTAAGGGTAAAGATAATATTATAAGCATTATAACAATACCCTAAAACTCATCCAAATTTCATTGGATGAGTATTTTTCAATATAAATAATATTTGGGTTGATTTTTAGGACCACTTACAGCAACATGGATTACTTTGACCCTTTTATAATATTTTATTAAAAGAAAATCCAATTTTGTCACGCTATTATTTTTAACAAGTAAAATATTTTTTATATGGGGTTATATAAGGTATATGTTCACCTATAAATAAATTTTTTAAATTTAAAATGTTTACCTAAAAAATGGTAATTTATTTATAAATTTTAGGAAATAAATAATTTAATTAAATATTTATGCAATGAGGATGCATGAATTGCATCATTAACGGATGAATCAAATAAATGATATTAATAATCTTAAAATAACTATAATGTATATAATTTATTTCATCCATGAATTTTTTGGATTACATTGACATGTTAGGAATGAGTGAATATTGTTTTTCTGATGATATCAAGTTGTTATGATATTTTTAAAATGTCATGTAATAAATAGTGTCAAAATTGACATAATTGATTCTTAAAATAAATTATATTATATTAAATGATATAAAAATAAAATAAAATCTCAAACTTGGACACATAATTGGTATGAGTATAAATGTGTAATTAATGGATTATTTATTAGTCTTTTTTCATTTTATTGTAATTATATTAAATATAAATTGTAAATATCATGGTAATAATTAAAAAGGTTAATTAAGGAAAAACCATAAGATAAGGATTAAAAAATTGTACATACATATATGATATTAGATTTAATGAAATTTATTGAACCAAAAATTATACCATATTGTAAATAAATCACTTTGGACCCAATTTGAATAGAAAATGCATTTACATTAATTTAATACTTTGAGGAATTGTAAGAGTGCCCATCCACTCTCCTATAAAAGGTCACCATTTCTTCTCTATTCTTCATTACTCAAAACCTATTTGGATAAGCCAATATATAGACCAATAACTTCCTAGAATCCCTACCCACATTTTATAGACCATATGTTTTGTAGAAATACCTTCTTTTGTGGTGTTAAGGTGTTAATCAAAGGAGATTGTCTGAAGAGAATGTATCATTTTAATTTAAGTGTTTTTATTTTATTTTTTCTTCCACATACTTGAAATATACTTCCACCATGAAAAAATAAAACCTAAATAATAATAAGTAATATTATTTTTATTATGTTTATATCATCATCTAAATCCATCTACACGTCAATAAAATAGGGAACAAATTAATCATTTGTGTGCATGTGTGAACCCTCACCTCCACAAATCGATATAATTCCTTTTTCCATTACCGACTCTCAAGATTTGTTATAATGATGTAATTAAAGTTTATATATTATATTAATGATATATATATCATTATAATATAATAATATATCAATTAAATTATTAATTTCCAGGTATATAAAAATGATAACGTCGTTCGTGCGTAGGTGTGAACTATTACCTCCACGAAGCAATGCGATTTGTTTTTCTTCATCAAATCACATTGATGATATATATAAGTATATTTAAATTATTAACATGATATTAATGATTTTATAATCTTTCATTAATGATAAAATTATAATTACTTTATTTCCATAATGATCATTGAAAAATGAAAATGTTACTCATGCATTTGTACAACTTATCGTCCCCATAACTATAAGATTGTTCATTTTTATTAACCATACATAAATGGATTGATTAAAAAATATAATTTATGTATAAAGGTTATTATTATGTCATTTATATTATTCTATAGATGATATAATAATGAAAACATTGAAAATAGACATCACACTGAAGTCATTTTTGGCTGAAGTACTAAATATTGAAAAAATGTCTGATATGAACATAAATAATTAAGTAATTATTATATCATGATAACAAGTGATAAAAAGGATTGAAAATTTTAAAAATGTTTTGGGAAAATTAAATAATTAACATAAACTTATTATTTAGGAATAAAAATGCTTTCTGTGATGATTTAGACTTAGGTTCAGGGACTTTCATTTAAAACTTTCTTTTAAAGTTCATTTTTCATCTCTTTATATAAAAAAACCATAATATTTTTTACCCTATATAACATGATTAGTTTCTCAAGATTTCATGTCTCTTTATTACTTTATATTTTTCATTTTAATATTTCATATTTATTTTTCAAGAATATTATTTCCATATTATGTGCGCATTTTTTATATTTTTAAGAGTAATTATTTTACAAGAAAAAGATATTTTAGTTTCTGAAAGTAATTTTATTATGGGTTTAAAAGTGTTTTATTCATGATATGTTTTTGGACATTTTTTATTATGGTTTGAACTCATTATAGCTTAATATATGATGGTTTTAGCTCCATTATATCTCAGGATATGCCAGGTTTAGCCCATTATAGCTCAAGATATGGCAGGTGAGCCCCGTTATTGCTCTCTGATGCGTTGTGTACTCTGAAGAAGGAATTTAAACAGAAGGATATTACATTCTTTAGGGTTAATGTTGGTGTGATATGGAAATTATGTCTAAATACTCCTTCATGATGTGTTTATGCATGGCAATGAGGTTTTAAGAAAGGGGGTTTTAAGGGTTTTCTTATTTTCATCGGACTAATGATTTCTTTCTTTATGTCCCTTATTGAGATTTTTGTGATAATAGTATGTAATAATATGTTTTCCACATGGTATAACGATGAGTATGAAAAGATAGTATGTCAACAAGAATGTTATGAATATTTTTATCATGAAAAAGAATTAATTTTTTTAAAAAAAATTAGATTACGAAAAAATGGATAGTGATTAGAAGTGTTTATATTTTAATATTTGAGGATTTATATAATAGTTATGGCCTAATTCTCTAATACTCAAAATTTCAAATCATCCTCAATGGTAATGGAAGTAAAATTAATGACATATCTCAAGATTAATTAATGTTTAATGTTGGGGAATTATAATAAAGATATGAATAGTCAATATATATGATACTAATGAAATAATTATGTTGCTGGAAATATAATATTTCACTTAAATTTATACTCGTGTACTTATTAAAAACTGAAAATGGCGCTTGGTCATAACTGTTAAAAGCCACCCCTATGAATAGATCCGATTAATTTTTAATTTATTCCATTCATAGATGATCCCAAATAAGTATATAATATATATATAATATATTTATATCATAATTAACATTATTTTTATGATGAAACCATGAGAAAGATTCAAGGACCAAAACTACCGAATTGAAACTGATATGAAAAATGAGAAAGGTAACAGTCAGAAATGATGATTTCAATAAAGAATTATTAATAAAAGGGTATTGAAATTTTATTAGTGGATAATATATAATATTATAATAATGTGTATGGTTCTAGTATATGTGTATAATAAATTAAAATTTATTATATAGGAGGTCAAAATCCATTATGAAGAATACCAGTCCTAAGGTAGGGGTTTATTTCACAATCTCATTCTCATTAAGAACAATTTATTAGGGAATTAAAAAATATCTGTCTTTTAAACCACATAAAAATTTATCTCCTTTGGTTTTTATTGAGTTTTCAACCATTAGATCTATTCAAACATTATTTAGCACTAAAAAACCCAACAATATTTTTAAAAAATAGAAACAAACTATATTTTTTGATTCAGCCAAGAAAACGTTTCTTCCATGTCAATATTTTTAATTAAATATTTTGATGGATGTTTTTGATATCCTCCAATTATTTATTAAATTAATTTTTTATCATGTTCAAATTTATATAAAACAGTTTAAAAGGATCCAAATATTAACTTTTCAAATAAAACAAAATTGTTTAAAGGTGCAAACAAATTTTTTTAACATACACTTCATGAATGACACTTCTCACTATCATGACTACTCTTTACTTCAAAGATTCTTTTACATTATTTCCTCTTTAATTAAAAAGAAAAAAAATTATAATATTTAGAAAAAATTCATATTCTAAATATGTGATTTCTAAATAAAAAAATAATTTTTTCAAGAAATCATAAATTAATCATTTATTTTTATTTTTATCTATGTCCACATACATTGGTGAATCTTATGATTAAATGAGGATATTATCGAATGATACCTTTTGAAATATTTCTCATGATTTATAATATCATTTTGAAAGGGGAAACTACTAACATTTCAGGTTATAGTTATTCCAATACAGACAATTATTTATTTTTAAGGCATGTCAATTACATTGTATTGATTATTTATGTCATGAATGCATTATTATTTTTATTTCATAGATGGGGCTTGGAATTACATATGACCTTGATGTATCAGTCAATTTCTTGGGACCAAACTGGTTGGTTATTTGGCCTTGAGCTTACCCATTAATATATGATGTCTTGGTATGAGGCTTCATTGGTATGTTTTAGATGTAAAGAATTATATATTTCCTTATTATGAAATATCTTATTGATTAACATGTGATTGTTTGAGAAATTGTGTTATTCGTGGATACATATCACGATACCGTGATTATTTATGTAGAACTATTTAAAAATCATTTATTCCTTCTATATTATACATTCCTTATTTATTATGTGATATATTAAATTGTACACATTCCATTACTGTGCTTCTAAGATCACCCATTTCTTATGTTTCCTTCCCCCAAGATCCCAAGATATACACTATAATTGATATTAATGGATATTGTAGAGAGAATAATGATGTTATCAATGAAAAGATTCTATTTTATTTTATATTTTCAAATGTAATCTGAGATTCAAGCATGTATCTAGTTTTTGAGGACTATTAAAAAATTTAGTCCCTTAAGATGTAATCACATGTATCTAGTGACATCTAAATAAAGTAACTATCGACTTTAGGATACTTGGGTTAGGGTATTTATAGTGGTAATCATATAATGTTTGGTATAAACCTTTAAAAATAGATTTAGGAAAGCATAGATGAAATGTGAAAACATAAAATTATGGCTAAATAAGTATACCAATATATGATTCATAAAATGATTATAGGTGGGTTTCTGAATGAACAAAATTAGTGAAAAATTGAGTTTTAGGAAGAACATGGAGGAATGAAGTTTCAGCTTCCTAAATTTAAAAAATGTGGGAAGAAGAACCTAAGAGAGTTTCTCAAAGGAAGGGGAAGACGTTTCCTATGTATAAATTATAGGATTATTGAAATTATTTATGATGGAATTCAACATATTAAGTGTTGGGAACATAGAAATTATTGTATTAAATTCCCTAATCCAATAGCTAACTTATCGAGTATGAAAGTTACTATATTATTCTTATAATTCAAGTGGAGGGATTGAGGTGTTTATGTGTTGTGATTTAAGAAGTCTATTATAGAAGTGTAATATCAAAGTTATTTTGGTTATAAAAATCATGGAACATCAAAGTATTTTTATACAATACTTTTCTTAAGTATTTTCAAGCTTACATTGAATAACATTGATAATGTAGAAAAGACACCTAGTGATAAGGTGTTATTATTTTTTGTAAAATACATGATTGGGGGATATGTGACCCTTAATATGTGTCTGGCGGTGTGATACTATTTTTTATATGGGATAATGAGATGAATTATCTTTCTAAAGTAAGTTGGATAATATTTGTGACTTTGAAAATTATTAGTGATTTGATGACCAAAATGATGAAGTTTAATGCATTTGGATTTAGGAAATATATTTTTTATCTGTACTTTTATGTGAGGATTAAGGTATAGTTAATTTCTGGAGGAAAAAATGTTTTAATTGAGGTTATATAGTGATTCGTGTTATTAAAATTTTTTTATAGAATATATGATTAAGTTATTAAAATGTTTGGGGGTTATTATTGAGGTTATAGAGATTAATGTATTATATTTATCCACACTGTATTACACATGATAAAAAGTTTGATTTTATTAAATATTTAGAGTCTAAAAAAATGAATTATCATTATTTTATTGAACTTATGATATGTTAACGTTAATTTTAGTTCTTTAGCAATGAAAAATTACGCTTGAATATTCATTTCATAGAGTAAGATATGTACTAGAAATTTATTAAATCATAACCAAATGATGGAATTATTCTTATGAAAAGGAATGAAATCAAGTATGTAAAATTTTCCCTGATCCCTATCGTGATAGTAAAATAACCCCTCAAATTTTTTGAAAATAATCATAAAATAAAAATGTCTTTTTTTTCATTTATTTCATATAAAAACATTGTCTTTTAACCAATGATTTATTTATGGTTTTCCAGCCACTAATTATTTCTTGACCATGTTCTCTATCACTCATTATTAGTATATGAATTTCATTTTTATCATCCATGTATATATTTTATGGTCTCGCCAATGTTAGCCTTATTTGGGAACCCACTTATGTCTTATTCCAGGAATCCTTTAGATTTCCAACTTCCTTTCATTAAGATTTTTTTTATTATTGAACATTGTGGGTTTTAAAAAAGGTGATTTAAAAAATCAAATCTTTGATAACTAAGATAAAATTGGTAGGACACAGTTTATTTATGTAAGGGATAATTTAATTACACAACAATTTAGTTTAAAAAATTGTCTACTAAATAGATTTATTATAATATCTCAACCATCATTTTCTAGTATAATCAATAATTATTTCTATTTCCTCTTATTCTCTTGACTAATTTTGAGAAGAGACATGTTCATGTATGGTCTTAAGGGTTTCAAAAATATTTTTTATGATTAAAAATATGTTTTTGGAAAAATCCTACAAAATCTTATGGTACCAGACCACAACACTCAAAAGAATGCTACAGAGGAGTCAGCTGCACCATGGAGATAATTGTTGAGAAATTTGGGCACTGTTGGGGATAAATCTATTTCATAGTGAGGATGGTGATACTGTAGTGACCCCATAACCTGTAGGGTACTCTATAGCCTCTTCCATGAAGAACTTATTTTTGGAAGGGATGCACAATAGTTCCATAGACTATGCTGTAGAGTTGTGTTCTCCATCTGTTTTAGATGTTTGGTACCATTTGGTTTATTAGGTGTTATTCCTTTTAAATGGGTTCTTTGATGTTTTTTTGAGGACATGTTTTGGGTATTAAATTATAGAAATAGAGAGAGAGAAAGAGAGATAGAGAGAGTTATGAGGGGTTTTACAAAAGGATTCAACCTATAAAATACACAGCGTTCCCGTTGGCATGATGTTCAATAAAAATATTGGAAGTAATGTTACAGACCCAACTCAACACTTGAGTACCCATGTTATGCCATAGTGGTTTGAGTTACATGTGGCTCTACACCGCATCCCCTCTCAATTCCATATGGGTAATATTTCAGTGGTTCTTATTCCATATTTGTCCTTCTTTTATGTTATCTCCATACCCTCTGCTCCATAGAGGTACATTATAAGGCACAACATGGTATCCTATGTGTAGTGATCATCTCTTATGGGAAACCATAGAGTGTTAATAGATTATTCTTTGTACTGACTTGCTTGAAACGTGGATCCTCCATGTTTCCTAAATGATTTTACTCCTTTCAGATCCCTTGTCAGGGTGTTAGGATATTATTATCAAGGTAGGAAGTTTCATAATATATTCATATTGTTTGAAACCATTAATTCTTATATTTTACATTTGATTTCCAATAAATTTCTAAATATTGAGTTTGTTTTTTGATAAATTGATCCTGAAATTGAACGATATGTGATGGAAAGTGTTTTGAGGAAACTAATTATTTATTTTTAGGAGAAGTGTTCGTCAAATATTATTATGACTACAAATTATATATTTTTTGAACATAAAAGGAATGTGATATCTTTGGTTTCAAAAGTGACGATTCAATGGATTCTGATAAAAACAATTTTATTTGAATTATTTAAATAAAAGGAATTAGTTTATATAAAAACTATTTGATGTTGTATTTTTAGAAAATGGGATCTGTGTTGATAAAAAATATTTATATATTTTTTAAAATAATGAAATGAGTTTATGATAGAAACCATTTTAAGTTGGTTTTACATATCAAAGTCATGTTTTCAAAATTGAATTGGGGGATAATGAAATAAGTATGGAGGTTATTTTTTAATGAATTACACCCCTTTGTTAATAGAATGATTTACCTTGAAGTATATGGGAGATATGGTAGTTAATAAAGAATAACACATTATAGGCATGTATTAGATCTTACTAAAATTGGATTGATAGAGAATATACTACTAAATCAACTAGAGGGTAGGAAGATTAATCTTAGGGGTATTATCCTTTTCATCATTAGAGATTTTCCCTATGCGCATTAGAATCCTTATTTCACAATATACGTGTTAAAATCCTCAGCCATCCTACCCTTGGGTCTCTTAACCATGGTATTATGATTGAAAATGACTTTGTATGCTTTATGATATAAATTTCTCACTCAATTCAGTATTGATGGAAATTATTATTCATGACCTATTGTGATAAATAATTTATTCATGACTATTTGAAAAATATGATTGATTTTGACTTCTTTGATGTAAAATCTATGGTACTTACTTTATAATGGTCATTGGAAATGTTTTTTCAAGAATTTTTTTGATATGAGCTATGAAAATGTTTCCATGAAGTGTTTTATTTATATTAATAAAAAATGGATAATCTAACGTGGTTTTCTTATGAAATTATTGGTGAAATATTACTGGGCTTGTAGCTCACACCCTATCATTTCCATCAGGTGTTTGTATATTTCTATATGCTAGATCTAGGTAAAGGTAAGGCACCACTCAGAGGTGGAGTGTGAAACAGACATATAGGTCCTTTGTGAATTGGAAACATATGATGAAGTCTGTGGTCTACTAGTTTTTCTGGGTTTTTATTCTATTTTAGTGAAATATATGTTGGTCTTGTAGAACATTTCCTAATATAGATTGTTTTCCATGATGACTATCTTTATATTCCTCTTTACTTTTTTTTGTAACTATTTTGAAATCATTTATTCTTTACTCTTGTGGATTCCATGGTTCCTATCACTAGTTTGTGGGGTTCAAGAACACTCTTTGGTCCATGGCATAGCTGACTCGGCTATTGATGTAAATGGGTATCTAGGTTGGTTCATAAAAAATTTGAATCAAAGGGAGGTTTTGACCTCCTATATTTTGTCTGCATGCAGTATAGGACAATATCATAGAGACTTAATCTGTTTTTTTTTGTGATTTTTAAACTAACTCTCATTGTGATGAATCATAAGATACCATGGTTTTTTTGCTAAAGAGACTTCAAAAAAAGTAACATTCAGATTGTAGAACATTCCTTGGATTTGTTCAAAGTTTTTTATAACCCTGTTGATTTCCTCATTTTTGATTTTATGATATCATGTATCTAGATTGATTTTTTCCTCTATATTTTGTAGTACGATGCCCCTAAGAACATGTCTACATATACATAAAAGGTATATTTTGATGAACTATTTATAGAAAACCCTCCAGTTGATCATATCCTACTGGATGTTATTTTTCATGTGATCCATGCTCTGGGATAGGTAGAAGCACCTCTTCTAGATAGGGACATAGATGTTTTACCTAGGAGTAATGATTGAAGAGGCCATGAAAAAGATTTTTTTCACTTCAAACCACTATTTTTCCTGGGTTCTATCAATCCTCAGAAGGCAGATGATGGGTGGAATAAGTTTGAATAACTCTTTGAGTTCTCATAGATGAATAATTTTGTTAAGGTGAAATGTGATTGATTTAATATTGAAGGGTCCAATAGGAGATAGTGGTACTCGATTGTTGAGACATGGACGAATATTGGTATGGAGTGGAAATACATAAGGGATATTTTCACATTACAGTTTTATATAGAGTCAGTGGTGTGGTATAAATCAATGGAATTCCATGAACTCAAGAAAATTATTTTTTTGACTCATTATGCCAATCACTTTGCTTATCTAGTTCACTTCCCACACAAGGTAATGTCAAATGAGAATATGAAATCCTATAGATTTGAGATGGGTCTTCAAAATGATAATCAACGTTATGTGTTTCTTCTACACCTCACCTTATATTATGATGTTCCTGATAGAGATTTGATATTGTAAACTAACTAGTTTAGAAAGTCAGGAATGATGGTAATTTATATTACTCTTAGTGGTGGTTTATGTGGTTCCCTTAATGGGAAGATAAATCGATATTGGTCTCATGGTACAAACTATAGTGGTGGATATCAGTATAATACCACTTCTAAATCATCTGTACCATTTTGTAAAGGCCCTACCACCAATTCTCAGTGTGGTACGGTGGGGAGACGAAGATTTCTTGATCATAACAACCAATGAAATGAAACTCTTTTGGATCCTCAAGACATTTTCAGTGGGTTTTTCATGGTTTGACCACTCAGTATAGTGGTGAAGGATTCTCAGTACCAAGAAGAACTTTGGCATAGTCATATGATTCAAGAATAAAGGGGTTATAGAAAAATTCAATATAAATATAGCATATTCACATAGTGAATGAATTTGTATTTGAAATTGATATTGGTCATATGATAGTGTGAGGTTCCATTACAAATGTTTCACCATTAATATCTTCTTTTTTATACAAGTTTTGGTTTCCCAACCAGGTTAAATACCCTAAGTGGAGGGGGATGGGGTGATTCCAGGTAAGATAGATTAGAACTATCCCCCCTTCATATCTTGTTTCTTCATTAAACAAAACAATATTATATCTCTTCACTATTGTAATGTATTATAAGAAATGAAAGCATGCATGAGGAACAGCAATTTTACATTGTTCAAATACACTATGGCACATCTAAGGAGAATACAAAGGAAATGTTCATATAAACCAAATCCACTAAAGCATAGTATTATTTAAGAAGTTCAGAGAGGATTTACTGGACATCCTAGTTTACAAGAAATTAAAATTTGAAAACTCATTGCTCTCTCGACATAAGAGTTCCCACTGCTCTATCATTAGATTCTTATTTTTATCAAATGAATCAATATATTTTACAACTAATTTGGTGCATCATAGAGTTCCAATTTAATTCACCTAATATATTCCTCTTTAACATATAATTAATAGGAAATAAGTTCTGATTTTTCTATGTTTATCTTTCACAAAACCCCTTTATCAACATTAAAAAAACTACCCAATTCATCATAAAACATTCAGATTTCTTGAAACTCAAAAGTTTTGTGGAAATCACAACTTTGTATTAAAATAAAAACATTCTAAAAACCCAAAAATTTCACGAAACACACAATCTTTTCAATGATCAATACATTCAAGATGGTCAAAAATTTCGTGAAACTTAATTTCATTACAAAACTGATGCTCTTATGAAGATCTTCATGAAAAAAACCTTCAAAAAATAATTAGTTAATTTAGAAATTTTGGATTTTTTAAGGATTATTCTCTTTAAATGATGGGGTGAATACATATTTATATACGTTGAATCCCCTCTGAAAACATTCATCCTTTTAACCTCCTTTTCATGAAACTCTTCATTCTTAGTCACAAAACTCCCTATCTTTTAACTAAATTTGAGAAAGCTTCTATTTATGAATCTTATTTTAATCATATAACTTACCATATTTCCAGTGGGACTCAGCCATATTTTTTGAAACATTTTTATTCATAAATTTTTTCATAATCTCATAATTTACCATCTTTCCTTCACATCTTATCCATCTTTCAGAACAATGTCTTTCACAAATCAACAAACCATTATGAAACCAAACCATAATGAAGAGACTAAATTCTATGAATTCCATACATTTTCAATATATTTATGATGATAGCCTGAAAAGCTTTCGTTCATGAAAATTGTCCATTCCTCTAATGTTTGGACACGAAATCATTAGAAAACATTGGAAGATGAAACCACCATGAACAAAAAAAAATATGTACAACTTCCATAGCTTCAATACTTTTTTCATGATGCTTTTTCAACATACCTAGTCTATAATAACACCAAAACTCTATAACTCACCTTTTCTACCTACTTTTTCAACAATCTCATTCAATCAAAAAATAAAAGAAAAGTTACTTTGAGGTATTTTTTAAAACAATCCCCCCTTTGGGTTTTTTGGAAACACTTACCCTTTGATAACCCTATAAATCTTCATTCACCTTCTACTAAAATTCACTTATTATGATTTATATAGGAATAAAATATTTACCTAATATACACTCGTAGTCGACATGATCCATAATCAACATGATAAATAAGTGAAGTATTTGAATTTAATCAAGGAACCACTTAATTACCAAAAACATCAATTGAATTCTTCACAAACCCATATATTGTGAAATATAAATATTGATAAAACTTCTATATAATCATCATATTTTATTACTCCCCAACATCAATGTTCCCATATCATCATATACCATATCCAAACAAAGATATTCTATGCCCCGTTGTCAATGAACCCAAATATCACTCATTTTTAGATGTAACATTATAAATAACCCATATTTGCACATAAGGGAAAAATATTCCAAACCTTAGAAATAGGTCATTCCACTTCCACATTTATTCAATTTTAGGGAGTCAAACATATGCTATGATCTAGTAGATGATGTTTAAATTATTAATTTTGAAGGTAATTTTCCAAAATAGCTTCAACCAATAGTTCTATAGGCATATAATCCAACTTCACAATCCCATGTTCCACCTAATCCTTGATAACATGATAATTGATATCAATGTTTTTCATCCATGAGTTATGTACTTGATTTTTATGAGTATTTTTAGAAGTAGAATTATCACAATGGTTTTAAATCTAAGAATTCACATTGGATCTCATATCATCAAGAAACTACATCATCTATAATAACTATATAGAATCTATAGTAGAGACAATATATTAATCGCCTACAGAGCTCAGTGAAATGAAATCTTATTTCATTGTTATGAATGAAATACAAAATCTTCAATAATAGAATGAACCACCTAAAGTCAATTTTATAGAATCTTTTTAACCAAACTAATCTACATCCATGTATCCCAATAACTCATGATGAGATTTTTCATTATACAGAAAACTGAAATCCATTTTACCCTTAATATACTGAAGTATTATTTTTACTATAAGTAAGTGGTTTTCCACGGGATTGCTTTGACACCATGCTGCTTGTCATGTGGAAAAGAAAATATCAGTCCATTTAACTATGAAGTACAATGGACATCCAATGATATACCGATATTTTGTGTGAGTAACTAAATTCTTTCATCATATCATGATAATTTCATCCCATTAGCCATAGTAGATTTCATTTCCTTGGAAATATCAATACAAAATTTTCTAAGAACATCCTTGTTACATTTGGATTAAGAAATTAGAGCTCAATTTATTCCTTGAATGACCTGTAATCTAATTAAAAAACATTTGTTTTCCAATCATTGACATTTCCAACTAAATTTTAATAATTTATGTAAATAGTCTTCACTATGCTTTATTTGATACACCAAATATTATGTCATTACTATACACCAGCCCCGTCATTCTTTGATTATTATCATAGTTTCCATAAAGAATATAATCAACTCCACCACACTAAAAACTGAGCTCCCTCAAATACTAATAAAGTCTTAAATACCATACTCTAAATTTTTAATTAAAACCACATAACACCTTCTTCAATCTATTTTTTTACATATTCATGGACAAGAATCCCATTTGGGTTTTCTATGTACAATTAATCTTTTAGAACCCCATTCATAATGTTAAAATTTACATCCTTATGAAAATCATTGAATTCTCATTGCACTGCTATATTCGAGAGTAGGTTAATATTGTTGAGCCTTAGAAAATTAAAAAGTATATCATAAAAATTGATTCCCTCAATCCAAGAGAATCTATTACACACTACTAATGATTTGTTTCAAATTAGAAATCAATCTTCATTAAGTTTTTTACAAAATACTAATTAATTTTATATTATATTCTTATATTCTGATTTTGAAACAATATCTCTTGTCTGAATATTCCCAATTTGGTCAAAGTCTTATTTCATAAGCATAACCTAGTTAACATATCCATTTACTTCTTCAAAACATTTTTTCTCTACCAAATATAGGGAGGATTCCTATAATAAAGACATCGCATCCATGTCTGAAATTGCACTACCGGATCACCAGTGATTTTTTCCTATAAATTTTATCTCGAATCGTTGACTTCCATACAAAGACATATTTGACTTCCTCCTCATCATTATTATCTTCTTCTGAATGATCATTTTATATATATACTCCTCTTTACCTTCTTACCAACTCATCAATATCAACAGGGAACTATTCGTTTTGTTGTTAGAGATTATATTATTTCTATAATACAATTATATCATTTATCTCAACCACTTTTCCCAGCCTCTTATTAAAGAATTTATATTTTTTCTTTTTCTTGAGTATTTATAAAATATCCCAATCATCTTCATGAGTCTCAAATTTTTTTTATTTTACTTATTTCAAATAAAAACATACTTAAAAATATTTGATAGTATTTCAATGATGACTTTATTCAGCACCAATGATCATAAGAAATGATTTATTCTTTAAAAAACAACATATAACTATTAGATATGTAGACTGATGTCAATAATACTTCCTTCTAGATTGACTTTCATAGGTCCTTTTAAACAAGAAATTTTATGGAAGTGTTGTTTATGATATGATTTATCCTCCCTACTACTCAATGTTTTTGAGAATTTCTCTCTTTTGAATCATGGGGGATTATCTCATGTTTCTTAAGATAATAATTAAATTGGATTCTTATAAATTCCATACCATTCTATGTAAACAACATCATAATATTCTTTCCAAGAATCGTTTTATATTTCTTCTAATATTGTATTGTGCAACTAAACTCTTTGGACTTATGGTAATGAAAAATACCCATTCCATATCACTGAAATCGTTAATGAAAATAACATAATACATTTTCCATTTAAGGGGTCGCAGTGGGACAAGTCCACACACACCTTCATGAACCAATTCAAATAATCTGTCTTACCATTTTTATTTTTTCCATGTACATATTTTTGATAAACATTCCTTGTTGACAACCATCACAAATTTTTGTATTATCATTTGATATATTGGAGAGATCATGAGTAGTACCACACATTACAAGATATTTCCAATATGTTTAGAAAAGATATTCCATCCCTTGGTTCCAAAATCTATTTTATTTCTCTTTGAATGAAAAATTAATATCCTCTTATCCACTAACATGGTATAGAATCACCTTCACTTGCTTTCCCAAAAACATGATAGTACCATATTTTACCTTGATGATACAAAAATTCTTGTTAAGTCTTATAGCATTACCCAAGTCACGTAATTGAATAACACTTATCATGTGGTGACTGAGACCATAGACAATCAAGACATCCACACATCTCATATCTTCCCCCCCCCCCAATTTGAAATCTCTTTATCCAATAATCCTTTTTCCATTATCATTTCAGTATTTGAAATTGCATTTATTGTAATTTTTTATTCATTTAATAAGATATTGGTTTCATATACTATGGGATGTGTATCAACTATAAAGGATCCATAAAGAGGCACTATATGATACTTTAGAAGAAATATCTATAACCACTTGCTTCTCATCACTTTTATTTTGGATCCATACCATGCACATCATTCATTATTTGGAAATATATTATGATATTCAATTGAGTATGACAGATCAATATTATCTCAAAGGTCATGAAATCAATTTTTCATTTTTATCATATTAAATGCTTCTTTAAGCTAATTATTAGGAACACTTTGGGTCGTATTTGGAACATTCCTTCACAATGATTATGAGTAATTTCTATCCATGTGTCCTAATCCTCAACACTAGAAAACGTGATCATAATAATCATTATTTTCATATTGAACTCTATGTGGATGTCATTGTTTCTATTGTTTTGTTCTATAACATTTGGCTATGGAGGAGACATTTTAGGAATATCCCAAAATTCCACAATAATAATACCTTATACAAGGGGATTTATAATGAGTAATTTTTTAGGACTGTTTGTTCACTTTATTCTTTGATGCTTCTAATTTTTATTTATTCCCAAATAAAATTTCAACCTTGGAGTGGTAGCTATTGGTATACAATTTTTCATTACAACTTTCTATTTGAGATCATGCCACATACCATCCTTTTAATTTGGATATGTATATTTTTTTTCTGGACATATATGCTCCATTTATAACTTTTCTTTCTCATGATTAATCTATTTTCATGATTTCATACTAGAAGTCAATAGTGTCTCGCAATTTTATAATTTTATTGGATGATCAAAAAGAACATCTTAAAGTTATTTGATATGTTGGATTTGATAACTTCATGTATTAATCATGCCATACATATCTATTCTATATTATTGAAATTTGATCTTGTACTCAGCGACCATTTCTGAGTTCTCTAGCATTGAAGACCTACGATTTTCAATTTCTTTCTTTAACTCATATTTCTATTTTTCCTTTTACTGTATATGGAGTTCTCCATCATAAAATAATTAGTTTTCAATCATCATTTTGGGTGTCCAAAAATCAATCTCCTCAAAATATGATTCTAATTAATCCTTGAGATCAACCTAACCTTCGAATTCTCCATCATTTTCACTTTACTCCATTTTTATAGTGTTACCTACAACATCCACCATGGCATTTTTTCAATCATCCATACAATTATTTATCTCTTCAAACATAGATTCTTCAGAATGGTCATTTTCTTATGAAAATATATTACCCATTTTTAATTAGTCTTTTAAAATATTTCTTACAATTCACAGTGTATACAAAGATATTGATAGTAAATTTGAATTAATTTTCATCACCATATTGAAACATTTTGGGGACCTTGCTGCAAGATGTCGAACCCTTCCACATCAAAAACATGTGAGTGAAAATTTCCCATTAAACTATGTAACACCCCAGGTAAATAAATAATATCAAATTTTTATATTTATCCCTATTTGTGAATAAAATGTCAATATTAATTTATAGGGAACACTAGGCTTGATGGCTTACCCAATACACAATAACAAGTTCCTTTGAAATCTTATGTTGCACTCTAATAATAAAATAATATTATCTTAAACGGTAGTTAACGCCTAGCCGTTGTAATGGAGGGAATGAACAGAACTAACTACAAAATAATTATATATGATTATCAAATATTTTTACTTTTTAAAATAAATGTTAGAGGATTAAAAATGTGAATGAATCCAATATTTAAGCATAAACATTCTAATATTCTTCAAAAGGTCGATTAACCGCCTTTTGATGGAGAACCTCTTTTAAATACACTTTTTGGAAAATTTATGTGTTATATTTGACAAAATAAAATTCTTCTTTAGAATCGGGACATCAAAATTTACATTGTGTAAATTTTTGGTATTTTTCCGATAAAGTTCATTTTTTAATGAACAGTGAAAAATGTTGTATTTTAATTCAAAACCACTTTTTAATATAATTTATTTATATGATTATATTATCTTTTTAATTGGTTTTAAATTTCAATTAGAATATATTTTTACCATTTAATCCAATAGTGGTCGTTGGAATTAATTTCATCTTGAAATTGGACTTAAACTAGAGTTAATCTTTTGATACTTATTGTTTCTTAAAAACACGCTATTTGTTTTGACAGTGGGAATTAATTATTAAATTAATTAATGCAACTTAAATGTTTTTAATTTTTTAAAATAGACTTCATTTTTTAATTCTTAATATCAAATATAGCTTAGGGTGAATTTTTGGTATTTTTCTGAAAAATCTTCAATTTTTGCTGAATAGTGAAACCACTAAGTGGTAGTTAAAGAAACTAATTTTTCATTTCAATAAAACTTTGCCACCTCTATGTTTTGAATTTAAAAAATCCAACATACATGGTTTTCATTAGGAATTAAAATGTGTTTCAATGGGATTAAAATAATTTTTTGATGAACAGTAACTTTTATGTTCTTAATCGCGATTAGAGGTAATTAGTGTAATTTAATGTAAAAATAACGTTTTAGGAATGTGAAATGACCTAGACACATGTCCTACCCTCATTGGATGTGTCATGGCCGACCGAGACAATCCATGGGTCAACTTGGGGACCCCATGGAGCCACTTTGGTTGGAAAATGACATAAATAACTATTTATTTAAAGTTAAAATAAAAATGTCACAAGCATGAAATGTTTCACTAAAACAATTTTTAAATGGGGTTATACAGGTCATAGTTTTGACTATAAATAAAAATTAGAAATCTAAAAAGATTTCCTACATCATGATAGTTTTTTTATAATTTTTATACATTAAATAAATTAAATTATTTATGACATTATGATGATGCAGCGATTAGCTCATTATTTAATGATTTAAATAAAATGAAAAGATAATGTAAAAAATAAACTCTAAACTTGTCAAAAACCTATTTTATGAGTATATTTCGAACCCTTACCACCATACCATCTAAATACATCAATGTGGGACCTTTAAAATCCGAAAATCATTTGAAAATAAAGTAACAGTTTGTAACTTTACAAGAGTGCCCTTCATCTCCTCTTATAAAAGGCCCCCACCTCTACCACCTTACCCACACCTCTCAAGCCTTTGGATCAGCCTAATCCTGCTCCTTTTGCCTCTACACATCCCTCTAGTACTCCTATAAGCCTCACTTTGGGCAGAATTCTTCCCAAGGAAGCCTTGGAGCTCAAATAAAAAAGAGTTACCCGATTTTAAGGTGATGTCTTCACTTGTGTTCTTTTGTTTTATTTTTCTTCTCCAACCCCTTAAAAACTTTTTATTCATTTATTTTTTAACACCTCCAGTATCTTAAATATACTAGTATGTTGTTATAAGAAGAATTCGAGCTACACTTACACACACCTACATCAAATGGTTAAAGAACATACTGTTTCTGTTGATGGCGAGTTTCTGTCTCACGAAACGATGATTGTTCAACACTCATATAACACCTTAAAATGTGGCCATTAATATGTCACTATATTTATATATGATATATAATATGTTTATGTTTTACTTAACCTTCTGTATTTTTCTTTTTTGGCATACCTTTATGGTTTCCATTGTGGGTAAACACGATAATTTCATTTTAGGAAGTGCGGACTACCGCCCCCTCAAAGTGATTTGATTCGTCAATGCCATATGTGGGATGTATAATGGATGTATTTAAAGTTATTATATATGATTTATGTTACATATAAATGATTAATATAATTCTATAATTAAAATATACATACCTCTCATTTAGTTTTAATTCCATTAATATGACATAGAAATGAAAGTAGCGTTCCTGCATACGTACAGATTACCGTCTCCATGAACGGTGCATTTCATTACTTACCTCTAAATGATTTTGTAATATTATAAATACATGTATATTCTGGATATATATGATATATATGATATCCAAATTATGAATATCATTCTGGATATAATGAACCTTTGACCACACGAACAACATGTAATTGTAAGAAGTCCACTTTCGACTTAAGAACCAAATGTCGACAAAACAAACATTATTAACTTAAATGATTAAATAATGTTTATAACATGGAAATAAGTGATATAAAAGGAATAATGAACTTGAAAAAGGTTCTTAAGCAAGTAGAAATTAACTCAAGTTTATTATTCAAGATGTTAAAGAATGATCGAGTCAAGTCGAACCCGAGGTAAGGGATCCTACTCCTCTCTTTCTTTTTAAGTACACTCTTTTATGTCATTCCTTTTAAGCTCATCTTTCTTGTGATTGGGATGTTCTTTTATATTACTCTTACTGTAATTTTTATGTTCATATGATGAGAGACCCTATTCTCTCTCATCAATCCATTTTGGAAGTTTTGAGTGGCGCCGTTAGGCTGCCAAATTTTCGTAAGAGATCTAACCTCTATCTTTCTTTTTAAGTACTCTCCTTATGTCACTTCTTTTAAGATCCTCTTGGTTATGTTGGGGAATTTTCTTTTATATTTCTCTTTCTGTAAACTTTATGTTAATATGATGAGAGACCCTATTTGATCTCATCAACCCATTTTTGTAAGTTTTATGTGGCGTCGTTAGGCTGCCGAGTTTTCGTAAGGGATTTTTCATCTCACTTTTATTCCTGTGAGATTTATGATACATTTGCCACAATTTCCTTTGAGTAGTGTATGTACGGCCCATTATTTTACTCATTGTGTAATATAATTTCATTTATGAGTATTTACATCAATATTTTATTGTACTTATTTCACGGGGTGTATGTTTCGAAAGAAACCCATGTCGGTAAGGGAACCTTTCACCCTCCTCTTTTTAAAAGACTTCTTTTGTTATGTCTTTTAATTCACATAAAATTATGTTGGGATATGTTCTTCTATATCCTTAGTGATTTAAATTTTATGTCCAAGTGATGAGATACCCTTTTTATCTCTCATCAACTCATTTTATGAATTTTGTAGTGACGCCGTTAGGTTGTCAAAGTTTTTGCAAGGGAACATCTTAACCCAATTTTGATTCTTTGGGATAATATTATACTCCATGAATATGTTGTTCTATGAATATGTGTGAATAACCTCTGATTGTTTTACACATAATATACACTTATATTTGGTGTATTAGTTTTTCACGCATAATTATGTAATTGATTTATCCTTAATCCAAGGATACCGTCTTTGTATGGGACCACCTGCTTTCCCTAAAGAATCCCCGGCTGAGCTCAGGGGAAATGGAAACGCCTCCCAAGAGATTATCGTTAGATGTAATGATGGGGCTCGGCAAGACAGTCACCTGACTCAGGGTACCACAAAAGCCGACTTCGCTCTTTCAGCACCGAATTTAACGTTCCTTACCTCAGCTGGGCCGCTACCTAAACCAAAAGAACCTCCAGAGAAACTTCCGAGGCAGAAACATGTTTCCTTGGAGCCGCCTGAAGCTGAGCAGAGTCCAAATCAGTTCACAACGGATGCCCTTCTGCAAGCCGATTCTGGGATGACTGAAGCTTCACCTTCAGGACACGTTACTCGTGGAACCTGGAGAAGGGCACGTGGCGGTGGTAAAGGCGATTGTCCATGGAATCCCAAACCAGGAGATCTGAAACGACAAAGCGATTCCAGTGGTATGTACACCAGTCTCCCCAAAAGGAGGAAAGCATCAGGTTCGTCATTTATCCCACAAGAGACAAAGGCGGAGGCGGGTCAGGCCCGGCCCCGCCTAGAGCAATGATCGCTTTATGCTGGAACTGCCGTGGGCTTGGCAACCCACGAACGGTTCGTATGTTCCAGCGCTATTGCGCTCAAAGTCGCCCTGATATGGTTTTCCTGTCCGAAACCATATTGGAAAACAAGGACATCTCACATATTGCCCTAAAGTGCGGTTTCCAGGGTTGTTTCCCGGTCCCCCGACAGGGTCACTCAGGGGGATTGTGTCTGCTCTGGAAGGAT
Organism: Viscum album; assembly: GCA_963277665.1. NCBI lineage: Eukaryota > Viridiplantae > Streptophyta > Magnoliopsida > Santalales > Viscaceae > Viscum > Viscum album. The sequence goes on from OY728134.1 coordinate 1,408,757,369, forward strand.
AATATCGATGTTAGGCTCCTGTCTTTTTCCCAGCGCCATGTGGCTGCTTCCATTGGTGATCCCCACAACCCCACCTGGACGTTTGTGGGCTTCTATGGCTGGCCTTCCCAGTCTGAAAAGTGGAAATCTTGGGATCTTCTTTGCAAACTTCGTCGTGATCTGCCAAGCCCCATTCTGTTTGGAGGGGACTTTAACGAGATCCTTTTCCAGAAGGAAAAAATTGGTGGAGCTATGTGCTCCTCCACGTCTATGTCTGATTTTAATGATGCGATCCTTAAGGCAGAGCTAATGGACCTGGGTTACACGGGTAATCCCTTTACATGGTTCCGAGGCAGATATGATGGAACTCGAATCGCTGAACGTCTGGATAGATTCTTTGGCTCAATGGACTGGATGAGCCTCCTCAAAATGTACCATATCAGACATCTCTCGTTCAACTGCTCGGATCACTGCCCAATTGTCATTAACTGTACCCATAATGAGCACGTTACTAGCTCCAGGAAACCATTCAGATTCGAAAGCTTCTGGTCAAATTACCCCGAGTGCGAGGCGGTTATCCGTTCAGGCTGGAAGACGGGGCAAGCGGATCCGAGAACCAACCTTCGCCGAGTAGCATCTGATCTGAAGACATGGAGCTACTCTAAATTCCGTCATCCGGACCGGCAATGCAATTTCCTTGAAAGGAAGATTGGCTATCTTCTTAGCAAACCCCCGTCTAGCAGCATTCTCTCCAAAATAAGTGAAACCCAACGAGAGCTGGATGTTGCCCTGCGCAATAAGGAAGGTTTTTGGGCTATGCGAGCGCGTGATATTCATATAGCAGAAGGGGATGCTAGTACCTGTTATTTCCACCAGAAGGCTTCAGCAAGACGCCGGAAAAACTTTATTTCTGGCATTCTTAATTCAGATGGTAGTAAAGTGTCAGACACAGGGGGAATCCAAGAAGCTTTCCTGAGCCATTTTCAGACACTCTTCTCGGCAGGCCATTCTTACATCTCTCCCGAGATTGAGGACTGCATCAAACCTGTGATTTCTGACGATATGAACAGACAACTTTCTAATGATGTGACGAATGACGAGACTCTTACGGCCTTAAAGCAAATCCACTCTACGAAAGCCCCGGGACCAGACGGATTCCACGCTCTCTTTTTCAAGAACTACTGGCACATCATCGGTCCAGACATTTGCAATTTAATGCGGGATATTTGGGCGGGGAAAACGGACCTGTCTTCTCTTAATGAAACTATTCTTACTCTCATTCCCAAGATGAAAACTCCGCAAGGGGTCTCGGACTTTCGACCGATCAGTCTGTGCAATGTCTCGTATAAGATTTTCTCGAAGATCTTGGCAAATCGGTTGCGGCCTTGGCTACCCGACGTCATTTCAGAGAACCAAAGCGCTTTTGTGGCAAAAAGGTTAATCACTGATAATGCCATTATTGCTCATGAAATTTTCCACTCCATGAAAACGCGTACACGAGCGAAGAGAGGGATCATGGCGTGGAAATTGGATATGGCTAAGGCCTATGATAGAGTGGAATGGAACTTCCTCGAATATGTGATGCTCAAGATGGGTTTCTGCGCCAAATGGATTGCCATGATCATGCAATGCGTCTCGTCAGTTTCCTATTGCATTAATGTCAACGGGGTGCTCACCCGAGGCTTCTCCCCATCCCGTGGGCTTCGCCAGGGAGACCCTCTTTCACCCTTCCTTTTTATTTTAGTGGCTGATGTATTTTCTAACCTCCTCTCCAGGGCAGCCTCGCTTTCCATTATCCATGGGGCGAAAGCGTGTCGCAAGGGCCCCCCGATATCCCACCTCTTCTTCGCTGATGATTGCCTTCTTTTTTCTCGAGCTACCCCTAATGAGTGTACTGCAATCTGCCAGGCGATTCAACAGTATGAACGGGCTTCAGGACAAATGATCAATCAGAGTAAATCAGAAATTTCTTTCAGCTCTGGAGTTCCCCAGTCAAAAAGAGAAGATCTATGCTCTTTAGCACGCATCCCTGGGGTCGATAAGCACCAGAAGTATCTTGGGCTCCCGACGGTGGTTGGACGATCAAAGAAAGAAATCTGTTCAGCTATTGTGGATCGAATTGAAAGAAAAATACAAGGCTGGACCCCTAAAAAAATCTCCAAGGCCGGCAAGGAAATCCTCATCAAGGCGGCACTTCAATCTGTCCCCAGCTATTTGATGTCTATTTTTAAACTCCCTGATGTGGTGCTTTCAAAGATTCAATCCAGTACATCTAACTTTTGGTGGGGACGAAAGGACGGAAAAAATAAAGTCCATTGGATCGCCTGGTCTGCTCTCTGTCAACCTAAATCTGAAGGCGGAATGGGCTTCCGGGACCTTTCTCTGTTTAATGATGCTTTGCTGGCTAAACAAGGTTGGCGTATGATAAATAACCCATCATCCCTATGCACGCGTGTTCTCCGGGCTAAATATTTCCCACATAAGGATTTTATGGATTCCCATCTTGGCTATCGACCCAGTTTTATCTGGAGAAGCATTTGGGGCGGTCGTAATCTACTGAGGAAAGGGCTAGGCTGGAGGATTGGGAATGGTTCTACGGTCAAGATTTGGACCGATCCTTGGCTTGTTGATCAGACAGACACGAAGGCGTCATCCCCTGTTTATCCCGGATCCGAACATGCCACAGTCTGTTGTCTTTTTGATGATCAAGGGGCGGGATGGTGTCTGGAAAAAATCTACTCCTGGTTTAATGAGAGGGATAGGAGACTTATTCTGAGTATTCCCTGTGTGTCAGACGCAGGGCCAGATCATCTCTACTAGATTAACGACAGCTCAGGTGAGTATACAGTGAAAGCTGGCTACCGGTGAGCTCTTTCTGCTCAGATTTCAGAAGGAGATGCGAGGCCATGGACATCAATTTGGAAGCTTTATGTTCCCCCTAAAGTTCGCTTTTTCTGGTGGCAGGTGTGTACTGGTATCCTCCCAACTAAGAGCCTCCTTGTCTACAGACACTTTTCAGACGACAACTCTTGCCCTTTCTGCACTTCTGTGACTGAATCCCCTTTCCATGCCCTTGTTCAATGTCCCGGGGCTCAGGAGATTTGGAATGGCTGGGGATCAACTTTAGAGCTGTTCCCGGACCCCGCCTCAGATCTCACAGCTCTCCTGATGCGATGGTGATCCTCCTTTTCGCCGGCTTACGTAGGCGCCCTGTGCATTGTGGCTTGGATTATCTGGAATAGGCGGAACGAGGCCATCTTCAATCATTTCCGGAGGCCCCCCAGGTTTTGGATTGACCGGGCATTGTCATGGATTGCGGTTTGGCAGAACCACCCTGAACAACAAAGACTTTCCACTCACCCTCCTCTTCCCCAACATTGGTGCCCCCCACCGGAAGGGATTATTAAGTTCAATGTGGATGCCTCTCTCCCTAAGGATGGCCCAGTTGGACTAGGTTTACTGGCCCGGGACAACCTGGGAAATCTCATCGCTGCCAAATACGAAGCACGTCATGCACTTTGGGAGCCCTCAGTCGCGGAGGCCGCCGCCATCCTTGCTGGATTAAACTTCGCAAAAGATTGCGGTTGGGACTCCATTCACATCGAATCCGACTGTCTCACTGTAATCAATGCCATCAATCTCACTGACGGCGGGCTTCAACCTTTCGGTCCCATTATCCGGTGTATTCATTCGCGGAGACAAGGCTTCAATTACTGCAATTTCTCATTTATTAAAAGGGAAGCGAACGAAGCCGCTCACAAGATGGCAGGCATTGGCCCTCCCTATGAGGATGTGCTCTGGTTCAATCATTTTCCATCGTGGTTATGCACTTGTATTTCTGCTGATCTCCATCATTAATGGATCCGTCTTTTTCTGTCAAAAAAAAAAAACTAGAAAAGGGAATGTTTTTGTCGTACGTATGCGGCGACAACGAATTCTCCGCTGCCATGACCATTATTTGAGTTTCGGCTTCCTCAACAAGCCATACCTTTTTTTAAAGAAAAATAAATACCATGTTTTACTTTTATTTTCTTTTGGTATTGAAAATGGTTTTCATAATGTTTTTATATAAATGTGTTGTATTGATATCATGTGATTGAAAAGTAGAAATATTATGTTTCCTTTATGCATGTTTTATGTGATACGATTATGTTATGGTTCTTGGGCATTATTATGAAGACGGGTGGTTCCGTGATAAACTAAGGGCAGGTGAGCCTGATATAGCTCTCCAATGAATTGGGTAACGTGAAGGGGTTAAACGTTAAGGTTTATCCGAAGAGATTTAGGGATTATACTATGATGGGTATTCCAAATGTAACCAAGAGGGTTACTCCCTATGTAAAGAATGTTATGAATGCTTCAAGTTACCTTTATGTCTTATGATTTCTATGATTTATTCATGATTTTATGAGGTATGTTAAAGTTCTTATGTTTTATGGGTAAAGTATGATTTCATTCTTATGTATACATGTACTCATGTTTCGTTTCCATTTTTTTTATATCCCTTACTGAACTTTTTATGCTCATCCCATGTTTTTGAAATGTTTTTCACAGGTCAAGGGAAGGGTACATGATATGATGATAGTTTCAAGGAAGGGTCAATAAATAATCCTTGTTTTATTTTAAATATGTTTCCATTGATGGGAAAAATGAATACTATCTTTTATGTAACCACTTTGTTTAAATGTGGAATGTAATGCAAGTTTTATGATCTAATTCTCTAAAAATCTAAACCTGAAAAGATCCTCAATGTGTAATCTTGTAATAACTCAAGGTTAAGTAAGGTTTAAGGCTGGGGCCTTATAGTTGGTATTAGAGGTCGGTTTAGATAACTTTAGAGGTTAGGGTATTCTCTAAGCACAAGTGACATTACCATAATGGTTAGGATTTCAGAAAGAGTCCTAGTTTTAGATAAAATGAATGAGTAAGTATATCTTAGTTTTTACCTTCCCCATTAGTACATGATGGTTCTGTTGATATACTTACACTGACATTTCTGTTTTTAGTGAATGGATGGATCTAGCAGGCACCAAAGAGACAACAGGTTTGAAGGAAACTGTGGTGGTTCTCTGATTAAGATACTAGATAAAATGGGGGATTCAATGAGGAAACTCGTGGTTGTTCTAAACCAACTATCAAGGAGTTATGAACAACCACTTGAAACTTGGTATGATCTGAAATGCATCATGTACGAGATGACCAATCGATGTGGAAGTTCAGGTAATAATTATAAAGGTAACCATTAGAGTTTATATGATCCTTACTTTTGAGGAAATTATGGGTTATTATATGTTATTATGGAAAATGAAAGGCATGAGATAAAATTGAGGTTAAAATATGTTATGATCATTTTTGAAGATTTTATCACGTTTTGGGGAATGTTTTATGAATTATATAGTTTTGTAAAAAGGACAACATGCAGACCGTGTGACAACCCGTCGCGTCGGACAAAGCTGCGGGAATCAAACCCACAACCAAAGTGCGACTGGTATTTATCGCCTACCACTGGACTACATGAAGTCCCTGGTTAGTTTGACTAATTCTTTTTAGTTAGATGATTTTAGGAATCAAGAGTAAGTTTATTTTGGGTTATCTATGGAAATTATTAACTTATCATCGAGGATATGTGATTAGGTTAATTACTTTTCAATATGAGAATTTTAGAGCAACTGATGTTATTTGGAGATAAAAGTTAATTTGTACCTTGGAAGACTATGTGACTAAATCCTTCAAATATTTGGGTTTCAATCTTATTTTGGTTTACTTTGAAGAATTTTATGGACAAATTGTTTATCAAATGGTCCTCGTTGAACTTTGGGTTTTGTTGGACAAATTTTTGAGATTAAGAATAGATGTTCTTTTTATAAAGGGTTATCCTTTTCTGGATTAGCTGATCTTGTACTAACCTTTTTGGTTTTGGTTTTGGTTAAAGTCTAAAGAAATGGGAAGTATACAGTTCTCTTTTTTGGGTTAGGTGATTCTCTAGAAGTTGATTTTAGCTCTCTTAATGTAAACAAGTCATCCTAAATACTCATATTTTGGAGAAAATATGAGTTCGTGTAAGAAATCTAGTAACATTTGAAAGTCAACATGAAAAGTAAGTGTGTTTCCTTATGTTTTAGTTAAGCTAAAAAATAAATTCCTCAATGAAAAGTAACTGAAAAAAATGTTGTCCATTAACTTTTCCTACTGGGGAATCCAATACCGTTTAACCCATCACAAGTTTGTGATTTTCTTATGGTTAACTTTCTCCTATACATGTTTACTATCACTCTCCATCAGAACATGACCCTTTGTTTTCTCCTCCATATCCATATTTTCATACTTGGAATCCTAGTATGGGTTAACTCTGGTGACATTTTTACTTCTCTCCCATTCTTTTAAAGTGATTGTTTTACTGACTCTTGTTCCGATGTGGGACTTTCAAGGATGTTTCCGAGCCCAATTTTGAAATTGCGAGGACGCAATTCCCAAAAGGGGGGAAGAATGTAACACCCCAGGTAAATAAAGAATATGACATTTCTATATTTATCCATATTTTTGAATAAAATGTCATTATTATTTTAAAGGTAACTCTATGCTCGATGGCTTACCCAATACATAACAACGAGTTCCTTTGAAATCTTACGTTGCACTCTAATAATAAAATAATATTATCTTAAATGGTAATTAACGCCTAGCTGTTGTAATGTAGGGAATGAACATAACTAAATACAAAATGATTATATATGTTTGTCAAATATTTTTACTTTTTACAATAAATGTTAGAGGATTAAAAATGTGAATGAATCCAATTTTTAAGCATAAACATTCTAATATTCTTTAAAAGGTCGATTAACTGCCTTTTGATGGCGAACCTCTTTTAAATCCACTTTTTGAAAATTTTATTTGTTATATTTGACAAAATAAAATTCTTATTTAGAATTGGGACATCAAAATTTATATTGTGTAAATTTTTGGTATTTTTCCGATAAAGTTCATTTTTTAATGAACAGTGAAAAATGTTGTATTTTAATTCAATACCTCTTTTTAATCTAATTTATTTATATGATTAGATTATATTTTGAATTGGGTTTAAAGTTCAGTTAGAATATATTTTTACCATTTAATCCAATAGTGGTCGTTGGAATTAATTTTATCTTTAAATTGGACTTCAACTAGAGTCAATCTTTTGATACTTATTATTTATTAAAAACACGCTATTTGTTTTGACAGTGGGAATTAATTATTAAATTAATTAATGCAACTTATATGTTTTGAATTTTGTAAAATAGACTTCATTTTTGAATTCTTAATATCAAATTTATCTTAGGGTGAATTTTTGGTATTTTTCTGAAAAACATCAATTTTTGATGAATAGTGAAACCACTAAGTGGTTGTTAAAGAAACTGATTTTTCGTTTAAATGAAACTTTGCCACCTCTGTGTTTTGAATTTCAAAAATCTGACATACATGGTTGTCATTAGGATGTAAAATGTGGTTCAATGGGATTAAAATAATTTTTTGGTGAATAGTAACTTTTATGTTCTTAATCGTGATTAGAGGTAATTAGTGTAATTTAAGGTAAAAATAATGTTTTAATAATGTGAAATGACCTAGAAACATGTCCTACCCTCATTGGATGTGTCATGGCCGACCACGAAAATCCATGGGTCAACTTGGGGACCCCATGGAGCCACTTTGGTTTGAAAATGACATAAATAACTTTTTATTTAAAGTTAAAATAAAAATGTCACAAGCATGAGATGTTTCACTAAAACAATTTGTAAATGGGGTTATACAGGTCATATTTTTGACTATAAATTCTCATTAGAAAGCTAAACGGATTTCCTACATCATGATATTTTTTATATAATTTTTAGACATTAAAAAAATTAAATTATTTATGACATCATGATGATGCAGCGATTACCTCATTATTTAATGATTTAAATAAAATAAAAAGATAATGTAAGAACTAAATCCTAAACTTGTCAAAAACATATTTTATGGGTTTATTTCCACCCCTTACCACCATATCCTCGAAATACATCAATGTGGGACCTTTAAAATCCGAAACTCATTTGAAAATAAAGTAACATTTTGTAACTTTACAAGAGTGCCCCTCTTCTCCTCTTATAAAAGGCCCCCACCTCTACCACCTTACCCACACATCTCAAGCCTTTGGCTCGGCCTAACCCTGCTCATTTTGCCTCTCCAAATCCCTCTCTTACTCCTAGAAGCCTCACTTTTGGCAGAAGTCTTTCCAAGGAAACCTTGGAGCTCAAATCAAAAAGAGGTACCCGATTTTAAGGTAATGTCTTCACTTGTGTTCTTTTGTTTTATTTTGCTTCTCCAACCCACTAAACTCTTTTTATTCATTTATTTTGTAACAACTCCAGTATCTTAAATATACTAGGATGTTTTTATAAAAATAATTCGAGCTACACTTATACACACCTACATCAAATGGTTAAAGAACATACTGTTTCTGTCGATGGAAAATTTCTGCCTCACGAAACGATGATTGTTCAACACTCATATAACACCTTAAAAGGTGTCCATTAAGATGTCACTATATATATATGATATAAAATATGTTTATATTTTACTTAAAATTCTGTATTTTCATTTTTTGGCATACCTTTATGGTTTCCATTGTGGATAAACACGATAATTTCATTTTAGGAAGTGCGGACTACCAACCCCTCAATGTGATTTGATTCGTTAATGCCATATGTGGGATGCATAAAGGATGTATTTAAAGTTATTATATATGATTTATGTTACATATAAATGATTAATATAATTCTGGAATTAAAATATACATACCTCTCATTTATTTTTAATTCCATTAATATGACATAGAAATGAAAGTAGCGTTCATGCGTACGTACGGCTTACCATCTCCATGAACGGTGCATTTCATTTCTTACCTATAAATGATTATGTAATATTATAAATAAATGAATATTCTGGATATATATGATATATATTATATCCAAATCGTAAATATATTTCTCGATATAATGAACCTTTGACCACACGAACAACATGTAATTGTAAGAAGTCCACTTTCGACTTAAGAACCAAATATCGACAAAACAAACATTATTAACTTAAATGATTACATAATGTTTATAACATGGAAAGAAGTGATATAAAAGTAATAATGAACTTGAAAAAGGTTCTTAAGCAAGTAGAAATTAACTCAAGTTTATTATTCAGGACGTTAAAGAACGATCGAGTCAAGTCGGACCTGAGGTAAGGGATCCTACACCTCTCTTTCTTTTTAAGTACACTCTTTTATGTCATTCCTTTTAAGCTAATATTTCTTGTGATTGGGATATTCTTTTATATTACTCTTAATGTAATTTTTATGTTCGTATGATGAGAGACCCTATTCTCTCTCATCAATCCATTTGGGATGTTTTGAGTGGCGCCGTTAGGCTGCCGAATTTTCGTAAGAGATCTAACCTCTCTCTTTCTTTTTAAGTACTCTCCTTTATGTCACTTATTTTAAGCTCCTCTTCGTTATGTTGGGGGATGATCATTTATATTACTCTTGATGTAAAATTTATGTTAATATGATGAGATACCCTATTTGATCTCATCAATCCATTTTTTATGTTTTAAGTGGCGCTGTTAGGCTGCTGAGTTTTCGTAAGGGATTTTTCATCTCACTTTTATTCCCGTGAGATTTATGCTACATTTGCCACAATTTCCTTTGAGTGGTGTATGTACTGCCCATTATTTTACTCATTGTGTAATATAATTTCATTTATGATTATTTACATCAACTTTTATTGTCCTTCTTTCAAGGGGTGTATGTTTCGAAAGAAACCCATGTCAGTAAGGGAACCATTCACCCTCCTCTTTTTAAAAGACTTATTTTGTTATGTCTTTTAATTCACATACCATTATGTTGGGATATGTTATTCTATATCCTTAGTTATTTAAATTTTATTTCCAAGTGATGAGATACTGTTTTAATCTCTCATCAACTCAGTTTCTGAATTTTGTAGTGACGCCGTTAGGCTGTCAAATTTTTGCAAGGTAACATCTTAACCTAATTTTGATTCTTTGGGATAATCTTGTACTCCTTGAATATGTCATTCTATGAATATGTGTGAATGACCTATGATTGTTTTACACTTAATATCCACTTATATTTGGTGTATTAGTTTGTCACACATAATTATGTAATTGATTTATCCATAATCCAAGGATACCGTCTTTGTATGGGACTTCGTCTCAATCTCCTTTCATTGAGGCATATTTTGTTTTTTGCACAACCTTATTTTATACAGTGTATAAACCCCATTGACTTTTACATTTATTTGAAAGGAATCTTTTTTATACAAATCGTTTTACTAAATGACAAAAGGGATTGTTTTTGTCGTACGTATGCAGCAACAATGAATTCTCCGCCGTCGTGACCATTATTTGAGTTTCGGCTTCCTCTACATGCCATACCTTTTTTTTAAAAGAAAAATAAATTTCATGTTGTACTTTTATTTTCTTTTGGTATTGAAAATGGTTTTCATAATGTTTTTATATCAATGTGTTGTATTGATATCTTGTGATTGAAAAGTGGAAATGTTATATTTCCTTTATGCATGTTTTATGTGATATGATTATGTTATGGTTCTTGGGAATTATTATGAAGACGGGTGGTTCCGTGATAAACTAAGGGCGGGTGAGCCCGATATAGCCCTCCAATTCATTGGGTAATGCGAAGGGGTTAAAGTTTAAGGTTTATCTGAAGAGATTTAGGGAATATATTGTGATGGGTATTCCAAACATAACCAAGAAGGTTACTCCCTACGTAAGAATGTTATGAATTCCTCAAGTTACCTTTATGTCTTATGATTTCAGTGATTTATTCATGATTTTATGAGGTATGTTAAAGTGCTTATGTTTTATGGGTAAATTATGATTTCATTCTTATGTATACAGGTACTCATGTTTCCTTTCCATATTTTTATATCCCTTACTGAGCTTTTTATGCTCATCCCAAGTTTTTGAAATGTTTTTCATAGGTCAAGGGAAGGGTACATGATATGATGATAGTGTCAAGGAAGTGTCAAGAAAGAATCCATGTTTTATTTTAAATATGTTTCTGTTGATGGGAAAAATGAATACTATCTTTTATGTAACCACTTTGTTTAAATGTGGAATGTAATGCAAGTTTTATGATCTAATTCTCTAAAACTCTAAACCTGAAAAGATCCTCAATGTGTAATCTTGTAATAACTCAAGATTAAGTAAGGTTTAAGGCTAGGGCCTTATAAACTATCCATATCCTCTTTGCATATATTATGAAAATAAGGAAAATACATCATCCATATCTTCTTCTTCCAAGATATATTCCAAAGTGAGTTTCCTCATGGCCTTCAATCACACCTCTATGGAATTCCCTTTTTCTAGAGACTCAATATCATTATTTCTCATCTCATATATGACAAGGGTACTATGAAAACTATCAACTATTAGATCCTTTGGATATGTATCTTCTAGTATAGAAACATTCATACTGAACCAAGGTAGAAGTCTTATCAAGAATATCTTAATGATATTTACATCATAATGACTTATTATGATACCACACATGTTTTCCCAAAAAACATTCACCTAATTACATATATCATAGAAAAACTAATAGGGGTTAATTATATGTTCCTAATATTTTTTTGAAAAAAAATTTAACTTTGATTCTCTAAATTTTGAAACACCTTCGTATATATTTAATGGATTTTGACACATGGAATGTATTGTATTAAATGACTTCAAATCCCTGTAGATTATATTAGATAAATATCATTCTATGGAATTGATTCTTTGGCATCAGTACGCAATTCTATTAAGACTACTTCTGAAAGAAATCCACTATCTACATTACCAGAAACACCATACATCATAGCTATAGAGACATGCATAAATAATGATTGGAAGTAGTTTTATATCTAATTTGACCACAAATAAAAATTGATTCCTTGTAAGATCAAATCCATTTGTTATTGACAACCTCTATTGACTCTATGGAGAGATAAACACATATTTTAGCCAGTCCCTATGATACCAATTGTTATAAAAACTAGGTTAAATACCTAGAGTGGGGGGGTGAATTAGGGTATTGTTTCGGTGCGGATGTGCGTCGGGTTACGCTGTTCCTCCAGGACGCGTTCGCGCGTGCACCCGTCAACCCGAGGGGATGGGCGCGCGGCTTGTGGTCCCGCAGTCCCGCTTTCCAAGGGCGGGCGGCATCCGTCCCTTATTCAGGGGCGTCTGCTCCTTGATAGAAACCGGGATGATGGGATGTCGGCTTCTCCTTCCTTGGACGTCTCCTCGGAACTCGTCGCCTAATCCGGGTCTCCCTCATAGACTTAAGAATGTTCGTGAATCTCGTTCCCGGCGCCATATCTTCATGGACACCGGTTAATTACGCTGCTTCCGCCCGGACGCTCCAAGGGGTCTGGACGGGGCAGCAACCTGCGGTGAGAAGGCCGGGTGGCTCTGGGTGCTGGGGGCGTGTCGTAACACTGCGGCTCTGCACGTCTGTCTTCCGTCCCTAATAGGGCTTCTCGAAGGCATGATGGCCTGAGGCATCCCGTACTAGGTGCGGGGAACTGTGTCACCTGAGGTTTTCCTCAGCTTCCCGTGTTTAACACGGGGTATGCCGCGAGTTTAACGTCCAGCGGGGACGGCATCGGACCGATCAACACGAAAAGTGGATCAGATGACAGAACCCCTTGCGGGGAACCTCCGACGCTGGGGCCAGCACATGGGCGGCTTCCCAAGTAACGTGGAGTGAAGTGAAGTGGCATGACCCCACCGGGATGTGGCGGCCCGGGTAAGGATCAGGATGGATGATGAAGTGAAGAGCTTGGACCCCAGAGGGGCTTCCTACGTACCGCGCGTTAACACGGATCAAAGTCAACGTAGTTCGGGCATACAGTTTAACGTCATGCTGGACGTCGGCAAGCCGACTCACGAAGAGGTCGAGGCCGCCGGGCGGAGGATTGAACCGAACCACCTCGCACAGAGGGGGATGGAACGGCCGGGTGGATCACAGTTTCACGTCATGCTGGACGATAAAAGGGGAAATGGAAAAGGGGGGCTGTGGGGAGGCACCGTGGAGATACACACGGGCAGTCTTCCACAGGGGCGGATTCATAGGTGAATCAACGCAAGCGTGAACCCTGGAGGGGTCCACTGATGGACGAACGGACGTAAATACGACCGGAACGACCAGGTGGTGGGCTTGGACCTCAGGGAGGCTTCCTACGTACCCTGTATAGAAGACAGGGATCAAAGTCCACGTAGTTCATTCTGTCAGGACTTACGCACTTGAGGCAGCCCGGATACTGCAAAACTCAGTTGGAAGGGACTTGGACCGAAAGCAAAAGACACCTCGATCCCAGTCAGACCCTCTACTGGCTTCGGCAGTGGGGAGGTGCAATGGAGATACACATGTGCAGCCTCCCACGAGAAACTAGGGGTTTGTAATACCCTGCCCCCGTAGGGAAAAGCCACTCCCATTAAATCGTCCCAAAAGGGGGACAATCCCGACATCCCTGCAGAGACGAGCGGGTGGGGGCCACATCCAAACCGGGGGAGACCCTGCGTGCGAGGCACGGGATCGAATGATGCGGACGGTTTAGCGTCTTGCCAGACGAAGTACAGTTTAACGTCATGTGTTGAGGACGAAGCGGACGGTTTAACGTCTTGCCGGACGAAGTACAGTTTAACGTCGTGTGTTGAGGACGAAACACTTGGCAGTTTAACGTCTTGCAGCGCGGACGATGGGGGCTAGGCAGTTTAACGTCGTGCAGCTTGGACGGATGTGCAGTTTAACGTCATGCTGGACGAACATGCAGTTTAACGTCATGCTGGACGTACGCGCAGTTTAACGTCATGCGGGACGAATGCTGAACAGTTTAACGTCTTGTAGCTCGGACGTATGTGCAGTTTAACGTCATGCAGGGCATAGGTTGCCGGACGATGGGTGCATGTCACTTCGCACGAACCTGGAGGGCCGCACGGGAAGACAACGCACGGTGCGGGCACCCAGGATGAGGATCATCGGGCGCCACGCAGACAGGTGCCCTCAGGGGGTCGAGGGGACGACCCTGGCAGGTTGCGCGCAAAAAGGAAGCTTTGCGCGCAATACTGCGGGCCGGCGCGCAGTCGGGGCGGCTGGCGCGCAATTGGGCCAGTGCCTTGCGCGCGGATGCTTGAGAATGCTCACACCGGGCTTCGGATAGCGCGCGGGGGCAACGGCTCATTCTTTAACGAATGGCCACTTGAAAGAAGGGGGGGTGCGCGCAATCGGGCCGGATTGCGCGCACCCCGGGGGCAATTGCGCGCAAGCGGGTTCTTTTGCGCGCAACGGCCTTAGGGTGAGTTTTTATTCAAATGAAAGGAGCCAGCGGGGATTGCGCGCGAAGGCGGACCCCGAGGCTTTCTTGCGCGAAAGAAAGGAGGTTACCTGAAGTTCGTCATTGCGCGCGGAAGGGGTTGAATTGCGCGCACGAGAGACGTTTCGACTTCCAGCAACCTTTGAAACGTTGGGGGTCGCCTTATATTTATAGGCAACCCCGGGCGCGGAATCCAAGGCGCGAGCGCGAAATTCTTCTCGCGGGCGCGGAATCGGACACGGCGCGCAAAGTGAGCCGCGCGGGCCTGCGGCGCGCAAAATCTGCGCGCCGGCCCGGCGCATTGCGCGCATCCCGGGGGTTTTGCGCGCGGACCATCACCTTTGCGCGCGGGCCTCTGAAATTCCGCGCAAGGCCTCCGGGCCCTCCGAAACATCCTTCCGACTCCAAATCTGCCCTCGCTTTCCGCATCCGGAGCTTCGTTTGGGAACAACGGACTTTTCCGGCGTCTACAGGTATGTTAGATTAAAAATACTCCCCCTTATATCATGATACAACACTAAACTAAACACCCTTCTCTCTCTTTCCCGTAGAACTGTATGAGCATAAATGAATGAATACAAAAGCCCCAGCAATTTTACTTTGTTCACCTATACTGGTCTATGTCTAAGTAGAATACAATTTGAATGTGCCCATGTATAAAATCCACTAAATAATTCTACTATTTAAAAGGATTAGAGAGGACACAATATCCCTATAGGTTTATAACCAATCACAATTTTAAATATCAATACTCTCTCAACAGAATTGTGTTCACTAATCATATAGAAGATTATTATTTTTATCACTTGAATCAATATGTTTTATACATGATTTTGTGGATAATTAGGTTCTACTTTCACCAACAACATAAATAACTCTTTACTATATAAATAATGGGAAAACACTTCAAATTCATATAGGTTTATCTTTTTATAAATATCTTTATCACTTTTCTTGAAACTACCCAATTCATAAAAACATTCTAATATCATGAAACTCACATCCTCTATGTTAATAAAAACTTTTAAAAAACTCCCAACTTTTGAGAAACGTAAAACTTTCATGAAACTCAAAAAAATTTAAAAGCTCAAAACATTCACAAATCTCGCATCTTTTGTAGAATTTAATTTATTCCTGAAACTAATAGTCTTATAAAATCCTTGGTGTAAGAAAAATCATCACTAAACACTACCTAAAATTTATATCCTTTGGTTTTCCATTAAATATTTAAGAAACCAGACTTTCTTTTCAGGTAAGTTTTTCCTTTTTATAGAGTTTTTGTGAAAAGAGGAGTTTCTAGAAATTTCTGAAGTACACGTTGTGTACTTTGATGCCGCTTGAGGCCATGTGCTGGTTGTGTCATGGCCACAAACACGGCTATGTAGGGGTAATGTGGACGCCGCTTAATGCGGAGTACAAAAAATCCTAGTACATGATGTGTACTCCAAAAGTACATGTCGTGTATTATTTTCATTAAACGGACCGGGGTTGCGTCTTAACCCCATAACCATTTTCTTCTCCTGCTTCATTGACCGAGAGCAAGGGTATGACCGCAGATCTTCTCCATGCCCCTAAGCCTCCATCTGTTCTCTGAATCAACCATTTTTGATTGGGTTGGAACCACAGTGGTAAGATCTTCCTTCTTCTAGTGCATCATTTTCCAATTACTCATATTTTCCACGTTATCGTGGGTTGATTTTTTTGGACTTTTTCATAGTTATACGAAGTTCTAAGGATATTCAATCCTCATGGTTCCAGTATATCAATATCCTAGCATCAAGGTAGGTGGTTTGTACCTTTCTGTTAAAAGTATTTATGTTTTATGCGCAATTTCCACCAATACCCTTGAACGGGGTATTGCATGTTTACTGTTTTTCCCCTGTTGTTTTTCTGCCTTGGTTGTATGCTTGTGTAGAGGTAATTTGGCTGTGTATAAGGATAATTGCTATGCTTGGATGTTTTTCCCATGCCTTGTTTTTTTACGACCAATTTGTCTTGTTCAACCTATTGGTCGTTATACCTGTTTTCCATTCCTAGTGACCGTATGATGGATTGGTATTCTTTTTAATTGCTTGTTGTGTTGTAGACTGGTTATCCAAGTAGCTATGTAGGTTTACTTTGGCGTTATATCATTATTATGCACTAACTGGAACGGGACCGTGAGAACCTGGTGCTATCGACTATAAGGGGATAGACCAAGTGAACTTCCTCATAGAGTCTTAGACTTTATAGACTATAGGGGATAGACAGAGTGAGCTTCCTAGAGAGTCTTGGATATTATAGACTAAATGAGGATAGACCGAGTGAGATTCCTCTGAGAGTCTTGGATATTATAGACTATGGGAGGATAGAACGAGTGAGCTTCCTCAGAGAGTCTTGGATATTCTAGACTACATAACGATAGACCGATTGATCTCCCTCAGAGATTCCAAATATTTATAGAATACAGGAGGATAAACTGAGTGAGATTCCTCAGAGAGTCTTTGTTTTTGTGAATTTCCTTAAACCATTCTAGGCTGTAGGAGGAATTGACCGAGTGAGCTTCCTCAAAGAGTCTATGATAGACCTGAGGCTATAGGAGGAATTGACTAAGTGAGCTTCTTCAGAGAGTCTCTAGACCTTGGGGATATAAGGGGATTAGACCACATCATCTTCCATAGTGAGTCCCTGAATACCCTAGACTGTAAGGTGAATTGACTAAGCGTGCTTCCTCAGGGAGTCTTATAATTTCGTATGACCAAACCAGAGGGGTTAGGCTGAGTGTACTACCCAGAGGGTTGTTGGTACTTCTTAGATAGGACAAGAGAGGATGGATGTGAGAACTTACTAGAGGTATGCCTGTTGTGGTTAGTTGTTGCTTCACTGTTTCTTGTTGTTCCGTGGTTTGTTTACTGCTGTGTATTATCATGTTCACTGCTCACTGTTTACTGTTTACTGTATTTTACCTGCCATATACTCACAGACAGTTAGTCACAATTCTTCGGGTGGTTGCCTACTGAGATTTAGTCTCACACCCTATTTGAGTCATGATTTTGGGCCCAAACAGGTTATATTGCTATAGATATAGACAAGGGAATGTGCCCTTCGACTTCAGGTACTTGACTTGCATTGCAGCAGGAGAGCATGGGACCAAGCCAAGGCTTGCGATGATGAGGAGTTTATTTGTTTACATTTCTTTTGAACTTTGGTTTTCACTATTATATTTCCAGCATTGTGACATGTTTGGATGCTTTCCTAGACATATGTATCGTGCATCATTTCATATATGTATGTGTGCTCCAATTGTTTATTGTTTTAGATTTCCATTGTTTACTATTGTTGGATAGTTATTGCTTCCGGTATTGTATGATTTGTTTACTTCTGTTGTTTACTCTTCCAATGAGGGCATAGTTTCCCCACTATCACACCTAAGGCCCTCACTACTAGTCGACAGCCTCTAGCGTTCAGGGAAATGCGCTTGAGGCTATGTGACCAACCGGGTACGGAGCGCCTTTGGGTGGTTTCTGGAACCAGGGTGTTACAAAGTGGTATCAGAGAAATTACTTTCTCTTAACATACTGTTTGGAGCCTATAGCCAGGGATAGGATGAAATAAGTACATTGTAATAAGATGAACCCTGGAGTAGCTAACCCATGTATAAGGAAAATCCATACTACCTCGTTTATTTCAGTTTCACTAGGTTGCAATTTTACAGTTGATTTGATTTCACCGTTGGGTAATTCACATGCTTCGTGTTGTTACCATTATTGATATTGCAGTTCTATTTCTATCGCAACCCAATGATATGAGGGTATTCCATCTCATGCATCATATTGGTACTTGTTATAAATCACATGTCATGCGTTCTTCCTAAGTCATCTAGGATGCATTAGAGATTTCATGTTGTTGTGATAGATGTTGTGTAGATTATGAATGCTGTTGTGATATATGCCTTGATATAATCTCTGTTTTTTGATAGAGAATTTGTTTTGTAGTACTTTTCATAGATGGACGCAAAAATTTGGTTCTTGAGGTTTTATGGTCCCTCAGGGACCGTAATTTGGTGGATCATTGAATGATTTCCTTGTTATAACATTCATAAGATGCCAAGCATTGATTTGCAGGGAGTATGGGCCCTCATGGATCAGAATTTGGCACCTTAACACTTGTTTTTTGTGTTTTCAAGGCTTTGGAGAAGTTTCTAAACTACTGCCCAGAAAAACCTAGAATACATGGCATGTACTTTATGAATACACGTCGTGTAGTTATTAAACAGTGTCACTGAATGTGTGGGAAAAAACACGGGGTTGTGAAAAATATTCAGGAACACACCATGTACGGTACGGCCACGCCGTGTTGTAGTGAAAATGTGTCTACCTGTGTGGATAACGACATAGACGAATGAATCTTTGACTATACACACCGTGTCCTATTTTCACATGTCTTTCCATGTAACCTATGTACCCGGTCATGTCACAAACAACACGGGTCAGGGAAAAACCTTAAAGTACACTTCGTGTTCACATGGAGCATACCCTGTAGAGTGAACCGTGTAGCCGGCCATGTAACTAACAACACAGGTTGTTGAAACGTTTTCTAGTACGCATTGCATCCTTCATGAACACACTGTGTAGTATAGTATTAAGAGGATCATGTGGGTTAGCTATGTAAGGAGACTCAGGCAGGGGAATAGATTTCAAGTACACACCGTGTGTGGGGACAACACGTCGTGTGGTTGGGGCGTTACATGACCAGTTATGGAAGAGGTACACGCCCATGTGAATGGATTATAAGAACACGTCGTGTTGTTTTTATACACACCGTGTAGTCATGTTTTGTAAAACATGAATGTTTCTTTATCCTGTTCCCCTCTTGTACTCATGTGTTCTTAGTCTTTCATAATCCAGATCTAAGGTGTTCTTTTTACCTTTCAGAGTTATTCCACCGACACATCCTCCTGTTGTACGTCAACTGCCAGAAAATGATCAGACACCAGATATGGCCGATCAAGGACCTCCTGCGTATCCTCTTGTTGTGCCAGCCCTGGCACTGGTGGTTATACCAGTTGCAGGAACCGATGCGTAGTTTAGGGAATATTTTATGAGGATAATTCATACCTTCCTAGGAGCACTTCCTCCTGCCCCGTCGATGGTAGAGTTGACGTGGGTTTTCCAGCAGCAGCATCCTCTCACCTTCTCAGAGGAAGGAAGACCTCAGGCTGCAGAGTCATGGATAGAGGTCACAGTCACAATTTTTGAGCATCCGGAGATACCTCCAGAGAAGAGGGTGAAGCCCGCTACCTATATGCTCTGAGACTCCGCCAAGATGTGGTGGGAGGTGATCTCATAGTCAAGACGCCTGCAGAGTATGAATTGGTATGAGTTTCGATGGATCTTCTATGATTACTTCTACCTATAGACCTTGAGGGACGATCGAGCCCTTGAGTTTTTTAGTATGGAGCGTGGTACTCTTTCGGTTATGGATTACTCGTCTCGCTTTACTGAGCTGCAGCGTTTCATGCTAATTCTAGCAGGTGATGAGTTGTTCTTGACTAGGAAGATTGAGGAGAGCCCCTGGTAGGAGATCCATTCCCAAGTGAACATCATCAGGTTGACTTCGATATCCTCTATCATCAAACAAGCTCTAATCACTGAGTGCAATCTGAGGGATTTTGGAGCAGTGAGGCAGGGCGGTTCGACATCCAAAGTTAGTGTTCCTCCTACTGATAGTAGGAAGTGTCGTAGGGAGTCTACTCGAGGAGATCAGAGTAGGCAGAATGTATCTTTAGGCAGCCATGAAGTATGCTACCAATGCGAGAGGAGCAAGCATACAAGGCCTTAGTGCCAGAGAGACCCGATGGAGTGCCGATCTTGCGGCAAGATGGTCCATATTCATCGTTTTTGAAAGATATTCTCATCTAAAGCTGGTGGTAGGGGTACTTCTATGACCCCGCATATAGGAGATGCATCACCATTTTCTCAGCAGTCTGGGAACTAGAGTTCTTCCGGCCAGTCATGCCGAGGTGGAGGTCGCTGCCATGGTGGTCAGTCATCAGACTACCGACGACAGCAGAGTGGTTCAGCTCAGAGTGGTAAGGCAGGGTCGCAGGTCCGCGGTACATGCCAGACATTTGCTATGGAGGTGACCCATCAAGATAAATATCTCATACTTTCTATAGTTCAAGGTACGATCTTAGTAGCCTCAGTTTTATCTTCATTCCTTTTCTATACTGGTGTTACACATAGTTTTATCTCTGTTTCTATTGTGGAGGACCTTAGGCTCTACATCTTTTCCTCGGTAGATTCTTTGATTCTAGACACACCTTTGGGGACTAGAGCGGTTAGCATACGTTAGTGCAGAGAGTTACCTCTTGAGGTTGAAGGGTGTCACTTCTTATGGGACCTCTATGTCCTAGAGATGACGACCTATAATGTCATTCTCGGAATGGACTGGTTAGTTCCCATCCAGGTAGTCGTCAATTGCTATCGCTTCAGGGTGAGTTTTGTATCACCCGAGGGTGGATCCTTTATTCATAAAGGAAAGTGGGATGTCGGGGCGAGTCGAGTAGGACCCGAGCATCATGGGCTAAGAGGAGTTACAGCCCAGATTTCTAGTCTTTATCAGGATGACCCGAGGACTTCACAGTCAGACTATACTCCAGTGGTGGATTTTTTCAGAGATGTCTTTCTATAGAAATTTTCAGGTTTTCCTCCAGAGTGTGAGGTAGACTTTTCTATTGAGCTCATTCCATGAGTGGCACTAGTTTCCATTCCTCCTTATAGGATGGCTACACCAGAGATGCAGGAGATCAAGAAGTAGTTGTAGGAGTTGCAGGAAAAGGGTTTAATCCAACCCGGTACTTCTCCTTGGGTTTTGTCTATCCTGTTTGCGAAGAAGGCAGATGACACCCTCAGGATTTGTGTGGATTATCATAAGCTAAACCAGTTGATGGTCAAGAACTGATATCCCTTATAGTGGATCGATGATATCATTGATCAGCATCGAGGAGACCGAGTGTTCTCAAAGACTGACTTGAGATCATCTTTTCATTAGTAACTCGTTATACCATCGGATATACCTCTTACAGATTTTCGGAGCAGGTACAGTCTATATGAACATATGGTTATGTTGTTCGGTCTCACGAACGTGCCTGCAGTTTTCATGGAATTGATGAACCTACTGTTCCATCCATACTTGGATTCCTTCATGGTGGTTTTCGTGGACGACATCTTGTTGTAATCTCACACTCGACACGACCATGCTACCCATCTTGAGATCGTTCTGAGTACACTAAGAGAGCATTAGTTATATGCTAAGCTCTCAAAATTCCACTTTTGGATGGATCAGATTCACTTTTTTGGTCAAGTTATCTCAGAGATATGAGTATCAATAGACCCATAGAAAGTGAGAGGATTAGTTTCCTGGGAGCATCCGAAGAACGTCTTTGAGGTGCGCAGTTTTCTAGGGCTGGCTGGATACTACAGAATTTTCATACAAGACATTTCACACCTAGCAGCACCACTGACAGGCCTGACAATGAAAGGGGTGTGATTCTTTTGGTTAGATTCCTGTGAGTCATCCTTTCAAGAGATTAAAGGGATGTTGACTTCAGCACTGATACTAGTCTTTCCATAGCTGAGAAAGAGCTAAAATGTTTATTGTGATGCTTCGGGTATCATGCTGGGAGTTGTGCTAATGCAGGGAGATAAAGTTGTTGCGTACGGGTCTCGGATGTTGAGGCCACATGAGAGGAACTACCAGATGCACGATCTCGAGTTGGTATCTGTTGTTCATGACTTACACTGTTGGAGACATTATCTTTTGGGAGAGCACTTTGTGGAGTTTATCGGCCACAAGAGTCTCAAGTACATATTCACTCAGTGTGATCTAAATCTAAGACAGCACAGGTGGGTTGAGTATCTTCAGTCCTTCAATTTTTAGCTTGCCTATACACCTAGAAAGGGCAACACAGTGGCTGATGCGTTGAGCAGGAGAACTCAGATACATGCAGTTCAGGAGGCCAGCAGTGAGTCTCAGCTTATGTATCTGTTCTCTGAGATGCATTTGTAGGTGCACGACAGTCAGGGGAAGACCTCTATATCTTCTCAAGTTGTTACCTCTACACTTCTTGACCAGGTACAGATGAGGCAACTATCAAACTCAGAAGGCCTAGTCCTGCGAAAGAGTGTGTCAGGAGAGGACCCTCTTCTTGGACGGACAGTAGGTGAGTATGAGATCTTGCATTTCTAGGAATACGTATGGGTTCTTGTAGACATATGAGAGGAACTGATGCCAGATTTCCATTCCTCAGTTTGGGCAGTGCATCCTGGCGTCACCAAGATGTATCGTGATCTACACTGCCGGTATTGGTAGCCAGGTATGAAGAGAGATGTTGCTGGTTTTGTCATGACGTGTTACACTTGTAAACAGGTGAAAGCGGAGCATCAACGACTAGCAGTTATTTTGCTGCAGTTACCCATTCTGGAGTGGAAGTGGAACGATGTCGCAATGAATTTTGTGACATGGTTGCTGAGGTATCCTCGAGGAAATGATGCTATTTGGGTTGTCATTGACAGACTCATTAACGTTGCTCACATATTACCGATCATGGAGACATTTAATGTTGATGAGCTGGGATGGTTGTACATCTGAGAGATTGTATATCTACAAGGATTTCTACACTCCATTTTTTCAGATAGAGATGTGCGTTTTACTCCTCAGTTCCGGTAGGTGATTCAGAAGGCTTTAGGTACACATGTACTTTTGAGTACTTCATACCATCCCCAGACAGATGGACAATCCAAGCGTATGATTCAGGTGCTTGATTATATGATTAGAGATTTCATTCTAGACATTGGAACTTCTTGGGAGAAGCATATAACTCTTATGGAGTTCTCCTACATTAACAGTTTTCAGGCGACTATTCAGATAGAACCTTACGAGGCTTTGTATGGTAGGCCATGCTGATCACCTTTATGCTGGCTGGAGGTAGGAGAGGAAGCTTTGCTGGGACCTCATCTTGTTTAGGAGACCTCAGAGAAAATAGACTTTATTCGTAAGAGGATGGATGTGGCACTATCTCGACAGAAGTCTTATGCTGATCAGCAGAGATGACCTCTGGAGTTCGATGTCAGGGATCAGGTTTTCCTGCGTGGTGCACCGAGCTTGGGACACAAGAGGATTCAAAGACATGGTAAGATTTCAACACGGTACGTTGGGTAGTTTGATGTGTTTGAGAGAGTTAGTCTGGTTGCCTATCAGTTGAAGTTACCTCAAAGGTACCAGGCTATGCATGACGTCTTCCACGTTTCTCAACTCTAACGTTACATTTCAGACATGTCTCATGTCTTTCAACCTGAGGAGGTTGATCTCGAAACGGATGCATCGTTTGAGGAGCATCCTATCCGGATTGTCAATCATAGTACGATGGTTCTCTATGGCCAGTCTGTTTCTCTGGTATGGGTGCTATGGCAGCACAGACGAGTACAGGATGATACTTGGGAGAGGGAGGCTGATGTACGATCGCAGTGGCCAGAGCTGTTCGGGGTTTCTTCTTCTACGCCTCGCTAGGTAAATTTAGGAACAAATTTCATTAAGGGGGGAATTTTTTAAGAATCCAGACCTTCACTTCAGGTATGTTTTTCCTTTTTCTATTTTTTTTTGAGAAAAGCGGAGTTTTTGGAAAATTTTTAAGTACACGTTGTGTAATTTATAAGTACATGCCTTGTACATTGATGCTGCTTGAGGCCATGTGCTGGTCGTTTCATTGGAACACACGCGGCCATGTAGCGGTGATTTGTAGGCCGCTGAAAGCGGAGTACAGAAAATCCTAGTACATGCTGGGTACTCTAAAAGTACACACTATGTACTTTGTTTTTCATTAAATGGATGTGGGTTGTGTATTTACCCCAGAACCGTCTTCTTCTCTAGCTTCATTGATCGAGAGTGAGGGTATGGCGGAAAAGATTCTCTAAGCCCCCAATCCTCCGTCCGTTCTCATAATCGACCGTCGTCAATTGCGTTGGAACCACATCGGTAAGCTCTTACTTCTTCTAGAGCATTGTTTTCCTATTTCTCCTCTTTTGTAAGTTATCGTGGGTTTAGTGTTTTGGATTTTTTTTTAGATCTACGCCATTCTAAGGAGATTCAAGCCTCGTGGTTTTATTATATTGATGTCCTAGAATTAAGGTAGGTGTTTTGTGCCTTTCTGTTCAATGTCTTTAAGTTTTATTCGCAATTTCCTCCAATACCCTTGAACGGGGTATTGTGTATTTACTATTTTCCCCCTCTTGTTTTTTACCTTGCTTGTATGATTGTGTAGATGTAATGTGGCTGTGTATAAGTATAATTTCTATGCTTGGATGTTTTTCCCATGCCTTGATCTGTTTACGACCTTTTGGTCTTGTTTAGCCTATTGGTCTTTATACCTGATTTCCATGCCTTGTGACCGTAGGATGGATTTCTATTCCCTGTCATTTCTTATGGTGCTATAGACTGGTTAGCCAAGCACCTCTTTAGGTTTACTTTGGCCTTATAGCATTATTATGCACTGAATGGCATGAGATCGTGAGAACCTGGTGCTATAGACAATAAGGGGATAGACCAGGTGAGCTTCCTTAGATAGTCTTGGACATTATAGATTATAGGGGATAGACCGAGTGAGCTTCCTAGAGAGTCTTGGATATTATAGACTATAAGAGGATAGACTGAGTGAGCTTCCTCATAGAGTCTTGGATATTATAGACTACAGGAGGATAGATCGAGTGAGCTTCCTCATAACGTCTTGGATATTATGGACTATAGGAGGATAGACCGAGTGTGCTCCCTCAGAGAGTCTTGATATTTATAGACTATAGGAGGATAACCGAGTGAGCTTCCTCGGAGAGTCTTTGTTTTTTTGAATTTCCATAAACCATTCTAGGCTATAGGAGGAATTGACCAAGTGAGATTCGTCAGAGAGTCTGTGATAGACCTGAGCCTATAGGAGGAATTGACCGAGTGAGCTTCCTCAGAGAGTCTCTAGACCTTGGGGCTATAAAGGGATTAGGCCGCGTGATCTTCCTCAGAGATTCCCTGACTAACCTAGACTATAAGAGGAATCGACTAAGCGTGCTTCCTCCGAGTGTCATATAATTTTGTATGAAAAAACTAGAGGGGTTAGGCTGAGTGTACTTGCTATAGGGTTGTTGGTACTTCTTGGATAGGACCAGAGGGGAAGACTGTGAGTACTTCCCAGAGGGATTCCTGTTGTGGTTAGTTTTTGCATAACTATTACTTGTTGATCCGTGGATTGTTTACTGCTGTGTATTATCCTGTTCACTTCTCACTGTTTACTGTCTACTATACTTTACCTTCCATATACTCTCTAACTGTTAGCCATAGATCTTCGGGTGGTTGCCTACTGGGATTTATTCTCACACCCTATTTCGGTCATGCTTTTGGGACCAAACAGATTATATTGGTGTAGGTATAGACAGGGGAAAGCGCCCTTCGACTTCAGGTACATGACTAGTGTTGGAACAAGAGAGCATGTGACCAAGATGAGGACTTCGATGTTGAGGAGTTTATCTGTTTACCTTCCTTTTGTACTTTGGTTTGCACTATTGTATTTCCAGCATTGTGACTTGTTTGGAAGCTTTCCTAGACACATGTATCATGCATCCTTTTATATATGTATGTGTTATCTAGTTGTTTATTATTATAGTTTTCCACTGTTTACTATTGTTATATATTTACTGCTTCTAGTATTGTATGTGTTGTTTACTTCCGCTGTGTACTCGGCCAATGAGGGCATAGTTTCCCAACTATCACACCCAAGGCCCTCTTTGCTAGTCGGTGGCCTCTGGAATTCGGGGAAATTTTCTTGAGGCCATGTGACCAACAAGGTACGGAGCACCTCTAGTTGGCTTCCGAAATAGGGATGTTACAAAATATTCTTTTCTTCATATGAGGGGTATCTATCTATTTGGAGACATCGCCTCCCATTCTCCAAACATTCATGCTCGTCAATCCCTTTTCGTGAAACTATCAATTCTTGTTCAAAAAAATCGTTTTCTTTTTAAAATAGAATAGAAAATTTTCATTAATGAATCTTCTCATAATTAAGCAACTTACCATATTACCTTTGTAAATGATCTGTCTTTTGTGAAACAAATTTGTTCCTGAATCTTCTCATAATCATAACTACTATTTTTCATTTTTTATTAATAATATTTCATGAAACATTCATCCATGGATCTCTGTTGACGCTCCTTTCGTCATAGAATCTAAAGATCGGAAAAGGGAATATCTGAGCTCAAAGTGATTCAGCCTTTGAAGAAAACATCAAAAATCAACAAAGGAAGGAATAAAGGATCAAAAGAAACCTCACCGCGCAGGTTATCTAACTGGCGCGCAAGTGTACTTGCGCGGCTACCTTGGTCGCGCAGGTGACTTGCGCGACCTAATCGGTAACCGCCCGATAACCGGCCGGGGTCTTCTTTTGCCTATAAATAGACCCTGTGGGCCCCCCATTCGAGGGAGAGCTTTTTCCAGAAACTCGGATTGAAGCTCCCGACGCCCAAGTCTCTTCTCAAAGCTTCCGGAATACTTCTAAGGTAATTTCTTACCTAGAACGGAAGATCTAAAGAGAAGAAGGAAGGCCTAAGTGTTGAAACTGATTAAACACTTGCGCGCCGACTTATTTCCTTCAATATAACTTGCGCGTCCCTTTTTTGGAAGAACCTCGAGAACATTCTAAAGGGTTTAAAAAAGAGTTGCTCAAGTATTTCAATGCTGGTTGAAAATCGTGCAAGTACACTATGTGTCGCGCAGGTATACCTGCGCGACCAATACTTGCGCGCCCACGGAAGACTTGCGCGCCTTGCAAGACTCGCGTGCTCCTATCTTTTTGGGTGCCCATCTTGCCCATTTTTACCCCTCTTAAGCCATTTCACCTTTCCTTTTCAAGATTCAGTCTTCAAGACACTCTTCAAATCCATTTATGGCATGATTTCATGATTTGACTTTCTTATCTGAAAGGAATTCTGTGGAATCTCTCTCAAAGTCTAGTGATTTAAATATCCTTATGTCACTAAAATACGGAGAGTTCATTCATTCAACCTCATCCTTTAATATGAGAGAATCTTAACCTGGGTCTCCTTTTCAGGAATAATCCCCAGTTATAAAACCATTAATCTGGGCATCCTCCTCAGGAGTAAGCCCCAATCAAAACCTTTAATCTGGGCATCTTCCTCAGGAGTAAGCCCCAGATTCTTAAAGTTCCCAATCTTGGGCATCCTCCTTAGGAGTAAGCCCCAATCAAGTCATTTAATCTTGGGCATCTTTCTTAAGAATAAGCCCCAACCTCAAATATGGGCATCCTCCTCAGGAGTAAGCCCCAAACCTTAATCCCTAACTTGGGTCTCCTTTTTCAAGAATAAGACTCAGTCATAACCTTGGGCTTCCTTTTAAAGAATAAGCCCCAAGTCCCCTAACCTGGGTCTCCTTTTCAGGAATAAAGACTCAGTCATAACCTTGGGTCTCCTTTTCAGGAATAAAGCCCCAAGTCCCCTTAAATTTCTCTTAACCAGTCATAATTTACCTTTGATTTGGGTTTCCTTTTCAGGAGTAAAACCCAATCATAAGTCCCCTCCTAACTTGGGCATCCTCCTTAGGAGTAAGCCCCAAGATTAGAGTATTCAAATCTCCATGAAGCGCATATAACTTTATGGACCCTGTTCATGGATTTTCTCCCTAAAAGTAAATCCTAAACCTTCATCTATCTGGGCAGTCATCCATACATAAGCCCCAAACAAATTCTTATGATTGCATCTTTCATGGCACAATTGTCTAAATTTTTACCAATACCTCTTGTTTCTCACACCGAGCATGACTCACGTGAGCTTAGAGTGTAAAAGTAATTATGACATTCATCATTGAGCCATCAATCATAAACATTATACTCCATAAACTCGAACTACGTGGGTTCTGATTCCTTTTCCAAAAACAAAGGATACGTAGGTAGCCCATTTATGGGTTCGATCCCAACTTTGAAATAATCCATGTCCTTCTGAATGACGATAAACTTCAAGTGCCCCACTGAGTGGCTTTAAAACCAGACTGGTCATCATAATGACCAAGAGACTTTTATATAAATGTTTTGAAGGATACCATTGACCAAGAATCTCTAAACAGATATAGATGATTCTCTATTGATGAAGAACCTCGAATACATATAAAAGATTCTCTAAATTTCTTGCATATTTAATCATTGATTGTTAAAACTAAAGGAAAGATCATTTTATACTTGGTAATATAATAAGGATTCACGAACATAACTTAAATCTATAGAGAGAGTCCCGGAGTAGACAATAATTCCCCTCAAAAAGGTGTGATGAGTCCGACCTCCCATCCTCTCGACCAATGCAAATTCCTAAGCCTCTCTAGTCCACAAGCTAATGAGCGCCTGCCTTTGGAAAGTAGGTCCAAACGGATGTGGAATCATTGGATGTTTCCAGTTCTACGAACAAACCCGTTAGAAACTGATCGGAACGTTTGAATCTCCCGTCCAGGAGGTCATCCCCGGATTCCGTGCGAAACAAAAATGGTGAACCCGACGTGAATCCTTAACCAAGTGAAAGTGATGTTCTTCTTATTTGTTAGGCCCCTTGGGTCAACAAAGCAATCATTGACATGTGCTCATCCAAAAGATGCAGTGGCCAGATTCATCTTGATTATGTCTGTTACATGGAACAGGCACTCTTTTCTCAAGATCTTCTGCAAAAATGGCTTTCCTTAAATTCACCCCTGTGAATACTACAGCTGTGAACACCTCTACTGTGAGGTCTGCTGCTGTGAAAACCAATGCTGCTACTCCTGCTGGAACGTCATCCGCTCTGAGGATGACATCACCAACTCAGCGTCTTCAACGCTGTGTTTCTAATGCACTGGTTATGGAGTACCGTCGCAACGGTACTATCCCAAATCTGGAGGCCGCTCGTCAAGCCCTCCAAGTTAACAAATCTACCTGGTCGTCCGGACAACGGCGGCCAGCAATCAAGAAGCAGGCGGTGCTGACTACCGTCTCCAACCGTTTCGGGTCGTTATCCCCGGAACGCAATTTCCATTCACTCCCTTACTCTGAGGAAGTGAATGAGCAGGTCCCGCAGGACCTTAATTCAAAAAGACAGGAGTCCTTCTCAAGGGCTCCCATCAACAATTGCCGCCAGACTCGTGCGGTAGTGCGCCCTCAACATGATGAGGGTACCGACTCCAGGCATTCAGCTCAGGTTCCTCGAACCCGAGCACGCAAGATGAACCACCAGAGACGGAATCCGGTTAATAATAAGCAGGTTGTCATCCCTGCCATCTCCGGAGAAGTCCACCAACCTAACTTGGTGGCAAACAACGAGCAGGCATACACACCTGTTCGTTTTAATTCCGCTGTCCAGCAGACTCGTCTGACAGCATCAAGCCTATCCTGCCAGGCAATTCAGGCGGAGTACCATAGGCAGGAACATACACCTGCTTATACATCACCAGTTAGTCAGCAGGCTTGTCTGACTACATATGATGGATCTCGTCAACCGCGTTTGGCGAAGTGTAATCAGCAGGCACATACACCTGCTAATACTAATCAGGCCTACCAACAGTCTCGCTTGGTAGCGCCCAGAGAAGTCAGTCGGAAAGTCCCGACGACAAACAGGAGGCAGACTCAACTCTCTGCCTCCACACTTGAGTACTGTCAGGATTCACTGACAGGAAAAGGAGGACAGGAGCAGGCACATACACCTACTCCAAGCCCGGAATGGACGTATATCCCCGTTCCGGCAGCTGAAGTCACCAAACATATTTTGTCAATGGTGAAAGAGTAGAAGCAAATTCCTGCTCATATTCTGGATGCTTGCCAGGATATCATAACAGCTTCAGCATCATCTCAGGGATAGACACATAAATCTATCCCTAGCAATGGAGTGACACATCAACGATTCACTCCATAACAGACACACACATCTGTTCCAGTCCAAGAGGGTTATGGGGCATACTCCCCCATATCATACGGACAACCAAGTCAGGCACATACACCTGATTTGAGTGGAGATCGTCAGCCTAACCTGACCATCTTTCCTGATCAGGCACATACACCTGCTCAGAGCAATCACTTTCGTCATCAAGTGGTTTCTAAAGCGAGTAAGAAGGCATCTAAGAAAAAGATCCGCCCAGCACAGTCAGGAGATCAAAGGCCAATCTGCAACAAGGCCTTGCTCGATGCTGGAGTTCTTGAAGCCCTCAGACATTTATCTGTCGGAATTCAAGATTCTACTCCCTCAGTTCCCAATAACAGGAACATTAATTTTGAAGGTCTTCAACATACACTTCCTCATGAAGAATTGCTTCATGAAAATTTGGTCAATCTTGAAGTTTCTTATTCAGATGAGAGCCACAGGAACCCTCTGTGTGGTCAGAAGACCAAGGAGCAAGATATTTCATCTTTTGATGTAACCCATCATGACGGTCCTCCTCATGGTGATGAACTTCGCTGCGAAAGTCCTCTCCGCAGTAGTGATTCACGTAGTCTCAAAAATTCTTCAGAAGGCAATGTAGTGACGAGAAAGCCCTCCTATCTCGAGGCACTTGAAAACGTAAAACTAGTCATGTCTAATGCTTTACTATCGGCAGGTGAAACTCTTTCTCCATCAGAAGATAGCCCGGGGTTCAGGTTATTCTCCGAACCATCCCTGGGTCATTCATCTTCCAGCATGAATAGTGATTTCTCTACCAATCTTGTTGAATCCGATGAAGCAACAAGGAAACACCATCTCTGGTCCAAACAGGTAGAAGAATCTTCATTTAATGATAAAGAGGAAATGCTGAACATGCGGAAAAAACTGGCAAAAGGTGAAGTACCAGTCATGTTTTGGCCTTTGGCTGACTCCCAGTACGACATTCCAAAGATGTTGACGGATGATGGAATCCTTGATATTCGTCTCAACATATGGAAAACTCTTTGTAAATTAAAGAAGAAGGTATTATCTTACTATGAATATGAAAATCATCTTAAGATAATAGAAGGGTTACAACGCCAGATTGATTTGGCATCTCTATCAGTCTCTCGGTATCCGAAGGCTGAAAAGCAACAGAGAACCCTTCAACGTTCATGCCTTGGCGCACTAAGAAAATTGCGTCAGTTAATTGCCAATGATCCATCTGATGTTCATATCAGAGGATGGGGTGTTCACGGAGCACTACATTTCACAGTGCTTTCCAGTCAGCAAAGCCCGCCGAAAATGGTCTCATGCAATGTTATTGCCCATGGCCGGCCACAGTCAATGAGCTTTGTTCATAATCAAAATCTTGCTCAAGAACAAGCTTCAACTAGCTCCTCTCAAAATCAAGTATATAGAGAACAGGTTTTTGAATTTCTCCTACATCAAGCAGGTGAGAATATTGCACAAGCCTCTCGTCTGGAGCAAACACGTCATCAAATGACAGAAGTTTCGGAAATCATCTAACGGTCTGTTGAACCAGGTGATAAAAGTGGATACAGGTTAATTCATCCAGCTAATTTCCGAACTAAGATTCGCAAGATCAAGAGAGATTTCAAGAAGATCTCAGACATAGCATGTCAAGAGACACCCCAGCTTGCCAGACTGGGGACTTCTCTAACCCAACCCTCAGAGTCAACAAATGGGATTCGAGGAGTTGAGCGGAAGCAGCAGGAACATCCCCAGTCCACCGGACTGGGGACTTTTTCAAATCCTCAATCCCTCCCTCCGAGAAAGTCAGTATTCTCTCGATTAGGGAGTAAGCCTCAAGAGGAACGAAGAGCCAAGCTGTCAGGAGATTCTCTCCAAGTGACGGTTCTCCAAGAAATTCCTGAGGGATCAAGTCAACGGAATTCCATGTCTCATCATGAACATGGAAGGAGAAAATATCAAAGAAATACTGATAGAAAGGATTCCATGCAATATGCATCCATTAATGTCATCAATGCCGTTGCTACTAATTCACCAGATGAGGCTCAATCAGAGGGATCAGACGAAGAGGTTCCTGCTCAAGAAGTTGCGCACACAGACCTAAATGAAGAAGGTGTGCGCACACGTAATCAAAGGCTTACCCAAAATCTGGGTATTCCTTCATGTAACCCACTTCCCCCTCTCCGAAAAGGATCCAATAAGGGGAAAGGAAAGAATCAGGTTACTTCTCACCCTTCCTCTGAAGGAGTTCAATCGCTCTCATTAGAGCAAAGGTTTGCACAACAGGAGGAAGAAATGAAAGAATTAAGAAGGTTGAATGCAAAACTACTTCAGAGTAGTCTTCTTCTTAAGAATTCTGAAGTCCGACAGCCGAAGGAATTTGTTGTAACTACTGAGATGGATCAAGAATATCCCCCTTTATCAGTACACCCATAGAGGTCTAATCCTACGGGTCAAACGCAACAACGGTTGGCAGCACTACCATCAGTTGCAGCACCAACCACCACATCTGTCCAAGCTCCATTCATTGCACCTACCCAAAACCAAGTTCAACTTGACGTTTCTCAAAAGTTAATAACTACTATTGAGTCATTAACAGCTCGGTTAGAAACTATGGAAGGGAAACGGGCGCAAGTTCAACCTGAAAAGAAAGTTTACCCTGAATGGGTAGATTCAATTTCTCCTCCATCCAGTTTTGGAAACCCTATTTTCCCTACTTTCAATGGATCAGGCGACCCTGAACAACATTTGACGCATTACGTGTCTTGTTGTGATCCTATGATGGGAACTCCAGAGCAGCAAGAAGTAGTGAAACTCAGATGCTTCGTGCGAACCTTGCAAGGACCAGCTTTTGTCTGGTATACAAGCTTGCAATCCCGGTCAGTCATCGGATGGGAGGATCTTCGTCAAAAATTACTTCTTCAGTTTAGCTCAACTTTTCCAAAAACGACAGTTTTCGATCTTACAAACTGCAAGCAAAGGGAGAATGAAAGTGTCTCTGATTTCATTTCTCGTTGGAAGGGATTAACGTATTCCTTGAGTTTAGCACTCCCTCAGGAGGAATTTTTGCCAATCTGTGTGGCAAATTTGCGTGACGAATTACGCACGCCATTGATCCCTGTGAAATACACAGGAGGGTTTCGAGACCTTACTTCAATCGCTCAACAGATTGAAGATTCCCTTATACATTCTAAGGTTAAATCTCGTGTAATTCCATCAGCTCTAGGAAGAAGAATGGGTAAAGTAGAAACTGCTACAGTTATGCTTAAACAGGCACCGGTACCTATTTCTACTTCAAAACCTTCATCTTCTCGAAGGGCTCCACCTCCTGAACGCCAACAACAAAGGCTGTTTCGTCCAAATGATCAAAAAGATCAACGACGAAAACAATTTGAGGATATGAAGAGTAAAACATACTCTTTCCAAAGTGAGCAAGTTCCTGGTTACTTAATTTCAGCTCAGGAAAATAATTTGGTTCAATTACCAGTGCCGAAGAGGCCAAACAAGGAAGGAGATGAAGACCGTCCCAATTATTGTCCCTTTCATCAAATGTTGGGGCATCCCATCTAGGAGTGTTTTGTCTTTAAAGACCTCCTGCAAAAGATGGTCGACTTGGGACCAGTCAAATTGAAGGGTTCTTCAGCTCATGTAGCGTGTATTACCGCTACAGATCCAGAGGAAGGAGGCGAGTGGCAGGAAGTCAAAAGCAAAACTGCGAAAAAATATGATGATTGGATGGTCAGAAAGACAATTAATCGGACTCATTCCATTTTGCGAACACAATTGAAGAAGTCAATTGTGTCTCCTACAAAAGCTGTAGTAAAGCCTCCATCAAAAGACAAATCCTCAAAAGGGCAGCATAATTCAAAGAAGAAAGAGGAATCAGGAGAAGATGAGTATGTAGCAAAGCCTAAATTGTCTTTGACTCTGGCAGATTTCATGCCATCTACTTCGAAGCCACGGGCACCGTCCCACCAAACGGCACAGCCTAAACAGGCTAACCAGGCAGAGTCTTTATTAGACGAAGAGTTAATCTTTGGTTCTGATAATATGATTCAATTAACAGATTCATATTCTAGTCTTGATGAGCCTGAATTCCCTGTATCAAATAAGGGAACCCGAGGAAGTTCTAGAGGTTCAGGATATAGGGGAAAACGTGGATCTTTCCGAAGCCACTACTCTAATTCTACCCCTGCAAGCACTGTATATGCAGCAGAAACTCGTGGTAGAGCCCTTCAGCGAGCTCAAAAAGAACAAGCAAGTTCTTCTTCCAATGGCCAACTCAGTTTCGGCTCAGTTATTTTGGAAGACCGATTAAATGTTCCATCTTCTTTATCTCAGCAAGTAAATGGATTTAATCAGTCTAATTTTCCAAAACCAAGGATGTTGCCAACTTCAATACAAGATGCATCAGCTTCCAAAGCATCTACTTCCAAGGTACCTGCTAAACCGCATATTCCTATTGGGAAACGCAAGCCTCTAGATCAAAAATATGATATATTGAAACACTTGGCCCAATTACCAGCCAAGTTATCAATTTTGGATGCTTTGAATCTGTCAAGAGATCTTCGGGAAGCACTCATCGAAGCTTTGTCAAGTCCTCAGGAGTTTGAAGCTGAAATTGCTGCAGCTGAAATCTATCACATAGAGAATAATCCTACAGAATGCCATGCAGTGATATCTTTTACTGATAAAGATGAATATGATGTTGTGCATGGGCACATAAAACCTTTGTACTTATCTGGCAATGTCAATGGTATAGATGTTCGAAGAGCTTTCATTAACAATGGTTCAGGAGTCAACCTCATGCCCATTCGCACACTTCGTCGATTGGGTCTCACGGAATCTGATTTATCTCCTTCTACCATGATGTTGCAAGGATATGATAAAAATGAACAAGAACCACTGGGAGAAGTCACGCTCAGAACTCAGTTTGGAGATCTTGTTTCCAATTCGGATTTCATGATTGTTGATCAAGACTCAGCTTTCAATATCTTGCTTGGAAGACCATGGCTACATCAGCATGCAGCTATTCTATCATCATACCATCAATGTCTCAAATACTGTTTCGATGGTCAAGTTGGAACATTGTATGGTGATAAGGCCCCGTTCAAGACATGTGAGTCTCAATACATTGAGGCGGAATTTTATCACATGAAGGGAAGAGAAAAATCTACAATGAAGGAAATTACCAAAGTTAATGCTCCATATGGTTTGGAAAAAATTCCAATAAATCCATTTTCACATGTGAGTACAGATTATGTGTTACCTATCAGTCAAATTGACAAAATAGGCCCAAATCAAAATACTCTTATGGAAAGATCCATAATGTCAATTACAGAAATCGAGCCAGACAACATGGGAGAAATTGGTAACTTATCAAGCAGTGATGAAAGCATAAGTGGTGACGTTTTCATTTCGTCTGCTGAAATCCAACAAGTCTATACTTCGCTAATCAGGCCAGAAGAAGTTATAGCAACACCAGAGGTGAATATTGATGTCGATTCTCAATCCATCATCTCCTCTTTATTTCCCAAATAAGACCCTTTATCATCAATAGGGTCGGAAATGGAAGCTTCTTCTTCAAAATGTGAAAATTTTGACATCTCTTATGATCATGAGAATTTCGTTTTTTCATCAACTTTGCAAGTAGAAACGGAAGAAATAACACATGATGAAGAGGAATAGGAAGATCTTAGAGATTCTCCTCCAGCATTTGAAGAGGGTATCTCTACCACTGTGGATGAACTCAGAGAAGTAAATCTGGGTACAGAGAAAGATCCACGCCCCACTTTAATTAGTGCGGCCATGACCCTTGAAGAACAAGAGATGTATATTTCTTTTCTAAAGCAAAATAAAGATATTTTTTCTTGGAATTATACAGAGATGCCTGGCCTTGATCCTGATGTTGCCACCCATCATTTGGGTTTTCCAAAAGAACATCGAGGATTCAAGCAAGCCGCGAGAAGAACACACCCAACCTATGCTTCCAAAATCGAGGATGAAGTGGATAAGCTTATCAAAGCTAAATTCGTCAGAGAAGTTCAATATCCCAAGTGGTTGGCTAATATTGTCCCTGTAAAGAAGAAGAACGGACAAATTAGGGTTTGCATCGATTTCAGAGATCTTAATCGGTATTGTCCTAAAGATGATTTCCCAGTTCCGATTACAGAACTCTTAATTGTTGCGACGGCTGGCTATGAAGTACTTTCTTTCATGGATGGATATTCTGGATATAATTAGATCTGAATGGCCCCAGAAGATGAGGAATATACAGCCTTCAGAGCTCCTCAAGGTGTGTTTTGTTACCGGGTGATGCCCTTTGGTTTAAAGAATGCAGGTGCAACATATCAACGTGCCATGCATCGTATCTTCAAACCTTTTCTATGGAAGTTTGTTGAATGATATGTAGATGATTTGGTGGTTAAATCCAAACAACGTTTTGATCACTTGGATGATTTGGAAGTCGTATTCCACAAGCTTCTACAACATAATTTGAAGATAAACCCCTTAAAATGTGCTTTTGGGGTAACCTTAGGAAAATTCCTCGGCTTTGTTGTACGCCATCGTGGTATTGAAGTCGATCCTGAGAAGACCAAATCAATCCTTGGTATGTCACCTCCTCATAATTTGAAAGAATTAAGAGGTCTTCAAGGACACTTAGCCTATATTCGGCGTTTCATCGCCAATTTGGCAGGAAAAAGTTTACCCTTTACCAAATTATTGAAGAAAGGAGTCACTTACCAGTGGAATGAAGAATGTCAAGAAGCATTTGATGTTCTCAAGAAATACCTCTTGAGTCCACCAGTACTCATGCCACCTGTTGAGGGTAGGCCTCTTATCCTCTATGTGACAGCTTTAGAGCGATCATTGGGTGCCTTTCTCGCTCAAAAGAATGATGCTGGGAATGAAAATAGTCTCTACTATCTCAGTAGAACTATACTTGAAGCAGAAACCCGGTATTCGAGTATTGAAAAGTGCTTCCTAGCATTAATCTTTGCAGTTCAGAAACTGAGACACTACCTGCAACATCACAAGGTCCAATTGGTATCTCGTAATAATCCACTCAAATTCATCCTTAGTCGTCCAATGCTTACAGGACGTCTGGCAAGGTGGGCGGTTATTCTACAGCAGTTCGACATCCAGTATGTGTCTCAAAAGGCAATTAAGGGCCAAGCTCTGGCTGATTTCCTGGCTGAACATCCTTCAGTGGAAGACACGTATTCAGATATCGAACTCCCTGATGAGGAAGTTTTCTCTATTCAAGAGAGTCCTCAAACATGGGAAATGTATTTTGATGGTGCTTCTAGAAGTCCAACAGGGAAGAAAATGGAAAATCCTAAATTCAACAAAGTTGGTTTAGGAATTGTGCTCATTTCTCCAGATAAGGCAGTGTTACCTTATTCCTTTTTGTTGTGGGAAGGTGGTACCAATAATGAAGCTGAATACCAAGCTCTCATTACAGGCTTGGAGTTAGCGCTTCAAGCACAAGTGAATCACTTAATGGTGAAAGGTGATTCAGACCTGGTAATCAAACAAGTCAATGGGGATTATGCCATCAGAAAAGAAGAATTAATCCCTTTGTATGATTACATCCGAGAGTTAATGTCGGAATTCCCTTCAGAACCGACATTTTCTTATGTCCCAAGATCACAAAATGCTCAAGCTGATGCACTGGCTAATATAGCCACAGCTTTAGCAGATCCAAATCGGGATGAGACAACCATCTGTATTTCCCACCGTCGTGCAATTTCACCTTATGTTCAAGTCAGAACAGAGGAAATTAATGGAATTAGTCCCATTCCTGAACCGTATGGTCATACTACAGGATGGATGTCACCTATCAAGGAATACCTTCAAAATGGAACACTTCCACCTGATAGAGCCGAGAAAGAACAAATTCGGCGACGTGTGGTCAATTTTACTCTTTATGATGGTCCAAACCACCTCGAGAAAATTCTCTACAAACGTGGTTTTGATGGAGTTCTCTTCAGATGTATTGATGGTGAAGAGACAATGGCTGTCATAAAAGAAGTGCATGCAGGAGTCTGTGGTGCCCACCAGTCTGGACATAGATTGTCTGATCAAATTCGAAGGCTTGGATACTTCTGGCCTTCAATGATACAAGATTGTGTTAATTTCACAAAGAAGTGTCATTCATGCCAAGTATATGCCAACTTCATTCATCAACCTCCAGAGTTGCTTCATACAGCTAAATACTCATGGCCATTTTCCACATGGGGAATGGATGTGGTGGGACCTTACCCTTCAGCTACGGCCAAGCAGTTTAAGTACATTCTTACTGCTACTGATTTCTTTTCCAAATGGGCAGAGGAAGTACCTCTCAAAGAAGTCAGTTCTAAATGCATTGTTAGCTTCATCAAGTCCAACATCATTACTAGATTTGGTGTCCCTCATACCATATTGACGGACAACGGCACCAATTTCTGTTCTTCTGAGGTAAAGAAATTGTATCAAGAATACAACATAAAGTCCAACCATTCATCTCGATATCATGCAGCGGCTAATGGCCAGATAGAGGCCTTCAACAAGACTCTTTCAAATATACTGCAAAAGATGGTGGATAAAGATAAGAGGTCATGGCCTGATAAAATCTTTCATGCTTTATGGGCTTATCGGACTACCACTCGCAATGCAACGCGGTCTACTCCATATTCATTGGTATATGGAACAGAAGCAGTCTTGCCAATTGAAGTTCAATTTCCCTCACTCAGAATAGCCATTTGTGATCAGTTATCAACAGATGAGCAATCCCAAAAGAGGTTGAATGAATTGGAACAGTTAGATGAGAAAATATTGTGCACTTTGCACCACTTAGAAATCTATCAGAATCGGATAGCACGAGCTTTTAACAAAAAAGTTCGTCTTCGTTCATTCATTCAGGGAGAATTGGTGTTGGTTCTCAGAGCACCAATGATACCAGGAAAGAAGCCTCCCAAGCTTGAACCAAAATGGGAAGGACCTTATTCAATACAAAAGGTCTACTCCAATGGAGCGTATTCTCTGATCTCAATGGATGGAGAACACATCACGACTCCAACTAATGCCAGATTTCTGAAGAAGTATTTTGTATAAATACAAAATATTGTTCCCAGAACCAAGACTCTTACAATTGGTTCATACATCAATGGTCCAGTATGACCTTAAACTGCAACTTCGTCCAACATGACGTTAAACTGTGTCACCTTCAATGTCCGAGATGACATTAAACTATATTTTGTCCTACATGACATTAAACTGTTATTATGTCCTATCTACATGACATTAAACTGTACAGAAGATCCTATATTTTTTCTGAGATGACATTAAACTATATTGTGTCCTAGCAACATGACATTAAACTGTGTGGCACTTTCATCGTCCAGCATGACGTTAAACTGTAAAAAGTCCCCAGAACTGATATCCTCATATTGGTTCACCTTAGTCCTAGCTACATGACTTTAAACTGTACAGCACCAGTTTGTCCTTGCTATATGACGTTAAACTATACATCAATGGTCCAGTATGACTTTAAACTGCAACTTCGTCCCACACGACATTAAACTGTGAAAAAGTTCCCTAAACCGTCCAGCATGACCTTAAACTGCATCATCCCTGGTCCATGTATATGACCATAAACTATTTGCAAATCCCTTATGTCCAGCAAGACGTTAAACTGTGACGTCCTAAACTACATGACGCTAAACTGTATAAAAGTCCCTCACGTCCGAAAAGACGTTAAATTATATAATCATCAAAGGTCCAGCATGACATTAAACTCCACTATCCACGGTCCATGCATATGACCTTAAACAATTCACACTTTCGTCCAACATGACATAAATGGTGTGTTATTTTGTCCTTACGGCATGACATTAAACTGCACAGTCCCCCTTTCGTCCAATATGACTTTAAACTATTTTATCCCCATCGTCCTAACTACATGACGTTAAACTGTACAGAAAATCCTTGATAGGTCCTACATGACACTAAACTGTATTTTGTCCCTGCTACATGACACTAAACTGTGCAGCACCAATAGTCCTAACTGCAAGACTTTAAACTGCATAGTCCCTTTTTTTTATATGTCCTACATGACATTAAACTGTGCATCGTTAAGGTTGTTATTACCTCTTGTTTCTCACACCGAGTATGAATCACGTGAGCTTAGAGCGAACATCAACCATAACATTCCCCTTGGGCCACTAACCATGTGTAAGTCCCAACATTATTTTTTAGATCATTGTCCACAAGAACAACTTGATCATTAATTCATTCTTTAATTGAACTACACGGACTTTGATCCTCGCCCCCCAGGCTGGGTATGTAGGCAACCTCCCAGGGTTTAAGCCCAAAAACAATCTCTTCACATCGGTTCACCAAAACCTCATATGATGTTGATTTGTGAAACCGCCCCTGGAATCAATATCTTTACATTGATTCACTTTCATCCTTGTTATATGACGTTAAACTATACAACACTTTTGTCCGGTACGACAATAAACTACAATATTCTTTGATTTCCTCATTTGAGAAGGAACCATTATTGACATTGATTTTTTTTAAAAAAATCATGTTTCATTTTCAAAAGACTACGTGCATACATGGTAATGCCTAAACTTTTTATCTCAGGTTAAACCATCATTGCACTAAAGTCCCCTTTCACCCTTCACATATACGAACCAAATTTGTACAAAGGATAGTTCTAGAATTACGTGGACTTGATTCCCATCCTTATGGGATACGTAGGAACATTCGAGTGTCCCTCGAATCCAGTCCCAAGTCTTTTGGGCCTAACCCCAAATTTCACTTTCAGTCCCTTGGCTGAAAAGTCCTCATGAAAACACACACTGTGTATTCATTATTATGGTCCGAATTCTATGACCCTAAACTAAGATCGCTCATACTTTCGTCCTGCACGATGTTAAACTGCATTTCAAGAACTACGTATGGCTTGATTCTCATTCTTATGAGATACGTAGTGAAGTCCAAGTTTCAATTCAGGACCCAGCCACAACATGATTATGGATTTTATTGACCTATGTATCTCTATATACATTGGACAATACCCATATTTATGTGCTATAATACTAACCTTAAATATTTTCAGATCTTCATAACCCTTTTCATGACTTCTAGTCACAAAAATGTCAAACTTCTGAGAATTATTTTGCCTGACTATGCAGCACGTGCCCATAGGTGGCCTTGCATAAGCAGTCCACATAACAGACTTGTCAGCCAAAAGATGCTATTCATTTGACCATGCAGCCAATGCCCATAGGTGGCCCTGCATATTTCTACCCCCTAACGGGTTTTGTTAAATAATAGTAACTTCGTTCTTGGGAAGAATGCCTCTTTTGTCCTTATTTGTCTTAAACGACAATATGTAGGGATCCGCAAAAAAATAGCCATCCTTAACATATTTGTCCCATATCCTTTTTCATGATCTGAAAGTATTCAAGTCTATGGTTTATTCTTCTTCCCTACGTTTGGGTCAGACCTTCGTAGGAGTGATATTCATCCAGTTCTTCGATGTTCTTGTTCGGAAATATCTTCTCCATATTCAAGTACCTCTTTCCATACAACAAACTCTATGCTTTAGAAAATTTGAATCTCCATAAACATTCACTGGCTTTTAGCACTAGGAAAGAAAATTTCTGGGAGTTCTTTTTCCTAACTATGTAGCACGTGCCCATAGGTGGCCTTGCATAAACAGTCCACATAACAGACTTGTCAGCCAAAAGATACTATTTATTTAACCATGCAGCCAATGCCCATAGGTGGCCCTGCATATTTCAACCCCCTAACGGGTTTTGTTAAATAATAGTAACTTCATTCTTGGAAACTACTTCTTCTAATGCCTTTTAGCTCTTTTTCATATCATTTCTCAGATTCAAATATTCTTAAGCCATAGTTTACATATTTTCTATCATACTTGAGTTTGGTAATTTGTTTTCAGATAAATTGTCAAGGAATTGAATCCATTTTAATCCATTTTTTTGGTCAAAGCTATTTCGACCTTAAACATTAGCCCCTTTATGTCTGACATGCATGACTTTAAACTGCCCACAAAAGACAATGGAACTATGAATAAAAGTCAAGTTCAAGAACACTTGTGCACTGCCCTCTATGCCCTAAAGTCTTGCGCCCTCCCTTTTCCTTTGGAGGGATTCGATTTCCTCAGAGTCAAATCCTCATTTCTCTCCGGATCCAACTCTAAGGGGGGACTTTTGTTGACGCTCCTTTCGTCACAGAATCTAAAGATCGGAAAAGGGAATATCTGAGCTCAAAGTGATTAAGCCTTTGAAGAAAACATCAAAAATCAAAAAAGGAAGGAAGAAAGGATCAAAATCAACCTCACCACGCAGGTTATCTAACTGGCGTGCAAGTGTACATGCGCGGCTACCTTGGTCGCGCAGGTGACTTGCACGACCTAATCGGTAACCGCCCGATAACCACCCGGGGTCTTCTTTTGCCTATAAATAGACCCTGTGAGCCCCCCATTCGAGGGAGATCTTTTTCCAGAAACTCGGATTGAAGCTCCCGACGCCCAAGTCTCTTCTCAAAGCTTCCGGAATACTTCTAAGGTAATTTCTTACCTAGAACGGAAGATCTAAAGAGAAGAAGGAAGGCCTAAGTGTTGAAACTGATTAAACACTTGCGCGCCGACTTATTTCCTTCAATATAACTTGCGCGTCCCTTTTTTGGAAGAACCTCGAGAACATTCTAAAGGGTTTAAAAAAGAGTTGCTCAAGTATTTCAATGCTGGTTGAAAATCGCGCAAGTACACTATGTGTCGCGCAGGTATACCTGCGCGACCAATACTTGCGCGCCCA
Organism: Viscum album; assembly: GCA_963277665.1. Taxonomy (NCBI): domain Eukaryota; kingdom Viridiplantae; phylum Streptophyta; class Magnoliopsida; order Santalales; family Viscaceae; genus Viscum; species Viscum album. The sequence continues at coordinate 1,408,800,518 of OY728134.1, forward strand.
CGGAAGACTTGCGCGCCTTGCAAGACTTGCGCGCCCCTATCTTTTTGGGTGCCCATCTTGCCCATTTTTACCCCTCTTAAGCCATTTCACCTTTCCTTTTCAAGATTCAGTCTTCAAGACACTCTTCAAAGCCATTTATGGCATGATTTCTTGATTTTACTTTCTTATCTGAAAGGAATTCTGTGGAATCTCTCTCAAAGTCTAGTGATTTAAATATCCTTATGTCACTAAAATACGGAGAGTTCATTCATTCAACCTCATCCTTTAAGATGAGAGAATCTTAACCTGGGTCTCCTTTTCAGGAATAATCCCCAGTTATAAAACCTTTAATCTGGGCATCCTACTCAGGAGTAAGCCCCAATCAAAACCTTTAATCTAGGCATCTTCCTCAGGAGTAAGCCCCAAATTCTTAAAGTTCCCAATCTTGGGCATCCTCCTTAGGAGTAAGCCCCAATCAAGTCCTTTAATCTTGGGCATCTTTCTTAAGAATAAGCCCCAACCTCAAATATGGGCATCCTCCTCAGGAGTAAGCCCCAAACCTTAATCCCTAACCTGGGTCTCCTTTTTCAGGAATAAGACTCAGTCATAACCTTGGGATTCCTTTTAAAGAATAATCCCCAAGCCCCCTAACCTGGGTCTCCTTTTCAGGAATAAAGACTCAGTCATAACCTTGGGTCTCCTTTTCAGGAATAAAGCCCCAAGTCCCCTTAAATTTCTCTTAACCAGTCATAATTTACCTTTGATTTGGGTTTCCTTTTCAGGAGTAAAACCCAATCATAAGTCCCCTCCTAACTTGGGCATCCTCTTTAGGAGTAAGCCCCAAGATTAGAGTATTCAAATCTCCATGAAGCACATATAACTTTATGGACCCTGATCATGGATTTTCTCCCTAAAAGTAAATCCTAAACCTTCATCTATCTGGGTAGTCATCCATACATAATCCCCAAACAAATTCTTATGATTGCATCTTTCATGGCACAATTGTCTAAATTTTTACCAATACCTCTTGTTTCTCACACCGAGCATGACTCACGTGAGCTTAGAGTGTAAAAGTAATTATGAAATTCATCTTTGAGCCATCAATCATAAACATTATACTCCATAAACTCGAACTACGTGGGTTCTGATTCCTTTTCCAAAAACAAAGGATACGTAGGTATCCCATTTATGGGTTCGATCCCAACTTTGAAATAATCCATGTCCTTCTAAATGACGATAAACTTCAAGTGCCCCACTGAGTGGCTTTAAAACCATCCTGGTCATCATAATGACCAACATACTTTTATATAAATGTTTTGAAGGATACCATTGACCAAGAATCTCTAAACAGATATAGATGATTCTCTATTGATGAAGAACCTCGAATACATATAAAAGATTCTCTAAATTTCTTGCATATTTAATCATTGATAGTTAAAACTAAAGGAAAGCTCATTTTATACTTGGTAATATAATAAGGATTCACGAACATAACTTAAATCTATAGAGAGAGTCCCGGAGTAGACAATAATTCCCCTCAAAAAGGTGTGATGAGTCTGACCTCCCATCCTCTCGACCAATGAAAATTCCTAAGCCTCACTAGTCCACAAGCTAATGAGCGCCTGTCTTTGGAAAGTAGGTCCAAATGGATGTGGAATCATTGGATGTTTCCGGTTCTACGAACAAACCCGTTAGAAACCGATCGGAATTTTTGAATCTCCCGTCCAGGAGGTCATCCCCGGATTCCGTGCGAAAAAATCTCCTAATATTGATGTCACCAAAAATTTAATGAAATTCATGAATTTCCATATTTTTATTCAACAACCCTATAAATCCAACATTCATGAAGAATGGCACATCCTCCATATTTTAGAACCCAAAAATTTGGCCAACTGTAGGTGATGATGCCACCTTTTAGGTGAATGTTTATATAATACTTACAAATCTTATGCACTTATGTCTCAATGATTTTTGAATATACTGAATCCAAAATCACACTAGAACTCAAAAACAAAACTTATAAACTAGTACTAAAACAAACAAAATAAACCTAATAACTCAAAAAAGTTATATTGAGGGATTTGTTTCCAAACAGGTTCCTGATATTCGTTTATTTCTACCCAAATTTTGGACTTGTTAAATCATCATATGAAGATCAAGCATTATGTTATGAAGATTTATTCACCTCTAAAGATAAATAATAATTTAGATCACTAATAACCTTATTATACTTTCACATTATCTAAAGTTGTGTTCTTTTAGGGTTATATGTGTTTTCATATAGAACTTCTAGAAAAAATTCTTAGGATGGATTAGTTAATCACCCATAGTGATTGTATTTACTATTATCATCAACGAATTTCCATTACTATAACTGATGGAGTGTGTCATGTCCTTCATGAAGAATGGGGTCATTGGTCGAGTTGAGCTGGACCTCTTATTTTGATGTTTGGTAGATTAAATCAATATTTTTCTTCTAAAATAGAGTACAAACCTTCACAGGGGGTAATTCCAATAGTCTTCATTGACATTGCTAATGTTTTTAATTAAAATTTCTCTTGATTTCCTTGAGTATTAGAGGAAGTATTCTCTATTGACTTGGTACTAGGTACCCTACCAATATATATCCCCTCTTACCAAATGGAACCAACAGAACTGAAGAATTTTAAAAATCAGTGGAATGATCTATTTTCCATATTATTTATCAGACCTAGAGTTTCAACATTGGATGCTCCCATTATTTTTTATATGATAGTTGATGGCCCTTGCCTTTTTTGATACCATAAAATACTTAATCTAGTCACATTGTAGAATAAATATCCATTTCCTTATATTGATTATTTTCTTAAGTAGTTTAAATAAGAGAAGTGTTTCTTAATGGTTGATATTTAGTTTTGTTATCACCATCATAGGATTAAAGAGTGGAACATTCCCAATACTACCTATAAAAGTAGATGTGTCATTATGAGTACCATATATTTTCTTTTTCTCTAACCAATGACCTTACAAATTTCTTGTAATTAATAAATGGTATTTTCCATGAGTACCTCAATTAATTTGTTGTGGTTTTTTGGGTCGACATATTTTTTTACACTATGATTGAGGAGGACCAAGTAAAAAATCTAAGATCTACACTGTATATATTTAGAAACCATTAAATTTATGAAAATATTTATAAATTCGACTTCTTGATATGGGTAGTAAAATTCATATGGCATTTGGTTATTGAACATGGTATTTTAGCAAGCATGATAAGGTCAAAACAATCATGACCAAGGAGGAACCATGAATTTTATTTGATATTTGATGCTTCTTTGGCCTAGTATGATATTATCATCATTTTGTGAAGGATTAATTTATGTTGGATTCTCTGATGACTTCTCTTACTCAAAAAGGAGTAAAATTATTTTGGAATTCAATTATTTAATGAGTTAAAGAATTAGTTTCCCATAGAACCTATTTTGAATCTTATGGAAATAGTTTAAGGATATGTGGTCTTATGTAATGAATCCGGTTTAGATTTGCGTTGATTTATTGTATACGGTTATCATGTGGTAGCATATAATTCTTTTAATATTGATCCTCATGAAGAGAAATATCCCAGAAATGATTCAAAACATATATCCATGATTCATGCTCTGATGAGTTTATGGTATTAACATCTCAGAAATAGGTTTAACATCCAATCCAATCAAAACTCCATCAGTTATATATTATCTAAAAAATGCTTGAACATATAAAAATTACATTTTGTAGAGTACCTGCATAATTTTGATTTTGACATTACCTACTCTCTTGGAAAGTGGAATGTCATTTCTAATGCTCTGAGTAGGAAAATTCCATCCCGTCCCATGAATGAATCATTTGAGTAGGGAAAGTTAATGGAACTCTTTTCATATATACATTTATGGGTCTTGGTGGACGAAAATAGGTTTACTTTTCATAGAGTTTAGTCAAATTCCAATGTACTCAAGATGAATTTTCACAAAAAATAAATAAACGATGAGTTCCAAGTCATTAGGGATTATGTATTTGTTGGGAATACTATTAGTGAGTGGTATCTCTCTTTATAGGGTTTCCTATGCTTTATGAACCATTTTTTCATTCCTATATTTTTAAGGAAGTCTGTGAGGATATATTTTCATGACTCCTAGTTGGAAGTGAACCCTATAATCATAAATATGTATTTATGATATGAGGAAACGTTTTTTGTAGCTATGTATAATATTAGAAAATGATGATTTTGATAAATTTGGTTATAAATATCAATACATTCAGGATAAGAATAATAACTCAGTGCATTTTATTCAACACCTTCCAGTGCTTAACTGGAATTTAGATGAGATATATATGTAATTTTTGGAAATATTTCCATGTACACCTTAAGGTAGGAACTCAATTTGGGTTGTGACTGTCTGATATGAAAAATTATCTCACTTCAATATGATTCTAGGTATCACCAAGGTTGAGAAAATAACAAATTTTTATGTCTAGGAAATCATTATATTACATGGAGTTTCGTCTGTGAACATTTCAGATAGGGATCTATAGTTCACTTATTACATTAGGGGTGGGGGATTCAAGAGACATTGGGATCCTAGGTGATGTTAAGAAAAATATATCATCCTCAAATAGATGTATAGATAGAATGGTAAATTCGGATTTCTAATAAAATTCTATGTGATTGTGTCTGTAAAATTATAGGAGGTTAAAATATCCATTTAAGAGTGGTCATGTTTTTATATAGTAATAGATACTAGTCATTCGTCATAATAGAACCCGTTAAGGATTTGAATGATTGACCATTCAAATATCCTCTTTATTGGTTTGAGGTTGGTAAAGCTTCTTATGTAGGACATAATTTGGTCCAAGAGACGATGGCTAATATTACATTGATATTTTATAAAATGTAAATGAAAAAAAAAATCAATACATATTTTGATCCATATCGAGTCCCTTCATAGTTTAGTGCTAGTGATCAGGTGTTTTTGATTATTTAACCATGGCTAGGTCACTGATGGTTTGGGAAGCATCGAATGATAGAATAAAGATATGTGGGACAATTTAAGGTTATTAAACGGGTCGATAAGGTGGAAAACCATTTTTATTTTCCACCAAGGATGACATTATTCCTCAATGTGTTCCATGTTTCACAACTCAGAATGTATTTCTACGATCCATATCATGTATTAACTAAGGATGATCATGATATAGAAAATTATTTTTTCATAACTGAGAAACCTCATAAGATTGTTGATTCTAAAATAAAGGTTCTCAGTGTAATTTTCAAACCCATGATTCGAGTATTGAGAAAAAATGACTTTAATCACACGAGACATGGGAGCAAGATGCACTGATAAAAGAATAGTGGACTGAACTCCTTTATGTGGATTCGTCTTGATTGGATTTATGGGGGGGCATAAATCTTTTTTTGGTGGAGAGAATTGTAACATCATGACCTTAAATTTTAGGAACTTTCTATAATTGTTATTATTTTCCCTTCTAAACCTCATTGTTTTTGAGTTGGTAGATGTTTATGTAATGGATTAAGGGATTTGAAAATCATGTCAAAGATTAGAAATATTTTATTTTAAAATTCATACAAAAATAGGTGGTAAAATGCAATAGAATCGATGATCTCGTAGTAGAGGATTCAGATGCACCACAGATATAGTGGCTTCACCATAGGGGTATTATAGGGGTTATCATTATTCTACCGTGAGGATTGTTGTGTCGTAGTGAAACCAATATTCAAAGTCTATGTTGTATCATTTATTGTGGACTTCATTTGTATGATCCATAGTATGGTGTATTAGACTACACTATAGATCAATTCTCTACATAAGTTTTAGAAGTTTATGGTTGTTCAGGGTCTCAATTATTATTCCCTTTAATAGGTTTTTTCAAAGTTGTTTCAAGAATCAGTTTTTGGTATTAATTTGGAGCTTTTGAGTGTGAGTTATAAGGGTATTACAATGTGATTTAACCTAGAAAATACGCAGTGTTTCGTTTCACTTTGTGTTCATTTAAAATATCTGAAGGACTACTTCATATTAAACTCCACAATTCTGTATTCATGATATACCATAGTTTTTCATGTTCAATTTGGTTCCAAGATATAGTCCCCCTCCCAGTTCTATAGGGGTTGTTTTCATATGATTCCTAGGTTGCATATTTCCTTGTCGTGCACCACATCTATACCCTCTATGTTATTGAGGTATAATCTACACCACAGTCGATCATCCTATGTTATAGTGATTGCCTATAATTCACCATGACACCATGGTGTTCCACCCTATGACATGGTGGAAGATTCTTTAAGGTAGAAACATTCATGTGTAATATAGCCTCCATTTTTTAAGATGCATTTCCTCCATATAAATCCATCATAAGGGCCTTTTGATTTTATCCAAGTATGAGGTTTCATAAGTTATTCCTATTTTTTAAAACCATGATTTTTTTACATTAAATTTGGATTCCAATCAATTTATAAGGCTTTTGTTGGGTTTTTGGTGACTAGACACTGAAATGGAATATTAAGTGATGATAAGAACTTCATGGAATGTAATTTTTGTTTTTTAGGAAAAGAGTTCTTAAATTAAAGTTATATACATGGAAATATTTATTTTGAAAAAAAATATTTTTTGATACTCATGGTTTTGATGTGACGAATCAATGGATTTTGATAGAAACCAATTGATTTTGGTTTTTGAAATCAATGAAATGAATTATGTTAAAACCAATTTGATGATGGTTTTTTCAAGAATGATATGAATTATATTAAAATCCATCTGATTTTAGTTCCTGAAATAGTGACATGAGTTTTTGAAAAAAAACCATTTTAGGTTGGTTTTTGAAAAGAATTGCATGTTTTCAAACATGATTTGTGGCCGAATGAAATGATTATTGAGAATAGTTTTTAATTAATTATAACCCATTTTAAAAAATTATTAACTTCGTGAAATTATAGACCAAGTTGTTTATTAGGAAGATCACATTCTAGGAATATATTATATTTTCTTTGAAATGGATTGATGATGAAAACGCAACTAAAATACTTAGTGTAGGAATATTGGTCAATAGGGATGTTTTCTTTTTTATCACAAGTGATTATACTTATACATAGTGGAAGTCGTACATAACAAAATTATGTGTGAGAATCCATGTATGTTCAACCCCTAGGTCTCTCAACCAGGATGCTGTCATTTTAAATGAGGTTTTATGCCTTAAGATATAATTTTTTTATTTAGTTAAGTACTAATATAAATTCATTTTAATTACATCTATTAATAAATGATTCATGGATTTATATTTGACATATATACATTATTATTCATTCTAATATATAAAAATTATTTTACCATCTTTCTAATAGTCATTGAAAAATTTTCTTCTAGAATATTATATATGAACTATGAAAATGATTGAATGCCATATTTTATTTCCATTAAGAATAAATAGGTTATCTAATATTGAATTCTTATTAAAAGATTGGTGAAATACTACTACGATTGTATCTTACAGCATACATTTTATTCTGTATCTTTTATATTTCCTTATGTTAATTCTAGTTAAAGGGATGACACTACTTAGAGGTGGAAGGTCCACCTGAATTGTGGGACCATTAGAAATTGGTAGCACATGATGGAACCTACAATCCTGTAGTTGTTTTGGGTTGTTTTTTCAATTCTGGGAATTTTATTAGGGTGTTTTTGAATCTTTTATTCAATATATTTTTCTTCATACTGATCATTTGAATATACTTCTTTACTTTTTTGTAGGTATTGTGGTGAAATTATTCCTTACTAACCATTTTTTATTCCATTATTCATCTCACTATACCATGTGGACTAATAACTCCCTTGGAGTCATGTCGGAGCCAATGTGGGTATAATTTTACAAGGTTATTAGCATGGGATCTTAATATTTCTAAACTCTAAACATCAAGATTTAAGAGAATTACAACATAATATAAAATTATTATTATTTAAAGGTTACCATGATAACATGGCCATTTAATTGGTGGGTATGAATATTTGTAACAATATTAGTAATTATATGTATAATGGTCCAACTGAAAATAAATTTATTAATTAAGTATTAATAAATAAGTACTTAATTTTTAGTAAATTATTTTTATGCTTCAAAAATATGTTTTCTACAAGAAATAATTTTATAAATTTTTTTCAAATATATCATAATTAATTTCTTCAAATATTAGAAATATAATTTTACAAAATGGTATAATTTTATAAATCATAATATCAAAATTATATTTGGATGACTTTTTGTATTCTTCTTTAAAAATGAATTTTTGGTGAATAATGATAAGACTGATTGTTATAGAAACATGCCTTTTTCTTTTCAATTATTATGAAAGACCAATTTTTATTTTTACTAGTTATAAAAATTCATGATATTCTTACTATTAAAATTAATTCAATGTATTACTTCTTTGTAAATAATATATATAATATTGGCATAAAAATAATTTTATTCTTAAATGGTATTTTTTTTCAGAAAGTCTCATTCTATTGCATTTTTTATTTATTATATTTAATTATTTTTTCCATTTCTATAGATTGAATATTGATGAAATGGATTTAATATTTTAGTATTAGTGTGTCCATATTTATTAATTATGGTAATTTCAATATCTTGTTATGAATATTATATTTGGTAAATAGTTAATACCACAGTAAAGGGTAAATCAGGTTAATTAAGGTTCTAAATAACATGAAAATGATTTAAAATTTTACCTAAAACAAGAATTTACCATATTTTATTAGTGAAGTTCATTCATCAACTTATAAGATATAAATTTATAGACACGTGGATCCTTTTTTCTTTGATAGTGACCTATATAATATTTTTTGTGATGAAAAATACAAAATGTTACTATCTTGATTTTGAATTATTCTTCAATGTTCATATGTGGATAAAAATAATTTTTGAATGAATATTTAATTACAATTTTATCAAAAGAATGTTCATTTAATTTTATTTATTTATTTCAAATTTAAGGAATTTGTATAGTTTTCTTAAATGCTCATACAATACTGATCGAATGTTTGGAAAGTAGTGGAAGAATCAATATAACTAATTTCAAAAAAATAATGTAATGCATTTATGTTGGTTTATAGTCACATAATAATTTTTTAGTTAATTATAATGTATTATTGATTGTGAAAAATATTACATTTTGATAACATATTTATGAATTTAATGTAAAAAATTATGAATAATTCAGAAAATGTATTTTATAGTATTTTATGTTAAATAGTATTTTATTAGATTATTTAAAAATAATAATATAATTTAAATATGAAAGGTAGGATGATAAAAGGTCTAATATTTATTACCTTTTCCATTTATAAGAAAATTTCAACCATATAATCAAAATTATAGGTCATTAATTTTGAAAAGTTTTTTTCGTAGTTAAGGATCAAATTGAATGACAATGGGGTAAAAAGGGAAATTTTAAAAATACCACAAAAACATATACACATTTTAGTTGTCAAAGTGATTTACACCATATCATATCTTAACATAGAAATTATATCAACATGTTTCCCACTTCACCTGAAAATGAATTTATTATATTTATATCTTTTTATTATTTACATGTATTTCATTTCTATTAATATAAATGGAATCCCATCCTCTATCTTCTAAAAATAACTTTGGGAAACCTATCTCAACAATAATATCACCAATTCTATTTTATAATTATATAACCAAGAATTAGATGTGATTTTATTCATAAAAGACCATTCCAAGGGGCATTTAGAATTGATCTAAAGGGGGTCAATTAAAGATGGTTTAATTGTTTTTACCCATGATTTAAAATTTATTTCATTTTCTACTTATTATAAATATTGTTAAACCATACTAAAAAATGAATAAAATATAAAAAATATTCTGATATTTTATTAGGATTATTTTATGACAATTTTCAATCACTTTTCCATCCTATGTTAAGAGATAACATCGCTCACGTGTAAGTATATCTTACTATCTCCACATAGCAGTATAATTTATTTTTCATCAAAATTTACCTTTAATGGTTAAAAATATAGAAATAATAAATACATATAAAATATTTATTACAGAATTATTATCCTATAAATATAATATAACATTTCACTTATTTCCCTTCATCTTGTTAAAAAATGATAATGTCGCTCGTGTGTACATGTGGACAACCACCACCACGAAGCGATGTGATTGATTTTTTAAGTTAAAATTTGATGTATAATTATAAATATTTATATAATGAATATATATTTTATTTATATCATTATTATAATTATTAAGATGATTAAACTACAATAATGTGAAAGGGGATGATAATACTATACCAAAAATAACATGAAAAATAAATCAATTAACAACTAGAAAAAATGATTTTAATAAAGAGTTATTATTAAAAGGGTATTGAAATGTTATAGTTCGATAATATATAATATTATATGTATTTGTATGGTTATTTTATATCATAAATTTTAAGTTTTTATAATTTTTATTTAAAGAACATAGGAAACAAGTTGGACATAAGTTAAGAGTTTATTTCACAATCTTCTTCTTATCCAGGATTGTTAATGTTTATGTTTACATTTAGTAAATTATATGATAATTATATATTTAAACCCATAATTTTTATTATCCTATAGTTAATTCATGGTTTATCAAATATTAGTTTCTTATCTTACATTCACTAGTTTTCAAAGAGACCAAATTAATAATTTACATAAAAACATATTTTGTTTTTAGATTTGATCGAGAATCATTTTCACCTAAGTCCAAATTTTCATTATAACGTTTTTGGGAATATTTTTTATATCACAGAATGAGAGATTAATGTCATTTTCAACATTTTCTATCCTTCTATAATTTTTTTAAATGTATTAAATTTTTACTATTCCAAATTAGACACTTTTTATCAAAGGTGTGAATGAAATATTTAATTCAATATACACCTCATGAATAGATATTCCCTCCATAATGACTACAATTTTCATTGAATAATAAGGTAAATTTATTCATGGATTATTATAAAGAAAATATTTTTCCTAATATTTTTTAAATTTAATGATTTAAAATATTTTATTTCATAACGAAATCAGTATTTTCAGTAGGAAATACATTAGATATCTTTTAAATTTATTTTCACAAATGTCATAATCGTTTGATGAATCATTTTCTATACCAAGGATATGCTCTAATTCTACCCTCAAACATATTTCTCTGGATGTTTTATGATCATTTTATCTTGTTAAAGTATTATCACTCTAAATTTCCATTCTTCCAATATGAATGATTATTGATTTTTCCTGAATATTGAAAATGATGTATTTTTTATTCATATGATTAATGCATTAGACATCTAAAGTGATCAGTGGGGATTTTAATTACATATCCACTTAATGAATCACTTGGTTATACGAGACAAAATAGGGTGTGTATTTATCCAGGTAATTTCCAATTTATGTATGTTGTCTCGGGATAAGGTATCAATGGTATTTTTTAGATATCCCAAATTATGCACTCTAACATTTTTAAAAGAGTTATTAATTTACTTGTAATTATTTGAATTGTTATATAATCTTTGAATAAGTTTCCATCTCATATTATTACCTATATTGAATTTTTTATCCTCATTTATATCTTCTATATTATTCATGCATTATTTATTCTATAATATCTTATGTAGTACACATTCCTTTATTGATCATCTTAATTGATCCATTTATTATGTTTCCTTTTCTCTAGATTCTATGAAGATTACATTGAATGATATTTATTGATTTATAGAGAGGATAATGATGTTATCACTGAAAATAAAATGGTTTATTTTTTTGTTTCAAACTGTAATATGAGATTAAATCATGTATCTAGAATTATAATACTATTAAACTATTTGGTCCCTTGTGATGTGATCAATTGTATCCAGTGGAATCATAATAAAGTGATCACTGGATCAGGGATACTTAGTTTATGGTATTTTTATTAAAAATGATATCTCCTTATAAATTATAAACAATTAATTAATATACACTACAAGGAAAGAAACAACACTCCTACTAAAACTCTTATAGATATGGTCATCACATTCATTCTTTACAGAACCAAACTCCATGATGACCTCAAAATAATGAATATTCCATGATATATAATATTTTTTCAACCAATAAATATATATTTGTAACTTTTATGACTTATTGTCATCATTTGGAGTCATAGACCCTTTTGGTTCTGCCATATATACATGTTCCATAACGTTCCGATTAATAAAAGTTTACTTGACTTCTAGTTAAAAAATCTAATGATGATATTAAGATGTATGTAAAATAATTTTCTGATGAATTTTAGTAAATCAAATATAGAAAATGTTTTTTCATATTATATTCCATGATATTTCCTAAACCCTTTATCTGTTATACATGCTTTATAGGTATTAAAATTACGTTCAATGTCTAGTTTCTTCTTAAAATCCATTTTTCATCCCAATTTTTAATATTTACTAGATCATTTACTAGATCCTAGAATTTTTAGGGGTACATTGTAGCCATATTATTATACAAGTCTTTATTCTATATGGGATATTTTGAAATACTCTCTACCTCTTTACAGGATTGATGTTCTCCATTATCAAATAATAGCGTGTCACCATTCATAGTGATTAGAAAAACATATATCTTTAGTTATCTTACCTCTCTGGTGATCCTATATTGTACTTCGTCCTCTAGAAGACTCTCTTCCATGGGGTCATGTGGTAGTTATTCTTATTCCAATTCCTATGTATGTTGATCATCAACATCACTTATATAAATATTTTTTCTCCATCTCTTTTGGATATGCACTCGCTCTCACGGAATATGGATATTCTTTGCACTATTACCTTTTTCTAAGCATTTATATAGATAATATCCCTTTCTTCCTTGGTATATACCATAAATATACACATTATCCCCTGGGTGAATGTCTTTTTGGAAACTAACACTAATAAATTATAGAGAACACTATACATGTATATTTTAAAAAAATAAATTCCACACATACATTAACTCAACTAGAATTATATTTTCTTATTTAGTTGGCACCGAATTTATTATATATTCTAAAATCCATAATTCTTTTCAAAAAATCATAATAGATGTTATTTATGGATTATCATCTACCCCACCATGTCCACTATAATGTGGTTCCTCAAATCACTAAAACCATTGCACTGTATTGTATAAGGAAGATTAACTTTAGATAAAATCCAAAACTCCCATAGATAGTCTATAAAGTATTCATTAAGATATTATACACCTAAATTTTATTGATGTTTCTTTATCTTCATGACATATTAATTCTAAAATAAATTTTTTATCTCCTTTAATTTATCAATGGATTTAATCTTATACATTATTATGTATATATATATCCATATACTGTTATTTATTTAGTAAAATTAGTAATGTTTGTGTATCCACCTATAGCATCAACTGAAAAGGTCCACACACATCTATTTTTACTAATTCTAGAATCTATGTGTCACATTATCCCATTCAACCAAATAGTATCTTGGAAATGATTCCATATATAAAATACTGACATTTTTAAGAGGTTTCTATTTGAATTAATTTAAATAATAATAATGATAGAATGATATCAAGTACATATTATCACATTTATATATCAGTGATGACTCAAATTGGTGGAAATGGTTTATGAAAACGTTTTCCTTTTATTAATAACAACACTATGTTACCATATTATTTAATATAAAGACTATTATTAAATTATTTCATACTATAAAAAATTATATCTTTAAATGTAGTAACATTATTTCCCTAAATAAATACAAAACCACACATTTTTAAACTAGATAATGATATAATGTACTTTCTAATATTGGGAACATAATAATAAAAATTTAAAAACTAGAATCATTTTTCTCAGCAATATATGGTTTTATTCAAATATAACAAAGGAATTTTGTCTCAAACAATTAAAAACATGATGTTCTACATCATCTCTAGTAACCTTTTTTATTATACATGAAACATGTATTTTGATATGAATACAAGCACCAAAAGAAGTTTATAATACCCAAATTATAGATATAGAACGTATAAATAGGATAGAAAACACACATGATTCTTTTTCACTCTTCTTTAGTGTGGTGTAGTTATTCATTCAGTGGTCATCCACACTATATAAAAAACACAAATCATATTGTTCCTTTCATTTCCTCAAGTTATTACTTATCTTAAATGGATAATGTGTATAAGCCATAGACGTGATGGTAATATTAGGGACTATTACCTTACCCTTATTAATTTCCAATCCACTTATCATTATCTCCTCCAAAAATCACAATGAGGGGTTATGGGTGTGACTTATCAATACTTTTCATATTATAATTCATAATACATCATGAGATTATTTGAGATTTTGAGAAAAATATGTAATAATTTTTCAACTAACTGGGTTACATGTAATTTAAGATGTAAATATTCTCTATATAGAAATCATATTGAATTTATGAATCTTTGAAAGAATATCATCTCCATCATTTCATTAAAAAAGTGAATTGGAGGTCTCATGTCACTCTTGTATTGACTTATCATAATAAAGATCATAGAGGTGGGATAAAATTCTATGTAAATCCATAATCTCATGGATGCACTAGTGTTCACGGGCCACGGATGAAAACATAATGCATTTGATATCCAATGCATTATCTATATGTTTATTAAAGTTATCTTGATCCTCTTCACTAGTCTCTTTATAATGATCTTTAATAGAAACATGGGACTCCAAGAGATATAATTCCCTCTCCTAGTTTAGTATAATGTCAATGAACATGTAACATTCCCAGAAATCTATACTAGTTAAGAGAATATATTTAATTAATATAATTTGTAGAGATAAGGATGAGTTCATGTTACTTTTACATTTTTTTACAATAAATATAAAATCATTTTTAATACATTAAATTTATTTCAAAAAATGTTTAATATATTTTATTTTTTAGTATCACACTATTTTATGAAATCTTAATATTCCTCACCATTATATTCATAATATATTATCATGTAGGTGTTCTAGGGTCAAGGATAAATATTTTACTTCTCATAACCTAGACAAGGTTTGGGTATAATTTAGATGCATTTATTTATGTAGGTCAGTATTTACAACGTCATTTTATCAAAAAACATCTATCCATAAACAAGAATCCTCAATCATAATACCCTAGACAAGAATTTACTCAAATAATTTCTCTTAATTACACCAATTCATTGGGAGGGAATCCTCCCTATATGAAAACTATGTTATATCAACCAAAATTTAATGCTCTAAATTCTTGGATAATTTAATGTTCCATTAACATTTTCATATTATTAATTTTTTAATTTTTTTTCATTTGAAATCAGGTAATTGAAGAATAAACCGATTTCATATCTCCATTAATGGATTTTTAATATTTCATTTGTAAGTATTCTATATTTTATCCTTTCATATAACGAATAATATTTTGTGATCATTCCATAATTTAATTACCAAGTCTGGATAAAATAATTTACCCATAATAAATGTATTTTTTTCTCATTGCGATTAAAATATGATTCATTTTAACATTAATGTTATAATGTGATCAGGCCCACATATTAACCACACATAAATAGAAATATCCAAGACATTGTTTTTCATTTTTTTCAATACATTTTTGTTTAATTTTCAAAATCAACACATTAACACAATTAACCATGAATTTAATAAATAAATAAATAATGATATGATCAAGAATTGTTTTCTATAGTATGATCTATAGAGTTGATACTGTATAAACTAAGACCATATGGGATTTCCATGATTTGTTAACAGATTCAAATTATCGAACCCATCAACATTCATGAATTATTAATTTTTTGATCCATGTCTACTTTCAACTCATCCCACATCATCATGAAATCTGCCAATCATTACAATATACTCCGACAAGCAAGAGAGGATAACATGAGCTATAGGAATTACATTCTATCATTCGAATATGGAGTGAATGATATTATATATTTACACTTGGAGGGTTGATTAATATATCATAATAATAATAAAGAGTCCTTAATTTTTAAAAAGATAAATTAAATAACTAAATTAAATTAAAAAAATAAAAAAACATGCATGGGTTGGAATTTTCTTAGGATTAGAAAATTAAGAATAAATTTACATTATTAAATTAAAAATAACAAAATTCATCAAGTGAGTATATTTATTGTAGTAAATTAATAGTAACTTTTTTCTTATAAAACTCCATCGATACATACTATAGGAGATAAAATTTATTTAATAAAATCATGGAAAATAAAATTTCATTTTGATATTTTTTATATATTCTTTAGTGTTACTAGATGTGAAGATCATCCTCGAAAGATAAATTAACAATTATATGGTATGGCTAGGAAATATTGGTTGGGTCTAACCTGCCCTCAGAATTCCTAGGTTGGTAGACCAAGACCGATCTATTTAATGAAACCTACCTATAGGATGGGATAGATGAAAGATACCATTCAAGGAACATGTGGGTCTGTATTAGGGTCCCCATGAGGCATCAAATACAATTGAAATTGTTTTCTTGGTTAAAAATAAATCCATAATGTTTGGGTAATATTGATTTATGGAAACAACCCAATCAATAGTGGATAAGACTCTACGTTGGGAGAACCATTATCCCTCCATCTTAATTTTTTTAGAAAATATTTCACTTGATATCCAAGTAGGTGTGAAACACCCCCACCAACAACACACTAAGGCCGATAAAATTGTGTATGGAAAACACCCTAGAAGTATCATATTTATATACTTAATACCAATTATTATTTATTTGAAAAACCAATACCATCATAAAATAGTGGTATCATGGTAGATTAAACTCATATCAAATTGATTTTTGTGGCATTGGGAACATAACAAATATCTCTATCCAATCTAAATAAAATGTTGAAAAATGGTTTGTTAAATAATTGAATAATCACTTTAATACCAATGAAGGAACAATGTATTATATAGAAGTGTTGTAAATGGTTAATTTTCAATTTTTGACATCGATTATTCCATTTGATACTTAATCTACTGTAGTGAACCTCTTTTCATGATAAGGATCACATAAAATTCAATTTATATATGAGAAAAAAGTCAATATGGTACCTTGAAAAACAATGTGATCCCATTTTTATAATATACTATCAATATATTTATAGATAAAAGACACCAAAATGGATGTCCTATAAATTATCCATATATTTACCATGTCTCCAAAAATGTATTTTTTTGGTTCATTGGTTTCAGTGTTGTTGATTGATGTCTAATCAATATTCATAAGAGCGTTTGAAGATCACCAAATCGATCCCCTAATATAGATCAATATTTTCTTGTTATATGTGTGTATAGATGATTTTAGAAGGTATTATAGGTGAGAAAGTATTTAAATTCATGAAGATTTAATCCAATAATATTATTGGCTCAAAAAATAACTTAAATTATTAGGTTAACATTTCCAGAATTTCAATTAATCCCTTATTTAAGTAAAAAACCATACACTTGCCCAAAACAACATAAATAACTATGTAAATGTATCATGCATGTCATGGAAATTTTATTAGTAACTACAAACCTATTTAAATTCCATGTGATGAACCATGAGCCATTAACTTATCTTGTTCCTACAAAAACTATTTAACCATCCTTTAATTATTTGACATTTGATCGGAAAATCAAAATTTCTCATATTAAGATTTATAATTATGTTACATGGGTATACCTTAAAAAATAAATGTGTTTATCATTAATAAAAAATATAATAATACTACTGAGTTAATTTACATAAAATCATTCACATGGGCATCCACTAGACCCTAAACTTATAGCCCACTTCATCCCAATGTCTCATTCATCTAAATTGGGAGAAGATGTGAATAGACTTTATATATGAACCACTAGGATCTTACCTATATAAAAATGCTACCAACTATTATACTAATAGTGGTATCTAGAAATGGATCCCGACCCCTAAGGAGATAAAGGGGAGTAATAGTGATGGATGCCTCCCATGATCTCCTACAGTGTAATATAAACACTTTGACTCAAAATATCATGAAGAAGTTTTTATTGGATATATAATCAACACAAATTATTCATATATATTTATTTGAATATATTAAATGAACCAATTTATAAATATCCATGCACATTAATTAATCGAATAGTTTTATTTGAAACAAAGGGATAGGGATATATACATATATTAAATCGATATCGATAATTCCTTTATCAACATATTGATTAATGTTATTTAACCCACGATGCACCCATGATATCCTACCTAAATGTGAGAATATGTCCCCATGGTTTCCATAAAAATATAATAGTACACAAAAATTTATATGAATTAACAATAATATCAATTCTAAGGACCAATAAACATGTCCATAGATAATAATATTAAATGAAATATTTAACATATGGAATTACTAAATGCTGGTTTACTCTCAAAACTTCCTCTCTTAGAGATTATACAAGGAAATATTCTTCAGAGGAAATTCTAATGTCTTTTGAGCCCTCTAATATTGATATTTTATATCTTCTATTTACAATTATACCATTCCATTAGGCTATAGAACATTCATCTAGGAATTCTGACATTACACTTAAGTGTTCTCCTTATAGTGTGGAACTATTAAGAAATTTTCATACAATAATTACTCTAAGATAATAATCAAATTAATGTTATGTTTAAGGGAAATAAACTTGTGATATGATACTGATAAATATTAATATATTTTAATATATAAGTATCAAAAATTATAAATTGGTTAGTTCTAGGGAACTAACTCCAACACTTACTCCTCTTTTGGTCAAAATTGGATGGCCATAAACCCAATCAATTATTGTCCAGAAATTATAAACCTAAAATATATTCACACATCCTTGATGTTTTATATCATTGGGAACTTAATTCATGTTGGTATAACCGTTCTCTTACTTATATATATACTAACTCAACCTCTACTTAATGTTGTATGACCACAAGATTCAACTTTTTTTCAGTCTAATCCATTTAAATATAAATATAATATTTTTTAGTATAGATTAAAAGGATATAATATATTAATTTAAATAGATATTTTACTTTTGATGTAGGAAACATTTAAATGATATCATGGTTTAAAATTATGATTATAATCACTAGACGTGGAACATATATTACATATTTAGAATTTTGAACATTTGAAAAATTAAAATTTATGAATATTGACTGGTTTGAAACTCAAATTAGTATATTGTAAAAAAAACACAAGTTTAGGATCACAATTCCTTTCAAAATTCATTAATTGGGAAATGGTCATTGATAAAATTAATAAAAATAAATAACCTAGGGAAAAAACTCATCACTATGAAAAGTAAATCAATTCATTCTAGGTTCATTAATTTAGAAAAAATATAGTTCCCATTTTTATTCCTCACATATATTGGTTGGGGTGATTTTTGTAGATTTTATGATAATTTAATTTTAGGGTACTTTATCCCTATTGAGCATTGAAATCATAATGAAAATATACCCTTTATTTTTTTCATTATGTCGAATCATTCAATTGTTCATGTTTGAATTGGATGAACATAGCTTATATAAATAATAATTGTGTAACATATCCATCCTTCCAATATCGATATAAGGATAAAAGTTTAATATTATGTCATACTTCATATCGATACAGACTAAAATTATATTTTGGTTATAGTAATTTTTGCACTTATCCATCATATTTATATCCATATAAGAGAAAATCCTCCGAAGGAAATCAAAATTTTTATTCCTTTTTCACAGATTATTTCCATGACATATAGTGATAGTGTGTTTGATACATATGAGGTATTCCTATATCCATCCAAAGGTACAAATATTTATAATATTGTAATAATTCATATATTTCACCAAATAATGAAGTGTTAAGAAATTATGATTTACACGATCCATTTCAATGGAATGATTAGGTGGATTTAGTTACTATGATATTAATAATTGTGAATTTCATATATTATAATGAATTTAAATTAGAGATAATATAGAAGTAGAAAAAATAAAATTACATTTAGAATGTAATGTATTGATTATCTAAACAAAAATCAAGTATCTTCAATTTTTTTATCTCCTTAATTGTTTAAAAAAATCAAAGGGACTAATACTAACACACCATTATAATATGAATTCTTTTGAATAAGAAAGGTGGATAAAAAATTTCACATAGAAATAATTATATTGAAGAAGTTTAGAGAAAATATTAGTGTATGTATGATCCTATAATAGTACCTCCTGTGACTATATAGAAACATTCTATATTGAACTATCCACTTTTTCAGTAATATTTAGGTAACAAGGATGAATCGGGACTCCCATGGTGCTGAAAATATAAAGTTTAAACTTATGAATTTTATAGTAATAAATGTGAATAATTTTTTCCATCAAAACCGAACAACATCAAAAGGAAATATTGGATAACTTTTATACCCAATGACATTTTAGATTTGTAGTTTTAGAGAATTATGAAAAACTCTTAACAAATTGGATTCCTAAACAACTGGTTTATAAGGATCTACATCATATCCC
Source organism: Viscum album (assembly GCA_963277665.1). Lineage (NCBI taxonomy): Eukaryota > Viridiplantae > Streptophyta > Magnoliopsida > Santalales > Viscaceae > Viscum > Viscum album. The sequence continues at coordinate 1,408,821,153 of OY728134.1, forward strand.
ATAAAATTATCCACATAAGAATAAATTGAAGAAAAAAATAATTTTTCATAATTTTTAATAATCTAGAGAAAGGTAAAACTAAGAATAGTGAGTTTAAATTCTCAGTAAGGGAAGAAAAAACATTTTCAATTGAATTTAATTAGTGGGAATAAGATGAGAATAAGGGTAGAGTGGAATAATCAAAGTGAATAAGCATATTATATTAATATTCAGACCCATCAATAAAAGGATAATTAATCGGAAAATAGGGAATAATGCTTTATCAAAGGAAATAGTCATAGAAATCAATAATCATAAGCCAATTGATGTCTATATTGATCAAAGGAATCATTAACACTCATAACAAGAATAAAGAACATGTTGGTATCTTGGAACATTTTCATATCACTCTTATATATAGAATAACCTTCATGGTTACACATGGAGTAACCATCACATTTACACTTGGAGTAACTATCATAGTTAGAATCGAAATAACCATTAAAATTATAATTGGAATAAACATCATAATAAATTATATAATACCTAAAGATAAACCTAATCAATTTACTTTTTCCCATTATCCAATTTAGTGAGAAGCTATAATGGGGCTCACACATCATATATTCTATATTGGCCTAACCTATGAGCTGTAATGTGGCTCAAACCATTGTATAAGCTATATCAGGATCACCCATTATCATAAAACATTTAGAAGAACCATAATATGAATAATTTATACAGATCTTACATTTCATCAAAAAATTCATATTAACAATCATATTCCTTTAATAACATGATTACCCCATGGAAAATAAATTTGAATTAAACATAATCAATATAAAGAAAGAATAAGGATTATATCAATACAAAATATATCTGATATATAATAATTAACATCAATGGTTTTCAATGTTGATGAATATAAATACCATTAAATTTGCAGTATAAATTTTTTTGAGGGAAATAACCTTTTCAATTTGAATAAAAAAATTAATAAAAAAAATTTCTTAAAATATTGTGAAAATAATTTTCATTGAGAACTAAATTATAAAATTATAAAGGTGTATTAAGGAAAATAATGTTCATGAAGGAATGATGTATGTTTTTATTGAAAACATTAAAAATAAGTACTCTATTCATGAATTTTGTAAGGGGATTCTAAAGTGACCCATTATGAAAACGTTATGAAATTTAATTTTTAAAATGTTTAAAATAAGGTTAAAGATGATGTAAAATATATTTAATAATCATTTATATTTATAATACAACATCTTTGAAAGCATTTTAGAAGACATGTTTATGGAAGAGAAACATTATAGATTTAAATGGGGATACATGATAAATATCACTTAAAAATGAATTTCTTGATGTATCTTTAATAGAAAATAGAGGAAATTGAAATTTAACATGTAAAAAAAATTCATGAATAGAGTATAATAATATCAATTTGGTTTATTAAAATAAAATCATATGATTTCCCCCTAAGGAATATTTAATATAAACAATCCAAAAAAGAGAGATTGTACTATAATGCCTTTTCCAATTTAGTAATTTTTAGTCGTAATACTCTAGAATGAATAAAACAAAATGAAATTTTAAATATAATAAAGCTAATGATATTCATGATATATTATATCAAAGTGTAAGTATATATAACTCATAAAAGATTATAGGCACATGTTATAAACATATGTCCCACAGAAAGGGAATTTGAGACATATAATCGTAAAAAGATCACATAATTGACTTATTAGTTAATTACTGAAGAGATTATGTGTAAAAAATTTAAATCTAAAAAATATTAAATATATAAAAAATCAATTAAAAAATAAATTCACACATAATTATTTCAAAACAAATTGAATATATAATAGTTATAACCCAATGAAAGGAAATCAAGTTAAATATCATTTTATCACTTAGTAACATTCAATTAAAATATAATTTGATTCTTTATTTCAAAATGAAACATAAGATACCATGAAACATGAAGGATTGAGGATATAACATGTTAAATGGATATTTATATACTCCATGAAATATAAATTATATGTATAACAATAAAATATTATTTATTGATAGAAAATTGGGACGAAATCGATTACCTCGTGTCAAAGCATTCATTATATTACCTTTAACACATGTATAATAAAATTATATAAATTATTATGTTTTTGATAAAATTTAATAGAATTAATACCTTATCCTAAAACCATTTTTTATTTTATTAAAATCAAATATTTAATTACTTAATCAGTTAAGTCCATGTCAAGTGATTTGAGGATGTTCGGTCCATAATTATGAAATAGCTTCAGTATGATGACCATGTTCAAAGGGGTATTTTTTATATAATAACTTGTAAAATACTTATGAAGTAATTAATTTTTTTAATAATAAATGTTTTTTGAAATATTCATAAAATTTGGTTATAAAAAATGAACTATGTTACAACATTGGAGATTGTAGGTTGTCCTCACATATGAGTAAAATTTTAATTTTCCAACAATCCTTATAGAACGAACATAGTTTTTAGTTTATAATTAATTTTTTTAATAATATAAGATAATTAATTTTAATACTTTAAATATATACATACATCTCCTCCATTTTTTGTGGTGATGAAAAACAAATCACATCGCTTTGTGGATTCGATAGTCCACATGTATATGCGAACAACATTATAATTTTTAATGGAATGAGAAGGGAGAAAAATATATAATATATTATCTCTATATAGTGATACATATTTCATAAAAATAATATAAGGAAATTTAATTCATAATTATAACAAGCAGTAAGAGATGGAGATGAAAAATGAATTTCATTGGTCTACAATGTGGTTGTCTGTCATACACACAATAAAAGAATTCCATTCTTATTTGATGGATTTTGGAGATAAAAATTTAATATTCCATTAAAATAATATGATAAAATCATATATAATATTCTCATTTTGTTATCTCATCATTTTTTGTGAATATTTTAGGGATGTGGGAGAGGGAAAAATGAAATCTCTCAATAAAAAACTATACCTCTTCTTCAGACAACCTCATTTTCTTTACACCGTAAGACCATGAAGGTTGAAATTCCACGAAAAATAAGACCTATATAATGTGGGGAGATATTTTAATATTTTATTTTAGTATATAGGGTAAATGAAAAAGTTATTCAGGTGTGAATAAATGAGTTGATGTGTCTCCCATTTATAAGATAGAGGAGGGGCACTTTTGAAATTTTAAAAAAATATTAAATTTATAAAAATTAATTTCAACATCCAAATGTCTCAAAAATGATAATATTTTATGAAAATATGAATATTATAAGAAATAAACTCATCCAATTATGTTTGGAAAAGTTTAGATAAAATTGTTACATTTATCATTTTTTAACCCTTTGTGAACCCTCTTCAAATATTCACGACAACTATAATGATTTCATATTTAGGGGTCTATATAGATACTATAGATCGAAATGTGGATCACAATTGTATAATGACTGATATGATCAATCATATCCTAATCACTTTTTTATGACATGTTTTTCATGAATTTAAATGATTTCATAAAATATTATTTTTATAAAATCTCATTAAGGTCAGTTATAGAACTATTTATTTACATTATCTTTGAAAAAACCAAGAAAAATATTTAATTTTAATACATTAACATTAAATATACATAATAGGTTATAATTATATTAAAAAATTGTGTATTATATTAATTATTTCAAATAATATAATTTTTAATAATTTTAATATAACTTATTTTATTTTTCCATTAATTGAATAATCATAATTCATCATTGTGTAAGAATTAATGGTAATTATTTATTCACAAAAAAAACTAAATATAAATTAACATGATGATGATAAAAAATTTTATTTGAAATAATGATTTATAAATGAACATATCCTTTACTTATCCCCATGATATAAATTTTATAGATATTAAAAACCTGAGTGCGATGTTTTAGATTTTTACTTACATAAAATATTATAAATCTCATTATCACATAATAATGAAAGAAAGTTCATATAAAATAATATTGGATAACCGTTGATGAAATTGAATCATAAAATAAAATTAAGGAATTTTGGAGTCATTTGTTATTCCCTACCATGTTTTTTTCAACCCTTAATTACCTGATTTACTATTTACCATGACATTAAAAATTACTATGATAACAAGTCATAATAAGAAAAAATATAAGTTAACAATTTACCAAAATTTATAAATTATAAATAATATTATGGATTCCATTTTCTAAAATTCAAAATAGGGATGTTCCAGAATTTAATTTAAATTCAATCTGAAAAAATGTGGTGAAAAATAGGTTTTCATAATTATAAAATTTTTAAATATAAAATGTATTTATAATTAATTAATGTATAAAAATCATTAAAAAAACAAAATTGGATTATTTTAAAAAAAATATCCAATTAAAATGTTAAAATAATCCAAAATAGAATTTTACTTTTTAATATAATTTAAAATTAAAACAAACTTTTCTATTAAAATCTGTATTTCTCACTATTTATTGAAAATTAAAAATTATCAAAAAAATATAAATATTTCATCACAATATAAATTTTATATTCTTATTTCCAAAATTATATCATTTGTATCAAATAAAAATTTTAAAATTTATAGAAATTAGTTTTGTTATTTACTCACAAAAATCCATAGAATGTATTTTTGAAGAAAGCATATTTAGAAACATAAATAGAATTAAATTTATATTTAGTGTTTTTTATAATAAATAATCAATTAATTGATATTAATTAGGTCCTTTATATGTGTTTCATAAATTAGTTAATCCTATTTATAATAGAAAAATAAATGGATATGTTATAACAACCATGTAATAATATTTCAAGGTTTATTTATGCTTGGTGTTACATAACTTCTACATTATCGATTGTTGTCTTCTATTAAAATATTTATTTATATTACATTCCCCCTTTAATAAATTAGGTTCTCATGATTTTAAATCTGTCTCGGTTAAGGAGGTTTGATTTTTTCAAATACATTCTTTTTAAATCCCACATCATAAAGATGATTAATAAGACATTATCATGATAAAATTTAAAGCGATGTACGAAGATCATCTACAATAACCCATAAATAGGTTTACAAGTAGGAAAAAATTGTAAGGAAATGGAAAACTAGAAATGTAATAAAAAAATAACTCCCATGGACTAATATAGTGTTGAAGAGATCATTGTTTGGATAAAGTAAAAAAAGAAAATAATAAATCAATAATGGGTCAAGAGACCATCGATTCATCACAAATAAAGTGAATAAGATATTTTTTTTTTGTTTTCTAGATCTATTTCTATAGTGTTCAAGAATTCAATACCATATGGACTATGAACTTAAGGAAATATAATTTTCTTACAAGTAGAGTTTCACCATTAAATAAATTTCTACCATAATCTCATCTTTTTCTCCAAATGATGAGTAGTAAAGATGATTTATTTTGTGTATCAAGATCTAGAATCAACATCTAACTAATCTCATAATCTAAAAAATTATAGGAATCTATTTGTCATAAAATATCCTTGATACCCTGGTAACCTGATACATCAGACAACACTAACATAGCTAGAAAGGCATTCTCGATCCCCAATGTTTTTTAACTAGCACCTAGCATCATCCAAAAAAACCATATGGAATTTTTTTTCAAAATAATAGTGGAATATAAAAGAACACAAGTCGATGTATCAACACTCCTCAAGGAAAATGTTCCAGAAGATAAATAGGTAAATTAGTACCAAATAAAATATATAAAAAATCAATGAATCATCAACCTAAACTACCATAAACTACCATCAAAGAAATCTAATCATTGTGTAACAAGTATAAATCATCTCCACAGCTCACCATCATTACTCCATAATGTTAAGGATCAAGATCATCCAACACCTCCAATTTGTTCTTTTCCTTTTCATGGACCTCGCATAAGAAAATTTACACACACCTGAAGAAAATGGTTGTGTGATCTATATATCCGAGAAGGGTCTCACCAAATTTTCCATAGTATATGGAATAATAATAAACCAATCATTCATTTAATTTAAATGATATAGGGAATAAAACAACATATCGTTATTTTATTTAAAATAAAACAAACTTTTTTTTCTATAGATGGAAAACATTTCAAACAAGGATTATCTAAATTTTTTATATAACATTATATATATAAATTATTTATCATGAGTAAAATTGTTCTATAATAAATGGAATATATAATCAAATCAAACACAACAAGAACCATGTTCATATAACATAAGGTATGTTAGTTTATAGATATAAGATCCTCAAACATTTTAAATCAATGATCATATCAAAATATGCATGCACACATCCCGCTGGCATAGCCTGAATATGAATTATCAATATCACATTAGGGTTAATAATTCTAGACATGGATATTGTTATAGTTTCATTTTTCAATCCATTTATAGTGGATCAATATACTAGCATGATTATCCCAAAAAAACCTACAAACCAACTAGGAATTCATGTTCTCAATCAATCAACATATAATGGGAAAATTGTCACATTTCAAATCAATGATCATTTACAATACAACTGACCAATTTTTAGATTCAATATTCCAATTCAATTTCAAAACAAAAAATGATTTTCCATCATTTAATGCCTTTTAAATCCAAAATAAATGATGAGTTTTCATGATTTAAATTTTAGTCATTTTATAAAAACAAATCTCTAATCATTTAATAAATTCCATCATTCTCAACATTCAACTCATAATTCTAATTCCATTGTAATTTCAATTTTTTCACAAAATCCATTCTATTTCTAATTTCACTATAAATTCACTTTAAATAAATGGTTAATAAATTAATTGATTCAAATTAAAAAAATATATAGAAAATCTATGTTTTAATTACATAGAAAATTTCTAATGGAACCACCTGCAATTAAATCACAGAATCAAAAGATCAATTCCCACAATTAGAACATCAAAGATGATCAAAGGATACGAAGATATATGAATCAGATCTAGAATAACTAAATCACAAGAAAATTATTGGATCCATTCGAAACGTGTTTATATCTAACAATAGTGTGATGATTTAACACTATTTAAGGAGGAGAGGAAGAATGATTTGATGAGACTAAATAAGAATAAACCCACTTACTGTAGAGGGATATGATCTTCCACTGGCACTTTGATTTTCCAATGTAAGAGATTAGAAGATACAAAATCACATATATCGATCCTTCAAGGAAGGAAAAATTTTATTAGCAATGAGTGTCTAGGTTAGGAATCTAAAAGGGGGGGTTGTGAATTTAAATTTAATTTTTGGAATAGTTAATAAATGCATGAACAGTTAGATGTAGGAGGGAAAACAGTTAATGAAAAACGTGTACCGACTATGCACCCATACTATTTGGGGCACATAGTTCCCCCCAAAGTAAGAACACTATTTAGGAAACTGTGCATTCAACACTGTTAGTGAGGTGTGCAATTTTTACTAAGGGTTGTATGGTTTCATAAAATAAAACGACAACCATTCACAACAAAATAATGCTCCAAATATTCCCAAGTTCTCTCAAAATGAACCCAGAACAAGATCTTGTTCAAATGAGATGATTTTTTTGGGAATACATTAAACAAATAATAGGATGTTACAATTTCACACCATAAAATCTTTAGGTCCCCAAATATTTGGTCAAGAAGTTTCTATATCAATGATTTGACACCACTAATATGTACCAAGTTCCTCATGATCCCATGTATCCAGAGATATAGAACCATATTTCCATAGCACAAAGACCTAATCAATTTTTCTCCCATGAAGTAAATTTTCTCAAAATCAAAAATCCTAAATAGATAATCAATCATGGATAAATAAGTATCAATATCAAGATCCTCCCAACTCAAGACATGTGAGGGGTCAAAAAGATACTTATAAAGATAGGATACATGGAACACATTATGTATCGACATAAACTATTTTGGATATTTAAAATAGTAAGACACTATAACCAGATACTCAAAACCTCTAATAGGTCCTTAAAAATGGAGAAATGCTTCCTTGAATATCAAGATGTCAGTGACCTAACCGATATGAAACTCCTAAGAAAACTAGGTCACCAAATGAAAATTATAGTTCTATTCGATGAAAATTGTTATAAGATTTATATAGGATCTAGGGCATCACCGTTATATAAAATATCAATTGAATTATATAAATTTTCTCTTGGACTATACTTATTCCAACCATGAAAGCCTCACAATTCTCTAACTAACACAACATAGATTTACAAAGGTAACTGTACATAACCTCCAAGGGAACCATATGACTGGATGAATGATAAATACTACAAATGGAAAACATTGTTATTCCCTAGTGTATATTATTATTTTAAAAATAATCTTGTCCCAGGCATCACCAAAATCTATCACGCAAGTGCGGATCATGTCTTCCCAAATCTCTATTCTCTGTTCTATCTATCCATCCTTCTACAGATGATCTATCTGGATCAAGAACACCGTAGATCCTATTTCCACTTGGAGACCTCTCCAGAATTAATAAGTGTACTGGGTACACACATTATTGATAACCACAAATAGAACACCATGTAACATGAAAACCACCTGTACATATAGTCTATTCATTTCCTAATCATTTATTTCATCATAGATGGGTATAAAGTGAGCGGATTTTTTCAACCAATTAATCACAACCCATATCATGTTCTTCTTATGAGGGGAATGATCTAGACCTACCACAAAGTCCATGGAAATAATATCCAACTTCCAAGTCAAAATTATATGGGGTTGGAGAAAAAATGAAGGTCTATGGTGATCATCCTTGACCATTGGGAATGTATAACAAAATGAAACAATGTCACATATGTCCCATCTTATATAGGGACACTAGAATCATCACCGCATATCACAGAACACCTTCATGGAACCTGGGTTTACTACCCTCTATGATTTATGACTATCTCCAATCTTAACTTTCGTTTCATAAAAATAAAAAATAAATTATTTCTGGAATCATAGAATATCCTTCATAGAAGAATTCCACTTAGTGATGGTATCCCCACCATAAATAGAGTCTCTAAATTCACAGAACTCATCATCACAATTATAAATAAGAAGAATATTCTCATGAAGAGAGGAGTTCAATTTAGAAATTTCAACATAGACTTAAACTCATTCTCATGAACTCATAAATTCCACTATGGAAAGGGAGATGTAACATTCCAAACATCTGATGATTCTTTCTTGGCATGGGTCAAAATTCTCATACTCAAAGCATCTGAAATGAAATTTACCTTGCATGTGGCATAAGATGTGCTAGAATTAAATAAATTTAGGTATTCCACCAAAATAATCTTGTAGATATTCAAATGATATTTGGATAAGATATAGATCAGGCTTTTTTGATTAGAATAAATGGTAAACCATTCTCTAAAAAGGTAATGTCGCCAACCTTTAAGAGCTTACATCACAACTATTAGTTCCATATCATAGGCTGTATAATTCTTATTATGAGGCCTTGTATATCTAGAAACATAAGTGATGATGTGATCAACTTAGAAATTACACTACCCAAACCCAAACCTAATACATCACAAAATATCACATAGCCCTGCTCTGCCTTGGGAAGAGTCAACACTGGCATATAATTCAAAATATATTTCATCTCAATGAATGAATTATTTCATTTTTCATTACAAAAAAATATTACCACTTTTTGAATGAGTGAGGTCATCATGGATTCAACATTGGTAAATCCATCACAAACTGGTGACAATACCACCCATTCATATTGAGGACCAAAAAATTAATGGTTAGATCAATCTCTGATAAAGAGAAAACACCAGAGGAGCATCAAACACCATGTACCCTTTTCGCTCCAAGTGGAATAGTAATATTCATCACATAAGATAAAATATATAGAGGAAGGGTTATAAAGTCAACAACATGGATCAATATGAATGGTAGAGATGCCCCAGAATCAACAAAATATATCACTAAGGATGAAGATATAGTGGTGGTACCTATCATAGTAACTAGACACGTATCATCATCCTATGTAGACTCTTCCATTGAGTGAGGAATCCTTATTCCAAATTCTTATGGCTAGGACCCATTTTTCTTTGAAGAATATGATTTCACCATAGTACATTCAAGTGATGATGAGACCCAACCACTATGTAGAGCAGAACAAATATGATATAATTTCTGCATGTTACCTATGAATATGTAGGAATTGCTGATCTTGGGTGCATTAGTGGAAAACCATTTAAAATTCATATCCTTTCCACATTATAAGAAAGTCAATGGTCCTATACAAATAATTAAAGTAGTTCTAAATGAACCTCATATCAAGATGAACCATGGGACCCATTATAATTACACTTTGATTTAAAGGAACTCACAGAACTGCGACTATGTTAAAAAAGAACTCCCATCGATGCTGACTTTTAATATGGGTTAAGCTCAAACATCAACACTCTATCCAGTAAAATAGTATAGGAAGTTAGTTGTACCACTAAAACCTTGGATCAAATATCATCTCATAGTCCCATCTCAAAATTTACATGCCTTCAGGTTCTCATTTTTCACAATATTTGTAGAATACAATAGTTTCTCAATAAATAAGTTTTCATAGTTATTCACCATATAGTCACTACACTGGAGATTAATAAACTCCAATGGGATATTATAAAACAAAGGAATCATGAAAGATCTCATCAATAAAAAGGACCTTTATTTCTTTTCACTCCAAGACTTCATGTTTCTTCACCTTACCTATCAAATCCCACCACCTTATGCTAGGTACCTAAGATAAGAAGGTAGCACACATCACAATAATTAAATTAGGTGTTTTCAAGAACTCAAAAGATTCTCAATTCATTTAATAAAATCATCATCCTCTTGGGTATCATTGGAGCCAAGAATAACTGGTGTATTTTAGAAAAGAAACTCTTGCACATGATCTCTAGAGTTGTGCCTTTGGGGTTCCATGACAGGATCCTAAACAGGAATAGGTGTGGTTTCCTATCCTAGATCTTAAGAATGTATACACCACCATCTCAATGATATTCTTGTCAAATGGGGGGGGGGGGTCATTTTCATCAGTTCATCGAAATATCTCCCGTCAAGTTAGTTCATATGTCTTCATAGAGACATGATGCTACACATCAACAATATATAATGATAGAAACATTAAAAACACATTTAGATCAACAATTCAAATGATATTAAAAATAGTATGATTTTTAGAACATTCTAAACAAAAAGGGTAAATACTAGATACAAATCGAAATACTCATAGAAGATACATTTACCCACCACCCATGATTACTTAAGGCTCATTATGATAAGAGATGGATAGGAAATCCCTCATAACAACCTCCCAATCCCTATGTATGAACCCGACCCTAGTTGCCCGGAGCCAGTGCCTTATTTGATTACATTGGCATACAAACAAGGAATAAGCATCCTGAAGGACCGAGTAGTTTATTATTATTGGAAACAAGATAGATAAATAATTTCAACATTACATAAAGAAAGGAAATACAATACTAATTTATTCCATTAGAAACATCCATGCCTCCTAGATTATGCTTGCAAGTCATTCAAAATTTACTTCATCATATCCTGGGAAAAATGAAACATAAGAAAGGGGTGAGATCAAATGCTCAGTAAGAGTATGCAATACATCAAAAGATAGAATAATCATAAGAAATGATGCATAACTGAAAACACATATTGTCAACAATAAACTTGAACACATTATCGTAGGAATATGATCTGAGAAAATAATGCCATAATAAAACATAATCATGGGTATACTACTAGTAGAATAACCTCATGAACATTAAATTACTAGCTTCATAATGGGGGAAGTGCATATGTTGGACATTTTAAAACATTTTTTCAAGGGAACGTCCAAGACTTTTAATGATCAAGTCCTCAGAAAAAATTCATATAACACATTGGGAAAGGCCTCGGCCAATTCCACATGTATTTGTCTCAAAAGACCTAATGACGCATCGAGGGGATATATCGGGCCCCAACCATCACATAATAAGTCCAATGAATTCCTCATATGAGTGGGGATAAATATAAACAATATATACATCCATATTAAAACTATCATATTATATGTATCTAACTTTTCCCAATTATTGAACATAAACACTAACCATTCTGAATAATATGGTGAATGGTTTTAGGATAGATCATCCACAATAAAGTTAGTTATAAACCATTAAATAATATATTTTATATGTCATAATTAATGATTAACCCCAAAAATACATAATAATCAACAAAAGTGTTGAATCAAACAAGAATAATCTTCTAAAATCATTAAGAAATTATTGAGATAAATAAAATTTTATTTTCAAAGGAAGATTTCTTTTGGAAACAATATTTGTATAAAAACAGAAGTGAAGTAAGATAGTATTTAATGATAAAATTAGTGTTTTTATAATAATATGGTTTCCTAAAACAGATTATAGACCACCTTGAAAATTGATATGATTTTGAGAAATTCCCTTGTATCGGGCACGTATTTTTTGAAACAGTTTTGAGAGATTCTTTTAAAACATTTAAGTATTGAGAGAATAGGGAAGGAATATAGTTGGTATACATATATATAATACTCACACAGAATTTATGAGGTGTACATAACAATAAGTAAGAATTTCATTGAGGAAATTATACTATAAAAGTAACCTGAATGAAAATGGAAGTTCGGGTGGAGAACCCTGACCTTAACTCAAAACCTGTTCTGAACATAAACTTAAGCTCCTGGAATATGAAATTATACTTATTAATAACTTATTAAAAATACTATTAGAAAAGTATTTAGTTTTTCATTACTCTGTTTAGTTCATTTATAACCTTATTTCTAAGTTATTATATTGAATTTCATTGTTTCGTGGTGTTGCTTTTCTTTATTTTCATAATCGGTTCACTTGTTTTTAAGTAATGGACTTCATGAGGAATGGTTATAAATCTTCAGGATTGGAATTATATATTATTTATGAACATAAATAATTTATAATGGTCATTTCTATCATTTTTTACATGGAATTAGGATGAATCCTTAGATGATAACCACTTCAATTACTCGGCGGTATTTGGATTGTTATGAACTAGTTTTGTCATATAACATAATTATATGTATATATTCTGGTTCCTGAATATAACTTATGTTATAATACATATATTATATTCTTGTTCAACCATGAATATGGTTTCATGACCAGTAATGAAGAATAAATTGAAGAAAAAAACATCGTCGTCCGCGAAGGCTATAAATTGGAACCTCATGGACATTTATTTTGTTTATAAAAATAAAAGGGAAAGAGTAAAAATATTTATAATGGTTCTTAAATTCACATTATATAATTCTAGTATATATATTATACGGGAGTTATCATGATCACTTGGTCATAGGAGGTGATGGGAGGATAGAAAAAGAAGATAAATTGAATTGAAACCAAATGAAAAAGAAGGGTTCTTTACCTCTTGAAATAACTTCCCTGAGAATCTCCTTAAGAGAAGGGATTTTGGTATTTTGGAAAGACCAGAAGATTCTTGGAAGTGGGTAGAGACTAGGGAATGGTAATTTTTAATAACATTGAAAAGCTTCAATTATTAGAGGAGTGAAGATAAGAGGGAGTGGTGAGGGGTTTTTATAGCGGAGGAGAGGAGTAAATTTTGAATATTTAATTCATTATTTTATTATATCCCTCAAGACAACCAATAATGTTGTTTCATGTGACCCCTAATAGTAATAAGTGCATTTGAGTTCTAACCAAGTGTCCTACCGTCACTTATAATGTCATATATAGTGTATTTAATAGATAATTTGTATATATAGTATTTTATGGTATTTCACTATTCATCAAAAATTCAAGAATTTTAGTAAAATCCCAAAAATTCACCCCTACGATTTTTTGATGTGTAGAATTCAAAAGTGAACTCCATTTTTGAAAAATAATTTTCTAAATATTATTAGTTTTATTTTTAAATAAATTCATAGTTAATTTGAAAAATAACAATCTTAGAGGTATAATTAGTTTTATGCGACATTGAAAAAATAATTAAGATCCCATTATCATATTAACTTATGAATATAAAATAATAACATTATTTACTAATCATAAGGGTCATATTACAATTAATATTAATATTAATAAGGGTATGTTACTATTCACCAAAAATAAAGTTTATTCTATCAGACTTCAAATGACGTACTGAACACAACTCTATTTGACCATTTTTCAGAATTCAAAACATATAAGAGGAAAAGATTTGATTAATGGATAGATTATAAAATTTAATTACATACTTATTTTCAAAACCATGGGATGTTACATTCTCCCATCATTACAAAAATTTCATCCTTTAAATTCACAAAATATTACATAAAAAGATTCAGGTGTGTTTTTAACATAAGCTCCTTAGGCTCCCATGTTGCTTCATCCTCCTCCAATGGCCTGAAGGCCTTCATTTTTTATTGATTTTTTCATAATCCACCTTTTAAGGGGTGAGGTGGAACCCTTACAAGGCCCATAGGAGTATGTATTACATGGCCCATAGACCTTAGAGGAATTAAATGCTCGTAGGCTTCAAAAATTACATACAACCCAGGCTAACTACTTGGAACTTCTCCTCCCCAGCATCTTCATCATGAAATCATCTCTCCACCTTTACATGGATGTTCTACTAGGCATTCCCGTGCATGCACAGGCTTATCCCAATGGTTCCTCCAAAGAACCTTTACTAGACGAGTCATCCGATTTCTCAATAATTTTTCTCTAGTATCAAGAATCTTGATAGGATCTTCACAATAAGATAGATCGGGCTCAAGTTCTAGTTCATCATAAGTGAGTTAATGTGTTGGGTCTGGCATGTAATTTCTTAGCATTGACACCTGGAACACCTTGTGAACCTTGGATAAACTTGGAGGCTTTTCCAAACGGTAATCTACGGCTCCAATTTTGTCCATAATTTCAAAAGGTCTGATGTACCTGGGACATAATTTTCCCTTCTTACCAAATCGTATAATACCATTCCATGAAGATACCTTTAAGAAAACGTGACCACCTTCTTGAAATTCCAAATCATTTATTCTATTATCTGCATAGCTCTTTTTCCTACTTTGAGATGTTTTGATATGGTTCTGGATAGTATTCACTTTTTCCGTTGTTTCTTCAACAAGTTCTAGGCCCATGAGCTTTATTTTACCAACATCATCCCAGCAAGTTGGTGTACGACATCTCCTCTCATATAATGCTTCATAGGGTTCCATCTAAATACTTGAATGGAAGCTATTGTTGTAGAAAAATTCCACAATAGGTAAATACTAATCCCACATGCCTTGAAAATCAAGTGAACAAGACCTCAACATGTCTTCCAATGTTTGAATAGTCTTCTCTGAATATCCAATAGTTTGTGGGTGGTAGGAAGTGCTCAAATAGAGATCCGTATCTAGGGACATCTGAAAACTCTTCGAGAATCATAATGTAAAATAGGGATCATGATTGGAAAAAATTGATGAGGGTACACCATTAAGTCTTAAAACATCATTAATATATATTCTTGCTAAACATTCTAGTTGTAAATCTTCCCTTATAGCAAGATAATTTGCAGATTTTGTAAGACAGTCAACAATGACCCATATCATATCATTCTTTCTTGGATTCTTTGGTAGCCCCATGACAAAGTCCACCCTAATATCATCCCATTTTCATATAGGTATAGGAAGGGGTTGCATGACTCCACCAGGATGTTGTCTTCCTGCCTTCACTTGTTGAAAAACCAAACATCTCGACACGTAATCAGAAATCTCCCTCTTTATGTTTTCCCACCAAAAATGTTCCTTTAAATCTCTGATCATCATTGTGCTACCATGGTGTTTAAGAAAATTATAGTTATGAGAATCATCCAATAGTCCCCTCTTTAGCTCGAGAATAGCGGGAACACAAAGCCTTCTTCCAAATTTCAAAATTCCACCTTCATATGTGAATTCAGTCAGCCTCCAGTCATTTATAGCTTTAATGTTCTTTTGAAACTTCTCATCATCAGCTTGAGAGCATTTTATCTTTTCCATTAAAGAAGGTTTGGAAACCATTTGAAAATGTTGTGACATTTTACCTTCCTTGATAATTCCCACATCCATATTTACTTTATCCATGAACAGAGGATCCCTTTCAACCCCCATCTTGTTCAGAATTTCGTGGTACTTTCTACTCAAAGCGCCTGCCACATTATTTTCCTTCCCAGGGTAGTAGTGTATTGTGCAATCATAGTCTTTGAGTAGCTCGATCAATCTTCTTTGTCTCATGTTGAGTTCTTTATGTGAGAATATATATTTCGAAGTCTTATTATCTGTATATATCTCACATTTCTCGCCATAGTGGTAATGTATTGAAATAATCAGATCAAATATTACCACTGCTAACTAAAGATCATGAGTTGGATAGTTTTGTTCATTAATTTTTAGCTGAATAGACACATAGGAAACCACTCTGTCATTCTTCATAATGACATAACAATGTCCTTTCTATGACGCGTCACTATAGATAACAAACCCATCATTCCCCGATGGTAGGGTTAGGATTAGAGAATTCACTAAACTCCTCTTCAATTATTCAAAAGACCCTTCACATTCTTGGTTCCATACGAAATTAACCCCTTTTGTGGGATCTTGGTCATTGGGTTGGCTAAATGGGCGAAGTTCTGAATGAAACACCAATAATAACTTGCTAAACCAATAAAACTACGTACCCCAGTTACGTTCGTTGGAGTAGGCCATTCTTGAACAACCATTGTCATCATAGGATCTACAGATATTTTATCCTTAGAGACTATGTGGCCCAGAAGGGAAATTTATTGGAGCCAGAAATCACACTTGCTGAACATCCCATATAATTCATTTCTTATCAGAGTCTTTAGAATAGTGCGCAAGTGATTTTAATGATCTTCATAGCTCTTAGAGTAAACTAGGATATCTTTGATAAACAGCACTACAAAGTCATCAATATAATCCTTGAAGACTCTATTCATGAGATCCATGAAAACTGATGGTCCATTGGTTAGTCCAAAAGGCATTACTATAAACTCATAATGCCCATACCTGGTTTGAAATGTTGTTTTTGGAATGTATTCATTTCTCACAAGGAACTGATGAAATCCAGACCGAAGATCATTCTTCGAAAAATATTGGGATCTAGGAATTTGATTGAATAAATCCTGAATTCGTGGTAGAGGATACTTATTATTAATTTTAATATCATTGATTTCCCTATAATCAATGCACAACCTCATAGAACCATCTTTCTTCTTAACAAAAAGAATAGGGGCTCCCCATAGAGAAACACTAGGGTGAATAAATCCTTTATCACTCAATTACTCTAGTTGTTTCTTTAGATCCACTAACTCCACAGTGGCCATTATATTAGGGGTCTTTGATATGGGCCTTGTACCAGGAATTAGGTCAATGGA
Source organism: Viscum album (assembly GCA_963277665.1). Taxonomy (NCBI): domain Eukaryota; kingdom Viridiplantae; phylum Streptophyta; class Magnoliopsida; order Santalales; family Viscaceae; genus Viscum; species Viscum album. Next base: position 1,408,838,655 of record OY728134.1, read on the forward strand.
AAACTCAATTTGCCACTCTGGAGGATGTCCAGGAAAATCCTCTCGAAATACATCAATATATTCTTGAACAACTGTTACATCTTCTATTTGACCATTATTTTCCTCACCCATAGTTATTTCATTCTATTACTCCCCGATAATTGAATTTAGTTGACCTACTGGGGGTGGATATAGATAATAATCAGGTGGTGACATTTCTTCTCGAATGATTAGGTACACCTTATTATCATCGAAAATTTTAACCTCCTTCTTCTTACAATAAATTTTCGCATCATGGTCCAAAATCCAATTCATAATAAGGATTATATCAAATTAAATCATGGTTATGACTATGAGATCAGTGGATAAAGATCATTTATATGCCTTAATGGGAACCAATTCACAAAACATTGTTGCAATGATACTTCCCTTAGGAGTTTTGACTGAAAACTCCCATGTTAAATCAAATTGGAGATATCTAATTTTCTTAGCGAACTGGGAAGATATGAAACAATACGATGATCCAGAATCAAATAAATCATTGGATAAGTTTGATGAAATGATCAAAGTACCTTTCACCACGTCATTCGGAACATCAACCTCTACAGTTTTTATAGCATAAGCTTGACCCTGATCCCTTGTCCTTTTTTGTTTCATATTTCCTTGACGCTTTGGAAAATCATTAGCATAGTGTCCCATCTCCCGAAAATTATAGCATTGAACATCATTAGCTTCCTTATTCCCTTTTCAATCACTAGAAAGATGTCATTTCTTAACACACTTGTAGCATACTCCTTTTCCTTTTAAACATGCACCAGGGTGATTCCGTACACAATTGTCACATAGTGGAAATTCAACTCTTCCCTTCTTCCCCATTTCCTTATTTTATTTCATAGGGTTTTCAGCAGCCCTCTTCTTTTCGTGTCTTCCATTAATTTCATAGGACTTAAAGATTTTTTTTGTTTCAGTAGCACGTGAAACTATATCCTCATATGATGAGAAACTTTGGGAGACCAGTGCTCGCCAGGGGAATGGATTTATGCCATCAAAGAAATGATCAATTGTTATCCTTGGATTTCTTCTGTTGTCCACAACATGTCTTGCTAACCTTGTCAAGTCGGCTTCATACTTTGCAACATTCTCATCTTTCTTCTACCTCAGATTCAAGAATTGCCTCTCCATATCCGCTCTTTGTTCATTAGGAAAGTATTTATCCAGGATGATTTCCTTAAAGTCCCTCCATTCCACATCATCTATTTCTTCATCCTCCTTTGTGTTTTGGATTAATGACCACCACTGATTCGCATCTCCCGATAGACAATAGACTTCCATGACGACCTTATCTCTTTCATTAAATACCAAGGTGAGAAATATCTTCTTAAGGGAACATATCCACTACTCTGATACAAAAGAGTTTGTAGTCCCATTGAATAATGGAAGTTGTTGTCGCATAAAGCGATCTAACATAGCTCCTCCATGTGGTGGATCAGGATTCCCCATACGGGCAAGGTTATTATTCATAACCAGAGTTAGTTGTCCCAGTATAGTTATAAGTTGCACAGCACCTGTCATAGCACCAGAGCCAACATCATTATCTTGCATCAGAGGTAAATCCCTATGCGTGTTCATGTGGTTTCCATTCCTTCCACTAGGCTCCATTTCTAAATAACAGCATACACTAGATTAGGGTATGTATTATAATTTATAATCTCAATATAGAAAAATATTAATCATAAATTGAAATTCTAAGAATAACTAATCACTTAATCATAAACATGGTATCTTTCTGGAAAAGTTTACATTAAAATCCTTCATAATGGATTGTATAGAAAATATGAATTATCCTAAGAATATCCCTTGGGAGTGTCATAACCAAGAGTGCAGCAAGGCCCGTTGTAGTATACTAGGGTACCCCGGGTCAAGCTCGAAACTCCTTGTCGGAGCTTTCATTCCTAGGTATATATGTGCTAGATTCACCTCTACCTTCCTGTATCCAAAGAGGGATGTATTTCTTAAAATATCCACATAATCTATTAATTACCAAAATAAAAAGAATTTCTTGTATGTTTATCCTCAAAGACTATCTTAGGGACTCTTCCATAGTCTACGTTTGATAAATCTAGTTTCCATGTTTTCTACTAAACTTCCTCTGATACCAACTGTAAGGACCCGACCCCAGTTGCCTGGATCCGGTGCCTTATTTGATTTCATTGGCATACAAACAAGGAATAAGAATCCCGAAGGACCGGGTAGTTTAGTATTATTGAAAAAAATATACATAAATAAGTTCAACATTACATCATGAAAGGAAATACAACACTAATTTATTCCATTAGAAACATCCATGCCTCATAGATTATGCTTGCAAGTCATTCATAAATTTTTTTATCATATCCTAGGGAAAATGAAACATAAGAAAGGGCTGAGATCAAACGCTCTGTAAGAGTAAGAAATTAAATAGAAAATATAATAAACATAACACATGGTTCATAATTGATAACACATGCCTTTAATAATAAATTTGAACACATTATGGCAGGAATATGAGGTGAGAAAATAAAACATAATCATGGGTATTATAATAGTCAAAAAACCACATGAACATTCAATTATTTGCTTAATAATGAGGGAAGTGCATATGTCAGACATTCTAAAACATTTTGTCAAGGCCACGTCCAAGACGTCTAATGATCAAGGCCTCGGCCAAAATCCATATAACACATTGGGAAAGGCCTCCGCCAATTCCTCATCTATTTGTCTCATGAGACCTACCGATGCATCGAGTGGCTATAGCAGGCCCCACCCATCACATAATAAGTCCAATTAATTCCTCATATGAGCAGGGATAAACATAAACAATATATACATTCATATTGAAACTATCATATGAAATGTATCTAACTTTCCCCAATTATTAAACATAAACACTAACCATTCGGAATAATATGGTGAATGGTTTTAGGATAGATCATCCACAATAAAGTTAGTCATAAACCATAAAAAAATATGGTGTATGGCCTCATAAATTATTAACACTAACAATACATAATAATTAATAAAAATGTTGAATCAGACGAGAATAATCTTCTAAAATAATTAAGCAATTCTTGAGATAAATACTCTTCTATTTTCAAAAGAAGATTTATTTTGGAAAAAATCATTGTATAAAACCAAAAGTGAAGTAAGATAGTATTTAATGATAAAATTAGTGTTTTTATAAGAATATGGGTTCCAAAAAACAGATTATACATTGCCCTTGAAAATAGATATGAATTTGAGAAAATCCCTTATATCGGGCTCGTATTTTTGGAAACAATTTTGAGAGATTCTTTTAAAACATTATCTATCCCGAAAATAGGGATGGATTATGGTTGGTGTACATATATAGAATACTCACACATAAGTTATGATGAGTACATAACAATACATAATAATTTCATTGAGGAAAGTAAAAAATAAACGTAACCCTAATGAAAATGGAAATTCGGGTGGAAAACCCTTAATTTAACTCCAAATGTGTTCCGATCTTGAACTTAAGCTCCTGGAATATGAAATTAAAATTATTATTACCTTATTTATGAACCTATTAGGCATGTATTTAGTTTACCATATTTCTGTTTAGTTCATTTATACCCTTATTTCTACGTTATTATATTGAATCTCGTTGTTCTGGGGTGTTCATTTTCTTTATTTTCATAATCAGTTCACTTGTTTTTAAGTAATGGAGATATTGTGTAATGGTTATAAATATCCAGAATTGGAATTATATATTCTTTATTAACATAAAGAATTTATTATAGTCGTTTCTAGCATTTGGTTACATGGAATGAGGATGAATCATTAGATGACAACCACTTCGATTATTCAGCGGTATTTTGATTATTATGAACTAGTTTTGTCATATAACTTAAGTATATGTACATATTCTGGTTCCTGACTATTAATTATGTTATAATAAATATATTATAGTCTGTTTAAACCATAAATATGGTTTCATTACCCGTAATGAAGATGAAATTGAAGAACAAAACTTCATCATCCATGAAGGCTATAAATTGGAACCTCACGGACGTTGATTTTGTTTATAAAAATAAAAGGGAAGGAGTAAGAATATTTATGATGGTTCTTCCATTAAAATGATATAATTCCAGTATATAGAAGATAATTGAGTTATCATGATCATTTGGACATAGGAGGTGAGGATAGGATAGAAAAATAAGATAAATTGAAATGAAACCAAATGAAAAAGAAGGGTGCTTTACGCCTTGAAATAACCTCCTTGAGAATATCCATAAGGGAAAGGGTTTTGGAATTTTGGAAAGAAGAGAAGATTCTTGGACGTGGGAAGAGGCTAGGGAAGGGTAATTGGGCAGAACATTGAGGAGCTTCAAGGCTTAGGGGAGTTAAGAGAAGAGGGAGTGGTGAGGGGTTTTTATAGTGGAGGGGAGGAGTAAATTTTGAATATTTAATTCATTATTTTATTATATCCCTCAAGACATCAAATAGTGTTGTTTCATGTGACCCATAATAGTAATAAGTGCATGTGAGTTCGAACCATGTGGCCTTGAATCACTAATTATGTCATAAAAAGTGTATTTAACTGATAATTCGTATATACGGTATTTTATCGTATTTAACTATTCATCAAAAATTAAAGAATTTCAGAAAACTCCCAAAAATTCACCCATACCATTTTTGACGTGTATAATTCGAAAGTGAAATCCATTTTTCAAAAAAAAATCTCTAAATATTATTAAATTTATTTTTAAATAACATCGTAGTTAATTTAAAAAATCACAATCTTAGAGGTATAATTAGTTTTATGTGACATTGAAAAATTAATTAAGATCCCATTATCATATTACCTTATGAAAATAAAAAAATATCACTACTTACTATAAATAATGGTCATATTACTATTCATATTACTATTCATAAGGGTATGTTACTATTCCACAAAAATCACATTTGTTCTATCAGACTCCAAATAGCTTACTAAAAACAACTCTAGATGACCATGTTTCGATATTAAAAACATAGAAGAGGAAAAGTTGAGTTTAATGGCTAGATTATAAAATTGAATTCTATATTTATTTTCAAAACCTTGGGGTGTTACACCCTATTAATCCTACCTTCTATTTACATGGACAAACCAGAGAACATTCCAACTTCAAGGAATGATTATTACCCTTCCTCTGATACCACATTGTTACATAATATCCCAAATACCCTAGTAACATGATACCAAAGATGGAATTGACATATCCTAAAAGAAATTACCGATCCACATGGGTTGGTGATTAGGACCTGAAATTATACAAGAATAAGAGGAACATAATTTCCACAAAATAGCTAATGATAATGGAATACAAGTCAATATATAAAAATTAATCAAAGAGATTGTACTGGAAGTAAAATAATCAAAAACATACTCTTTAATATTGATAAATAACATAATGAAACATCAAAACAAACTACCATAAACAACAATAAAAACACTTAAAACCATGTGTAATAAGGTGACTTCAGATCCACCTATCACCATCATCACTCTATAGTCCAATGGATCATGAAAATACACTCCTCCCAAGTAGTTCTTTTTCTTTTCTCATAACCATAATAAGAAAATATATAATCACTTGAAGGGAAAGGAAAGGTGTGAGATATAAATCCAACTAGGGTCTAACCAAGTGTTCAATAATAGATTTCTTAATAATAAACCAATCATGATTTCAATTTAAATTAAAAAAAGGGAAAAATAATATATCATTTGAATATTTAAAACAAATCATTCATTCTTTTCAAGAGGTGGAAAACATTTCAAACACGGATTAAATTGACCTTTTATTAAAAATAATATATATAAATCATTTGGTATGAGTAAAATGATTCCACAATCAAAGGAATATATAATAAAAAAATATAGAACAAGAATTATGTTCATATTCCATAAAGTACATTAGTTTCTAGCTATAGGATTTTCATTCCTCTTAAAGTAGTTTTCATGGATAAACACATGTGCACATAATAGGTCTCATCAATATACCATCAAGGATAATGATTTCAAACAATATTTTTATAAGGGTTGTTATCATAAAACCATTTATAGTTTATCAAGATCCTAGAATACTTGCCCCCAACAAATCACTAACTACCTTGGGTATCTATCATGTGCTCAATAAATAGATATATATTGGAAAAATCATCACATTTCAAATAAACCATCATTTACAATTCAATTTACAAATTTTCATTTCCAATATTCCAATTATATTACAAAACCAAAACATTTGTTTTCCATCACATCATGCTTTTCAATCCCAAACCAATCTTTTGTTTTCATCATTTCAATTACATCTATTTTCTCGAAAGAAATAGCAAACCATTTAATCAATTCCATCATTTTATAAATTCATCCCACAATTCCTATTCCATTGGAATTAGAGACTTGTCTCAAAAAACATTACATATAAAATTTCATAGTCAAATAACTTCAAATCGAGGTTTTACAAATTAATTGATAATTATTTCGAGCAAATCACGAAAATAAAGGTTTTAATTACATGGAAAATCTGAAATGGAAATAGCTGCCTTTAAATCATTGAATTAATTGGTCAATGCCCACAATAGGAATAATGATGACAATTGAAGATGAAGAAGATATATTAATTAGATCTAGAATCAAGATATAAAATGATATGGATTATATTTATTTAATTGCAGTATAGATCCATTATGTGGATGATGATATAAAACTCATTTTGGAGGATATGATGGAAGTTCAAAAGAAAATAAATGATAGGATATCCACTTACCATAGAGGGATCAAATCATCCACCAACACTTGGATTCACTGAAGAAGGAGGTTTATAGATCTAAAATGGAATTTAGGGATCCTCCAAGGAAGGAAGAATCATATAAGGGATGAGGGGGTTGGTTATGAATTCTGAACAGGGGGTAGATAATTTAAAATTAATTTGTATACTAATTAATAACTACCCATATGATTATCCGTAGGGGGTTCACGGTTATGGGAAACCATATACTAGTCATGAGCCTCTACTATTTGGGGAAAATAGTTTCCCTTGGGTGCAAAAATAGTGTTTGAAACTTTGGTCCAACCATTATTTCCCCACTATCTGGGAGTGAATGATTTGCACTGTGGGGGGGCACAGTTTCAAAAAACCATTAGTAAACCATGCATAGCCAAATTAACTTCCAAAAATTCCCATGTTCTCCTGAAATGACCCAAATCAAGACCCTAATTAATAGAGATAAAAATGGTCAAGGAGTAACAAAAACAAGTAATTGGATGTTGCAGAATTTATATACTCTTCAGATATTAACAAAACAAAAATGATAAGGAAAATATAATATCATTCCTCAAAGTAATAAATCATTTTATTAATAAATGAAACATTAATCTCTTAAATTCAATATAAATACAAAATGTTCAAAATAAATCCACCCATAAATAACTCTCCATAAAATTCTTCATAATATTATTGACCAAGATTGAAACAAAAAACATAGAATTATTTGTTCACATATTCATCCAAGAGAAATTTAACATTTATCTCTGAATAACATTATTCACTCATAAATTAATATACCCAAAAGATATATAGACCAATTATGTAATCTATAAATTAGGATAATTGTTTCCATAAATAAAATTAATCACCATAATTACACATCATGATCATATATTATTTCAAAATATAAATCAACTAATAATATTCAAATAAAATCTCATTATATTATCTTTAACATAATCACATATTTTTCCACAAAATAATTTACCTATTAATTAGTTACATAATCACCAAATAGTTTTTCAATCCCATCGTTAGGTATATCATATGCTCCAAAATTTCAATAACACATAATTACCTCATCCTCAAATATATGAAAAACCTTAAATATACTTATTTCCACATAATGTGAAGGAATTATTCCTAAAATAATATCTTTCATTAAAAACCATACTAAAACCAAGGGCTCTATTACTATAAATATCTCCAAAATATTATCAATTGTCTTAGTATTCCATTACATAAAACCTAAAAAGGGGTGTCTGATTTTTTGAATTTATAATCACACAAACAATTATAATCCCATGATGGTATCGATAAATATTAAGATAAGCCCACATGAAAACATCCTACCCTCCAATGTAATCTGAATCTGACTTTGATACCAACTATAACATCCTTGAACCCAGACTCCTTGATCCAATTATAAAAACAAAAACAACAAAACTATGGATTTGATACAATAAATGTGAAACACTTTTTTTCCATTAAAACCTTATAACAAAAAAATAAAATATTAAATCACTAATATACCCAAGAAAAAATTAGGTTTATAGGTTTAGAGAATTGGGAAAAACTATTATAAACATATATTCATAAAAAACTGGTTAATAATATTCCACATCAACTCCCATAAAATTCTCCACACACATAATCTTTATAAAAAGATATAATTTATCATCATTATTCATAACCTAGGGAAAATTAAACATAATAATGAACTTCTGGATAACTTGTATACCCAAGAAACAAGTGTGTTTAGTGTTATAGAGAATTAGGAAAAACTCATAAAAATGTATACTCATAAACAACCAGTTTCTAAAGATCTATATCATCTCCCATAAAATTGTCCACACATGAAACCTTTATAGACACAAATAATTTACATTCATTATTCATAACCTAGGTAAAAGGAAACATAAGAAGTGTAAGCTCAGAATATTATTAAGGGTAAACATATGAATTAACAACTAAATGTCATACGTTTAAATAATATGGGAATAAGAGTATAAGGATATAATAAAAGTTCATAAACATAATATAAGATAATTTATAGCCATCAATACCAGGACCATCAATAATTAAACAAAGAATAAATCTTTATCAAATGGAAGAGCCATATAAATTAATAATAAAAATCCATGTGATGTGAATATTGATCAAAGGAATCATTAATACCCATAGAAATCATAAATAAATCATTTTGGTACCTTGGAGCATTTTCATATCACTCTTTCATATTAAATAACCTTTAAGGTTATAAATAAAGTAACCATCATGGTTACAATGGGATTAAATATCACAATTACACTTTAAATAATCATCACAGTTATACTTGGAACAACCATTATTGTAAATTCAAGAATCTCTTAGGAGAAACATAATCAGTTTACTACATCCCTTTACCAAATGAATTGAGGAGATGTAATGGGGATCACCCTTTGTAAAAGCTTTATCAAGATCACATATGATCTATAATGGGGATCAATCCATTATGTATTCTGCATTAGGATCACCCATAATCATAAAAAAATGTCTAATAACCATAATATGAATAATTTACATAGAAGATTCATTCCACCATAAAAATCCTATAAATAACAATTATTCATTTCATAAAATGATTAACCAATGGAAAATAAATAATTATGATGAAAATATCATTGGGAGAAACAGAATCCCTGTAGATAATTAATGAGGTTGATATAATTATAAAATATCTATAATAAAGCATAAGTAATATCAGGTGTTGTTGATGTTAATGAATGTAAATAACATTAAAATATCATTGAAAACATTTTTAAGGAGAACACCCTTTTCTCTTTTGAAATCACCTTTGAAAACTAAAAATTCCTAAAATATTATGAAAATAATTTTCATTGAAAATAACCATGAGAACATAAAATATAATCTTCAAATACAATAATTCACATTATGATGGGACAATAAGTTCATGTTGTTAACATTAAAAATACAAATTCTTTTCAATCATTACTAAATGGGTTCTAAAGTGACCCATTTGGAAAATGATAATTAATTTACTTTTAAAAACATCTTATAGTAGTTCAAAAATCATATAAAATATCTTTAGGATATCATTTATTTTTAGAAAAGAACATTTTTAAATCATTTCAATAAACAATTATATGATAGAGAAAAATTTTGTATCTTAAAGAAGTTACAAGATCAATATCTCATACAAACAACTTTCTTGATATATTTTTAATAAGATGGGGAGGAAATGGAAATTAAACTTGTAAATAAAATTCATAAATATATGATAAAAAAGAGATATGCGGTTCAATAAAATATTAGAATATGATTTCTCCATAAGGAATATTGAACGTGAAAAATCTTGATAAGAAAGGAGATTGTAAGATAAATACTTTTCCACTTTGGAAATAGTTCAATCATAATCCCCATGAATTTATAAATGCATATGAAAAATTAAATATAATGAAAATAAGGAGGTTCATAATATAATATTTCGATTGTGTTTTATATAAATTTCACAAAACAAATTGGTTTATATCATAAACATATGTCCTAAAAGAGAATTTGAGGTAAATAACACATACAAAGATTATATCATTGGACTTATAATTAATAAATGAAGAGATCATGTATAAAAAATGTAAATTCACACAATTTTATTAAATATTTAATAAATTAATATTTATATGAATTAAAAAATAATAATGGAATAAAAAATTTAATAAAGAAGAGTTACAACCTATTGGATGTAAATTTAGTTAGGGATACCTTTATCCATTATTAACATTCTATTAACATATCATTGAATAAATAAATACAAATTTAAACATAAAATACCTAGAATTATTAATAATTAATGATTTGAAATATAAAATTGTAAGTATTTACACTATATAAAAAAAAATAGGATAATAACATTAAAATATTCATTAATAGAGGGAAATTGAGAGTAAATATCCTATATCATGTCCAAACTAGCTATGCATTCTCCTTAATAAAAATATATAAATTAATGTAATTTTCAGAAAATGTTAAATGATTAATCAATTATCCTTAAAAAAATTCAATTTTTTAATGGTATATTTAATTACATAATTAGTGAAGTCTAAGTCTAGTGTTTCGAGGAGCTTTATTCCATAATCAAAAAATGGATTCGGTATTTCAACAATATTCAAAGGGTTCATTGATCCATAATATATAGAATAATATTTTTTAAATAACAAAAATTTATATACTTGAATTATAATATAATGGAAAATTATAAAATACGGTTATGAAAATTGAACTATGTTACAATCATAGAGATGGTAGGTTGTAGATACACATGAGTAACATTTCCATTTTTCAATGATCATTATGGAAAGAGGATAAATATTAATTTATTTTTACAGAAATATAATAATTGCATAAATATCATATTATTTATTTAAATACACTAAAACACACAGAGAGAAACATATATATATCATCCATGTGTTGTAGTGATGAGAAACAAATCACCACACGTACACACGTACTTACACACCTTATAGAGGTGGTTGGCCACATGTACGCATGAATGACATTATCATCTTTTGGTGAATGGGAATGTAAAAAAATATATTTCATATTATCTTTTAATAATGATAAAAATAACATGAATATAATATATTAATATTAAATCCTTCATTATAACTACCCGTAAGACATGGCGATGGAAAAACATTATATCGATCTGTGAGGTAGTAGTCTACTATACACATGAACAATGAATTTGTTTCCCATTTGATGGGGGTTATAGATGGATATAGGATATGAAAAAATAATAATTAAATACAAGTAAATTTAATACACTTATTTTATTATCTCAGAATGGTTGGGGTGTATTTTAGGGTGGTGTAAGAAGAAATAAAATGAAAATGGATAGTTAAGAACTATAGATCTTCAGAACAAAATCACTTTCATTACACCTTAACCCCTATATGTTTGATATTATGTAAGAAATAAGATATTTATAATGTTGGGTGGTATGTAATAAAGGTATTTTATGGAATATTTGTGGAAACAAATGGGTTTTTAGGTGTGAATAAATGATAAGAAGAGGTTCTGTTTAATAAGAGAGTGGAGGGGAACATTTTGAATTTCTTATAATATTAAAATAATATAAATTATATTTGAGGTAAAAATGCCCCCAAATTGATAATATTCAATTATAAGAGGATTATTTTTCAAAAAAATGTCATATAATAAAATTTTTATATGTTTAGATCACAGTTTTACCCTTATATGTTTTTTCCCTTCGTTAACCCCTTTCACATTTACCATGAGAAAATGGATTTTTACTCTTTGAGGGCCAATATCATTACTACAATTAGAAAAACAAACCATAAAGGGAACTTGTTTGATCTTTTAAACCATATAATAAAAAATTCTATGACTATAATATTTTTATATTTTAAATTAATTTAATAAAATATTATTTTCATAAAATCTCTATAATGCCAATTATAGAGCAAGTCATTAACATTGACTTTCAAAACACAAAGAAAAAGATGTAATTAAAATAAAATCACATTAAATACCCCTAAAAGGATATATGTAATATAAATGTTAATGTATCACACTAATTATTTGATATTATATTATTTTTAAAATTTTATATCTTTTATTTTATTTTATCCTTAATTTAATAATTAATGCATTTGGGTTGCTTAAGCTTCTAATGTAATTATTTCTTCATAAAATAATAAAAATTAATTACCATGATGAGGATAAATAATGTATATTTAAGTTTAATAAATAAAATTGAAACTCTCATATATTTATCACAATTTTAAAAATATTATTGTTATTAAAAAAAGAGTGATAAATTTCTACTGAGTTTTAGCTAAAATATAAAAAATATAAGAATAAAAACCGAATGAAAATGGTAAAATAAATGAAGACCTAATGAAATTAAATTATCCAAAAAATTTAAGGCAAGTTTCACGATCATTTTCTAGTCCTTGTCAAATTATTTTATCCCTTAATTACCTTATTTACACTTTACCGTCGCAACAAAAAATTAAAATGATTATTATTCATAATGGTTAATAATAAAAGGTAACTATTTACAAAATATTTACCTTCAGATTAAAAGTATGGGATCCATTTTCCATTTTAAAATATATATGTATAAGAATTTAATTTAAAATGATAGAAAAATTTGACAAAAAATTGGTGTTTAGAAAATACCATTTTGAAATGGAAAATACTTTTATACAAAATTTAAAAATCAAAATCATTTCAAAAACCATAATTGTATTATCTTACATAAAAAGGAACTAATTTAATTTTAAAACTAATCCAAAATACAATATTTTTTTAAAATAATTTAAATTAAAACACATTTTCAATAAAAATATGTATGTTCCACTGTTAATTGAAAAAGAAAACTTTTTAAAAAAATCAAAAACATTATTCATAAAATAATTTGGATATGATGATTTCAAAAATGTTATTTTTTTATCCAATAAGATTTATAATATTTTCAGAAAATTTTTATATTATTTTCTCATGAAAAATTAATGGAAACCATTTTTTATGAAAACTTATTTTGAATCATAATATGAAATTTATTAAAATGATTACTTATTTCTAAATAATTAATAAATAAATTTATATTTAGTAGGTCTTTTATATATAATTCAAAATGTAGTTAATCTTAATAATACCATCCAAATTAATGAATAGGTTATAATGATCATATAATAATATTTCAGGGTTCATTTAGTCATAGTGTTACATATGTTTTTCGTTACCAAAAATGGTATTCATTTTTAAATATCAAGATATTAAAAATTATGGTTACATTATATTCTCCTTGAATTTTATTATCTATTGATGTAGTTGGTTTACCATGTATAAACCATTAGTTACAAATTTTCACTATTCATCCACTATCGATTCATGATAAGGTTTCTCTTATAGTTCCATGGAATTGCAGTCATATAGAGAACAATAATTTTGACCATAGAAAGTTGCATCAGGATTTACTCATCCTTCTCCCACTCATCAACATTTTTCATCATTATAGTATTGATATTTCTATATTGGAACAAATTATATCCTTGGGTAATGAAAATATATTCTATCATGGGAAATTGGAGTTCTATCTCTCCCATCAGATTCCTATAGTTCCATGGAAAATTTCATAAGATAAAAACTACCTCATAAATCATTGGAGAAATAGAGAAATTGGGTTTGAACATGAGAACCATGGTAATAAATTAAATTAATTTATAACTGAGTTAATTATTGTGATCAAAACATCAAAATTTTCAATTCTCTCTAATGCCTATAATTATAGTGGGAAAGAGTAGTATCCTTATCAATTTAACACTCCCAAACTTTTATTATTATTACTATGGCTGATAATAAGAAATATTAGAACCACTAGTATCATTTACATGGAAATGAATTCAAGTATATTGAGCATTAAAAATTATCATGTTATGTTTGAAGATGTTATAAGTGTATGTGTATCATTATTTATGCTTTTATGTAGGTGGTAAATCTATGCATTATTAGTATATATTGTGTACCAGCTCTTGGAAATCGCAAAAGGGAAGAATGTATTCAACGGTCAGGAACATCGTGGAAGCATGTTTTGGATAAACTATACGAATTACCAAGAGAAACCTTTTATCTTATCAAAGTGGGAAATAAATTTTTGGGGCATGGTTTGTCTAAAAATAAGAGCCAACCATGAATGGTTTGGACTTAATATAGAATCATCGCATGGTTGGTGCATGATTTGTCATACCACGCAGCCTAACCATGAAGAGTACAGTTTTCCATTCTTAAAATGTGGACCTAATCATAATTAATCATTTTGAACCTCGTTGTACACTTAATACTTCCAAAAATCGAATTACCCTTTCTCCCAAGGCATGTAAGTGGATCCCCATAGACACAAGATTGATCTATTGCTAAATCAAATTCTGTTAGAGGCCTAAATTCATCGCTAAGTACTCATTTTCACCATTTATCTTTGATATATTCTTATTTTCTCTCTCCATCCATCCAACGTCACATTTTTATTTAATAAAATAAACAAAAGAAAGAGTCTAGGAAGCCAGAAAACAATAAAGGGAAAAAGAACACAAAACAAAGGAAGTCGCAGGCAGACACCTGGGTCCAGAAGGTCACCCAGGCCTAGGGGGCGTAAAATAATGTATCCTGAGCACGTCCCCTCTGATAAGGTTAACACCTTCAGGCTTAAATAAATCAATGGATGGAAGACAGGTGATGCTGGAACCCAGTTGCGCCATAAATGCAATGTGATCTGCCACTAGATTTTCCTCACGCCAGGTGTGCAACACACTAACACCATCTAGGAGAGCATGACACCTCCTGACCGTGTACACAATTGACCAAGGGACCTAGCCATTACCAATTAGATAACCATAAAGAATCAGCGAATCTGTCTTGACTTGGGAGATAGCAATGCTCTTCTGACGACACAGCTGCAAACCAGAGAAAAGCACATTTGCCTCTGCCTGAAGAGAGGTACCCCTCCCAAGGTACACAATACATGCCAGAAAAACACTCCCACACAAATCATGGACCACACCCCCTCCCCACATTTGTCCCTGCACACAAGATCCATTGGAGTTCAGATTCAGACCCAAGGCCGGCGGACACCATCGGATCCATCGCCCCCCCTCTCCGCTGAGTGCTGGGACTGGAGATAGTCGGAGCAAGGGAATGCACCTGAAGACACTTGAACGATGGGTCCTCACGCCGCTGGGGAAATAGGTCGACCAAATCCACCAGCAGGACCCCGGTACACATGAAGATGACCCTCACTGTAGGTGTGTGTAACGACCCGAAATTTTAAATAAATATTGTTTCCTAATTTTATGTGTTATTTTTATACTCAACAAATGTTTTATTTGATAAACATGATTATAATTAGAATGAGACCATTGGGTTTTGACTGTTATATGACCATCGGTCAATATGACCACTGTGAACAAAATGTTTTGATTATTGTCTCTATATATAAGTAATCTTGGTTGATTTTTATAGAAAGAAGATTAGATGGCCTCACCTAGTAGTCTTGGACCGATCGAAGCCCATCTAACAGAGCTTGGGAAAGAGGTAGCACCATTGGGCTTTGCTTTGGACCAAACCCAAGCCGAACTTCATCATGTGAAGCTAGAACGGAATCGCCTTCGCGAGAAGTTCAAACTGATAGAAATTACTACTCGGGCAATGTTGACCGAGCCGCCCCAAGATTCTATCACCCTAGCACACCTTACTCTTAGGTCCTATGCTGGTATTATAAGGGGCTATGTAATGAGACCGTAACTGCCTTGTGTAATCCTTGTTTTAAATAAAAATTGGGATTTCTGCTTATGATGAAGTTTATGAATTTTCAAATGACCGGATAAAAATAGTATGCATATTTTTGATGAATTTTCAAAAGAATATTTAAAAAAAAATGTTTACATAAACCTTAAATAACTTAAAATGTGTAATGATTTTCAAAAAATGGTCTTCTACAATTATATTCAGAACGAAATTTGGAGTCTAATAAGATCAACTTGATTTTTGATGAATAGTAAATTATGAATAGTGATTTTATGATTAGGATTAGTAATATGACCAAATGGATTAGTAATCTAACTTAAATAAAGTTTTAAAATAATCTAGGCACCTTGATTAAGTAATGTGATTCAATAAAATGGTTAAATAATGGTTTCATAAATTATTATTTATGTATTAGTTTTTTCGGGTGAATAGTGTTTTTTAATTAAAAATTTAATTAAAATTATTTAGAAAATTATTTTTATAAAACAGATATCATTTTTCAACTCAGAGCACCGATATTATGCTATGGTAATTTTTGGGGTTTTTTCTGAAAAAAGGAATTTTCGGTGAATAGTGTTTTTAATTAAAAATTAAATTAAAAATATTTAGAAAATTATTTTTATAAAATGGAGTTCATATTTGTAATCAGAGCGTTGATATTTGATTATGGTGAAATTTTGGGATCTTTCTGAGAAAGTTGAATTTTCAGTGAATAGTAAAAATGCAGTTTTAGGGTTTCGGTAAGTTTAATGACATCATAGCTGTGTCATGATGATGTCATGAGTTATTTTAAGGGTTGTCCGGCCAAGGGTGATGAATTATTGTTTTGGGGGCCCCATGTGGCCTAACTCCATGATAAATGCCAAGGGAGAGCACATGGGTTTGAGAAAAGCACATGTGAGGTGTCCTTTGGCCATTAATGCCTTGTCCGCTCACTTTCCCTATAAATACCAAGCCCTCCTCTCATCCATTCGACTCCCCACTCTTCCCCAACGAAGTTCTGGTCTCATTACCTCCCAAGGAGTCCTCCCAAGGTGCCCCCAAGCCCTCAAGGTCCAAACCTTTGAGTTTTAAGAGTTACGTTTTAAGGTAAGGGATCCGACCTCTCTCTTTCATTTCAAATAATCTCTTTTATGTCATTCCTTTTATGCTACATGTTCTTATGTTGGAGGATGTTCTTTTATACTCCTCTTACTGCCCTTTTTATGTTCATATAATTAGAGATCCCCTCTTACTCTCATTAATTCGTTTTATGAAGTTTTAAGTGGCGCCGTTAGGCTGCCGAAATTTTTGTAACGGATCCTTTCTCCCTTCTCATTTTTCAAGATCTATTTTCATGTAAAGTATTTCAAGTTCCTTTTATAGGTTGGGATATGATCTTTAATTTATCATACTGATATTTTATGATCATATTATGAGATACCCCATTTGATCTCTTCAATTCAGTATTTTGATGTTTTAAGTGGCGCCGTTAGGCTGCCGAATTTTTTAGAGGTTCTTCACCCTTCTCGTTTTGAAGTTCTACTTTCATGTCAATTATTTCAAGTTCCTTTTTGTAATGTTGGGGTATGATATCTATATCTATAATACTAGACTCTTATGTTCATATGATGAGATACCCCATTTGATCTCTTCAATTCAGTATTTTGATGATTTAAGTGGTGTCGTTAGGCTGCCGAAATTTTAAGTGGTTCTTCACCCTTCTCATTTTGAAGTTCTACTTTCATGTCAATTCTTTCAAGTTCCTTTTTGTTATGTTGGGGTATGATCTCTATATCTATCATACTGTACTCTTATGTTCATATGATGAGAGACCCCATTTGATCTCTTTAATTCAGTATTTTGAAGTTTTAAGTGTCACCGTTAGGCTGCCGAAATTTTTAGGGGATTCTTTCACCCTTCTCATTCTTTTAAAAGTTCTACTATCATGTCAAGTCTTTAAAGTTCCATTTTAATTATGTTGGGGAATTATCTCTATATCTATCATACTGAACTTTTATGTTCACATGATTAGAGACCCTACTTGATCTTTTCAAATCATTTTTGTTGAAGTTTAAGTAACGCCGTTAGGCTGCCGAACTTTCATAAGAGAAATCTAATTTTTGTCTTCCTTCCATGTTTTTCATTTCAAATGGTTTGTCCTTAAAATTTCATTACCATGATCATGTATCATTATTATTCTGTCCATATACTGTTTTATGGGTCATTTATGAATGTTTGACCCATTTTCCCTCTCTTTTTAATGTCTTCTAAAACGTCGTAACATAGCCGTTATGCTGCAGAATTTCCGTCTCAAAATGTCTCTCTCTTTTTCTAAAGTTCTCTTATATTATTAAGTGAATACTAAAAGCTCTTTCTTCTAAAGGGGTATTCACATATATACCAAAATGTCTATTTTAAATTCTGGGATTTACATACATGAGACCCACCTTCCTTTTCTGTGGGTTTTAAAGTGACGTAAAGATCATGTCTTTAAAGAAGTTTTTAAAACGTTATGATTATGAAATGAAACCCATTTATTTTATGCTATATGGGTTATTTATGAAATTTTTGATGATGATATATGTGGCTCACATGATAATATAGGCAAATTTAAGGGTGTGCCCTGATAGCGCTCCAATGCATTGGGTAAAGACTTAATCTCTAGGGATGACCATTTTAACGACGCCTTGGTGAATAACCTTGGTAATTTTTAACGACACCTTGGGGATGGACCTTGGTGAAACGAAACGATTGTCAATATTAAATGTTTCAGCCACATCTTCAAGTTATGAAAAATGTTATTTTTATTATGAAATGCCTCATGATTTCTTTATCATGCCTTAAAGTTCTTTTCGTGTCTTTATTGAAGTATATCAAGTTCACATGTAAAATGTTCCTCTTGTTTCCCTTACTGGGCCTTATGCTTACCCTTTCTTTTGATGTATGTCCCCAGGTTATGAGATGCAGTAATGAACCTAGGATGAACATAAGGAGAAGCCTTTAAAGTGTTTAAGAAGAATGTTTTTTTTATTATTGTTTCATGTATTAAGTTCCTGGTTTCCAAGACACTAAACCTTAAAGATCCTCGGTTTTGTAAAATGTAATGAATGTTTATGTGATAAAAAGGCGGGATGCTATAGTTGGTATCAAAGGATGGTTTAGTTATTTGTGGAAATTAGGATATGAAAACTTTAGGAATAACCCTATAGAAAAGTTTAAATATAGGAAATCTTCCTGGTATTTTGGTGAGTATAGAGTAAGGGGTTGCCAAGCAAATACATCCCTGTCTGGATACGAGCAGGTAGAGGTGGCTCTGGCACAGATGTACATAAGGGTAAAACCCGAAAACACCGCTTTGAGCTAGACTCGAACGGGAACTGGTACATGACAACGGGCCTTGCTTCACTCTTGGTTACGACACTCCCGGGGGATATGCTTTGGTAAATTCATAAGCTTAGTATGAACCATTACTAAAGGAATAAAGATAAAATAAAATAAAGATTCACATAAGAATATATGATCATGGATAACCTAGATTGGAACCTAGGGGATCACAAGTTAGGGTATACTTTTCTTCTACAAGTTATCCTTATATGATTTAAACTCTTTTTCATGATTATTGGTTAAGTATTTAAGCCTCTAATTATAATTTCTCTTCTTAGATAATGGTGGGAGATGGAAGAACATGTCCCAATAACCAATGTGATAGGAAATGCAACGATTTCCATATTAATATGAAAGAGATGATTAGGGGATTAAAAGCTGATTATTATTTTGGAATATGTTCACTATTTTGGGGACCCTATATGATCGAGGTAAATAGACTACTACGGTATTTTCTTTGAAGAGTAGGGTTGACTTATATTTTGAAGAATCGATGAATTTAAGGTGGAATTATAGTAATTTAGGTTACTTATGGAAATTATTAACCTATCTTGGGGTAAATATGTTTAGGTTAGTTACTTTTTTTATAAGATGTTAGGAGTGGTTGATGTTGTTTGGAGATGAATGATAAAGTTTACCTTGGAAGACTATGTTATCAAATCCTTCTTGTATTTGGGATTCAATCTTAGTTTGGTTTATTTTGAGGATTTTTAAGGATAGTTATTTATGGAATGGACTATGATGAACTTTGGGTAGTACCATGGAACTTTGAAGATTTAAAATTAGTTTCCATTCCTATGGGATTATTTCTTTTTGAAGAGTTGTTTTACCTTACCCTTTCTATTTTTGGGATAATGTTTAATGATAGAAGAAATAGATAGTTAATATTTTGTGGATTATGAAGATGATTCTTGTGTTTTGATGAGACCAAGTAGTTTTGAATGCTCATAATTTGGAGAAAAGATTAGTTTTGGGTAGAAACTTATTAAAGGATGAAACTCTACATGAAGATAAGTATATTTCCTTATGTTTTTGTTCTATGTTGTAAATGAATTCCTCAAAATTATGAAAAGGAACGTAAAACAAAAATGTTGTTGGTTTACGTTTCCTACTAGGTAATCAAAGACCATTTAAACACATCATAAGTTTGGGATTTTCTCATGGTTAACTTTCTCCAAATCATGTTCTCTATCACTCTCCCTCAGAACTTGACCCTTTGTTTTCTCCTCCATGTCCATGTTTTCCTACATGGAACCCTAGTGTGGGTTAACTTGGGTGACCTTTGTACTTCCCTTTCTTTATTTTAAAGTAATAGTTTTACTGACTCCTTTTCTGATGTGGGACTTTCAATGAAATTTCAAAACCCAATTTTAAAAAAATTGCGAGGATGCAATTTCTTAAGGGGGGAAGATTGTAACGACCCGAAATTTTAAATAAATATTGTTTCCTAATTTTATGTGTTATTTTTATACTCAACAAATGTTTTATTTGATAAACATGATTATAATTAGAATGAGACCATTGGGTTTTGACTGTTATATGACCATCGGTCAATATGACCGCTGTGAACAAAATGTTTTGATTATTGTCTCTATATATAAGTAATCTTGGTTGATTATTATAGAAAAAAGATTTGATGGCCTCACCTAGTAGTCTTGGACCAATCGAGGCCCATCTAACAGAGCTTGGGAAGGAGGTAGCACCATTGGGCTTTGCTCTGGACCAAACCCAAGCCGAACTTCATCATGTGAAGCTAGAACGGAATCTCCTTTGTGGGAAGTTCAAACTGATAGAAATTACTACTCGGGCAATGTTGACCGAGCCGCCCCAAGATTCTATCACCCTAGCACACCTTACTCTTAGGTCCTATGCTGGTATTATAAGGGGCTATGTAACAAGACCGTAACTGCCTTGTGTAATCCTTGTTTTAAATAAAAAATGGTATTTCTGCTTATGATGAAGTTTATGAATTTTCAAATGACCGGATAAAAATAGTATGCATATTTTTGATGAATTTTCAAAAGAATATTTTGAAAAAAATGTTTATGTAAACCTTAAATAACTTAAAATGTGTAATGATTTTCAAAAAATGGTCTTCTACAATTATGTTCAGTACGAAATTTGGAGTCTAATAAGATCAACTTGATTTTTGATGAATAGTAAATTATGAATAGTGATTTTATGATTAGGATTAGTAATATGACCAAATGGATTAGTAATCTAACTTAAAGAAAGTTTCAAAATAATCTAGGCACCTTGATTAAGTAATGTGATTCAATAAAATGGTTAAATAATGGTTTCATAAATTATTATTCAAGTATTAGTTTTTTCGGGTGAATAGTGTTTTTTAATTAAAAATTTAATTAAAATTATTTAGAAAATTATTTTTATAAAACAGATTTCATTTTTGAACTCAGAGCACCGATATTATGCTATGTTAATTTTTGGGGTTTTTTCTGAAAAAACGAATTTTCGGTGAATAGTGTTTTTAATTAAAAAATTTAATTAAAAATATTTAGAAAATTATTTTTATAAAATGGAGTTCATATTTATAATCAGAGCTTTGATATTTGATTATGGTGAAATTTTGGGATCTTTCGGAGAAAGTTGAATTTTCAGTGAATAGTAAAAATGCAGTTTTAGGGTTTCGGTATGTTTAATGACATCATAGCTGTGTCATGATGATGTCATGAGTTATTTTAAGGGTTGGCCGGCCAAGGGTGATGAATTATTGTTTTTGGGGCCCCATGTGGCCTAACCCCATGATAAATTCCAAGGGAGAGCACATGGGTTTGAGAAAAGCACATGTGAGGTGTCCTTTGGCCATTAATGCCTTGTCCCCTCACTTTCCCTATAAATACCAAGCCCTACTCTCATCCATTCGACTCCCCACTCTTCCCCAACGAATTTCTGGTCTCATTACCTCCCAAGGAGTCCTCCCAAGGTGCCCCAAGCCCTCAAGGTCCAAACCTTTGAGTTTTGAGAGTTACGTTTTAAGGTAAGGGATCCGACCTCTCTCTTTCATTTCAAGTAATCTCTTTTATGTCATTCCTTTTATGCTACATGTTCTTATGTCGGAGGATGTTCTTTTATACTCCTCTTACTGACCTTTTTATGTTCATATAATGAGATATCCCCTCTTACTCTCATTATTTCGTTTTATGAGGTTTTAAGTGGCGCCGTTAGGCTGCCGAAATTTTTGTAACGGATCCTTTCTCCCTTCTCATTTTTCAAGAACTATTTTCATGTAAAGTATTTCAAGTTCCTTTTTTAGGTTGGGGAATGATCTCTAAATTTATCATACTGATCTTTTATGATCATATTATGAGAGACCCCATTTGATCTCTTCAATTCAGTATTTTGAAGTTTTAAGTGGCGCCGTTAGGCTGCGGAATTTTTTAGTGGTTCTTCACCCTTCTCATTTTGAAGTTCTACTTTCATGTCAATTATTTTAAGTTCTTTTTTGTTATGTTGGGGTATGATCTCTATATCTATCATACTGGACTCTTATGTTAATATGATGAGATACCCCATTTGATCTCTTCAATTCAGTATTTTGATGTTTTAAGTGGCGTCGTTAGGCAGCCGAAATTTTAAGTGGTTCTTCACCCTTCTCATTTTGAAGTTCTACTTTCATGTCAATTATTTCAAGTTCCTTTTTGTTATGTTGGGGTATGATATCTATATATATCATACTATACTCTTATGTTCATATGATGAGAGACCCCATTTGATCTCTTTAATTCAGTATTTTGAAGTTTTAAGTGTCACCGTTAGGCTGCCGAAATTTTTAGGGGATTCTTTCACCCTTCTTATTCTTTTCAAAGTTCTACTATCATGTCAAGTCTTTCAAGTTCCTTTTTAATTATGTTGGGGAATTATCTCTATATCTATCATACTGAACTCTTATGTTCACATGATTAGAGACCCTATTTGATCTTTTCAAATCATTTTTGTTGAAGTTTAAGTAACGCCGTTAGGCTGCCGAACTTTCATAAGAGAAATCTAATTTTTGTCTTCCTTCCATGTTTTTCATTTCAAATGGTATTTCCTTGAAATTTCATTACCATGATCATGTATCATTCTTATTCTGTCCATCTACTGTTTTATGGGTCATTTATGAATGTTTGACCCATTTTCCCTCTCTTTTTAATGTCTTCTAAAACGTCGTAACATAGCCGTTATGCTGCAGAATTTCCGTCTCAAAATGTCTCTCTCTTTTTCTAAAGTTCTTTTATATTATTAAGTGAATACTCAAAGCTCTTTATTCTAAAGGGGTATTCACATATATACCAAAATGTCTATTTTAAATTCTGGGATTTACATACATGAGACCCACCTTCCTTTTCTGTGGGTTTTAAAGTGACGTAAAGATCATGTCTTTAAAGCAGTTTTTAAAACGTTGTGATTATGAAATGAAACCCATTTATTTTATGCTATATGGGTTATTTATGAAATGTTTGATGATGATATATGTGGCTCACATGATAATAAAGGAAAATTTAAGGGTGCGCCCTGATAGCGCTCCAATGCATTGGGTAAAGACTTAATCTCTAGAGATGACCATTTTAACGACGCCTTGGTGAATAACCTTGGTAATTTTTAACGACACCTTGGGGATGGACCTTGGTGAAACGAAACGATTGTCAATATTAAATGTTGCAGAGACATCTTCAAGTTATGAAAAATTTTATTTTTATTATGAAATGCCTCATGATTTCTTTCTCATGCCTTAAAGTTCTTTTCGTGTCTTTATTGAAGTATATCAAGTTCACATGTAAAATGTTCCTCTTGTTTCCCTTACTGGGCCTTATGCTTACCCTTTCTTTTGATGTATGTCCCCAGGTTATGAGATGCAGTAATGAACCTAGGATGAACATAAGTTGAAGCCTTTAAAGTGTTTAAGAAGAATGATTTTTTATTATTGTTTCATGTATTAAGTTCCTGGTTTCCAAGACACTAAACCTTAAAGATCCTCGGTTTTGTAAAATGTAATGAATGTTTATGTGATAAAAAGGCGGGATGCTATTGTGTGTCTCCCTCAAATCAGGCCTGATTCCGAGCCTGCCACAAGCTCCAGCACCCAGCAATAAAAATCACAATCCTCGCCATCCGCTCCATGCCCGAGCCGCCCGACCCAATGAACCATCTTTCCAGAAATGGCTCCTCATGATGATCGGCATAAGAAATAGCAGTGAGATACCCAAAGAAGAGCCAAAGAGTGACATCCCGGTCACTTTCAAAAAACAAATGGTTGGATCTCTCCACCTTCGGCGGCTACAACAGTGGTATTTGGAGGCCAGGCAGATACCCACCCTCTGGATCTGGGCATCAGTTGCCACTGCTTTCTTCCTGATACACCAAATATGAATATTTTATTTCAAGGGGATTTTATTACACCAGAGCAGGGAATCCCAGCTGTCTAGAGTCAATTACGAAGCTAATAGCTTTCGATATTCCTGAGAAGAGAACTTCCCCAATGTGGAAGCACTGAATACACACCTGTCCGGCTCTGATGTCAAAGCAACAGAGTCCTTAACTCCCTGCTGATCAGAATCCAGAACTGCCTCGATGAGCGAAGGGTGACCGCTGGCATCCTTGAAAGAGGTAAGGGGCACTGGGCACCCAAGAAAGCCAAGGACTGACCCCAACCGATTATGGAACCAAAATAGAAGGGCCCCATCACCAACGATCCACCGGGAATTCTGTTTATGAACACTGATGAGTGGAAATATTTTTTACTAGAAGGGGGATGCATGGCCATCACCCTCCACCACATCACCGACCTATTGGATGGATATAATTTCCCCCCAAATAGTATTCCCTTCAATCACCTCCCATGCAAGCTTGGCCTAGTAACACTAAAGAGTGGAACTCATACTCCTCACATTAACCCCCCTCCTGAACGGGCATTGCCATTCTCTCCTAGAACACCCAATGCCACTTCCCCTCTGAGCATGCATCCCACATAAAACTTGCCATCATCTTGTCAACCTCACTAATAACCCCCTTGGGAACAAATGTGGAAGCCAAAGCATGGATGGGTATGGCCGAGAGGACACTGTTAATTAGGGAAATCCTCCCCCCTAAAGAGATGTACTGGTTCGTCTTTTTGAACACCTGACTAGAGATTTTACACACAATCTTATCAAAGTCTTGCACCTTGAGTCTTCCAGATGAAATGGGGGTTCCAAGGTACTCCATAGGAAAGAAACCACACTGCATTCCCAGCCTTCTTCAAAGAGAAGAGATCCTATCACCCTGGAATTTGGTAGAAATGAAGAAGTTTCTCTTGTCATTATTCACCACTTTCCCGCTCCAGTAACAATACTCCTCTGTAACTTTCTTAATGCCTCTGAATGACCTAGACCCACCATTCATGAGAATAAAAGTGTCATCTGCAAACATAAAATGAGAAAACGAACCATAGTTCCACCTCCTTTGGATTGGGAGGAAGCCACCACTGCCAAGACTCTTGTTGATGAGGCGGCTAAGAGTGTCCTGGACTAAGATAAAAATATTGGGGGAGATAGGATCACCCTGGAGAAGCCCCCGGGCTGCCTTAAAGAAACCATATGTCATTCCCATAAATGAAACTTCCATCCATGAGGAGCTGAAGCATCTGAACATAAGATTAGTAGCCCAGGTAGAAAACCCCATTTCCCTAAGTTCCTGGTTGATGAAACCCCACTCCATCCTATCATAGGCCTTGTTCATGTCCAGATTTACTAAGAAATTCGAACCATGATTCTTGTTATTGATGTCCCATAGCATTTCATGCGCCAGGCCGATGACCCCCTGAAGAGACCGCCCCTTCACAAACCCATGCTGCTCAATTGAGACCCACCGGGGGAGGAACCTGGATATCCTCAAGTTGATGATAGAAGCACGAATTTTGTAGGGAAAATTTCACATACTCACTGGGTGAAAGTGCGAAAGAGAAGTAGGATTTCTGATCCTTGGGATAAGCACAAGAGTTGCGGCACTGGAAACCCTTGGAAGACTCCCACCCCGAAAAAAATCTTGTTTGACAGCAACAATATCATCATTAACCACCTCCCAAGCATTGCTATCGAATGATCCGAGAAAACCATCAGGGCCCGGTGTGCTCTCCAGGTTGTGATTCATCATGACCGAATACACATCCTCCTCATACAGGATCCTCTCTAGGAACTCATTCCCACTAACAGCAATAGAGGGAATCACAGCCTCCCAAAGAACCGCAATTCCACTAGGGTATCCCGTGGCCATCCGCTAATTAGGACCGACCAAGAGATCC
Organism: Viscum album; assembly: GCA_963277665.1. Taxonomy (NCBI): domain Eukaryota; kingdom Viridiplantae; phylum Streptophyta; class Magnoliopsida; order Santalales; family Viscaceae; genus Viscum; species Viscum album. The sequence continues at coordinate 1,408,865,424 of OY728134.1, forward strand.
CTAAAGAAAGAATGAGTCATGATCCCCATCGTGTCTCTGTCATCCATGTATGAACCATCCTCAAGTAGGATATTTGGTTAACCGATGCACCCTCTCTCCTTTAGGAATGCATGAAAAAAGGCCAAATTCTCAATATCTCTCAAAATCCTATATCGAATCCTCGGGTTATATATCCAAATTCTATAATGTGAATATTGATATATTATCCTTGTTTTGATTGAATTTAAGAAGATCAAATCCTTGATCTAGCATAGTATTATGGTGTTCTTCATATTTTCTAACTATTGAGAGGTTTGAGGTTTCTCTCTAGAATACATTTGAGTTAAAAATTTAATTCTGAGTTTTAATTAAATTTGTTGATAGAATTTTCGGTGAAATTCTTGTGTGATTCTTGGTCAAAATCAAGATTGACATTTCTTTTCGAAATTTTGGTCAAATTGCTAAGATTTTAAAAAACTCCACATGTTTCTGAATTTTATGTGTGGATTCAAAATTATTTTTTTTCATCAAATTGGTTTGTGGTAGTGGTTCAAATAAATAGAGGTTTGTGGGTATTTTTACTTGAAATTTGAAAAAAAAATGGTTGGGGTGAGTCCATTTTCTGTAGGCACAACCATGTGGAAGGGGTGTGTTCTATTATGAATCATGGTATTTATTAACTTGTGAATACTTTTTAGATAGATGAGATACCACTCATTAATATCAAACTATCACCTAGGCATGAATGGAATGTGTGGAGTCATGGTTTTGGGTATTCAAAATTATTGTAAAAAGGTTTTATGCTTTGTTTATTATTTTCCATGGAAATTTTTAAGGCATTATTTTAAACTATTTTACAACAAAAAAACTATTTTCTAAACTATTATAAAAAGAATTGTCCTAGTTGCATGAGTTAGGGAGTCAATGGGGAAATCATAAAGATTTTAGAATCACCCCCTACATGGTCATTATTGTGCATTTACTGATTTTATCTATCAATACATATGTAAAGTCAAGTTATCTCTAATATTTAGTGATGCTTTTTAGTGTTATGGTCTTTAAATATAGATTTGAAGATTATACCTGGAAAGGGGTCACCGTTTGATCTCACATTGGAGTTTGGAGTTAGTTTAGTTTTTTCCTATTTGATTATGTATTTTCTATTCTGTATTTACTATGATACAATTTATTTTTTTGGATATTTTTTCATTTGAAGTTTATAAAAATACATCATATATTGGTATGGTTGGTTATTTTTTTGTTTGGATTTTGTATCTACCTAATGGAAAAACATCCCTAAAATTTTCTTGAGGCCCTTGATATTTCATTCCTAACTTTGGTGTCTTGGGGATGTCACATAAGGCATCGTACCTCCCCCTTCACTCCCCAAGATAATATGGAGGGGTGGGATGTCATAGGAAACATATTAATTAGTTAAAATATGAGAATTATTGATTAGTAGTACCAGTGTTTACCACAACTTCTAGGAGAGTTAATCTCTCTAGTTTCTATAACTCTTCTAGGTGTATCGATAAGGATACCCATTATCACTGCAAGAACATTGGTTTGGTGTAGGGAATCAATCATTAATTCCACAAAAAAATTCATATACTATATTGTTCAATGCACTTTCTCTTGATGGACACCATATGTAACACTTAGTAATTTATTCCATTGAGATCTTATAAGTTTAATCAAGACCATGAGACATTATTTTTATGTAGATTAGTTGATGGGGATATAGAAACCAAATCCTCTATAATGACATAAACCCAGATACCTAGATCGAATCTTAAAATAATACTCTTTAAATGATGTCTTTGATACAAATTGATGTGAATAAAATTTCAAATTCAATAACTACAACATCAATAATAAATACTAAGTCACTAACATCCAAGACACCATTATGTTTTATAGAATTATGGAATTTAGAAAATTACCATACAAAAAAAACAGAATGCCTTTCTCATCAAAGGTAATTTTTACCCTATTAAATAAGATTTTATTATCTAATTATAAATCTCCAACATATTAAGAAAAACATGTTCTTATGTTTTCAAATTGGTTTTATTTGAAAAATAGTTTTCTATATTCAAAAACTATCACCATTGACCTTAATATAATTCAGACACGTCCTTGATACCTAAGATTTATTTTTAAAAGTTGTATGAAGCAAACAAGGATCAATAAGAAATATAAAAATAAAGGGAACCCATTTATCATTTTAAAAACATGAAAAAAACACATTATAGATTAACAATCATGCAATAATTTGTTTTCTTAATATAATAACGTTCTTACTTCTAAATTCATCTTTTTACCTATTTTTTCATAAAAATAATAAAAATGATTATTTAATGAATCATAATTTATAATGCTTTCCTAAATTTATAAGAAAATTTATTTAGAGACAAACTCTTCACTGTTAGATGATATTTAACATTACTCTAAACTATATTATTATGATCTTTAATTATATTTTTTTCATTCTATATTGATAGAAAATATATCCAAGGGTAATTTATTAATAATATGGAAATTGATAGTCATTTTCATTGTGATGGAATACATAATTCAGAATATTTAAATCATACTCTAAATTCTTTGTGCCATGAAATATTAAATTCCATCAGGACATTGATCCATGAAACATTACATGTTGTATAGGACTAAATATAATACATCTATACACAATCAATTTTGTTTTCTAAACATCATGAATAATTGGTAGAATTACCCCAAATACCTATATTGGATTGTCTTATGAGGATTATAGATAAATTGAGGGGATATAAAATTATATGCACCACTCATAAACTACCCATATTCAATATATTTCTCACATGTGGAATAATACATGTAAACTCATTTATTTTTATTTTCAAAATCATATTTTTTTTTCATTTCATTACATAATCAGAAGAAACTTATGTTATCTCATAAAAATGAGAAGAAATATTATTTTATTTTGAAGACATATGAAAATAAAAAAACCCCAAGAACAATAGGATTAGGTTTTTACATTTAAATATATATAGAAACTATTAGAGTAATATTTATAATGGAAACAATTTTGATAGGAGAAAAAGGTTTTCTTATGGTAAATGTTAAAATAATCAATATTATTCACTTTTGAAAAAAAATCAAAAATTAATTAGATAGTAAACATTGAGAAGTATCCTTTTAAAATCATTGTAAATAATTTCATAATAATTTGGAAATAAATTTTAATATTATTTAATGTATGAATAATAATATTATTAAAAAATATAAATGAACATAAATATGGATGAAAGATGGTAAATATAATTAAAAAGTGGTTTTAAAGAAAAATATCTCACCTAATTTCCTTCCTCTTTCAATACATTACCTACCTTCCCCCTCCATTGGTATCTTTGTTTTGTTTACATGTTAAGAGTTTTATGATTGGTTTTTTAGAAATACCATGACTTATTATTCAAGGAAAACTAATTTTGGAAGATATTTTGGTAGATCCTGGTTGAGCTATATTTCTTAAAGATTTTGGGGGATGTAAAGATAAGAGGTTCCCTTTTATATGTGATGGGAGGGGTACTATTTTATATATTATTTACATTAAGATATAATATATATTTTTCTCATATAAAATTGATCTATTTTGGTATATTCTTCAATATTTTAGAGGTTATGGTTGAATTACTCTTGTAAAATCATATATATCCATGTTTTAGAGATATTTGAAGTCTTATCTCTGAGGTTAACTGCCCTTTTTTCCCCTACCGTGGCGATAATTGTTTACTGTGGCTACTATTCATTATGCAAAATATCTTATAGGACTCAGTATAAAATTAAAACATGATGAATCTAAAAATGGAATCCCTTTTATAGTATTCAATTTCAAAAGGTGGTAAAAATTACTTTTTATAGTAGTCACATATCAACGAATTATAACATGTTTTAGAAAAATTCCATTTTAATGAATAATTTTTTTTTGGAAATTATTGTATATTGTTGATTCAAATGGAATTACTTTGATATAGTTTAAAAATAGTATATATATTTATTTATTTGAATAACTTTATCACTTAGATTTCCAAAAATTCAAACAAGGATTTCTAAATAAAAAATTATATTAATAAATTAATTATATTACTTATAAAATATTTTTGTTCCAATAAAAAAGTTCAAAAAACATTAAAATCATTATTATTTCCTGATAATTTCAAAAAAAATACATTATTTGTAAAATGGGATTTTTTGATTGCCTTTTCAAAAATCATCTATTTCTAAAAAATCAAAAAAAATCAGCCTAAGATAATTTTAATATGTCTAAATATTAATTGAAATCATTTTTTAAAAAATTAAATTTATAAATTTTATAAATTTTTCTTTTAGATGAAAATATAAAATATAAAAAAACCTCTTTGATGGAAAAATAACCCTTCAAATCATTAACTATTTATAACCACATATAATTTCATTCTTATTTTTCAAAATTGAGTACATGTTTCCTAGAAAAAAACCTATAAAAATATGGTATGAAATTTTATTAAATATATTTCATAATTCTATTACTTTATTTCATACCTAAAAATCCCATGATTATGTTATAATAATCATTTTTAAATAATAATATTTCTATAATATATTGCAATTTGTTTAAGATTAGTGTTTCATATGAAATATTCTATAAAACATAGTATTCATTTAAAGAAAATAAATTATTAAATATTTATTTTTTATATCCACACAAGTTAAATTTCAACCTCACATTTTTTGTTTCCTCTCACCAAGAAGAATGTATCTTGAAACACGAATATTATAATACTTAGATTAATCCTGATACATAATTTATATGTTTCAACTAAGAAACCTACTAAAAACTTGTATATATCAATTCGACACACATGATTTAGATAGTGATTCAAATATAATTCCCTGATAGTTGAGTGACAAGACATGAAATATTTTTCTTCCACTTTTTTGTGCTATTTATTTTTTTTATGATAGAGATAGAAAATATATGAAAATTTGCATAATTGTTTTGTTTCTATCTCATATATACAAGTTCATCCTCGATTTACTTTTTTGAGTAGTTTTCTATCTTATCTTTGTCTCATCTTCAATATGGTAAATAAAAATGATGAATTTTTCATTCCATTAGAACAAAAATTATCATTTAGTTAATGATAAGATCTACAGTGGATGATAAATTATTTATCATGTTTCTATCTATAAACCAAAATTAAAATGGCTAGAAGTAGTTAAGATAATATACAAACATTAATAAACTATTATAAACAAATATAAAAAACCAAAATTATAACACCCATTGTTCAAATTATATATTTATATAAATAAAGATCCTTAAAACTCTTCTAAATATCACAGACAATAATTGAAACACAAAGACTAGTGTCATTAGATCACATATTCTTCCAAAATCAACATTGCATTATCTCTAAACAAAATTAATCACTCAAAAAGACATATAAAAAATATATATAACCTAATATTATGTTATAAAAAATATTCTAACCATACTAAAATTATAAAAATCACTATAATGCTTTATTATTATCCTATATGTTTCCAAAATATACATAATCATCTATTTTTCATAAAAATTCACATACTATGATTAATTTTTCATTCACCTTAATCATATAATGCTATAATAATATAAAAACTCAATATCCCAATTAACCACAAATACCTTAACATTAATGTATACATTCAACCTAAAGGTTTTCTATATATTTTCTCTTGTGTCAACAATATAATAACACAATTCCCCAAATAAATGTTTCCTTAAATAACATGTTAAATAAAATTATTTTATATAACTCAATATTCTTATTAAAACACTATAGATTTCTCCCAATGTATCCTTAATCACATTTTAATAAAATCATATAAAGACTCAAATAGATATATATACCTTTTAATATGTTATCATAACTTATCTTATAAATCCATAAGTAAAATAAAACTAAGTTAAAACTTTTCGAACCATATATATAGACACATCAATAATTCAATATCCTTCATGATTCAGTAACAAATATTTGTCATATTATTCCATAAAACATCCTTCCTAAAATCAACACTGTTAATCATGTCATAATATTCATCAATATCAGTCTAATCACATTTCATACTTTAAATATTAGAAAAAATGTTAAAATAACCCATACATTTCATATGATATCGATGGTTTCATTATCATAAGCAAATAACCTTGAGAAAACATTATTCATATGATCTAGAAAATCCTCATCATAAAATTCCCTCCTATGGTATATATTTTCATATTATTAAAACAATACATGGTTATCACATTCAATAAATATCTTAGTTATAACATAATTTACCTATTTTGAGTTAATTGAAATATTAATTTTTATTCCCTAATTTTTTTATATACACTCCTTTATTATAAATGAAACATATTTCTATTCCTTAGTGACATTTCCCATGTCCCTTCTTCCTATATTCATAAATATTAGTAAGTGGAGTACTATTACCTATATGATCTTTATCGTATTAGCTATCATGAAATTATTTTCCCTTTTTTCTGGTATGTTTGGAAAGTCACCTAGTTATATGTATTTAATCATAATTTTCAACAAAAGTATATAAATAAGAACAAGAGATTTCATGATAGCACATATCTAGTTTGAGTTATCATTTGAACGACCTCTATCATGCACTTTGCATCCATTATTAAATTCATTTATACTAGTGTTAACCATTTACAAGAAACAACAATGGTTTGTGTGAGATAATAAAATAAATCCAAATTAACCCATCTTAATAAATGGATAAATACTGAGACATCATTAACCATGTCATCCTCTATTCAACACTTTCGATTCATCCAAAAATAACAAAAATTATCTTCAACATTCTAATATTTAGGTTTATATAATACTTTTAACATATGACCCCAAACCATAATATTAACCTTGATAGGTTTATCAATATATACAATTAAAATCATACAATAACATTATAACAAATTATCTAATCCTTTACATTGATACCAATTATGGAAACCCATAGTTGTACACCTATATCGATGATAAAATCATAATCATTAATTTTTGGGTATGAGACTAACTGAAGTGGCCCAACTTTTATCTTCTATACCTAAAAAATAAATAAAAATACCAAGTTACTTAAATCCTAGATACTATTTAGGATTATATTTTGGGATATTTTATAAAAACACCCATTACAAAATAAAACCCATGAAATTCTCATCAGATTTGAATTTTTTACATTATACCCTTATTTTATTATCCTATAGTAAGACATCAATATGTGTCACAAAAATTTAATTATGTTAACAACTCTATTTAATTCATAATTCCTTTTCATAATTCACTTTATTTTAACAACGATGTTACTATAATTATTACATGTCCTTAAGACCTATGAATAGAAATTTAAAATGTGGGGTGAGAGATAAAAGAATAAAAAGTAATATAAAAACAATTAAAACCCATTATTACATTTAAAAAAAATTAATACCAAATTAATTATTTCTATTTAACATAACAAAAATTAATATAAAAATAATAACATACATACGTTTGAGTTCAACATATTTTATCAATGTTTTTCAAAAAAATATTTCTTAAGGATACATCAAGGAAAAATAAAAATTCATAAGGATTTCTTGAAAGAACTAAATACATTTCCATAAAGAAAATACTTTCAAACTAGTTGATCATTGAAATTACTTTAAATTAGATTCTCATTTTCATACCTTATTAAATAACATGTTTTTTCCTAAAAACTAATCAATATATTGGTTTGAAAATATATACAAATTTAATGTAAATAATCACATGAAAAAAAATAAGTAATTTCATTATGATGGGATACATAATGACATACATATTAATCATACAAACAAGGACTTTTTTAAGGTGTATCTTCTATATGTGGTCATGTATTATGACTTCTAAGAGATAATTTACCATAAACTATTTGTTATATGTAATTTTTTATTTTCTGGAAAAAAATAATTTGATTATGAATCTATCATAATGGCCTTGATTTGTTTTGAAAGTAGTGGTGTTTGTGATTTTTTTCTGATAACATTTCCCCAAAATAGGGTAATGTTTAAATTTAGTCATGTAAATATACTTAACACAATTTTATGGTGATTACATTATGTATTTAATGGGGTGGATACCCTAGGAGAAATGGTTAACCAAAATTGGATGATTTTTTTTAATTTAGAAAATATCATTAATTTAAATAAATCGTTATTAGAAAGTAAAATATATGGGTTTTAACATTTTGGAGAAGAAAAATTACATACATTTAAATATGAATAATTTTTTTGACAACCATTCGATTTACCCAAAGATGTATCATTTATGATACAAACCCTATGGGGTAATCCAATGGTAGTTAACTCACATTGTCACTAGAAGGTAGAGGGTTTGATTCTCATTGGTTGTCTGTTTGAATTGATAATTCAATACTAGAAATATTCAATATAGAAAAATTGAAATTTTATATAGTTGTGTTACAATTTAACATTATTCACTCAATAAGGAATATGGTGAAACAGATGGCCCTTACATAATTTATTTAGAGTGAAATATTCAATTGGAGCTTTAAGACATGTAATTGGGGTTGAGATGATATTTATGTTTGAAAATAAAACAAATTTATGTTATTTTTTTCATGAATAATTTTACTTACCTATTCTTCAATCACATCATAGATTTAAATTCTAATTTCACTACGATATAGTGTAGTGCTTTATTTATTTGTGGTTCTATATAAAATTTCTATATGGACCTAGTCCAATACTATTTTTGATTCATATATATGTGTGTGTGTGTGTGTTTTTGTTATATCATAATAGATATCACATATATCTCAGGATAATTATCCTAAGAAAAAGAGAGGGGATACAGTTACCGCTCTAGGTGCATCATTTTTTTCTACTTTAAGTATTGTAATGACAAAATAAAAAACTATTTATTATTAAAGAAACATTGAATAATGAGCCATATTTAACCATTACATTGATTCATTTTTTATAACTAACATTATCTATTCATAATCCTTCATAGTTCACCATTAAAGGCATTAAAGTAGTCATTAGTATTTATTCTTTTGGCCAATGTCCCAACTAATTTATAATCAGTTATAGCATCCACATCATAAAGACCCTAATTTAAAACTGAATCATAGTATATTTACAAAGTTACTATATAGGTATTGGAATTTGGAATGATAGAGGATAAAACAATGATTATATAAAACAATACTTTAACAGGTGTTATATAGCTTTGATTGTAGTGGGACAAATGTAGAGATATTATAATTGGAATGATAATAGTGATTATGGTGGGGCACTGTAGTAGGGAACATTGGGGTATTTAATAGAAACATTGAAGGGGTTTTCCCAGTGAAGGTCAGGTCTTATGGTTTCATGGATACATATATTTAATGGATTCAAATCTACCTTAGTAGGGAGTATTTTAGGCTAGTTATCTTAGATAATGTAGTAGTGTGTGTGTGTGTGATTGTGTTGTTTCTATGTACACATACCCCTAATAGAAATTTCTAAATGTTATTGTAGGTAATAAAAAACTTATCAAATCTTTAATTTGATGTTAAAATTGATCACCAATTAAGAAAATTGATCCACATAATTAGAAAACTAGATGCATGGTCCTAGATTTCATGCCTAATCTAAGTAACCACCAATTCCTTTGTAAACTAATGCCAAATTATGTGATGTTATCTACATATATTATATGTTGTTCCCAAATAGAATCACCACTGACTTGTAAGCTATCCAACATATCATCCCCATAGTTCCCCCAATCAGGAATGCATATAAAATTCAACACATACACCAATGGCTCAATATACTCAACCCAAATTACTTATAAATACACCATGGAATTCCAACAACCTGAGTTCCTTACACATACGCTTACATATTTTGTTTAACAAAAGGAAATATGTTCTCCCATCGACCAAATAAAGTGTCTATAATTCATATGAAATCCTTGTAAACTAAATTAGAGTAGGACTATAACACAACACCAACACTCTCTCAATTATACGATAGATTGAATAAGGATCATCTTGTTTTCATCATACCTCAGGATAAACATATAATGATCATAACATAAAAAACCCATTTAACCTACAATTAATCAATATTTTCTTGTTTCATCCTTGAGAGATGTCAATAAATAAACACATGTGCATTTCTAATGTCTAGTTATACTCATGTATGCATGAAGCTCATCACACAAAACCCAAATATTGTTGCATCTCACATACACACAATGTCTCTTCCATATATTGATAACATATGAACTAAAACTTCACACTAAAGGACACCTAATAGCATTAGGCCTAATTAATTATTTACAGGAGTTGTGGAACATCTACACCCACATGCATTACCCTTAAACAATGAGATGTAATGTCAAATCATATTTCACAATCTATGATTAGTTAGATCATAAGGTAAATTTTGAGGAAGTTACATACCCTTCCATACACCCATAGATTCTTCTAGGAATAAAAACCATATATAAAAATTATTTACTTAGATCAAATTTTTCTTAATTAATCATTTTCTCCCCAACAATTCAAAATGCCATATTTTCATCTATTCACATAAAAAAAATAAAAAATAAAATTTTTCCTAATATTTCTCCATGGAATTCAAATTTACCTGAAAGATTTAATAGTACCACACATGTTCACCCTATTTATCATGTATTCATTTGATAATTTCAGTTGGCATCCAATAAGACATTTCCCACATGATATTCTTGATTATTAATAATATCATTCAAATAAAAACAATAATGTATTACCTTGATATTGAGTATCCCTATTCAAAGTCACTAGTGGATAATACCATAAAACAATACACTTAACCTCACCACAAAGAACTTAACAACAAATCTTATAAATATAAAATGTTAATCACTAGTCCCATCAATAATCTGTGAATATAAATCTGCCTCTAGTTGAATGTATACCATAATGAGAAAAATACCCTAATCTTGTATGAACCCAACCCCACTATATATCATAAGGCCTCAATCCATGAAACATGTTTCATTATAGATATACCAATAAAAATAATGAAACAACACTCTTATATGATTCAGTGACCCAATGTAAGCTCTAATATAGAAATGATAGTTCATGTATAAGTTACAAAAAAATCCCAAGGAATACATAACCTAGTAGTATATTTGGAATGACATTAAACTAAATTGAAATGGTCACAATTTTATGAATATAAATTATAATACACAATGATCATGGATTTATGAACATAAAAATAACCTTATAGTCATAATCAAATGTCCTTAAATGATATATAAATCCATGATTAATGAAACTGAACTATATGGGTGTTGACTCTCATTTTATGGATATGTAAGAATACCATCACATTGAAATAATATCACCTCTAGTGAAACATATACCTCCTTTTAGTGTCAATCCATTGGATTATTCTTCTTTTGAAAATTCAAATATATTTATTCAACCACCATTGATAGGTTGACAATGTTCATTGATCCACTATTGATAAGTCGGTGTTGTACATTCATCCACTATTGATAAGCTGGAGACATCCATACATTTATTATTGTCTTAATGAAAACCTATATTGGTCATCTGGTGAGATTTTATTGATGTACATCTATCTACTAGTGAGTAGTTGATGATATGCATCCATCCAATGGTGGAAATCCTACGACAACTATCCATCTACTGGTGATGGATATTTTACATACATCCTTAAAAATATATCAAATAAAGAATATATATATATACATATATATAATATATTATATATCATATAATATTGAATAACTAATTAAATATTGTGAAATATATGATACAAAATAATTTTCCACATGTATATGAAGTATATCTTATTATAAAATTTAGGGGAAATAGTAATTCATGGAATGAGATTCCATCTTACTATATATGTCCAATCATAAGGTACGATTAGGGTCATATCAAAATAAAGCTAAACTTGTAATCGTCCTTTCCAAAAAATAGGGTATGATTTTTTGTATCATAGTGAATGGTTTTATTAAATTTACATGAAGTCATAAAGTATGAAAACATATATTGGTTGATGTCACTATCATCAATACATTTGGTGGAAAAATGATAAGTGTTATCCTCCAATGGTTTCTTCTACATAAGTTATCATTAAATAGAATTTATATGGGATGTAATGGATGAGAGTTTTATAAATCAATTCATGATTGAAATATATGATGTTACCATTGCATTTACTCTTTTGTAATACTTATGTTAGAAAACACATGATCTTTTAAGGAGTGTCTGAAAGGATTTAAAATTCCCACATTTATTAGAAGTAATATTACATGGATTCTTGAAGACATTAAAGAAACTAATTAATACCCATAAATTTCCTATCCTACCTTATCTACTCACCAAATCACTAGCATGTATTTTAGGATAAAGGATCTCACTTGGGTGATGAATAATAAAGGAACATATTATGGATTCTTTTGGAGATGTAACTTCCTTCAACTCCCACTCCAATGATCTTCAACATGACTATTTAAAATCATTTGAAGGTGTTGAAGATTTATTATACCCTCATTCATGTAAGTGATACATATGATATTTATAGTTTATTAATTTCTAGTTTAGCATGATTTTATTTATATTTCAGGGATACCTTGGTTTAGGAATCATTTAATATATTCTTCTATGCCCAATATGTTTCATATATCTATAAAAATCCTAGTGGTGGTATCAAAGATAACCATTAATTTATATTATTTAAATCATGTTTGAAAAGAATAAATTTTAAATCATATTTCATAATATATTATAGTCGTAAAACATGATGCATTATATTGTTCAATATGGGTTTTATTTTGGAAAATGATTCCTGATATCATAAGCCACATCACATTTTATATATTCGGAGTTTCACTACACATAGAGTATGAAATCTACATATCTTATCATAAGATTTTGTATAATATGTTTTGTAAAATATAGTATTGGATTACCTATACGTCATCTCGGCCTATCCAAATTTTTATTGGGAGACTAATAGAGATTAAATAGTTTATGATCCATGAATATAAATCCAAGACTATGATTAAACAAGAATCTCTAAAAAAAATAGTATCCATGGTTTCATGTAATAGTGTAACATAAAATTAGACTATAAAATTTATTTTTCCTACAATTAATTTTGGAATTATATTTTATTATCTATAAATTTCTTATAAAAAATAATAAAAGGTAATTTTGTTATAACTAATAAATTTTAAATTCATTATAAATTATATATTTCTTATGAGTTGTTACTAAATTTATTTTTATAAAACATTTATAATCAAATATTTTATAATATGAAATATTAATTTCAGAAATTTATCTTATCAAATTATATGGAATTCCACATTAACATGATATTAAATGATTATTTATTAATCATAAATGGTAATTTTTTATGTGTTTACAAATTATTGAATTTGGGGAAAATTTAATTTTTTTTATGTTCAATGATTATGAATTAATCATTATTATTAAATTGAAAAGTTAAAATTAGGGTTCTTATTTGGGAGATTATTTAAAACAAATCAAATTATTTTTGAGGATTGAATTAATCAAAGGTTAAATAATGTTAATTATGTTTTGTTTAGATTATGTAAATGGTAAATATATTTTAAATTGAAATATAAAATGTTTATAATTAATACAATATCATATATTTAATGTGAAATTTCGTGTTATGAATAATTTTAATGTGTCAAAATTTGAAATGAATATAATATTTTTATATATTAGATTGTGGAATATTAATAATAATAAATATAATTATAACGTGTTTATAATTATATTTTTCTTATGAATTGAACATAAATTTGTGTATGAGGTGTAAATATATGAATTTTTTGTTTATTAAAATGTTATTTCCATGATTATTGTTCCTCAAATGGATTTTTGGTCATTTTGAAAAAGGTTTTTCTTTTATTTATGTCATTTAACATCTTCTTTAAGAATATTAAATCCTTTTATTAAAGTAATTCACTTGATTAGAGTTATCGGATATATTCTATACTTATTTTTTATTAATGTTATCATTATTTATATTCTCTCTTGGTTAATGTATCCCTAGTTAGAGGGAGTCTTGGTTAGACATCACCCTATATTATAGTTTTTTTTCTTTTTTCTATAAAGGTTTTGGTTGTCTAGTAACAAATCTTGGATTTCTGATGTAAATTTTATCTGTTTAATATGTTTCAAAAAAATACATGAAACATTTAGGTACCATACACATGAGATACAAATAGGTATCATTAAATATATATTTTAATTAATTTTAAGTGATTAGCACAAAATATAGAATGGGAAAAGACATACACATTAATACAGTTTCAACTTCAAGATATAATATATGGAATTGGATTACAAAACTAAATCATTAGAATCATGCACACATTAAAAGAATAAAATGAGATAATTTTGTAAGATTAAATATCCATAAATATATTAAGTGTCAAATTTCTTCCAAAGAAGCACTTTTCAAGACCCCAGTCATCCATTGTGGGTTTCTCTAACTGTTAGACACCAATTGATTATATTTGGTAGGGAAATAATATAATGAGGTGACCCTAACTACTAGGTGCCTCATCCATGGTGTTCTATGTGGGTTACACATAACTAGGATGCCCCATCCATTAGAAAAATAGATGAATAGATTTGATTTTATTCATTTAATAGATTGGATAAAGACATACTCACTCAACTATATAATATTCATCTATGAAATTCTTAATAAAATTTTTTCATCATATATTGACTAGACTTGTTTATATAATAACTTTTTAATTCATCATGAAATATGGACCATGTAACACTAATCAATATGATGAATTCATTTGTAGGTCACCATAATAGTGGGTACCCATTTATGAAATGTCTTTTTATATAATAGTAAAACTGAAATCTTATCAGATAATAGATTTTTTTATAGATAATTACATCATCATTATAAAATATATCTTTGATATTAATCTTATATGAATGAGAATAGTAATGTAAGTAACTATTAAGATTGTCATCCTAAAAATGTCTAATGTACGAAGATGTGATAAATGTTATAACAATATAATACAAAGTAAATAAGTGATGATCTTGTTCAAATGGGGAATATTTATTATTATAAGAAATGTATAATTATGCACTTAAGGTTATAAAGGAATTAAATACAAAGTGTCCAATAGAATTTTAGACTCATATACGAAATATTAATCATCATTTCAAATAATGCTCTATATGATTGAATAAGCTAATGTATTGGAAAAACATCATATTTTATTAATACCTATTCAGGTCAAATAATTTTTTTACTTGTCATTGATGGAAATATTTTGACATTATGAATGAAATCAAGATAAGTTTACCAAATATTCTCAACTACTAAAATTTGATAGATTTGGGATATGATGTCTAGGTTCTTCTGATTTATATATATTAAATGTTGGTAATACATAAAAATTAAAGGAGATAATTATATTGGAATGTCTAAAAATGTTTCATTTAGTATCCAATGAGGGTCACTGAAACATAAAATAAAATTAGGATGGTGTATTAATAATTCCATATGATTGGAATGTTTAAGACACATTCAAGGTTTTTTGAAATTCTATGCAATGTTTATGAATTCTATTAGTGTTATAGAAATATATTCTCTTATATTAAAGGTAAAATGGAATCAAATATATTCTTGACATGTGTTTCAAAAATACTAGGGTTCAATATTAGGGGAATAAGTCATATTAATTATTATTTTCATTTAAATGATGATGAATAATAGTTCCAAAAAAAATATTTTATTATAAATTATTTTCTCATGATAAAATGGATCTATGTTAAGGAGGATTACATTTATCCCATTTATTTTATATGATTACATGATTTTTTGGTTAAAAAATAGTTTTTGTTATCAAAATGACATGATAAATTATAGATATGTGGTTTTTGATTAACTAGATTAAATGACATGTTTAGAAAAGGTTAAAAGGATAAAAATGTTGTATATATGAAAAAGTGTTATTCTAAATATTTTTTCAAATAATTGGGAATATATTCTTGTATCCCATTAAAATAATATCTTGATAAATATATTTCTTTTCCGAAGTAAAAATTCTCCAATATCATAGAACAAGTGTTTTAGTATTGAAATGATAGTTCATGTCACAACCCTTCCCAGGGGGCCCGTGCCGTGACTACCCAAAGCTCGCCTTCCATAGGCCAGGGGTCGGCGACTAGCACTGAAAGGCGTATTCCCGAAAACTGGGAAGGCATTGCCTTTATAACCTGTAGACACACACAACCAAGAACATATAAAGATACGAACACAAGTAAATTGTATAGTAAATAGGGTGTGTACAATTAGAAAATGGGGTCAGAATACAAGCCCAACTAGAAAGTACAAGAAAAATGAAAAGTACAAGTAAAATGAAATAGCTCATGTGAACACCTTCCATGGATCCTACCTGAAGGGTAGGTACAGCTCTCGAACAGTCATCTCTATAGTACTCCTTGTCTAAGGTCCACCTTCGAGCTGCCTCCAGTCCTGGTACTCTCATCCTCAGTCAGTGCTGCCCATCGTCTGCACCAAACACAACAAGGTGTTGGCATTGCATGTGCATGGGTTAGTATAACGATACTCAGTAGGGACCCTGATACCCTCAAAGGTCTCACAAAATCCACAAAGTATAAACCAAAAATCACGAAAACAACAGACAAACCTATATAGGTATATGCCCATACATATACTTCAGTTATCAAGTATAACCATCTCTTCCATAAGGAAACAAAAGGCCCAAATACTTAGCCAAAGTACAACAGTTCCACGAAGGAAATAATACCATGAAGCTAACTACCACGAAGGTAAGTACCACAAGGGTCCGCTACACAGAAGAATATCACAATGATATCACCACAAAGGTAAGTACCAAAAAGTAACGCCACACATAAGAATACCACAAAGGTAAAGACTTAGATCACACCAGGTATAACTTAGGTATGATAGTAAAGATGATTAGATTTAACTACAGAATCATCTTACACTATTGAGAGGCATACCCACGTAGTATCCTAAATCATCAGACCCACGTAGAATCCTAGATTATCAGACCCACATAGGATCCTAATATATCAGACCCACATAGGATCCTAGAGTAGTCCCATGTGGATTCCTAGAGCGGATCCAAGAGGGATAATGGAACACAGACCCACGTAGGATCCCAAAACATAGACCCATATAGGATCCCTTTCTCTTGATACAACCTACTACAAGGTTCCCACATTATGCTCGCTTGATTCCAAGAGGGTCCACTCTTCAAGCCACAGGTAGATACTCCAACTGCAATGAAGTCCCACAAAGAAATGTCCCAAAGCACCGCCACATAAAATTGGTCTCAATACAACAGACGGTGCATTAATCGAATGCCCGGTCTATAAGTTATTGGTCTTTTAGTCTCGAGGGCCCGGTTGGATTCGTCTTCGATCCAACCTAGCCATACCCCAACTTTTTCTAAAACTCAAGCTTTGTATACCAAAAGGGAATGTCTTGATCCAAGATTTCCAGTGTCGTAGAAGGTTCATCAAATTGACACCCGTATCTCATGTTATGGTCGAAAGAGTGGAAAAGGGGTCGAAGCTGGTCCGACCCGATTCGGGTCGACCCGGCCATACCCGGCTCTAGCCCAGCCTGCAGGCGTTGCCCAGGATGGGCGGCCCACGACATAGCCCATGATGGGCCATCCGATCGACTCACTACTGGCCGGACAACCATCCCTCCTTCGTAGGGTTCGGTCGCGTGCCACGCCATCACCGGTGGCTGGCAGCAAGCCGACCTCCCTCGCTTCGCTGTCGTGACCTTGTGTCGTGGATCCCGGATGCCCGGCGGCACGAACATGCACCACTTCTCCCTTCGCATGGCCGGACTCCACCCTTTCTCTTGCTCAGCCGACGGGTCACGACCCTTCTCCGGCGGCGCGTTCACGCTGCTGCCTTCGTCACGACCAGTCGGAGTGTCGACTGCCACTCCCGAGTCCCACCAGTGATGTTCTTCTGGTCATCGAGCGCGCCCCGGTGGCCCGTTCTTCATTCTGTAAACTCCTACACTTGCCTCGTGAATTTTCCATCAATTCAAGATCAAAAAATCCCACAAAGGTTGCGAAGGGGTCAGGATGTGTTCGTTTGGCCCGCACCCTCCATGTTAGGAATATACCAAGCGGCATAGTTTTTCTTAAATCAAGATGATCATTAAGAACAGGAAAAAAATGGGTAAGAAAACAACAATACCAACCTCAATTTCATATTGGATGTGTCGCAAGATTAAGTCAGTGAAGGCGATGTGGGTGTCAACGATTGTCGCTTCCGCAACACGCTTCCGATGTCAGGCTCGTGTGTTGTCCTCGTTCTTCATTCAGTAGTATGTTCTTCATTGGAGAGGGAATTATTCATTTGGAGGAAAAGTTCATTGATGTAGAGAATGTTTCTCCACAATTCTCCCATGCTTAGTTGACAATCAAATCTTCCAACCCAGTGAAAATGAAGAGAAAACTTATTAAAAATAAGTCTAACAATTAATTAAAGTTGACATATTTAATTAATTGTAGTTGGCCCAATTTATTAATTAGAGAGTTGAGAGGTTTTCCCCCATTAAGATTGGTTCTAGTGGTCCCCACCACTAATAATTTAAATTGGGTGTTTTCTAGATTTGGTGGTCCCCACCTCCATAATTTCAAAAAAGAGGTTTCAAAAAAAATGCTAATTATTTTATTTTGAATCTTCCACGAAAAAGTGAAACACTATCTTCCACCCTCAACCTAGTGCGGTCAAGGTGACGACCTCTTTAAGCGAATATCGGCATTGCGAGCTCAATGATGTCCTCGAATTTCAATTATGAGCAATGGTTCAAAAGTTATAAAAATCCACTCACATGTTTGCTGAACATACTTAAAAAAAGTTCAGAAATTCATTCTGGGCACACCGAGCCTCAGAATCACGCGCCATCAATTTTTACGAACTTGTAAAATTCCCATATAATTGAAAAACATTACATGGAATTTCCGGGTCATTATAGTTCATTTTTTAAATATTCCTAAAAACGATTTAATAGTTTTTACTATAAAAAAATGTGTTATTTTATCTTTTTATAATATTATAAATAAAATATCTTGTATAAAAGGCTAGTGGTAGTATGTTTGAATGTTGATAAATTCAAAGTTAAAAAATAAAACTATTATTCTATTCCAAATTTGATATTATTTTTACACAATATCTTAATTTTATTAGGATATATATAGGTAAATATAAATGCAAATAGTTAAATTTAGTAATTTTAATAATCTGAATGTCAGTTTTTCTTAAAGGAGTTTATGATATTCTAGTATCAAATAATGCTAATTGTTACATTTATTACCATAATACCTTAATTGAAATGTTTGATGGAGTGGGTTATAAGAATGATGATAGTGATGTTATAGATAAAATACTTTTTTATAGTCAATATAATTTATTAACGTAGTAATGTTTTATTTTAGGATGTTAAGGAGTTTAAATATGTTGAAGGATTTGAATAGTAGGATTATGATTCAAAAATATCATCATTATTCAGACTTTCTTACTTTATAGGTGTGATTCACTAGACCCACACTCCCGAATCCAGTGCCATAAGAGACTATATATTATTTTTCTAAAATTAATATTGATCATCACCTAAAAACTATACTCATTGAAAATTGTTTAGGTATAGAGTTTTTAAGTATTTGTAAAAACAAAAACAAAAACTATCAAATTCAAATATACTTTTATTTTGAAATCTAAACCCTCTAAAGACAATATCATCTTTGCTCCATCAAATATGAATTTATGATACATGTCTCTTACATAACACTTACTAATCTAAATACCTTATGAAAATAATTTTAAAACTTTAGGAGAGAAGATGGAACATTATAGTGTTATTTAGCTAGATTATCCATTTTGGAATTTATAAAAAAAATTGAAAAACCCATTAAATCTTAAAAACCGTTAATATAATAAATTTTCATCTAAAAATAAATATTACCTTTTCAAAATAAATAAATAGTTTACCAAGAATGAAAATAAATTTTAAAAACATATTGTTTTTAAAAATACTTCTAAATGCTCAAAAAACATTTCATAATACCATACTATAAAATAAAACCAATGAAATAACATAAAAATAAAACCATATGAATAAATAAATTATATTATTAAAATTAATTTATTGTCTTTTTTCAAAATAATACATCATTATCCTAGAAAACAACACTTTGAGGCCACATGGAACATTAAAGGTTGTACATGGCCTACTCATCTTGGTGGTCAATGTCCCTTGGTGTTTGGGTTTACTCCCCAAATCCTCATGATGCTTACAAAGTCCAACCACCATAATTTAATAAATCATTTTGAGCTTTCTATTTTTTCACTAGAGTTTTCAATAATTATTTTTAAAGAAACATGAAAAAATAGAGTCATGATCATACATACATATAATTATATATATATATAAGTGCACTTATATGTGTATATATTTCATTATGAAGTAACCATATAAAATAAATATGCATGCTGAGATAATGTAAAAAATAAATTTAATTACAAACTTAAATAAAAAATGTAGGTTCATACAATAATCCAGACATAAATTACATAAATGATAATTAATTAAAATCATTATAGGATTATATGATAATTTCAAAATTGAAAAAAAAATATTTTTTAAAAACTTCACACTAAATTATGTATAAAAAAGTGAAATAATAACATTTAATGAGATTATCCCTTTTAAAAAGGGTTTTGAAATAAAATTTACTATAAATAATTATTTTAAAATATTATAGGTATTTGGAAATAGTTTTAAAATGATATTTAAAATATTTCTCCCATTATAAGAAGGTTTGAAAACACTTAACAACATAAAATTTTGAAAACATTTTCCACCATATAAAATATTTTAGAAAATAAATTTTGTAGATTGTAAATTAGAGGGGATGCTTGAATATTTTCAAAACCAAATTTTCAAAATCATTTCCCCTTACGAAGAACATTTCAAAAAACTATTTGTTTCTTAGAATTAACAATCATATAAAATGATAATTTTAGAACAAAACTAACTTTTATTTTTCATTACATGACCCCCAACATTAAAAATTAATGGAAATTTTCTAAAACTCGACCAATTATAACACTACTATACATCATTCCCTAAAGACTATACTAACTCTCACACTATATCCACAACTAAATAAAATTATATATTTTTATAAGGGATTCTGACTGAGTGTTGTTGGTTGTAGACCTTAAGGGGAGAGTCCTTCAATTTATAATGCACAATGTCGAATAAATTATTCAATTATTTATATAATTTATTTATTAGTTTGTTTAAAAACTATTTGTAAATAGTTCAAAATATTGGTTTCTTAAAAATACAATTTTCTTTACCATTATGAAAATTGAGATTTAGTTATTCAAATTATTACTTATTTATTTATTGGTTTTCATTCCAAAACTCTTAGGGATGTATGTATATTATATGTATATATATATAATACTCGTTTTTTCATTCCTTAAACTTTATGGAGAATTATTTATCACACACACACACATATATATACGTGTAACATTTATTTTTGATTTTTATATATTTTAACATGTATATAAGCTATATAAAATTTACATATTTACAACATATAAATTTTATCATATATTTATTTTACACATAAAATAAGTATATATATATATATATATATATATATGTGCATATGAGTATATTTATATATTTTTTTAAATTTTCTTTTTTTATTTTTCATGGTATACACATCATAGACCTAAATATGTTTATAATAATTATTATTACTAATATCCCCCCACTCACAAAAATATACATATATAGGATTTTTTATTCCTTCTTTTCAAATGTAATTTCCATTTTTTATTCAAGAAATTTCTTATATATATACATTTATATATATGTATTCTCCAAATATCGGTCTATATCTAATTTTTTAAAATTATAATCTTAATATTATTATCAGTAATATATATATATATATATACATATATATATTCAAATACATATATGTATATATATATATATGGTTATTATTTTATGTCACTACATATATATATATATATATATATTAATTAACATACATTATATATCTTAATTACATATATTAAAATATATTTATATGTATCTAAAAAAATTAAAATGTCTCAAATGATATTTTAAATTCCATATAAAATAGTTTTCTAAACTAAAAAATTTATGCACCTAATTTCTATATCTATATCCCATGACATGTATATAATTATAATTTTATTATTTGTCAAAAAAAATATTTTCTTAAAATTTCCTATCAATGTTTTCTTATTATTTATATATTAATATTATATATTATATATTCCATAATATATTTAATTCATTACAATAGTTCATTTTCATAGATTATATTTAA
Source organism: Viscum album (assembly GCA_963277665.1). Taxonomy (NCBI): domain Eukaryota; kingdom Viridiplantae; phylum Streptophyta; class Magnoliopsida; order Santalales; family Viscaceae; genus Viscum; species Viscum album. The sequence goes on from OY728134.1 coordinate 1,408,887,968, forward strand.
AATATGTATATATATTTAAACTTAAATTATCATGATAAATAAAATATTAACGTGTAATACAACTTCAAAACATATTTTTCTTATAATTACATTATTTTACAATAATTAATAATCTATTATATATATTTGAAATCCAGGATTTCATTATCCCCCTTAATTAAATTGCATCCTCACATTATTAATTACCAAATAAAATTTTGTTTTACTTCTTAATTAAGTGATGAGAATTGTTTTTCTAGTAATAATTACCTAGGTTTTGAAAACATAAAAATCATAATATTGATAGAATAAATTTTAATGTAAAATTGCATGAAATTACTACTTGATATTTTTAGATAAATGACAGATGATTGCTAAATTGAAGAATTTGAAAATAAAAAAGGAATATTGAATTTTATATCTATATTAGTTGATTAATGGATTTAAAGTAATTTTTATTTTATTTTTTCCTTAAAGAAATAATATTTATATGATAATTTTTACTAGGAATAGAAAGAATTTAAATTCACTATTAGGCTTAAAACAATATTTTTTTTAAAATTAAAGTTGCAATTCTTTTTTCAATATTATTTGAAAAGTAATTTTTTACACTTATAGAACATGAATTCAATAAAATGGATTTAAAATTTTGAATCATAGATTCATAATTTTTTGACGATTACAATTTCAATTTTTTCATAACGACTTTTAAAAATAGGAAAAGTTTTATACAATCATTTGAGGTTGAACAGGTTTATCGGTGGTTAATATAAGAAATAATTTTAATATTACCACATAATATTTTATAATTATTATTCCATAAAGTTTTTTAGAACATATATAATCATACCACGGATGTATATTCCATTTTTCCCACATTCACAAGAAAATTACTTTATATTATGTAAACACATTATGTAATTCCACGTGTGTACTCTCCCTCACTTATAAGATAGAACATGAAATCCCCCCTTATTAACAAATTTTGATCATTCTATATCTACATAGTCCTACCAAAAAAATATCATATATACCTTCCATTTTTCATGGACCAATTTTTCTTCTCCTTTGACCAATATTTTATAGCATAATGTGTAAGCCAAAGGAGGTCTCATGAAGAAGAGTTATAATTCATGACTGGGTGATTTCAATTTTATTTCTTCTTATAGTTTCACATAATTGGTTTTATCCATCCCAACAAAGTTTTTATAGTTTCATAAATATAATAATATGTTATTATGGTTATAGTATAACCTTCTCACACCTAATTTCCAATAAAATCTAAATGAATGTGTCCATCATGCATATGTCTAGACTGCTGCTTCGATATAGCGATATGATTTATTTTCCTTCATACCATCAAACATATGGATTTATTGATTGATTTAATATATATATATATATATATATATTATTTATGATATAATTATTATTTTTTATTGATAATATAGTTTTTATAATTATTTTATTACATTTATAAGAAAATGAAAATAACATTCATGAATACATAGGGATTATTGTCACTATGACTGGTGTAACTCATTTTTCTATGTATATCATTTATTAATGGTTATAAATATGAATTTAATATATATATATATAATATTTTTATCATTATTAAAATTATATTTTTTTAAGGAAGCATGGTAAATATTCAATGTCCATAATAACATAATAGAATCATTTGTGAAAAAAATAGCTAACAACTAAATTTTTTTATATCAATATTGAATATGTAATAAATGGAGATTTAAATTTAATATGTGGATCACAAATGGAATTATAAATTTTTATATACTTATAATTTTAAATTAAAAAAATGAAATATATTATGCAGGATGTTTCAGTGCTTACAAGGCATGTTGGACTTGAGATAAGGGTTTCACATCAAATTATTATTTATGTGATACATATTTCATATTCATCACTTGTTTCTTTAATATGGGGTATATACTGCACTTTGATATGATATATGATGAATCATTTTATATTCATGTTATTTAATATTTTATACAATGTTATTTATTTTATGGAGGTTATTATTCAAAAGTGACAAAAGTTGTAATAGTTTTCTATTAAAATCACACTTTTACCGAGATTGATTATGCAATAATTTTGTACAATGAAATTTAATTTTTTTTCTCTCAAAAGACTTTTAATTTTTCTTTTACACTGGGTTTTTATTACTATTTTAAATTATTATTTGAATTTACTCCCCCCATGTAATCAATATTATGACACAATGTATTAAAATAAAATCAAAAAAAATTATTCCACCGGGAATCATTTTATTCCTAGTCTATATTATATTTACCATGTTTTCAAAAAAATTATAATATTCAAAAATTATTGATAAATTTATTTTTTATTCATGTATCAATTTCTCTTAAAATAATGAATGAAATATTTTTTCATTTTCCAATGTTGGTACTTTTTATGGAAGGCGTCTATAAAATCTTTGTTTTACTATAAACCACACGAATGAATTTTTTCCATTTCTATGAAAAATATATTATTTTAATCATACAATTCATGTCTCTATTGTTATTTTCAATAAATATTTTTCATTAATATATAAGAGACTTCTAGATTTTAAATAATTACTTTAAAAAAGGGTATTTTTTCAAGAAATATCCAAGCGGTATTTTAAAGGAACTCTTCATCTATAGTAACATCCTGTAATGTAACTTATTCATCTCATGGTATACAATCTGATGATAAAATCAATATTATTTATCATTATGGATTATGATTATTAGATGGAATTACAAGTGAAATATATTTTTATTTTGCAAGGATTATGCTATGATGAAATAATATATGGTTTCTAGAACTTGTGGCATACATACAAATGCATTTTGATTATGTGAAGGGAGGGTCTATTATAACCCTCCAATGAATTTTGTAAATATTGAGGTTTTTTTCTGATAAGTGGGAACAAAATAAATTATCCAAATCCCGAAATTCATTAAATATGTGGATATTTGAAGCCCAATAATGGTACATGGGAGGTTTTACAAAGACAAAAGTATGTACATAGGTGGTTTTCAAAATCCTAACATGTGGTGAATGTATTGGTGGGTTTCCTTGAAACCATATTTCTATTATTTTAATTATACCACATTTGATGCCAATATTTTATGATATGATATAAATAAAATGATATTATATCATGGATCATGTTATTTCAATCATTTTTTATTCATGTTCTATGAACCATCTAGATTCATTCCATGACTCAGGATTAGGATATATGAAGTACTATGCATGATCCTAAAATGTTCACCTCATGTTCTCACCTCTTATGTTTATGGTATGATTAAAAATTATCATTTATGGGATATATTTATTTTTTTTCTTTACATATCATCAACGCTCAGGCATTATTATATTTCCTTATCCATAAGATATAATGAAAATATTTAACTACGATATGTCTAATAAGTCTACTACTAGTGAAGAACTTTATATGAGATGATGTATGTTTTTTATATACCAGTTTTTCATATTTCTATGTTTCTAAAGACAATATGCCTTTATGATTATGGCATTAGTATAATGATTTGTAATTTATGTTTATCTACTAATATTTAGTATATACGTCTGAAATATTTTTGTAACCTTAGTTATTATGAGATAAAGGTTTAAAAATTTATGAAAAATAAGATGAGTAAATTTAGTGAGAATCCTTAGGTCCATCCTAAGTACATAAAAACAATATATGTTTTATAAATATAAGGGATGTGATTTTAATATAAATAAATCTCTTCATGGATATTTGTAATTGGATTAAATTTTAGAACATATTACCCTATGGGTAATATCTTTGAATGAGGTAGATTTTTTATTAACTTGATCGCCACAAGTGCATGGTCAGGGGGCCTAAGTCTAAAGAAATTTATAGACACTGCCATGGGACACTCATGGTTTATTCATAGTTTCACTATGATCCCTTATAAAGTATCTAAATATATAAAGACCAATGATTATCTAGGTTAGACCAATGGTTTCATAGATTGAAAATTGTTTGTATTGATTTCAATATCATGTAAAGGATTTTTCATGATTACATGGCTTCTAATTAAGATTATTATTTCTCAAACAGTGATTTTTGGTTATACACAATGGATAGAACCAAATGGGTTGTGTTAACTGTGAATGAGATATATAATGAAATGATTTTCATCATATAGAATTGAATTTTTTATAGCTGAATATAGAAAACCAATATACTTCATAATCAAAATTCATAATCAATGAATAATAATGATATTCCAAAAGTAAAAACAAGTAAATTTTTTATTGATTCCTTTATAAGTCGAAAAAGTTGTTGTTTTAGTTTCTCTAAAGATATACTAATTGTTGTGAAATGGATCAGTACCATAAAAAATATTTTATCTCTAATGATCATAGTTTGAATATGTTATTTTGGATGTTTATTATTTAGAAGTAAAGGTCCATCAATTGTGGGATCTTATAAAGAACATGATGAAATTTGAAAAAATTGATTATATAGAGTGGGATAATTTTATATGGTTATTTTCAATATGTACTTTCCTTGTATTCATCACTCCAAATTGATGATGGAATTAACTGAGCCAAAGTAGAAGGATAATGAATCCCTTCATACGTATGAGGAAGATTTTATCAGATGTGTGAGGTTGGATTATGGTATTATCATCCAACCAAAAGTCAATACTGATTGATTCTTCATTATTTTAAACCCAAGTCTCTAATAATAATTAGTCATAAGAGACTTCAGTAGCTATAAATAATTTTTTTTGATGTTCTCTCTAGGTAGTAATGGAAGTCAAAGTAACGTATAAATCCTATAGTTTTGATATGAAAGGAAAAAATGGAATTTAAAGGGAATTATAATAAGAAAATATATGGAAGTAACAATATGGGTCATAATTTATACCAATAGTGTATAAAGATCCCAGAAGGAAATCTTCTTTAGGGGACTAGTAACACGTTTATGTGTGAAAAGGATGTTTATCATAAAATCAAATACTAAAGTGATGGGAAAAAGTTATCTAATGATTTTAATAGGAAAACTGGTTAAAAGAATACATCTACCTCAGTTTATTGTTTCAAATTAAAGGTGTATTTTCATTATGATAACTAGTTCTTAAACATGAGGGTTGATAATGATGATGAAAATATATAACCTCCTGTTTCTAGAGAATAAGGGAAACCTAATTTGGTCATTATTACTAATATTGGTTATAAGAATGAAGTGGTGAACGGTAAACATAACATCCAATCTATAATTTCTAACATATTATTTGATTATATATCTTACCACTATTTTATATCTTAAAAATTTATTAAGGGTGTGATAATAAAAAAATATTAATTAGATGTTGAATTAGTATGGAAAATTCTTAATAGTATGATGATCATATATCATGTTTATGATTATTATCAAATTCAATTATATAGGAATGTGGTTTGGGTCAATCGTATTATCCTCCCTCTAGTTGATTTTTTATTATAATTGGCATGTATTAGATTTATCTATATTAATACCATACAAAATCATCAAAATTATATTACCCATGAGCTGGAGTTATATGAGTTAATGATTTCCCAAAATATATTGAATAATTATCATTATGGGGAATGATGGGAAATATATCATGATTATAAATGTTAATGTATACACTATCCCAAAAAAAATTGAATATACACCACATATGATGATTATATTTGATTAAAATGCCTAAATACTCAAACAATTTCCACCCTATGAAAGAGAAAAAGGTGGCTGGTGGTTTGTATTAAAAGGATCATACCGGATTATGTATTATGTGGAAAAAAACTGGTCCAATATTTTAGAATTTTCAAAGGATAAAACAACTAATATTAATGGAAGGGGAGAAAGACAATCTTTCTCAAATTATTTTTTGTGATCTATCTATATAAATATTAATGAGGTTTAGAAGGAATATTCAGATCTACAAAAAAGGTGATAAATGATGCAAATCTCACCAATTATTGTAATTTAATTCCCAGGTTTCAGAACCATGTATGTGTCCTATGAATAGTTCACTTGAAGAATGATCTATTTAAAAAAGATCATATTCCATTATTCTCTATTTATCCTCAATGTATGAAGATGTATTAAGATATAAAAGCAGTTTTTGGTGGGACAACATGAAGAGAGATATTCTAGAGTGTGTTTCTCGGTTATTGGTATAAAAACATTTTAAGGCTAAGAGAGAAAAAGAAAAACACATGTTAAAAAAATTACCCATAAATGAATTGAACTGAGAAAACATCAGCATGGATTTTATCATTGGACTCTCCAAAATATATAAAGAAAATAATTTTATTTGTGTTATATTCAATAAACTTCGGAAGTTATAATATCTCATTAATATGAATCAATATTACATCCTTGATTATCTTTCCTAGATATAAATTTCCCATGTGGAAAGGTTTTATAGAGTACAACATTTTATTATTTCATCTGAGGATCGATTGATTACTATAATCTTATAAAGATGTTTCCAATAAGCACCAGATATAGAGTTTTGTTTTAGTACTTCCTATCATCCTTAGAGTTATGGTCATACTAAGTAAACTATTAAAATCATGGATGATATTATAAGATAATGTTCCCTAAATTTCAAATGTGGTTTATGTAAAAACCATTCTATTATTCAATTATCACATAATAGTACCTTTCACTCGGTAATTCTGAAGGGTGATCTTGAAGCTTTCTATGGAACGAAGTGCATATCCGTAATATACTACGATGAAGTTAGTGAATAAAATCTATTGTGACATAAGTTAGTTAATAAAAAGGAATATTGTGTCATATCCATTCAACAACATATTGTAGAAGATGAGATTTGACCGAGAAGTTATTCTGATAATCATAACTGACATCTAGATTTTGAATTTAGTGATAAATCATTCTTATAGATTTCTCTATGGTATAAATTTATGAAATTTATAAAGAATGGAATGTTTTGACCAAGATATATCACCCTTTATGAGAATATTTATATAATCAGTATGGTTAATTATCTCTTTCCATTTCCACTGAAAATATATCATGTTCATGAGGCATTCTATTTTACACTTTGGAGGAATTATTACCATAATTAGTAACATGTTGTAATCATAGAGGTTTTAATAGTGGAGAATAAGACTTCCTGTGAAGAAACATTGGTATAAATATTATATCATAGAGATAAAGTGCAGGAGAACAATTCCATTAACATGGTTAATGTTCTCAGGTGTAATCTCAAATTAAATGAAGATACATGGGTGTCTCGGGATGTGATTAAGCATAGATATATCATTTTTATACTATAGTGATAAAATTTTTAAGGGTAAAATATTTTTATATGGTGTTAGAATCTAAAACACTAACATTTTAACTATATTTTCATTGTAATAAATTTTAACTATTCGATAGCTTTCTTTACAAGCAACATCATGTCTAAATAAACTTGTGATATGTTATACATTTATAATTAAGCCGTTGGATTAGGGGGTACCAATATTATTAATTAAAATATAAATATATATATATATATATATATATAATTTATTCCTAAATTTAAATTTGTTGATTAATTCCTATGAAATATTCATTATTTTTTTAATAAAATCATGACATGATTAAAAGACAAATTAATCTGATGAAATGTACTTTTTAGGTGTTATTAATGTTTATATGAGAAAATATACTGATAAAAAAACAAAACATTATTTAATTGAAACATATTAATAATTTATGAATGATAAACCATACATTAGTAGTTAAAATATTTGGAATGAATAAAAAATCATTACACTATAAGAAGTTTTTTTAGAAAACATTGATTGTGGGTGCACTGTATAGTTATAATAAAAAATTGAATAAAATATTATTAATTAAAAATATTAATGATATTTATAGATTATATATTCAATAAAATACATTAATAATCATTCAAATATTATAATCGGCATGGAATCAAGGTAAATTCAATTTTATGCTTAAAAATGATTTGTTTTTGAAAATACGTTTAAATTACCATTACCACACGTATTTCAAAATAAATTTTTAAACATATTGAAATTGGAATAGAAAAAATTAATTCCTAATTTTTATTTATAATTTAATAATTTTTTAACGAGACAAATTTCATTTTTTATCTTAATGAATTTTGAAAAAAGAAAACTTTGGTCACCACAGTTAAGTTTAAACAGATTTAACTATATGTTAAACTAAGAAATAATGGTATGAATGATATATAAAATTGAATAATTTTTTAGGATACATTTATTTTTACATAATATAATATTACCAATTAATAAATATTCATTTAGTCTATATTTTAAAATAATATGAAATTATATAATTTAAATATTTTATGTTATCTCATGTGCGTTCTCTCCATCACTTATAAAATAGAACTTCTAATCTCCCTTTATCCATGACTTTTGAGTCTTAAAAATCAGAAATTAATAACCCCAAAACCATCCTATATTATGTAAATTTATCATCAATTCTTTGGTGTTCTTCAATGAACTATATTTCAGGCCTATAGGTGTAATCTAATAAAGGTCTATCGAGGAAGAGGTATAAATCTTAACTGAGTAATTTCAATTTTATTTTTTCCTATACATCCGCTAAATCTATTATATCCATCCTAAAATAAGTAATTTAATATAACAAATATACTAATTATTATTATTATAGGAAAACAATTATACAAATCATTTCCATGAAAATTGATATGCTAGTATCGCTTATGTGTATGTGTAAACTACCACCTCCACATAGAGACATGATTCATTTTCCATCATGAAGTAAACATGATGGATATAGGTTTTTATTTATTAAATATATATTATATTTATTATTTAATTATCTATATATAATAATAAAATATTATTTATCATTAATTCATTTTTTAGAAAATGAAAAAAATATTCAAGAGGATACACAAACAATATTCTCCATTAATATTGTAATTCATTTCTATATCTCTACATCTCAGGGGAAGTTATAAATATGTATATAATAATTATATAATATATTTATTTCATGATTAATATTTTAGGTTTTATGTAACTATGATTATTATTAAAGTATCGTAATAGCTGAATTAAAGTATAATGAAAAATAAAATAATAGACACTCCGAAATGATGATTTCAAAAAAGATATTTTAATATATGGGGACAGAGATGTTATACATGGAATATATATGAAATTATTAGTATGTATATAGTTATTTTATTTAAATATAAAAGATTTAAATTTATTATATATGAGGTTATATTTCTTAAAAATTAATCCATATGTGGTAAAACATTTTCACATGTCACCTTAATTTGTTTGAGATATATGTTATATTGACCGATTATTTCTAAAATGTGGGGTATATACTACCCCTTTGATATGATATATGCTGAATTTACTTATATTCATGGTATTTAATATTTTATTTGAAGTTACTTCTTTCATGTGGGTTATTATTCAAAATATACCAAAGTGTTATGAGTTTGATGTTACAATCCCACATTTTATAGGGATTGTTTTTTTGTTTCAATTTTAAATAATTAAATTATAAAACTTGTATACAAAAAAAACAATATATTTAATTTTACTCTATTAAATTTTATAAATTAAAAGTCTTCGAATAATTTTTCACTTTTTCTATGTAAGAAAAAGTCTAAAGGAATGTTTTTATGGGAAATAAACATTGTTTTTCAATTTGGATGAGAATAATTTTATTCAATGTTAATATTTTATTTCAAATGATTTGATGAATGGTTTTAATATTCTCCATTTAATTAATAAATTTATTTTACCAATGTTTCACAATCTATAAAAAGTTTTAAAAGGAATCTTATTTTAATTATCTGAAAGAGGTACTTTTTACCAAAAGTGTGAGTATAATATTTCTTTTAACATACACTCCATGAATTAATTTTCCTAGAATCAATACTACTCTATGATTTTAAGATTCTATTACTCTATTATATGGTTATTTTCAAAGATAATTATTTTCTTTATATTATTTTAATTTTTTATATTTTAAATATGTGACTTCAAAATTAACCAATCATTTTCCAAAATAAGTATTCTAGATATCTTTCAATGAATTTTTTTTATATTTTATAACATTCATTAATGTTACTTATGCTTCACCATGGATCTGATTGTTTTATACTATCCTTATTATTTATATTTATGGTTTATTATTATGATGTTGAATTATTGATGATACTAGTTTTATTTTCCATAGGTTAATGTATAATGAAATGATAAATGTTTTCATGATCATGTAGTATACATGTGAATGGATTATTAGTCGAATTAATATAAACAATTCTCAAATATGTAGGTTAGTGATGATTATCAATGTTAGTGACCTCTTAAGCATAGATACAATAAGAAATATCTTGTGTTCAATATTTTCTATATGGGGTATGATAAATAAGTTGGGAAAGGTACATTATCTATACAATCAATAATTTTTAATGTCTTATTTGATTCCAAATCCACTGACTCTTTCATATATGATGATTATTCTTAGGGAATCACAATACCACCTCAAAAATTTGAAATTTAATTTGAAGTGAAAACTTCAAATAGTATGATGATAACATCTCAAGTATATGATTCATCTATTATTGATTCATGGGGGAATCTACTCCCAATAAATCTTGTTATTCTCCCTTTATATGAAATTGATGTTTATTTGGGAATATATTGGATTTATTTTTATAAATCCCATATCAATTACTATGTATTAAAGTCGTATTTGATATTCGAAATCTATGTATTAGTGTTTGTTAATGCAGGGACATGTATGGATATATAATGTAAACTACATATATATTATGGGTATTAATTCCAATAAAAATGAGGCATTTTTCTCAGATAGTTGAAGAGAAACTAAAAATTTAAGATATACATACTTTATGGTAGTGTGTTTATGTCTTTAAAGAAGTTTTAGTTGTATTCCACTAAATCATGAAATTACATTTTGATTAGAACACTTACCCCATGCTACACTTATTTCAAAGACTACATATAGAATGGCCTAGATTGAGTTATTGGAATTTACAAAGTTACTGTTGGGGAATCATGAAAATGGATTCATTTGACCATGTAAATAACGATATTGTGAAAATGTTTTTTATTAACAAGAAATATGGATATATAAGACATTGGTTTATATATAAAGAATTGAACATGATCACAATCATGAATAAGTATCCTCTATACTATATTGATGATTTTTCTAATCAGTGATACACACATCAATATTTTTTAGCGATTTATATTTGATCAAGATAATATGAATTTATGTTCAAAAGGGAATACAAACGTAAGACAAATTGAAGTTCAAGGTGTCGACACTATGAATATATAGCAATGGAATTTTATCTTACTAATTCCCCTAGAATGTTTAACGATTTAATAAATATTTTATTTAATATTACCTTGATTAGTTTATGGTTGTATATATAGTTGATATTATTATATATTCCATGATAATATAGGGCATGAAGATCAATTTATAATTATACTAAATAACCTATAGAAGGAGAGGCTACAATACTATTTTCTGCATATGAGTTTCATTTATATAAGGATTCAATTTTGGGTAATATAATATCAATTATTGGTATACATGGATATCCATCAATGAAGGATGTTATTAAAAATTGACCCATACCAACAATGGTTACACAGTTATATAGTTTTCTTGTTTTTTATAGATATTCTTGATGGGTTTTGAATAAATTATCATGGATATCTAATCCACTCAAAGAGTTAACTCATAATGGGGCTAGGACTATTTAGACTAATGAACGGGGATAAAACATCAATTAACTAAAGATATGGTTGGTCTGTGGACCTATTCTAACACTACCCTCTAGTTGAGAAGGATTATTTTATCTATAGTGATGCATAACTCAATAGAATTGGATGTGTCAGAGTCTTTAATGGAAGCGTGATAGATTACACCTCACACTGATTGAATGTTCATGAGAAAAATTACTTGATTTATAACCTAGAGTTTGTAGTTGTAATAACTACATTAATAATTTAGATGTAATATATTTATAGAGAACAACGTAGAAAATATAATTATCACAAAAATTGTTAAATGTATATTCACCTATAAATATTTGAGTATATACAATAGAATATGGTTGTAGTTGATTAAAGATTATGACTGATCAATATATTACCACCCTGGGAAATAGAACTAGGTAGTTGATTCGTTGAGTTTAAAAGATCTTGGAAGATTATATATGATAAAGATCATAGAGTATCAAATAAATATGGATTAAAAAAGGATTAACCTTGAAATCATGAAGGAAGGGGGAAAATTATATCTCTTAAATGAGTGTAAAAATATCCATCTATGTAAATATTAAAGAGTCCTAGTAGGAATATGTAGAGATTTAAAAGAAGGTGAGGAATTTACTTGAGTTAAAACTTTATTTTTATGGAATGATAATGTTTGGGAATCATGTGTGTGCCCCATCAATACTATATTTTAATAATAATGTATTGGATGATGGTTATAGTTCATGATTCTCTCTTTATCTTATAAGTATAAAGATTATAGATATTTAGTAGAATATTTCTGGTAGGATAACATGAAATGGGATATTGTAGAGTATATATCTCAGTTTATGGTATTCCAAAAAGTTATGGATGATATAAAAAATTATAATTTGATGCTCCAAAAATTACTAGTACTAAAAAATTTACAACATGACCTTGTATTTATACATTGGACTAACCAAAACATCTAATAGAAAAATATAATTTGAATGTAGTAAACCATATTATAAAATAATAAATCTTCATTACTATAAGATATTACTCCTATGACTATTAAAACTCTAGGATATATATTATTATAGTTATGATGTTCCATGTAGTACCACATTATATTTTATTTGATCGTTATATGAGGTTATCTCAATGATTTAGTGAAGTCATAGATAATATCAATATATAAAATAGTTTATAAGTACAATATTTATTACCTAGAAAGATAGTTAATATGAGGGGACCATTAAAATCCTAGAGGATATATTGATATCCCATTCTCTAGATTTTAAATACAGGTGGGATCAAAACATTCCTCTTTTTGAAATATATTAAAATAATAGATTTCTCTCAAGAATTCACATGGATTATTATAAAACCATATAGTGGAAGTTTCATAAGACTATAATGTGATGGTTTTAAGTAGTAGAGATAAATATATTGAGAACTAATATAGAATAGGAAATGGAAGATAAGATTAGAGTCATTCAGCAACACACTAATGATGCTCATAGATTACATAAGATTTATGCTGACTACCATTGGTCAAATATAGAATTAAAGGTTAGTGAGAATATATTTTTATGATTTTATCCCTATAAAAATGTTATGATATTTGTAATGAAGTGGAATCTATGAACAAAGTTATTTTTTACCCTTTGATATTCTTTATTGAGTAGGGGAAGTAGCTTATTTCTTGTTCCTTACATTGAACCTCTCCCAAGATCACAGTGGGTACCATGTATCTATCTAGAAGAAGTAAATACCTCATCCTTAACATGTATTAATCTTAGAGGTAATTCCATTGGAGCATGATATTTCTGATGAAGAACAATCAATAGAAATATTGAATCATATGGATAATGTTCTATTGAACAGGACTACTCAACTGGTTAAAGACCCATGGTGAAATCAAAAATTCAAAGAAGATATATGGGAACTTTTTTATGTGATAAAACATATATATCATCATTTTTTGTATTGGTGCAGAAAAATATTGACGGATTAGATTCATTTTAATGTGGAAGAAAATAGAACCCAAATATTTTCTATGTATTTCATTTAAAATTAAGTATGAACTATTCGATAACGTACTTTATATGAAACCCCAAGTCTAAATAAACAGTGATATAGTATACATTTGTAACCTAGAATTTGGATCTGTTGTTATGAATAGGATTAACCATATTATGAAAAAATATATTTATATATAATATTTTATCTATTGAAATTTTATTTTTTATTTTATAATTAATAAGTATTCAATTTTCAGTAAAGTCATTATATTACTTGAAAATATGATTACTTAAAAAAAAGTTTTTCATTGTGTGCATAGATATACTAATTAGTTTACATAAATTTAATAAATTTTCTTTCATAATAAATATATTATTTTTAAATTATAATATTATAATTTTTAAAAGGTTACATTATTAAAACTTGTTGAAAAGTTAAATATTTCTGTAAATAGTATAAAAATTCATTTTAAAGAGAATGATCAGAATACCATCAACACTTCAACAGAAACTTATCAAGGCCAATACCTATGTAAATCCATTCTTAAAATAACTCCCAACAACTTATAGGATGGTTTGATAAATATAACATCCTTTCAAGGCTTATTGGGTAATCCAAGGATGTTTCCCAATGAAGAGGTATAACTCTTAACTGAGAACTAACAATTTTATTTCTTACACCACCATAAATAAAAAAATTATATCTCTCATAACTTGATAAATCGAGTAACATAAATATACTAAGATATTATTATAATGATGGACCTGATGTTTTCCACCTCCATTATGTCAAATGGGAAATTAAAGTATAGCTCATGCGTATGTGTGGACTACTATCTCCACAATGATATATAATTTAGCTTAAATCCCCATCATTCATGGTTTAATATTATGATTTCATTATTGTTTTAAAAAATTAATACAACTACTAGTGATGAATACAACATTGCTACATAAATTTCAAATAAACTGCTGACTAGGGGACTCGACCCCATGACCACGCCCCAAACCATATCCCCCACTCACCAAACTAGATGACAGTAGGGGCATTAGATTAATGATTATATATTACATTAATTTTATAAATATATTTATGCAATTAAAAATATTATTTATCCTTTTTTCGGTATTTTCACTTGAATATGAAAACAACATTCATGCGTACATACATACACCCTTCTCCATAAACGGTGTATATCATTTTTAATATTACACCATTTTTTTATTATTCCCAAAAAGTATATATTGAATATATATTATTTTTATATTATTTTTAATATTCTATAGATGATGGAACTGTGATCTATGTATACAAATTAGAACATATGAACTGAATCATTCTTGAAAAAAACAAACAGTTACCACCTGTAATCAATGATTTTAATAAGGAATTATTAATAAATGGGGGTTGAAATCATATAAGTGGATAATATATCCAATTATATGTATTTAAATTATTATATTATAGAACTATAATAAATTTAAATTTAATAAAATGGAGGTTAGAGTTAATAAAAAAACTATTGTATTGGGGGAGGTATATCTTATAAAAATTATAAATGGAATATTTATTTTAAATTTTTTAGCAGGAGATTAATCCCCCATCATCATTATCACTCAATTATATGAAGCATACATTAAAATTTTTAATTTTTTAGTCAAAAATAAAATTATTTTTAGTATTTTAGAAATATTTATAATTTAAATTAATGATTTCATAGTGAAATCAATATTTTCCTCAGGAAACGTTCCAAAGTGATCTTTTAATGGAATTTTTCATCTATAAGTACAACCTTTGATTTTAGTTAATTTTAACTATTGATATGATTCTGCTATAAAATTTATATACATTCTTGGGATTGTTTTTGGTTATGAAGATGAAATATTTGTGTAAATTAGTTTATTTTCCATTGGTTAAGTTAAGATGAAATATTTAATGTTCTCAAGATCTTGTGGAATATGTATAAATGTATTATGATTATGTAATAGGACAGTCTGTTATATGAATCTAGTGACTTTGGTAAAGATTAATGTTTTATGAGATCCTATCATACATAGGATATTATTTAAGGACCAAAAGTTGGTATATAAGAAGTTATCCTTACCCCAAAAGAGCACACATGGGAGGTTATCCCAATATCAAAATAGGTTATATGGGTTGTTATCAAAATCCTGATGTAGGTACTTGATTAGTTATCTTTATCCAATAATGTGATTAATTTCTAACTAGGTAGCCTTGACAAAATATTTTTATGATTGCGATTATGACACAGTTTATGCCACCCTTATATGATATAAACTTATAAAAAAATTTATGTTATATTGTATTATATTTATTGATTCCTTTAATAGACATTTATTAATAACTACCATGGTATATGACATGAATCGTGTTTACGATCATTGATTTTTTGGTTTGGGTTTTCATATGTTTTTCTCGTGATCTCATACCCTTATTCTCATGTTATTCTTAAAGGATCATTGATATCTCTGTTATTTACCCTTATTGAACATCTAAGATAACCCATTATTATGTTTTCCATTCCTCCAGATATGAATTATTTTTATAAGTATACATTTAATAAAGTTTCTATTTGGGAGATAATGTAGATATTTTGTGTACCAATTTTTAGTTATCCAATTTTGTAAATACACTAAACCTTTATAGTTCTGGCATGGATCATAATGATATATATTGAATTTTCATCTAATATGATGTGAATTTTATGTATGAAATGTTTTTTTTTCTCCTCAATGACTAATTATTATGATATATGAATTATTGGGTATGATTTTAAAATGTTAATATTAGGTTATCACTCCCTTATAATGTGGTTATTTTTAAAATCGATCATTGATTTATATCTCCACTGCTTAACATTAATGAGAATCTGAGATAACCCATCGTTTTGTATTATTTTAAGATGTATATAATTAATTTTTTTAGTTTATATATTTCAACGCATGGTTTTTGTTGTAAATAATTTATTTGGAGTAGAATTAGAACATATATATACAAGTTTTTTATTTATTAAAATTTTAAAAGACATTAAATATTTACAGTTCTACTATGGATCATAGTTATTTGTAATTAATATTCATCTTGTATGATGTAATGTCATTTAATGTATTTTTTGGGTCACCTCACTCACTAAAAGGACAAATCAAGTAGGAATAATGTGTAAACTAATGGATGGTTCCAGAGGAAGAAGAAATTATTTGTAGTAGGTCATTAGGAGTTTCATTCTATAATAACCTCAACCAAATATTCATGAACCTCTAAAAATGGAATTATTCCCATTAGTATACTAAATTATTGTTATATTAATGGGACATCCACTTTCTACCTCCTTTTAATTTAATTAAAAACAAATTCATCACACGTGTATATGAACAGAGTAATGTCTCCATGATGTGACAAAATTAATTTTATATCACAACCCATCATGGATGGTTAAGTATATGGATTTAATAAAAATATACGTTATTATTATGATTCTATAAATTTCTAGTACGATTTACCATTATTTTATTACACTGGGTTAAAAATGAAAACATAAGTCGTGTGTATATTTGTACTACTGAATCCCCAAGGTGATGCAATTTATTTTTCATCACCACCTTATATTGATGTATATAAAAGAGTATATAATGATTAAATATGATATTTATTAAATGGTTATGAACTTAAAGATGATAAAAACATGATCATGTTCATGTACTATATCCTTTAAACTAAAACATGTATGGATACCAAAAAATGTTAACACGCCTAATATTGGTTTTAATAAAAAAATTAAAAATCGTGTGTTTGAAAATTATACACTAATGATATGTTATAATATATTCTTGATACTTCTTCTTTTATATATTAATAAAAAATAATAATTTACTACTCATTAGGTTTTACCATGTATGATGGAAGTTGGTACTTGAGATAAGGGATTTATATTTTAATATCATTTTTGATTAGGAATGATTATGTTTTAATTTATCTTGGTGGAATAATGTTATCTATATCTCCTAAACCCCATTTATTTATTCTAATATTTTTAATTTTGGGGGTTTAAAATTGTTAGTACCATGTTATCCTCCATTGGTAATCAATGTAACCTCCCATTACTGATCTATCAGGTATATCTTTAACCACATTGTGGTTTACACATTTCTTTGTCTTGGTAGATCTGAGAATGAAATGACAGGATACCAGAAATTCCGAATTCATAGGTTGGTTAAAATTTATGGCATGAATTTTTCTTATTCTTCAGACTGATAGAGAATTACATCCCATGTTATATAGTTACCTAATATACAAATATTAAATAAAAATAAATCATCTTTTTTTTAAAAGGAAATGGGTTTTCAGTGAGTATGGGACTTGGAAAGTACACATCAAGTAATTGGGTTACACATAATATAATATCTCAATAATTGGTTTTAGATAGGAAACCCAAAATATTTTTCCTTTTGTCTTCTACCATATTTCCTGGACCTTGAACGAAAACCACCCCTATGAGATTTTAGTATCCTCCAACCCCTCTGGTCCTTTTTGTTTGATGATTGATCATTGTGGTGATCATGATGTGTATTTCTGAGTAAGTTTTATTCATGACTCTTTATCTATTTCTCTATTAATTCCTCTGAGTTTGTTGGATCATATTGGGTTTGATGGTTCTAAGACCTGTTTTATTGAATCTCATTTCCAGGTTGAGTCCCTAGATATTCCATGACTTCATTCTTATTAGAGGGTTTTATTGTGGGCATTATGTTTCTATGAGGAAGGTTGGTGATTCGATATATAGTTTCCAATTAAATTAAAATTAAATTTATGGATTTAAATTTAGTTTGATTTTAAGTATAATTAAAAAAATTGAATAATTTTATTTCAATAAATTTATGGAAAACCCAATTCCAGTTCATTGGGGCTTCAGATATTTTTGGCATGAAATTGGGGATTGTTGATATTTAAATAGTTTAATTTATATTTCTTTTTTATGGAAATTGATTCAATTGAATTATTCAATTGAATTGAAAATATTTTTTGATTCAATATTTTGGAAAACCACAATTCTATGGAATTGGGGGTTTTTTATGAATTTGAAGTAATTTTTTGAAAATTAAATTGATGAATTAAATTGTGTAATTTATTGTTAAATTGCATGAATTGGTTTCAAACCTTGTTTATCAAAATTTTCTTAGAAGTGGCTTTAATGGAAACCTAGTGGTTTCATCTTTTTGAAGAGCCATTTTTTGATTAAAATTTATTAAGGGTTTTAATGGGAAAATTGGCTTATAGAAATAGATTATGAGATTTAATTGAATTTTAATTAGTATTAAAATAAATTTCCCATAATTTTTTATTGGAGAAAATGAAATCCTTAGGTAGTTAGTGAGTTATTATGGGATACAATTTACAGTGTACAATGTTCTAAAATATCATATCTTCTCATCCCATTCCATAAGTGATGGTGAGGATTCCCCTTTTTGTTAGACTAAAAGGGATGTTTGTATATACTTTCCATTTCGCAATTCTTGGTCCAAATATCCTAGAACTATTGTACCTATTTAGTTTATGGACTTTTTTCTATCTTGCTTTTATTTTAAAATTAATATATATTCTATTTTTGTAAAAAAAAATTACACGGCATGAGAATTTATATTAACTTTTTTATATAAATGAGTTTATTTAAGCCATTATGTGAAAAAATACCATTTTGTAAGGAACCCTCTGAGTAAAGTAAAATTACATCTTGTAAAATGTACTTCCATCAATTGATATACGAAGAAAGAATTTATAATGTATTTCCATCTTTTAAATTAATAATCATAATTTTTTAAATATGATTTTCCCAATGCCAAACATGTTTGTTTAAAAGTTGATAACACATTATTAGTTAATATTTCATTGGAATCTATATGAAATATTTTAGTTAAATCCTAATGTTCTCTGGATCACACTCCAATTGTTACATTGGGAGTTTTTATATTATATTCCTCCAGGTTTGAGTAAGGGAAAGATATCTCTTGGAGGTGGATCCTACTATTGACCTTCAGACATGGTGAGTTATGTCATTAGAGACAAGGGTTGTATTCCCGGTTTTCATTATTTTTTGTAATACTTTGTCCTCTACAAGACTGTTCAATTTTGGTGTGTTACACCCAATGTAGATTCTTTTTATATGTATATTATATTGTTTCCTTTACTTCCGCGTAGTTAGTGGAAAGTCATTTCCACTTGCAATTTGTATGATTCCAGGTGCTAATTGCTAACCCATGGAGTTCCTAAATTTGTGTTTGGAAATGTTAGGGCTAGCTCAGTTATCATATTACCAGTTTATCTGGGATGGTTCATGACAATGCGGTATTAGATCTATAGGTTGAGTTTTTTCTTTAATTCATTATGCATTGGTGAATTATTTTTAGGACTTAAGAGGTAGTTTCAATTATGTTCTTTTCCATCTCTCATTTCAATAAAGCATAAGCCTCCATGGGTGTTTTAGGAAATACATTTTCTTGTATAAG
This sequence comes from Viscum album, assembly GCA_963277665.1. Lineage (NCBI taxonomy): Eukaryota > Viridiplantae > Streptophyta > Magnoliopsida > Santalales > Viscaceae > Viscum > Viscum album. The sequence continues at coordinate 1,408,908,295 of OY728134.1, forward strand.
TTCAAGTCTTTTCCATGTTTTTATTTAGATAGGTTAAAATAAAAATCTTGTTCGTTCTTAATATTGGTATTTATTTTTTTATTGCTCAGTTGGAGTGTAAATGTGATGTCTTCCTTATTTTTTTCTAATGTTGTGTAGCTTTATTCTAATTGGAAGACGTACAAATAATATCTAAAAGGATGTTACTGAAAAACCACAGAAATCAAATCCTCTTGTGGACCTGAATCTGGTTTAGGTGATTGTCCATAATGTCCATTCTATGGGATATGCACCACCTCTAGTTCTCGTATAGGCTCTATTAGTGGAACATCAAATCGAAAATCTCAAAATTTGTTCACAAGAGTTCCTTCACCAAAATACAAAACTATTCAAAGGATCAAATGATGCTCAAGAGGCGGAGGTGTGTATAAGAATATTTGTGATATTGTATGGTTTCATGGACACAACTGATGAAATCAAGGTAAATTGTGCCACCTTCATGCAGGAAGGACTGAGAAAGAGATGGTGAGACACTATGGTAATAGTGATGAAGCATGATGGCATAGAGTGGGAGGACATCAAGGTTCTTTTAACCAAATATTTCTATCCAGAATAATTATTTTTTTCCATGTCTATAGATTTTCTCAAAATTGAACATTTTTACAAGACCGTGACATAGTATGAAAACCATTTTGATCATTCCATGAATTTCACACATAATATTGTATATAATGATAGGATGGAGGCTCAAATGGGTTAGGTGTATTTTTTTACGATATTCATTCATTGGTTTTCTTTTTGAATATTCCTTCTTATACTAATGTTCATGATAGAGAGATTATTATTGAAATGGATATAGATGGAAACTCAGGGTTATTGGGAGAATCTTTCTCTCACAGTGGAAGTGTGATTTCCTTGAAGGGAAAGTGGATTCATGATGAATATCATTGAATTTATCGAAATTAATATTATTCTAAACCTTCTATAGTAACTATAATAGGTCCATTGGTTTTCTACCAATGTGGAAAGGCAATACATTCGAAGAGGACTTCACCGTGGAACCCATGAACTAAGACTTCTACAAACATTTAGGGCACTAACATCAATTATGAAAATTTTATTTCACTTTACGTAGTCTTATAAGATCCTCATATCCTTATAAAACTCTATGGAAATCAGATACGTTGCGTGAAAAAAGAATCTAGCTAGAAGTATCTAGAACAAACTTTTCACACAATTTATTATTATCCATAGGAAGTGGGTATTAGAACATCAATTGTGAGAGGTTCCATTACAATTTACTTGTTATTAGCGACTTGTCGACTTGATACTGGTGTATCTCATTCATTTATTTCAACTCATGTTGTTAATATTTTTAATCTTCATGTAGAAAATTTATCATAGGAAAAGGATTTTAATACACCCCTTGGTATAATGAGAGAGTAGTTTTTTTGTAGTCCCTTTACTGTCTTCTCTCTATCAGATGTTGAGATTTCTTATAGTTTTTTTGGTTATCAACATGAAAATGAGTGGTGTTTTATTTAGGATTGATTGAATAATTTCCAATAAATCCTAGATTGATTTTTATCTTTGATGGTTCTCCTTTACTACACCAAAAGGTGTATCAAGTGCCTTTTAAAGGGAAAGGGACCCAAGGGTGAACAAAGCGAGACCTTTTTTTCTAGAGGTGGTGAAAGTGATATATTTTTTTACCTTTTATCGACAGAAAGAATCATTGATTGGTGATCTTCCTCCTATTATATTAGAGATTTCGAACATGTTTTTGTATGACTTCATTGGGTTTCCACCAGTAAGGGAGATTGAGACTTCCATGGACATAATTCATGGTGCTCAATCAGTATCTATTACATCTTACTACATGTAACAAGTAACAATGAAACTACTGATTCCCCAATTGTATGATATTCTTAAGAAAGGATTTATATGCATGTGTGTGTCATCATTGGGGATATCAGTCCTCTTTTATAAGAATTTTGACGGTTCACTTCTACTATGTGTTAATTATTCAAATCTCAATCGAGTGACCATAATGAATAAATATCTATTTACAATGATTGATGATTAGTTTGATCGGTTGAAGGTAGATATGTGGTTTTAAATGACCATCCTTTGAACTAGTTACCATCAATTAAGGATAAAAGAGTTTTACATTAAAAAAACCATCATTCAGAGAAGATATAACCATTATGAGTACCTTTTCATGTTCTTTGGTCTAAATAATTCTCATTTAGTTTTAATGGCTTTGATGAAAATAATTTTCCATGATTACCTTGATACCATAATGGTGGTCTTTTTTGACTACATCCTCATTTACTCTAAGTCTACGGAGGATCATATGAATCATTTAAGAATCGTTATACTCTTTCTAAGAAATTGAAAACATAATTCTAAGCTCCCGAAATTTGATTTCTAGATCTAGGAAATGGAATTCATGTGACACGTGGTGTCAGTACAGGAAATACCATTTGAACTTGAGTTAGTGAATGCTATTATGACTTGAAAAAAACAACCCAATGAGATTAATATTTACATATTTTTGGGCTTGGATAGATATTATTGTAGGTTCATGAACGAATTCTCAAAACTATATTTTCTGATTCCTGCACTAACATAGAAAGGGGTAAAGTTCACTTGGGATGATAACTGTTAGAATTATCTTGTTGAGGTAAAACATATTTTTGAAAAATCCATCGATTTTGACTTTTCAAGAGGTTGGACATGGCTATGTGTTCTTTGTGATGCATCAGTTTCATGCTTGGGTAGTGTTCTCAATCTAGGTGACCATGTCATTTCTTATGAATATCATCATCTTATGAAACATGAGTATAATTATTTGAACCATGAGTTTTAACTTCCAGTTTTGATGCACAAGATTAAATGAGGAGGGAATTAAATTTATAGAGAATGTTTTATCGTGTTATCATACCACATGTCCTTGAGTTGTATATTCTATTAAAACATTTTAAATCACTAATATAGGAATTGTGTTGAATACCTACAATATTTTTATTTCAACATCACCTATACCATGAGGAAAGGATATTTCGTTATAGATGCATTAAGCATGAAACATCGGACCCAAGATGTAATGTAATCATTGAAAGAGTGTAATTTGATGACTCTCATTCCATAGTTTCATATTGGATTTTATGAGAAAGGGGATGATGTTTCTTTTCCCCTTATTTTTTCAAAATTTCCCCATCTTGAATTGATTCTTCATGATTAGAATCTTGATGATGAATTTCGTATCATCAGAGTCATTTTTTATGGTGGGGAGATAGTTACATAGCGTTCATTCATCAAAGAGGGAATTTTATGCTATCAGAATTATTTTGTGGTACAATCTATGATAAGGGAATCTATGACAATAATTTTCCATAGTACGTAATGTAAATTCTACCAAGGAACCACAAATATGTTCTCTGATATTCGATGGTAGTTCTGGTTCTAGGTATGAGGTGGGGGATTACTGAGTTTTTTTCTTACAAATGCCAACTTGTTAAGGTCGAGCACTAGAAATGTTTTGTGTTTCCCAATCAATATCTTCTCCCTATATGTATGTGCGATGATATATCTATGTACATTTTTGTTAGGTTGCATCATACCTAGATAAATAAGAATGTGATATGGGTTGTGATTGATCAACTGAGTAAACCAGATCACATTAAATACATTTATGACAGAACCAAAGTTAAGGAGTAGGGAAATATCTAGTGAATTTTTTTAGTTTTCACAGAGTTCCATCTGTATATTCATTGATAGGGATAGTGAGTTCACTTCTTAATATTGGAGAGGCCTTAGTAGGAAATGTGATATCATGACCATTTGAGTATGACATAACATATATAGTCAGATGGCCATACTAAAAGAGATATACATATTCTTGTGGATATTATTTTTTCTTGTGTTCTTGAATTTGGTAGGGTATGGTACGACCACTTGGGGATGATTGATTTTTCTTATAAATACAACTAGAAGTATACAAAAACACTAGATCCCATTAAAGAATTATATGGATGGTCTTGTAAATCTATGTTGTGTTGGTCAACGATTGGTGAATGTTCCTTAGTTGGACCGAGATTGGTCCAAGAAAAAATAACAAAGATTTAGTTGATTCCTCAGATGATGATGACAGAATAGAGTTGATATAAATCTTCTGTTGATCATCAATATAGAGCATCAGAGTTATCAGTTGGTGAGCTGGTGTTCATGAATGTTTCAACCCGGTTGGTTCATCAACGGCTTGGGAGGAAAGGGAATATTTCTCCCCATTTTTTGAACCTTTTGATGTTGTTCAGATGCTGGTGAATGTTTCATATCTTTTGTAACTTCCACCACAACTCACATAGATACATAATCTATTCCATATATTTCCTCTCCAAAATTATCTCTCTAACCCATCTGATGTTCTAGGTTAGACTGATCTTGAGGTTGAACCTTATTTATTTGTGATTGAACGACCAATTGGGATAGTTAATTCTAATACAGTGGTACTACATGGGAGAACGATTCCTTTAGTTCACATGTTGTGGCATCATGGTTCTGATTCTCATGAGATGAGGGAGGGGGAGGCACTGATGGGAGAGTAGTGGCCCCATCTTATTTGGAATTGAAGCTTATTTATATGAATTTGGGGGATATAAATTCATTATTATGGGGAGGTTTTAACTTACCATTACTAATCTATCAGGTATTTTTTTTCCTCGTCATGGTTTTCCCTTTTCATATTCTAGGTAGAGTCGAGAAGGAATTGGGAGGATACCCATAATGGTGAATTCATATATTTTTTGGAATTTTTTTTCACAGATTCGTCCTATTCTGCAACCTCATAGAGAATTACACGCCATGTAATATGGTTACATGACATGTAAATATTAAATGAAATAAATCTATTTTTTACCAAAGGCAATTGGTTTTCAGGCGATTATAGGACATGGTAATTACACGTCCTGTAACTGGGTTACACATCATGTAAAGTCCTAATAATTATTTTTAAATAGTAATCCTGACTGATTTTTCCTTTTATCTTCTTACATTTATCTTTACTCTTGACCTATATCCTTCCCCATGCAATTTTGGGTTCTCAAACCCCTATGGACCTTTTTGTTTTGTGATTGATGTTTTGTGGCAATCATGGTTTGTCTCTCCAGGTAAGTTTTATTTATGAATCCCTATATATTTCTCTATTAAATCATTTAATTTTTAGGGATCTTATTTAGTTTGGTGGTTTTAATCCCAATTTTTTTTAATCTCATTTCAAGATTGAGTTCCTAGATCTTTCATGCTTTCATTCTTCTTGTCGGGGTTTGTTGCAGGTGTTGTGTTTCTATGAGGAAGGAAAATGGTTATATCATTGGTTTTGTATTTAGTTAACCTTAAATTTCATGATTTAAATTCAATTTTTTAAAGTGAAATTTCTTAAATTGAATAAATATATTTCTGAAATTTTATTCAAACCCCAATTTTACAGAATTGGGGGTTCATTTCATTTTGGAATCAAATTTGATATTTATAAGGATTAAAAATTTTAATTTAAATTCTGTTTTTATGGAAATTCAATCAATTGAATTGTTGAATTTAATAAAAAAAAATTTGATGGAAAATTTTGAATACCCCAATTCTAGTGACTTGGGGGTTTGTGGTGAATTTTATAGAATTTTTTGAAACATAAATTGATGAATTACATTGTTTAATAGATTTTGAAATTACATGAATTGGTTTCAAATTATTGATTATGAAATATGGCTAAAAATTGGTTTGGATGGAAAACCATTGTTTCCATATTTTTGAAGAGGCATGTCAGTGATTAGAAATCCATTATGGTTTTTAAGTTGAAAATTAGGATATTAAAATAGAGTATGGTAATTAATTGTTTTTAAGAATTCTTAAAGTAGATTTCCCATTATTGTTTTGTGTTATAGAACATGTAAGCCTTAAGTAGTTAGTGTGTAATTTTGGGAAACACATTATAATTTACAACATTTTGAAAACATCATATATGTGCATCTCATTACTTAGGTGATGGTGATGAGTCCCCTTTTCTATAATCCCTAAGGTGCGTATGTACATACATGTCATTTCATAGTTTTTGGTCACTATAGACGGGAATTATCATTCCAATTTGGCACATGACCATGTTTCTCACATGTTAGTATTTCATTTATATATATATATATATATATTCCATTTTTGTAAACAATTTTACATGACTTTAGTGTTTATATAAACTTTTTTATATAAATATGTTTATTTATTCCACTTTTAAATAAATTACATTCTGTAAAGAACCCTTTAATTAAAGGTAAATTCCACCTTTTGAAATATATTTCCATCAATTGAAATGTGATGCATGAATTTATAATGTATGTCCATATTTTATATTATAAATAATGATTTTAAAATATTATTTTCTAAATACCAAACATATTTGTTTTGTAGTTGAAATTACTTTATTGGTTAATTTGATATTGGAAACTATTATGGAAACTTTTGGAGAAATCTTACCGGACTTTGGATCGCAACCTACTTCTGCCTTCAGGTGTTTCTAGATTATCTATTTCTAGTTTCAATTAAGGGAATGTGATCTCTTGGAGGTGGATCTATATGCTGATCCCTAAACTTTGTGTGCTACGACATTAGAGACTTGGTCTATTTTCACTGTTTTGGTTATTTTTTTGTGGTAATTTGGGCTTTATTATCTTTTTGACTTCTGGTATATTAATCATATTGGAGTTTCGTTTGAAATTAATACTATATTATTTCTCTTACATCAATATATTTTGTGATAAAATCATTCCCAATTTTACTTTCTATGATTCCGGGTGCTAGTTATCTACCGATGGGTATCATTAATACCCTTCAGACTATGCAAGTCCATCTTGGTTATTGGGTATCAGGGTACCCAGGTTGGTTTGTGACACTCAAAATTAATGAAAATATTTTCTTAATAAAAGATATCATTATTCCTATTTTGGTTGGTAATCATTTCCATACATGTCAATTCTCTTCAAATGGTTTTATTGATGTTTTTTTATCAAAATATTAATGTTTTTAATAGATCATTTTCACCCTTATAATTCCATTAAGTATTATTAAAAGGAATATTTTTAGTGTTTTTTTGTATATAACACTTCTGTTATATTATTTAAAAAATTGTTGAAAGATTTTATTTTTTTATTTTTTCCACATAGACACATATTCAATTCAACATAGTAATTATTAATTATCATTATTGTGTTACCTGTTTCCGTGGTTTTTTAAATAAAACTATATTTCTATTTGTATGATATTTTTTCATACTTTTAAAAAAATTATGAAATATAGAGTATTTCTTCAAGGGTTTGGAAAAAATATTTAATGGATTTAAAAAGGAGTTTTAGTATCCACACCAACATCATTTATGTAATGATACAATTCACTGGGGATATGTTCATATGATACCATTCCATTCTTTTATCTGTATTCCATATGACGATGATGTTTTTGAATGTTTTTAGGAAACTAATTTCCTTCCAATGGGTTAATTAAGATATGTTGAAATGGTTAATGTTATTATGATCTTATTGAACAATTATTTATGGTTTTCATTATGTGATGGGTTGCCTCATAATTATATATCCTTCCAATGAACTGGTTAGATATTGATATCTTGTGATATTACATGATAGAGAATATAGAGTGAACCAAATCCACTATGGGACCCAGTCCTCTATGATAGTAATGGAAGAGATCTTTGACTAAGTAAATTATGGGAATGGGGGTGAGATCAATCCACTATGGGACTATTTCAACTATTAAATTCATTGTATTGATACTTAAATAGGTAAATTGAGGGTAATATAGAGTGAACCCAATCCCCTAATTTAATCTAGCCACTATGATAGTATTTATAGTGAGCATTGTCAAAGGAAAGGATTTTATATAGTTGTGTGGATTCCCAAAACATATATAATATGATTATTATATGTTATAAATGTTCAATATTGATTATTTATGATTATATACTATTTTTAATATTTTTTGGTTATGATAGAGCCTTATTAGATGAATATTGTTTTATTATCTATTTTATGTTGGTTGTATTTTCATATGTTATGATTATTTTCTCATACCATAGTTCTTATATTACGATAACATATTGTTATGAATTTTTGTATCCCAAGTTTACCATTACAAATCATTTAAGCTCACCCATTCATAGGATTCCATTTCCCCTAGCTTTTAATAGTTGTTTTAGTTTTGTTATGTCTTAGAAGGATGTTGTGTAAGAAGAAATTTTGGGGAGATAATGAATATATATCAAAAAAAATTAGTTTTTAGGTATTTATTTTCGAATGAATCAAATTTCTTATAGTTATTTGGTATGTTATATGGATACATGTTTTGAATATTGATCTAAAATTATAAAATATTTAAACATGTGATTCTTAGGTTTACTCATTTATTATTAGAGTAGGGTTAAATTAATTTTAGAGACTAGTTTACAAGAAATATGAGGATAAAGCATTAGATAAAAAATAATTAATTTAAATTGATATCTAATGAAGATAATGTTTCATTATTTGATAATAATTTTTCATAATTTTTAAAATATAATGTGTTATTATTATAATTATATAACTTCTCACTCAGATTAATGATTCCAGACAGTAACATAATTATTTTCAACTTTAGTCAATGACCAAAACATGGATAAATCATGTTACTAATGATTGTGATAAGAAAGACAAGGATTTTACTAATTACAAACTAAATTGTATAATATAAGGAATGAAAATCATATTTCTATGACCACACAACTCTTTAAAGTTATGAATCATGATTGATATTCCAGTTTACCAATAAAAGGAGCAATGCAACATTGATACATTCATGAGTAAACATCCACCTTCAATTAGTGGGTTCTATTATCCAAAAATCTCTTATAAATGGATAAATACCATGGGAAATATATTTTTCATTCTCCAGTGCTCAGAGCATGAAAATAGTTTGTTGTATATTTTTCATTTTGAAGGTAAATTTTACCAATAGTCAAATATTACTAAGAATATGGTGTAAGAGAAGGATGTTAACTCCATGACATGGGAGGAGTCTAACATGTTAAATTTAATAAGATATTTCCCTCCACCCTTAACATGATTATGGAATGGTAAATCCATGTGATTAATCCAAAGGATGAAGAACCCATCAGTAAATATGTTAAAACATTCACCAAACATGCATCTTATGATAATTGTTTTATCATCTGACCTGAACAAAAAATTGATCGATTATTTAGTAATATAAAACCAATTATCTGAATAGAATTATCATTAAGGGACTACTGTATCTGTGGAGAAATATGTGTACATGTTATAAAGGTAGAAATGAAGAGTGTATAAAATCTATTATTCAAATTATTTTGGTGAAAATAAGAAAAAGATGAAGTCCTTAAGAGATTAAAATAATAAAAATGTTTAAAGAAAGAAAATTAATCATTCTTGATGATGAATGTGTCGAGAGAAAATGGGGGAAATTTATTTTATGGGAATTGTAAATTCTATAAGTTTGTAAAATAAGTCCATTAAGAAAATTAATGTTTAAGTGATGATAAGAGGTCATCCAATTAAATTAATTGACTTAAATCTCAATTGAATGCACCACCCACTCTCGAATTCTATAATTATAATGAGAATATACATCATTATAATAAGTTCCTGAATATAAGGGTTAATGGAAACAATTGGTATTAGAAAACAATTAATCTAAAATATTAATGGAGAGATCATGTAATGAAAAACTCTATAGGGGTTTATGAGAATGATATAGTGAATGGAACACTTTCTATCTACTCTAAAACTATAATCATTATATTTGTTTCACATTTTCCCAATATTCTAAATCTGATAAATTTACAAATGTCATAACATCTACACCCCCATGAATTGATGTTGATTTAGAAGTGAACACACCTAATTGTATGATAATCACATCTCAATCCTAAAACACATATTCGATAGATGTTTGTGGGAATGTGGTTGCTAAAAATAATGCTATTATCCATAAAGTTGAAATTAATATGATTTTTAATATGTATTGGATATCATTATTTTGAGTACGTATTATTTAAAGAGGAATAGAATCCATGTTTTATATTCATAATCAACATATAATCATCTATCACTATGAGTATGAACATGAAATTTCAATGGAAATATAATCATTTTTATGATTATCACGACCTATACAAAATGGGAATTGATCTCAAAGTGCTAGGGAAAAACTGGAGACCAAAGATATGTATTTTTTAAAATCTAGTGATGTACTTACTAAATATTTTCCTTGTCATCCCCTGAATCATAAAGATGAGTTTTTAATAGAATTCATACGTGTTGTTACAAAAATTTTGAAAACATTAAAGAGAATAGACGCAGGTGAGTTGTCTGAATTAAAAAAATCAATACTAGTTGAATCTTGAAAAGAGATTCAAATTCTCTAGTTATTAACCATGGGGTAAACAAATTCTTTTTGATAAGAATAAATACTGGACATTGTATAATTTAATTGATTATTTCAAACATAACAAGATCACAATCAAGAACAAGTATCATATACCCCATATTGAGGACTTTTTAATCAATATTAGAGTGCTCGGTATTTTTCAATGATTTTCCATTGATTTTTAGTTCATCAATTAATGGTTTAAAAGGAATATATACCCAATATATCCTTTCATATGAGGTATAGAGATTAAGAATTTATAATGCTACCATTTTTATTTACATATCTCTGCCCTATCCTCATGGATGTAATGAATAGAATATTTAGAGATTAAGTGATTAGTTTGGGGTTTCATTTATAAATTATATTTTATATTTTTATAGAAAAAATGATGAGAATAAATATCATTAGATTATTATGTTGTAGATCTTTAGGAGGGACAAATTTTAGGACAAATTTTTCATGTGTGAATTATGGCTATAAAAATTATTATTCTAGTGTCACGATATCAGAAGTGTAGGTATATTGATTACCCCATTAATGATATAAGTTATTGAATATGTCCCCAGACCAACCAAATTAAATATTATCCTCATTTGTTTTAAAAATTTCTCAATCATAATCAATTTTTTTGTGATAAAGTTCTCACGTTTATCAAATCTAGTCCCCAAATTTTCTAAAATTGTTGTCATGTTTCATTAGAAAAAATTAGTGTAAATAAAATACCAAATAAAAGATGTAATAATTGGCCTACAAAACTATGTTTTCACTAACCTTTACTAGAGAAGGATTTTATAAAACATTGATTAATAAAGGATTCATTTTCATGATGAATGACATGGTAGTATCATATGAAATTTATCAATTTAAGGTTCATTCGAAAAATTACCCTACTCACGATTTAAATATATATTTAGTATTTTTTTCATTAAAATTTTTTACAAATTAGGTATATAGTGAAATGTGTTATATATATACTAATAATAAAATATTAATGAATATTTTCACACTAAAAGGGTGTAATATTAATTGAATGACATGGTTGGAGTTGATTAATGATTGTGACTATATAATACATTACCACCTTGGTAAGGAGAACAAGGAGGATAATGCTTCGTGTTGAATAGACCATTAAATAATTTCTTTGATGAGGAAAAAAGAAATCCAATACTTCTGTATTGGAAATAGACGGTTCTCTAAATCATAAGGAATGGGGATTGATCATATTATTCTTAGATGGAATGTCAACCATCATTCCAATGAGGATTTTGGAGACCGAAAAAAGTTTGTTTCAATGAAAAAATGAAGTTATTGATTGCTTTACATGTCAAACATGAACATGATGGAATGATAAAATTTTAGAAACAAATCTATGTCCCTTTGATTCAAAACGTTCAGAAAGATTTATTAGTTTAATCACATAGATCACTATTCTCTATTCATATTATAAGAATGAATTTGTATTGAGATATTAAGTGGTATTTTTTTGGGTTAACATCCTGATGAATAGAGTATATACCATGATGCCTATTAAGAAAATAATTTAAGTATTAATGTTAGAAATCTAATAGGGTGATTAAATGTTTACTCATTCCTACATTGAAATTAAAAAATATCACCATCAATTTTTTCATATCACGTCATAATAAATATGATGGTCATAATTCATCTTAGGTTTTTCAATCACCATATAGAATTAATGCATTTTACATCTGTTATATAATATTCCCCTATGATCATAATTCCATTATATACATTAAGTAGGAAATAAGGAAGTTGGTATTACCACATTATATTAAATTTGATCATGATATGCAATATAACTTGATGTTATAGAGTAGTCCTCTGTAATAATTGAATATGAAATTGATATTTAGAACATCATATCAACCTATGATAGATGTTCATTCTGATATTACTATTAGAAGATATAGTGAAATCATTCTCTATGTATTCCAAAGGTGGTTTGGATTAATACATTCCTATTGTTTACTTTTCGTACAAAAATATATATCTCTCAATAATTCATATGTATCAATATGATGACCTCTATAGTAAGATGTTTGGGGCTCCAAACTAATTGTATAAATTTAGAAAATGATATATTTTCAAGATAGATATATCTAAAAAATGAATAAAATGTTATATCATTTTAGTAAAACATCATGGTGGATTAATGTTAATAGAAAAGTTACACTAACAATCATCAGTGAGAAATATAGTTTTAAGATAGTGATAAGTTATTACTTTACATATCACCTTGAAAGAAGGTTGTGATATTTATAATGTTCATAAAGATTAATCCTGGATAATTAATCCCCATAATGATCCTTGTTGAAATCATGTGGTAGCATATCTCTTGGGGAATGCCCTAAATATCTCTAAAGTGCATGATGTGTACCCAATACTAGTTTTGTGGATGTATATAGAAGATCATTTACATGTATCAAACTCATTGGTTGTAACATTGTTTAATTTTTTTTATTATAATGAAAAAATTGTAGAAATTATGGATCCAAGTGATAAAGTAATATGGAGCAGGACTCCTCCTTTTTTAAAGTTATCTAGAAAAATAAAACATTCAAGGAGGAAACTTTGGAAATAGATGATATTTCGAGAAAATGTGTCCCCATTTGTTTTCATAAGTGTAATGAAAATTTAGTTGAAATTCTAATAAAAGGGATATAATGTAACTCCCTGAGCGTTCAAAATATATTTATTATTTAAATAAATTGGAAGTGTTTGATAGATTACATTATTTAGAACACTAGGAATAAATGAACCATGATATAGTATTTAAATATTTAATTTAATAGTTTCCCAAGCCATTTGACCAATGAGTGTGAACATGAATAACTGAATTATTAAATATTCATATAAAATTTTCTGTAATGATAATGTATTAACTAATTCCTAGGAAATAAGCAATTTGGTGTAAATGTTAAAATTATTTAATGTTAAAAGATATATTCTTAAAAAAATTATTTTATTTACATTATGTATCTTTTTTGCTAATGAAAAATGATTTTTATCAAATTTATTAGTAAAAAATAATAACAATTCACAATATGATTATCAATTTATCATAAATGAATAGAATATAATTTGAAAGTAAAAAAGTGTAATTTATTATAAACTAGTATTATGTTCATAATGTATTTTTATATTTGTAAATAAAAAATAACTATTTATGAATTATTTTTAATAAATTTATATGGAATTATTAATTCAAATAAATTAATATTCATTTAGTGGTTGTTAGTTGTGTAAGGATGAGAGGAAATTCGTTTTATGTTTGAAAAATTCATTTTCATTTGAAAATGTTGTTTTTTCATATTTAAATTAGAATTAATTTATGATACTTATAGGAATTTAAACTAATAAATTTTTTTTTTCATATTCAGAATCTACATGTCCAATTTTTTTGTTAAATCCATTTTCCATTTTGGTTAAAATTAATAGTAACTAGGGAAAATTTTAATCAATATAAAAATGGTTAAAAGTGTAAATTAAGGGTTTAAAATGGGAGACAATGTTTAAAATATCACTAAAAATTTGATAAAATTAATCTATTCATTGGATTTATCTCCTACCATCCTTACAAATAAAACTTATTAAATTTTGAGCTAATTTACTTGTTTAATACATGTATAAGTAACTAATGTTTTAAGCCATTAAAAGAATGCCACCCTCCTCACCTGTAAATGGGAACCTCTTCTCTTATCAACTAATGACAGATTAAGAAACATATATCAACAATGATCTACCAAAAATAAGTCATATCTATCCAACCGACAACCTAGTGGGTTTTTTGTGACTAAAAACCCATCTCAAGAAGTCATATGGTGTATAACAAAGGAAGATACCAGAATAAAATATAACTTTGGTTACCTATCTAATTTGAGTTTCATTCAAACTTAACCTACTCGAAATCATTTATAACATCTTGAAAATAATTGAATTTTTAATAGTATTATAAAAAAATACTATTATTTCTATTACAGAACCATTATCTACTTCTTTTTAATAAAATGGTAAATTAAAACATCATGGATGTGTACGTACAGACTACTACCTCCATGAGGTGATAGTAATTAGTATTTCATTATCCACTCTCAGGGAATTTTATATCGACTAAGTTAATGTATATATATTATTGTTATGATATTAAAATGATTATATTAATATATATTATTATATACCATTATTTATTTTTATTTTTTGGGAAGATGAAAAGTCAATAATGCATACAAATGAACCACCATATTCTTTAAGTGATGTAATTTATTTTTCATCATTTCCATATATATATGGTTATGAAAGTATATAAGATGAATAAATATTTTTATAATGGTAAAATTTGGAAAAAGGTTCTAATATCAGTACTGTGAAACTAAACCACATATGGTAAATTGAAAAGTTAACATCGTGAATGATGATTTTGATGAATAATTATTAATAAATTGGTAATTTGAAATTATAAAGGCGTGATATATTATATGATAATATTGATTATGGTTATAGAGTATCTATATGAAGAAAATTAAAATTTATTATACAAGATGATTTAGCACATATGAATAGTGTTGGGATATGTGGTAAGGGTTATATGATCTAATATCACTTTTAATTATTAATATTTTTACTTGAATCTACATTAAGTGAATTATAATATCTCCATATTATAAAAATTATTATCATTAGAATAAATTGGTTATTTATATGGATTTTGAGTATTTATACCCCTTTTTCACTCATTGTTACTCATAAGGGAAAAAATATATTATTAAGAAAATATGAAATTGTTCCTCTTTTCGGTTGGAAATCATTCTATTTCATGTTCATGTTCTTCGAATTTTTTTATAAATTTATTGTTTCGAAATAAATTTTTTAAAAATATCTTTTTTGGAAAAATTTAATTTATATACACCTAATTAAAATTAATCTTTCCATTTTTTGAATGATTAATTATTGACCTTTTTTATAAAATTGTGAAAAAAAATTTAATGTTATTCACTTGACCAAATCTTCATGTGGTAATATCCATGATTAGTTATAAATATTACATTACTTATTTTTATTTCTATTCTTAATGAATACCCTACTTCAAATATTTTTTTTATTTTAAATGTTACCAAAAGAAAATGATACTTTCTATGGGGTTTCAAAGTGTATTTGTAATACTTTTATTTAATACAATTTTCTACAATTTCAACATCTTTTTAAGGAATTTTATGACTCACTAAGAATATATTCATATAAATACATAAAATTCCATTGTATTTATGGCTTATGATGATGATGATGTTTGAAGAATATTTATTATGAAACTCATTTTCTCACATTGGTTAATTAAGAAACAATAAAATTATTAATGATTTTATTATCTTACGGCTCACACATATATGGTATTCATTTTGGGATGAGTTCACTCATTATTATATAGCTCTATAATTCATTGTGTAATGATCAATATCTCAATATATAATATGAAAGGTAATAAGGAGTGACAATTTTAGCCAACCTTCATTTTTATACATTAACATTACTTATATTTGGAAGAATACAAAATTCATTAAACAAATAGAATCCCAAAGACCATATTATCCTATTTCCATGGGAAAAATGAAAACATAAAAACTATAAAATAAGTAAACTACATCATCTCCCACTAGTATCATCATGAAAAGGACTCTTCTTAGACTCATCATACTTGATACATATATTCATAACGCATAGATGGAAACATAAAAATGGGTGAGATCATATACACAATGAGGGTAAATAAGGGAGATATGTAAGTATAAAAATGAGAAGAAGGGTTTTATAATGTGATAATAACATTTTAATATCATACCATGCATATCAATGATCATAAACATAAATCATGGAATAAATATTTCTAGTTCATAAGAAATTAACCATAAGGGGATCAAGAGAACAAGCCCTAAAAACATAACATGGGAGTATGAAATAGAATTTGTGGAATACACATATGAATAAAAAATCTTATGTCAAGGCTATCTAAAAATTCCTTCATAACATGTTGGTCTTATGATAATCACCTATGTACCTACTTTGGGCATGGTCTAATAACCGATGTTCCATCTTATTTTAAGATTAGGATAGAACCCTTGTAACCTTTTATTAGTACTCTTGGGATTCAACCTATGTATGGTCTTATTTTTTTGCTTAGTATAAAACTAATGTACCATCTTAATTCAAGATTTGGGCTACAAACAGTGTACCTACATATTTTTAGGCCCACACTATAA
Source organism: Viscum album (assembly GCA_963277665.1). Taxonomy (NCBI): domain Eukaryota; kingdom Viridiplantae; phylum Streptophyta; class Magnoliopsida; order Santalales; family Viscaceae; genus Viscum; species Viscum album. The sequence goes on from OY728134.1 coordinate 1,408,925,049, forward strand.
CACGTGAACCTTCTTGTTTTTGTTCTTGGGCTACAAAACATGTACCCTTCGAGAATATACACCATTTATCATTATCTAATGCATTGTAGGGAGATATATGTCTGACCCCTAGTATAATAAAATTATACATGTTTCACAATCTGATAAAACATTCATCATAGCGTGAACCACAAAAATAGATGGGTTTCATAAAAATCATATCATAACCTATTAAATGTAAATGGTATCATAATAAATTCATCATAAAATTGACTATAGGGAATATATAGGTATCATAAAAATTTCATCAAAGAATAACCCATGAAAAGAAGCAAGATTAAAAATTATAGAACACATGGTAGATAAACTCGTTTTGTAAACATGATTCCATCATAACATGAACTAGCCAAGAAATAATATGAGTGGAACCTTTTGATATTTTCCTCAGAAAGGCATGAGTAACACCAATAGATGTCATCAAAGATAGAAAATAATTTTTTAATATCTTGGAAAAAAATTTCTGGAGAAAAATACCCTTTCCTATTTGGAAAAATCATTTTAAAATATAAAATTTTTTTAAAACGATTTTCTTGGAAATAAGCTTTAAATCTTATAATGGAATCTTTGAAATCATTTGGAAAAAAAATTCTTTGAAAACTTATTAAAAACATATAAAGTAAAATTTTAAAACCATAAAACAATTTAAAAATCCTTTTTCCTTGAATTTTTTTTTAAATATCATATTTTAAAAAATTGTAACCATTATTTAAAAAAGTGTCGTTGAAATTAATGGCTTGTGCCTTAAATGAAGGAAAATTGAGACCAAACAACTTTACCGATTTGGAAACATTTTAAACACAAACCCCTGAAAAGTAAATAATAAAATAGATATATAAATTAACGTAAATTTGAGGATAGTAATCATATATTATATTAATTGGTAGTATACAGAGAACACAAAATAAAGGCGTGGTTAATAAGGCCTAAATCTCATAGAAATAAAAGTTAGACTAGAAATCCCCTTACCATATGTCTTGAATTTCTTCGTACTCATTTAGAAGTCCTATATAAATATGATTTTATTGTAAATATACCAAATAATTGTATTATTATATATTATATCATATATAATGTTATTATGACATTATAATAATCAGTTATTAACAAATCCATGTAAATGTTACGTTTTAGGTAATAATCACTTTATTTTTATCTTGTTTTTGACTCATTATATTCTTTGTCCTCATACTGATATCATTGTCTACAGAATTTAAACCATGATATAAATATGATATATATTTATTTTATCATTATTTATAGAAATAAATAAAATATAAAAATATTAAACAAAATACACCATTCATGGAGACTTTATGTCGTACGTATGAATGTACATTGTTTCTGTTTTATTGTCGTATTGAATGAAATGGAGTTAATAAAATATATTTATATTTTTATATATATTATAATTCTAGTATAATTTTAATTTCTAATATATCATATAAATTTACCAAAACCATCCTTAATACACTATATTTAATGTGTGAATGAATCACATCACTATGAGGAGGCGGTAATCCACCCTTCCACAAATGAAGTTATCATATTTAAAAAAATTTGGAAATCAAGAAGGTATGATTTATATAATAATTTCTGATCATAAATAAATCATAAATGTAATAAATATCAAGTAAAAACACGGTTTCCACATAATTCCTAACCATGAGATGTGGTAAAAGAAAAATAAAATATATTGTTTCATGAGGTATTAGTTCGATGTACTAAAGAATGATAAGTTTAATACCAACTAGATGGATGTGTATGTAACTGTAGGTAAAACCCATAGAATAATATATATTAGTATATTGAGTATATAGATATTATTATGTAAATACAAATTAATTATATTTGAGGCGGTGGAGAAATAATGTAAAACAAAAGAGCTTGGGGAAGGATATTACCTCTTATTTGAGTAACTCCTCTTTATTTGCAACAAAAAGTTTTTTTATATGGATTCATTCAAAAAGGGAGGATTATAATATTATTTTAGGGATTTTGGGAGATTATTTTATCATAATTTTGTGAGGAAAAGGTCTTGGGAGGTGTAAATAATGGGGATGGGCGAGTAGCATTTTATAATGGAGGAGTGACATTGTTATAAATTATTAAAAATGGAATTCCACAAAAAATTATCCAATGATAAGAGGATCCAATAATAGTACCAATCAAATAAAAGGGATTATAGGGTCTAAATATTGAATTAAATTGTTATTTGATAATTATATAGTTCTTTTAGGGCCTTATGTTTTAATTTTTTATCTTTTTTAGGATAATTGTTCTCTTAACAATTGTAATTATTTTTACTCACTTTCACTAATAATTTTGATCAAATAATATGTTTAACTCATTATAAAATATATATTATTCTTATTTTAAAAAATTTATCCATTATTTTCAAATTATAATCACATAATTTCCAGGAAATATTTTAAATTTAATCACGCAGACAGGTCGTGACATTGGGGTTTTAAGAAAAAAAATTAAACATTTGGAATCTTTTGATTTACAATTTTAATTTGAAATTGGTTCTGATGACCAAAATTTGATTAATTGATGTAAAATTAATCTAATTTCACTTTAAAATAAAATTAAAATATTATTTAACTTCTATCCTGCACATGTAACCTTTGAAGTATTATGGAAGGATCCATTTGTCAGATAGATAAAAATAAATTCTAATAGAGCTTCTAGAAGTAATCTGAGACCTTCTGGATATGGTACTATTTTCAGGAATCATAAAGGGGATGTTTATGGATGTATTAATGGTTCTTGTGGTCTTTCTTCTTCACTTTAGGATGAAATTCTTATCATCACTATTGCAGTAGAGAAAGTCAAGGATTGTGGTTGGAATAATTTATGGTTTGAAAGTGATTTTACTGTGGTCGTCTCTGCCATCATGATGGGTCTCTCTCACTTGTCTGGAATCTCAATAATCGTTGGAGGAATTTCCTGAATACTCTATTTTCCATTAATAACATCATCACTCACATTTACTGGGAATCAAATTCCATTGATAATGGACTTGCAAATAAGGGAATAAATGGAGTTGACTTTCCATAGTTTGATCAGGATCCTAGTGATCTTATCCATTTTCTTAAAAGGGATGGTGAGAAATATTCCATTTTTTGACTTGTGTAAAGTGGCTTTAATTTGTCAATAAAAAATCCTTTCTCTTGGTCAACGTCTCATTTTTTTCCAAAAAAATAATCTAAAAATGAGGTTTTCAAAAAAATTCATAAAATTCACCCTCATCGAAATTTTACACTCTAAATTAAAAAAATATTTTCATTTTTATCAAATTATATTTATATAAGTTTTAAATATTAGTTTTATTCTGTACCACATATGGATATAAAAATTATTTCATTTGAGAAAATATTATTTTCAAACTTGTAATGTCTTTACCAATATTACATATTTTACTATCAATATATTTTATTTAGGTAAAACCATTATAAATAATATTGTTTTTATTACTATTCATATTGCTAATATTAATGGCTAGCTTATAATTATTTCATATAAATTATAATAACAATAAAATGATGTTTCATTGAAACATCGAGTTCTATGTAACGTACGACAAGTCCGCGTTTCTTATAGTTCAAGCTTATCTGGGTGTAGTTGATAATAAATTTTTGATATAGTGTGGAGTGAAACACATTACATCAAATAAAATTAATTTATTAAAAAAAGGGGCACAAAAATTCCAGTTGTTACATTCTACCCTCCTTAAAAAGGATTTCTCCCATGAAATTCGTCATTATGATAAAAATTTGAGGGTATTTACACATCATCATATCCAAAAGTTCCATCATAGCTTCTTCTAACTGGTGATTTCTCAAAAAAAAATTGTCAGGCGAGTGGTCTTATTTCATATAACTTTCTCTTTGTGATCTAGAATTTCCATTGGTTATTCCTCGTAATGAAGATCTGGCTCCAGTTGTATGACGGTTGAGTCTATCACATGTGAAGAGTCTGGTATTTTCTTCCTTAGGAGTGATAAATGGAACACATCATGTTAGTGATAGATATTTGGAGGGGGTTCCAATAGATATTAAATAATATTTATACTATCAAAAATTTTAAATAGACTAATATACATATGGTTAGATTTAATTTCATCTGGAATATCATGACCTTCTTCTAGGGAGAGATTCATAGAAACACATTCTCACATACTTCAAATAATTGATTAAACCAAAATTTATGAGAATAACTTTTCAATCGAATGTGTGCTTCCTTGATATGTTGCAGAATGATATTAACCTTCTTGAACATTTCTTCATCTATTTTAGGTCCCAACAAATTTCATTCTCCAACATCATCCTAGAATGTTGGATATCTCTATTTTTTCCATAAATGGATTCATAAGGAGGAATCTGAATTCTTGGGTGAAAACTATTGTTGTTAGACAAATCTGCTAGAGGAAGGTGTTGATCCCAACCAACCTTGAAATCCAATGAAAAATATTTCTATATATACTAGAAAGTATTAATTTTTCCTCCATGATGAGAATCCATATAAGGATGATAATTAGTTACAAAACTCAATTTTGTCACAACCTTTTTCTAAAGGAATCTCCAGAACATTGAGGTAAAACTTAGATCCCAATCAGATACAATAGAATGTGGTATCCATGCATCATTTCCCATTACTTAATGTATATCCTATCATACTGATATAGAGAGACGTCTTATCTAATTGTGATGAAGTGTGATTACATAGTAAATTGATTTACTAACACCCATATAGCATTGAACCATTTATTTATTGGGGCGTGCAATGAAGAAATACATAGTGATGTTCTAAAATTTATTTTCTGGTATAGATAATAGACAAAATATCCCCTTATGGTTTTGTATTTTCATCCACAACTTATTGGAATACTAAGCACCAAGATACAAAATCAGTGATATCCCTCTCCATTCCATCCCACTAGTTGTATTCCTTCAAGTCTTACCACATCATCATTCTTCCAGAATGAATATAGAACAAAAAACTATGAGCTTCCTCTAACAATTCTTTCTTAATATCTGGTTTGGAAGGAACACATACACTATTCATAAACCTTATAATTCTATTCTAACAAAGGATAAATTTAGTTACATTTCTAACCTTCTTTTACAGCTCTATATCATCCTTATCTACCTATTTGATCTTCACTTGAATAGTTGGATGATCATTCAATTGAGAAATATATGATTTTCCCTTACCTTCAGTATTAATAGGTGCATCCTTTGAAAACAAATAAATATGTCATCTTTTTCTATTATCATTAGGGATAAGTTACAAAGATCCTTTCAACTCAGAGAATCCACCACCTTGTTTACATTTCTTGGATGGTAATGTATTGAGGAGTCATAATATTTTATCTAGTCTAAACATATTCTTTGGCACATGATAAACTCCTTCTATGTGAATAAATATTTCATAATTTTGTGATTGGTATATATATATCACACTTTACTCAACAAAGATAATTCCTCTATATCTTCAATAAAAAAACAAAACATTTATGTCCAAATCCTGAGTTGGGTAATTTTTCTCATGAATCTTCAACTATAGTGAGGCATAATAGATAACCATGTTATTATTCATAAAATCACATTCCAATCCCTTCTTAGGGTATCACTATATATTATGAAACCTTCTCCACACTAGGTTAATGTATGTGTAATATAACTGACCAGTATTATATTTAGTTCCTTAGAGTTTTCCGTGTATTATTCTATCCAAAGGATCATGGAAACCTTCTGAGTTAATATTGTTAGAGGATTATATATTCATGGTAAATTCCCTCAAAAAACATTGATAATATATAGAGAAACCAAAAAAAGCTATAGAAATTAGTCACCGTAGATGGAATAGGCCAACATTATGTAGCTTCTTTCTTTGATGGATCTACTGTTATACCCTCTCTTGAGATTTTGTGACCCAAAGCAGAAACATTTTGCCGTTAAAAATCACACATTGTAAATGTTTCTTATAACTTATCCATCCTTATGTTTATCAGTATAATTCTCAAGTGGTCTTTATTCTATTCCTTTATCATTGAATATATATGGATATAATCTATAAATACTACCAAATATTGATCGAGGTAATATCTAAAGACTATAATCATCAAATACTTGAAGATAGCTGGGGAATTAGTAACACCAAAATGAATCACAATATATTCAAAGATTACATACCTTGTATATAATGTCGTCTTAGGTATATCTTATTTATTGAACCTCAATTGATGATATCCAGAATAAAGGTCAATTTGGGATATGAATTCAGCTTCACACATTTGATCAAACATGTCATCAATATGGGGAATATGATACTTGTTCTTGATTGTGATATTGTTCTTGATTGTGATATTGTTCAACTACTGATAATCGGTGCATAGTCACATTGATCCTTCATTATTATTTCATAAACAGAACATGTGCACCCCAAGGTGACACACTTGGATGAATGGGACCCCTATCAAGGTTTTTATAGTGTTTCTTCTTCAATTACTACAAATCAATTGTTTTAATTCTATAAGGAGTCTTTGAAATTGGTGTGGAACCAGGTGTGAGTTCTATTGGGAACTCAACATCATATTTGGGTGTAAGGCTATGAAATTATTCAAGGAACACATCCAAAAATCACATAAAATAAAAATATCATTGATTTCTAGTTTCTCCTTAACCATTGGAGTCAAACCCACCTTCTAAATGCTAATTAAGACCCTTGAAATCGATTTAATCTCCATAGGATGTTCATACTTGTCATCACATTGATAGATGGTCTTAGGTTGTTTTGAAAGATTAGACATAAATTTATTTCTTTATAAATTTATGTGGTATTTATGTATAGAAATTCAATCCATGAAAATTATGATATAAAATTAAATGAGGGGAAGAATAACAAAATTTTCAAGAAGTGCATTCCCAAAAATGTCAAACAGAGAGGAATCATAGACATGAGATGCAATCATGGTAAAATTAGGGGTTCATAATGCTAATTCCATATCGAATCACTTGTGTGGAATATTAATACGATTATAAAATTATTTATATATTATATATTAGGTATATCTAGAATAAAGTAATACATTAGCTTTTATATTGTTTCCGGTAAGTTTACCTTTCACCATGTCCATATCGCACCCCTCATCAGAAACAACAATCGCAAGAGATCTCCCCTTGTCCCTAGATTTAAAAGGGTGATGATTCTGGTCATCATCAACATCCTTGGGGTCTGAGAATTTGTTAGTATAATTCCGATACCCCTTACACTTAAAATACTAAAGTTTTGGAGACGCATTTTGTGAAGCTTTACCTCTATTTGCATCATTGGCCAATTTCCTCCAATCAATACAACAATAAATTTCTTGATGATGTTCCCTTCTAGTCATAAAATACATATTATACCCCATAATACAATTCCCTCTATGTTTATTTGGACATGTATAGTGTATAGAAATGAGCATCTTCTTTCTCTCCATTGTTTTTAGATGTCCCTTTGAACTCCAACCTGATTTTTTTGTTAAAACTATGAGACTAACACGTAACTCCAACCTCCATTTCAAAATTGATTACACAAGGAACAATATCTTCATAGATACTATAGTATGTTATAGAAAACACCCATCTAAGACATATATTTAGTCCATTAAGAACCTATCAACTTTACCTTTGGGTTCTATGATTATACCGTAACCATACCTCATAATTCTTATGAAATTATTCTCATGGATATCAATGGATTAATAATACTTTTTATTAAACTCAAGGAACAACTTTTCCATATTCTTAAAAAAATTAGGAAAGTAGTTATTGAAGAATATATTCTTGAACTCATCCCAATCCATGAATTTAACTTCACCATTCTTTATTTTATTCTTGATTAGAGACCACCACAAGTCGGTTTCACATTTTAACAAACAAATAGCCGTAATGACTTTTTCATTTTCCAAACACTGGATAATATAGAATTTCTTTCTAGTGGTAGTGATCTAGTGTCCATAAACTATTGGACCACACTACTGATTGAAAGAAGGTGTAAATTTCCTCATGAAGGACTTAAGAGAACAATGTTCCTTTATTTGATCATTTCGAATTATAGCATGATTCTTTTCTTTTGAAAATTTCACCATCATAGCAACAATGTTTCATATTCTAGTGCCCATTGCATTTAATTTCTTAGGAATACTATCATTGCATTTTCCTTCACAATCACCATTATTGTGGTTTCTTCATGTTCCAAATATTGAGTAAATCAAAAAAAGGTCTATTAAATAGTTATCATAGCGAGAAACCACATTTTCACAAATCATTACTTATAAGATGTCTAAATTATGACACCTCCTTTAATATATGACTCCCTAGGTTTATCCTTATTTATTTATATTAAACTTATTTTTAAATCCTTAAATATGGTTCATGATGAGTTTGTGAATTTCCAAAGAATATACCCTAAGAGTGTCAGAACATGTGTGTAGTAAGGATGGATTTTGTGTACCAGGATATGCTCATGTCTGGCCCGACTCACCTTGTCAAAGTTGTCACTCCTAGGTATATTTGTGCCTAAACCAAATTCACATGTAGTATCTGGAGAGGGATTTAGTTCTAACAAACCACCAAATCTATCCTTTACCAAAATTACATTAAATTTTCATATCCATAGAACTACTGTTATACATTTCATTAGTATTCTCACTATGGTGTTCTCATACTAGTTTCCAAAGGATAACTAAAATTGTTATCTGATAACAACTATAGAGACCATCACTTTTAATATATTAAAATTACAAATCTTTGGCAGAATACTTAAAACATATTAGCCTATTTCCTTTCAAAATATGGATATATAATCACTAGTAAATAAGTGAGATACATTATCTATCACTAGGTTTTTTGTTAATAGAACCTTTTTTAACACATCATACTTAATACATATCTTCATAACATGGAGAAGAATAAATAAAATGGGGTGATATTAGATGCTCATTAAGGGTAATATAGGGAGATATTAAATAATTAACATCAGTATAAGATAATAATAATGTGACCATAACATTAGAATATCATAACGTAAATAAAAAAGATTATAAAAAACAATCATGGCATAAATATTGGATCTTCACAAGACTCGAATCAAAAGGGGATGAAGAGAATAATCCATGATGGAATAACAAAGGATTTTGAAATATAATTTTTGGCATAAACATAACTATAAAAAATCTTCTGTAATGGATACCTACCGAAACCATTATAACATTTTGGGCTATGTCAAATCACTAATGTAACAATTTTTATCTTCAGCTAACAACCATTGTACCCTCTTATTTTCAAGTATGGGCAAAAACCTTTGTACCCAATTATTTTCAGGCATGAGATACAATGAATGTACCCAATTATTTTTGGGCTTGGGATACGTCCCATTTACCCTATTTCTTTCAGGATTGGGATACAACCTCTGTACTTTCTTTTTTTCAATCATGGGCTACAACACGTGTACATTATTGTTTTTTTCTTGGGCTACAACCTATGTACCCTTGAGCTCATATACCATTTATCATTACCAAATAAATTAGAGTGAGAAATAGGTACCACTTGTCACATAATAAAAACATACATACATGTTCCACAAGAAAATAAAACATACATAATAACATGACCCATATAAATAGGTGTTCTCATAAAATTCATATAATTACACATGAAATTATTTGGGTATGATAAAAATTTTGTCATATCATTACTTAAGGAAAATAAATAGGTACGCTAATAATTTCATTAGATTATAATGCATAAAATTATTTGGGTTTCAAAAGTATATAACTAGTGAAAGAGAAATAGGTTTCATAAACACCATTTCATTAAAAAATAATGAATTTAATAATAAATATAAATAGTACCTTATGATCATTTCTCCAGAAAGGCATGAGTAACACCCAAAGATGTCATCTTAGATTGAAAAATAATTTTGAAATATATTTAAAAAAATTTCTTTATGAAAATATAGTTTATTATTTGGAAAATTGTATTTAAAACATAAAACCTTTTGAAAACCCATTTTATGAAAATAAACATGAAAAATTATAAAGGAAGATTTGAATAAAATCTAAAAACCATTTCATTTAAAACACATTGAAAAAATAAAAAGGCTTATTTGAAAACCACAATGGACATTAAAAATCCATTTTAATTGTAAATGTTCTTAAAATATCATCATTACAATCAATTTTTAGAACCTTTTTGAAAACAAGGTTTCTGTAATTCTTAGATTGTGTCTCAAAGAAGGAAAATTAAAAAAAATACCGTACTGATTTGGAAAAATTTGAAACATAAACCCCATTAAAGTGAGATCATCGTATGGATATATAAATTCACATAAATTTATGTAGAGTATTAATGGAATATATTCATGTGTATTATATACACCAAACAAAATATACTTGTGGTTAATAATGTTTAAATCTCATAGAAATAAAATTGAGACTAGAAATCCAATTATGTTATGTCTTGAATCATTTCGTACTCATTAAAATGTCATGTTTAGATATAAGTTAATTATAAATCTATAATAGAACCATATTATTATATATATAATAACATATATGATTTCATTATGACATTATATTAACCAATCATTAATAACTCTACAATACTTTTACAATTTTTGGAATAATTAAATTTTTTTCTCTTGTTTTTGATTTGTTATATCATTGGTCCTCATACTTATATCATGATATAGAGCATTAAAAAAATTATATAAATATCATATATTTTTATTATATAATTATTTATTTTAATATATAAAATATATGAATATTAAATGAAATACAACATTCAAGGAGACGGTAGGTCGAACATACGCAAGAACACTATTTCCTTTTTATTATCGAATTGGAAGAAAGAATGTAAATGAAATATACATATATATATATATATATATGTATATATAATATCATTAAAGTATAATTATTATGTCTTATATATCATATACATTTACAAAATCCATACTTAATACATTCAATGTAATGTGTGACTGAATCACATTGATTTGAGGAGGCGGTAGTCCACACTTCCACAAACGAAGTTATCATTTTTACAAAAAATGAAAAGCATGAAAATATTGTTTATATGATAATTAATAAAGAATAAATAAATCATAAATAAATCATAAATATCATATATATCATGTAAAAATAGAGTTTCCATCAAAATTCCCAACCATGATTTGTGTAATGGAAAAAACATTGTTTCGTGAGGCTGTAGTTCTCCACACACAAGAATGGTAAGTTCGTTACACATTAAATGGATGTTTGTGTATGTGTGGTTAAAAACAATATAATAAAAAATTATAATATTTAGGATACTGAGGTTACTATTTAATATTGTAATAAGAATATTTTAGGTGGTGTAGTATAATAATAAAACAACACATCTTGAGGAAGGATATTACCTCTTCTTTGGGTAACTCATATTGGTTTGAAACAAAGAACATCCTTGGACTACTTTATGACAAGCTGGATGACTAAAATATAGTTTAAGAACCTTATTTTTGCTATAAAAGACTTTGGAATATTCTTGATGTTATTCCAGAGTAGTGCCTTCACAAGGCGTGTGATTCCGAGCCTCGGTGTGGCCGGAATTAAATTTTCAGTGTGTTAACACTGGGCACATAAAATAAAAGGGATAACTCCTAAATGGTAATTCGGATCCTAAATCTGAGAGTACTTATGGGTCCTAAATGGGTTGTTTACCTTAGGAACGACATAGAACATGTCAGTGCGGGACGTTGCGACCCCTCGCCCGTTACCTGAACGTTAAACAGATAAATAAAATAATTAATTTATTCGTTTAATGGTTAAACTCATGTATCACATAAACAGTTTCTTGGGTGGGAAAACTGAGCGCACCTTTGAGTCCAGAACGTGCCATTTAAACTAGGAGGGCTGTAATTTTCATGGGCGCGGGCCTTCTTGAAAAATGTCAACAGGGGCATTTTTGTAATTTAGCGGCTTCAGACGCTAAATTTTATAACCTTTGAACGGGGCCTCAGATTAAATTTACGAGAGATCCATTGTGCTCGGGGGTGGTTTTTACCCTAGGGGAGGCTTAACCTTGACCCCATTGTGAGGTTCATATGCAGGTCTTCAGGAGGGTTTTAAAAAAATTAACAAAATGTTAATTAATTTTCTTTATTTAAACCCTTACACGCCTCCCCTCATCCCCTTGTTCTTCCTCTGGAGAAAGGATCTCTCAACCAAAGAGACCTCCACCTTTTTCAAGCTCAATCCCTCCACCGCCTCTCCAAGGTGTTGCAGCTTCTGGCGGATCGTCGTGAAGCATTGGGCTACGCTCAAGAGGTAGGATCTTGTGTTTACTTTTTTTTAAATTCTCGCACCAACATTAATCTCAATTTTTAGAGTCGAATAGATGTTTTTATTGTCGAGCAAAGACCCTGGTTGCATATTATATGTTCTGATCTTTCTGATGCATCTTTCAGATTTAAAATCTGAGTCTTGAGGCGTCTACAGCGGTCCGGCAATGATTGGAGGTTGTTTGGTGTTTTTGCAGCGGCTTTCCGGGTGGCGGCGAGGCAGGGGTCCAGGCAGAGGCGTCCTTCGGCTTCTTGGAAGTGGAGGTCGGCGTGGGATTCAGGACGGTGGCAGCAGGCGGTGTGGGCTCTGGGATCCATGCGGAGGCGGCGGCCACCCAGGCAGTGTGGCAAGATGAAGCCGCCGGTGCGGGGCGCGACCGAAGGTCGCGGCGTGCGACTCCGAGGGGGACAAAGACCCGCCCTCGGTGGGTCTTCACATAGCAAGATGACTGGCCATGAGGGCTGGTCTTCGGGTGGACTTCTAGGCACTGCCAGGCCGCATGGCTGGGCCGGGCTGCATGGCACGGGCAAGCCCAGGCAGGGCGGACCGGTCGGTCCGGCCCAAGGGGAATTCGTCCCCACGACTTCGGACACCTATAACATTCTCTACGGGTGTCCGTTTTGCGTTCTGTCTATGGTAGTGTAATCCTAGGCTCGAGACGAAGGTTTTGAGATGGTTTTGGAAATTTATAATTTCCGAGACAGGGGCTCGGTGACACAAAACGTCCGCTAAATACTATTTAGCGCACTGTCGAGATTTTGTTTCGGATGGAACGAGCGCGTCTGGAGTCTTATTTGGGCGCAGTTAAAGTCGTTGAGACCCTAGAGTCGAGACGAATATTTCCAAGGGGTTTGCAGGTGTTGAAACCAGAGTAGAAACGTGGGCCTCACGCCCCTTCTTTTAAGCTGCGAGCAGTGTTTAGCAAATTTTTCAACGGACGTCCGTTCAGGGCATGCGAGCAGTCAATTCTGGGTGTTTTTTCATAGGGCATTGCAATGGCGCAATCTGCCTGCTTTAAATCTGCACGGTGGTACGGGCCCCATGAGGGCCGTTTTGGGAGTTGGCGGTGATTTCTATCTTTAACATCAGGTGTCCGTTTTGGTTTAGTGGATGGTCAATCTTGTGTACTTTTTCGATAGGATCGTAACGGTGTGATCCGTTCATTGGGTTTTGGGACCGAGATGCGGGTCCCACGAAGCACAGCTCGTGTGTGGTACGACAAAATGCATCTTTTTCTCTGGATATCTGTTGCACTCAAGTGAGCAGTAAATTTGATGTGTCTTTATGAGGAGATCGCAATGGTGCAATGTGCCAGACTGTTTTCGGGACCGAGGCTTGGGACCACGGGACACTGTTCGGGCGTAAAGCGGTGTTGGCGACTTTTCCATCGGATATCCATTGGAGGTGAGTAAATAGTCTATCTTGCATGTTTTTCAGCAAGGATTACATTGTTATGATCTGTTTGGATGTACAAAAATGCATTCGAGATCTCATTAAATGTGGAAGCATGGAAGGTGCTCTGGTGGCGGTTCTTCTTACTGTATTTGGAAGGGAACCCTTGGCGTGTGATCACGTTCACTCCCGTGTGAGTGAAGTTGATGTTTGATGAGATGTGGTTGGCCGTGCTAGGGCCGTGGAGGAAGTAGGTCATCAAAATTGTGTTTTCACCCTTTATGTTGTCATTGGGTGTCGTGTGCACGATAGCCTTGGGCTGGCAATGTGACATACTCCGAGAGTATACGGGAATGCGTGGAGTATATGTTGTAGTTTTTATTTGAGAATGTCTGTTTGATTGTTTTGGAGATGAGTTTGGGCCACACGTCGTGTGGGACCCATGTGTGCGCTGTGTAATTATTTATGTACCTTTGAACTCTTGTGGCATAGGGGGTCCTCCTGTTCTTGATGGTTTCAACCAGTAGGGTTGAGTGGGTTTCCCTAGTTCTGTTCTTGATGGTTTGACTATCAGTGTTGTTTTGGTTCCCCTGTTCTTTCAACATAGGGGTTTTTCAGTGTTGGGTCCCTTTCACCAGACTATGACATCTTTTACGACTATGTGAATTTGTATAGTGTGGGTGTGCTCCCACTTTCTGGAGTGAGTTTTCTCGGACCTCTTCAAAAGTAGACTCAACGGATTGGAGCATGTATCACCCCACGAGGCCCAGGGAGATGCTCATGTCCCTTCGTGTTCCTTGGTAGGGTTCTTTGGGTATCAGTGTGACCAACACATTATGACGGCACCGATCCTCTACCTAGGAGGCTGTTTCCAGTTGGATACAGAGCCCCCAGTGAGCCCTGTACGCATACTCCCTAGCTGTGTATAGAGATCATATCTTCCTTCTATGATCTATCGTGACATGTTTCCCACTATGTGTTCTGGTTAACAGTGGTGTACCATCCAGTAGGGATGGCCAGTGCAGCACCATCCAGTAGGGATGTCTAGTGAGGTACCATCCAGAAGGGATGGCCAGTGGTGTACAATCAAGCAGGGATGTCTAGTGAGGTACCATCCACTAGGGATGGCTAGTGCGGTACCATCCAGCAGGGATGACAAGTGTAGATCCGGGTCTCCCACTAGAGGATTACCCTTTCGCAGGGGTGGGCAGTGGGAACCTATCAACTTTTAGAATACCTCTCGAATGTGTGACAGTGACGAGGAGTGGCTTGATGCTCCCCCAGAACACTCAAGTATGAGGGGAGATTTCGCCAACAAGACGTGTCCTTGTGACGCGATATAAAACAGTTTGGGTGAGTCAGTGCCGCCCAAAGGGGATAGTGTCAAATTGCGGTGATTTAAGCCCCATGTCTTGTAGTTCGGGGCAAACTTGTGGGACGCTGGGCATTGATGGTGTTTACTTCTAGGACTGTTGGCTACTCACTTTCTAGGGCTGATATACGGTACAGAGATCCCCTTATGATATTGTTTGTGTTTCTTGAGAGAGCATATATATATTCATACCCTGTTCTGGTACCCACTCCTTGGGTTTTGGCTACTCTCCTTCCAAGAGAGGTGATGACGTGCGGGTTATGCCATGTTCTTTTCATGTCTATCTTCTCGTGGTTGGATGGGTCTACTCTCCCGCTATAGGTAGCGAAGACTCGATGAGAAGTTGATCTTCTCACCGTTTCTATCTCCTTCTGTTTGGACGAGTCTACTTCCTTCCTCTTGTTGGGTTGAGATGTACTGTTTACTTCACTCTCTCTATTGTACTCCTATACTATTCCCTGTTGGATCTACTGCTCACTCTTAGGTACCTTCTTTTTTGATCCCTCGATCCTTCGGGGCATCCTACTGATTATTTTTATACTCACCCATTCTTGGGCTTTTCCCGCACTTGGTGTGCCCTTGCAAACGACAGACAGGTTGGTCGTGACTTCAGTGGAGCTTCGGAGTTCGGGAGCATGGACCGTGTGTGGTGGTTGTAGTTGAGTTACAGGTGTGGGAATTGTTGGATCTGAATCTACGGATTACACACAAGAGGGGGGTGAATTGTGTCTTTTCAAAATTATTACAATCTCTTCAATTTAGACAAATTCTGTCCACTATGCTTTAGCACGATTAAATATGCAGCGGAAAAAGTAAAAGCATGAACACACGGATGTATAGTGGTTCGGGGAACAGAAGGCCCCTAGTCCACTCCACCAACGCTCAAATCCACGAGCTTGGCGATTTTCACTATCTGGTCCTCGTTTCCACAGACCTGTTCACAACTGAGTACAGGCAGTTGACACCTTTACAAGTTTCAGGCAAACACAGCCTTCCTGGTTCAAACACGAACCCACACAGCATAGAACGAGAAGCTGATCACTCAAAAATAAAAAGGGTTTCGATAAAGAAAACACTTCTCCAGTTGTTCTTCACAATTGCAACAGAATGCAATTGACAGTAGATAGATCGTCGTCTTCAGAAAATAAAGATCTGTAATCAAAACAGTTCTGAGTCGATCCAGTTGTAATAGATATTACAAGAAACTTCACAACTTCAGCAGCAGTAGATTCACAACAGATAGTCGATGTAGAACACGTGAATCTGCTATCAAGATCTTCCTTCGGTAATAAAGGTTTTACACTTCTTCTCGATCACCAGAAAAGAACGCCTTTACACAGTCTCTGTTTCTTGCTCGTTAAAAGATCAATCTGTATATTTCATACACTTTCCTGTGTATATATATATCCGAAGTTTCCAAGATAGAACATATATATTCAAATCTGAGAAAATCTTTCGCATAAATAGATCCAAAAAAATCTCCTTTAGATTCGCGATATTAAAAAGAAATAACAGAGCCGTTGTAACTTCCCTGAAGAATCGGAATAAAAAGCTCTGTTTAAATCAATCATTAATCCGTTGAAAATCGTCTTTGATTCCGTCAAAGTCGTACTTAAGAATCGGCTCAAAATCCGCTTAATAAACCGCCTGTTTGACCAATGTAAAAGGAAATATCGTCTGTCAAAAATATCCCGACGCCAAACGTAGGGTTGATGACGTGGCTCCAAACGTAGGGTTCACAAACGTAAGGTTCACAACGTAAGGTTCACAAACATATTTTCTCTTCAGCATTCAAACGTAGGGTTGATCATCCATACTTTGTCTTGCTTCAACTCTCCAAAGAACGTACGGTTGATTATAAAAGTAAGGTTGATGATCCATACTTTTGAGAAACAAACTCAACACTGAAAACTAACGTACGGTTTCTCTTCCATACTTGTCTAACAACAAAAACGTAAGGTTCCTTCCAAACGTAATGTTCTTCTTCCATACTTTTCAACAATGTAAGGTTCATTAACCATACGTTTCAAAATAACGTAAGGTTCCTTAACCATACGTTTCTTTTAACATAAAAAGTAAACTTTTCATCCATACGTTATGTTCATCAACGTAGGGTATGAACAGTGATTCCAGTACGCGCTAAAACTGATCTCGCACTACAGTGATTCCAGAACGCGCTAAAATTGATCTTGCGCTACAGTGATTCCATAACGCGCTAAAATTGATCTCGGAATAAAATAAATTCCTGCAAAATACTCAACGAAATAATTAGTAAATAATTAAGGGTATTTGTGAGCATCAAAATCATCATAAAGAGATAGAGTATTATTTAAAATAATCTCCCCCTTTAAAAAACATTATTTTGAATTGTTTGAAAACAATACATTGCTCAACAATCTCCCCCTTTTTGATGATCACAAAACCCATAAAAATAATAGAACTAATTTAATTGCAATCTTTATTGAAAAATTAGTTTTATAAAATTTTAGAATTTTGAAAGGATTAAAACAATATTTAACTATAATAAAATTTCTCCCCCATAAAAATAATTTTTCAGCTAAAAATAGATAAAAGATAAATATCGTATATATCCAAATTCTCCCATATATCCAAATTTCTTCATAGGAAACAAATGAATTTAAATGTTGTGTTTATCCAAATTCTCCCCCTTTTTGTGATATCAAAAAGAATGAAAAATTATGGATTTGAACACATTCAATATTGCACTGAATTATAAATAAATGATATAATTAACTGTGTATGAATAAGTGAATTTGGTATACTGGCTAACTCAATCATAAATCAATAAACAACAAAACAAAAAAAAGAAAAGAATTTTCATTCACAAGCTGTTATATATAAACGATTGTGATATACAGAGGAATCAAGGTTCATAGATAAGACAGGGAAAAAGGTGTTTATTTCCTTTGAATCGCGGTCTTTATCTCTGTAAACTGTTCCCTGAGCCTCTTCATCATCCCATCTCCTAAATTGATGATAAGATCTCTGTTCTCTTGAGTCATATGAATATCTTCAATCAAATTAACTCTGAAAAACTCATGCATTCTTTCTTCTTTTTCAACAAAAAGAGCCAGTTTTTCTGATAACTGATTCAAAAGAATCCTAATCGGTTGCTCTCCAGATGTCAACTGATCCACTAAAAATTTCTGATTATCTAGCAAAACTGATAAAGGGGCACTATTACACTGAAGATCGTGTAATCTGTCACTCATATTGCTCAGTGCTCCAGTAATTGCTTGAAATCTCCGAATCAAATCAGGTGAAGAGCCTGATCCACTAACAGCACTGTTTGCAACAAACTCAAATTTATTCTCCATGTAAATCTTCAACTCAGATAAATCATCTTTCTTTACCATCTCTGATTTTAACTGATCAATAGCATGCAGCATATCAGTCTTAAACAAATCTACTTCCTGTCTTGAAACAGTACATTCTTTCAGCTTCTGAAACTTCAACTGCTCTAAGTTCAGAGAATTTCTGAGACTAACATTCTCAGATTCTAACTAAGAGATACGCTTGTACAACTCAACAACTTCTTCTTTTCTCGAATCAGGGGCACCCTGTGCTCGATTCTCATGTCCAGAATTAGGTTGATGAAGCAGGGCAAGTGGTAAAGAATCTGCATCCGACTGTTCTTTGTCCTTGTCCTGACAAGGTTGATCCACTGAACTATCTTTTGAAGCCTGAAACTCTTCCACTGAATAATCTTCTTGAAGTACCTCTGTATTAGCTTCAGAAGTATGTTCATCACGAACAGTAGTCTCTCTGACTTCTACTGATTGGTCAAGAACAATATTTTCATGCAAATCTTGAGGTCCGGCCACTTCTTCACCAGGCACTGCCTCCATAAGTTGTTCTTGTTGAATTACTTTTTCAACAGCCACAGCAGCAGATTGAGGTTCTTTTTGAGTTTCTGTTTGAGCTACTGGTTCCTCTATCGGTGCAGTCTGCTCCACAACAGCTTCTCTCACAAATAAATAAGATAACGGTTCAGAGGATTTCAAGGCAGGAGAGATAATTTCTTCATCAATTGACCTCTTCCTTCTAGATTGAAGTCCTTCTTGACTTCTCTCTTCCTTAACTTCCTCCATCTCAAAACGAATTCTCCTTGCCACTGTACTAACTCTTGATTCTGCTTGTCCCTCCTTGGACTTAGCCGGTTGAGCCTGAGCACTCTCCGAGTTTTCCTCAGCTCCAACAGGTAAGAGTTTTCCTTTAATTGTGCTCCAGAAGTATCCTACTTTCCTCAAAGTTCCAGCATTAAAAACATTACTGTGGTGACATTTCACCCCAGCATCTACCAATCTGATCATTCCTCTTTTAAACAAAAACAAAGAAATGAACCTTCCATAAGGGAAAAAGGTCATTCTTGCTTCACTCTGACAGCAGTAACTCAGATATCTTATCATAAACCGAGGAAAATTAAACTTAATATCACACATCAGAAGATACATTATGTACATGTCCGGGTATAGGATTTTCTCCATCTCAGCCATTCTTGGTGCTAAACCAGTCTGAACAAATTTTACCAAAATTTTCTGATCGGGCTCCAAATCCTTAATAAACATCTTCTTTATCACTCTGGTTCCAAACAGAAAAGACATAATGTCTTCAGACTTATGTACAGAATCTCCAATATTCCGTAAATCGAAATTAAAAACTCCTTCATGAGGGCAGTTAAGAATTTGACTTATCTCTACAGATGATATTGAAAATTCCTTATCCTCTATTTGAGCCAATAAACTATCCTCCGTATCTCCAAGGCTAAACTGAACAGTTCTAAAGAAATGTCTCATTTCTGCCTCATATAGAAACTCAGAATTTGCACTATTAAAAGCTTGCTCAAGGCTTTGAAACGACAACGCTTGCTTCAACAGTAAATTAGTTTCAAATAGCCACTCTAAATCTATGACTTTACCTTGCAGTATTTTCCGACCTACTACCTTAGGTTTCTTTGCAGCACTGCTCTCGGCTTCATCTGGACGCTTAGTCTTTGCCATTCCAACAACGATTTCTGAAGGTTCGTAAGTTTAGGGTTTGAAGATTCAGAAAAGGGTTTTGGAGCATATGTGCGGTTTTAGGTTGTCGAAAGGGTTTCCGAAAAAGGTGAAGCAGTTTAGAAGGTGAAACGGTTCTGACAGCCTTGATTCCCGTGTAATCACTAATCATTACTTTTATTTAAAACAAAATAAAATTACTTATAGCGGGAAACAGAAATTAAGCAGAATTCGAAAACAGAATAAGATTAAAAAAAACTATTTAAAATTAAATAAACCTAACTCCCCCTTAATAAATTCAAACCTTGCCGTGGGAAGTGGTTTAGTAAAAATATCTGCTAATTGATTTTCTGTATTTACAAATTCTAAAAATATATTCTTTTTAAATACATGATCTCTTAAAAAGTGATGTCTTATATCAATGTGCTTAGTTCTAGAATGACTAATAGGATTTTTTGAAATATTAATTGCACTAGTATTATCACATAAAATAGGTGTATTATTGAAATTTAATCCAAAGTCCATAAGAGTGTTTTTCATCCACAACACCTGTGCACAGCAACTACCTGCAGACACATATTCTGCCTCGGCTGTTGACAGGGAAACTGAGTGTTGTTTCTTACTAGACCATGATACTAAAGATTTCCCTAAAAAGTGACATGTTCCTGAAGTACTCTTCCTATCTAATCTACAGCTTCCAAAGTCAGCATCTGAATATGAAATTAAATTAAAATCAGAGGTTTTTGGATAAAGCAGAGATTGATAAATAGTACCTTTTAAATATCTAAAAATTCTTTTAACAGCAGTTAAATGGGATTCTTTGGGATTTTATTGAAATCGAGCACAAAGACATACTGAATACATTATATCTGGTCTACTAGCAGTAAGATATAACAAACTACCAATCATACCTCTATATAACTTGTTGTCCACTGATTTTCCAGTTTCATCCAAATCAAGTTTTATATTAGTACACATAGGAGTTGTAAATGGCTTGCTGTTTTCAAGTCCAAATTTCTTAAGTAAATCAGTAATGTATTTGCATTGATTTAAAACATTTCCAAAATCTTTTTGAAATATTTGAAGACCCAAAAAGAAATTTAATTCTCCCATCATACTCATTTCAAATTCTTTTTGCATTAATTCTGAAAATTCATGACAAAGAATTTTATTGGTTGATCCAAAAATTACATCATCAACATAAATTTGAACCAACAAAACATTATTTTTTACAGTTTTCTTAAAGAGTGTTGGATCTGCCAGTCCAACAGTAAAATCATTTTTCAAAAGAAAAGAACTTAGTCTTTCATACCAAGCTCTAGGTGCTTGTTTAAGGCCATAAAGAGCTTTAGTAAGTTTGAAAACAGAATCTGGTTTTTGAGAATTTTCAAAACCAGGAGGTTGCTCAACATAAACTTCCTCCATTAAATAACCATTTAAAAAGGCAGATTTAACATCCATCTGAAATAATTTAAAATTCATATAAGATGCATAGGCTAAAAGGATTCTAATGGCTTCTAACCTGGCTACAGGTGCAAAGGTATCATCATAATCTATTCCTTCTTCTTGATTATATCCTTTAGCTACTAATCTTGCTTTATTTCTAGTTATTATCCCTTGATCATCCTTTTTATTCCTAAAGACCCATTTAGTTCCTATTACTGGATAATCATGTGGTCTTTCAACTAATTCCCAAACCTTATTTCTCTTGAACTGGTTCAATTCATCCTGCATTTCTATTACCCAGCTCTCATCATCTAAGGCTTCTTCTATGGTCTTAGGTTATTATTGGGATAGGAAAGCAGAGAATTCAACTATGTTTCCAAGGTTTCTTCTAGTTTGAATACCAGTCTCTAAGTCACCTATCACAGATTCTAAAGGGTGATTCTTTAAGGTTCTAGACTGTCTAGGCATTACATTCATGGGTTCTTCAGTGTCATGTTCTTCTGAACTGGAATGAATTTCTTTTATATCATTTTCAAAATCATTCTTTAAATTCTCAAGTCTCATGTTTTCATTAGAATCAGGTTCATCTATTTGTTCTATCCTTTTCTCAAAAGGATCAGATTCATCAAATTTCACATGAACTGATTCTTCAACAATCCTTGACTTTTTATTATAGACTCTATAAGCTTTGGAGGTTGCAGAATATCCTAAGAAAATACCTTTATCAGATTTTGGATCAAATTTACCAAGATTATCTTTGGTATTCAAGATGTAAACCTTACATCCAAAAACTTTAAAGTAATTTACTTTAGGTTTTCTGTTATTCCATAGTTCATAGGGTGTCTTTTTCAAAATAGGTCTTATTAAAATTCTATTCATTATATAACAAGCTGTATTAACAGCTTCTGCCCAGAAATATATAGGTAGGCTATATTCATTTAACATAGTTCTAGCCATTTCTTGAATAGTTCTATTTCTTCTTTCTACAATCCCATTCTGTTGAGGTGTTCTTGGAGCAGAGAAGGTGTGTTTAATACCCATGTTTGAGCAAAAGGAATTAAATTCCTGGTTCTCAAATTCTCCACCATGATCACTTCTCAATGAGATTATATTAAAACCTTTTTCATTTTGAATAGATTTACAAAAACCTCCAAATAAACTAAAATCTTCACTTTTAAATTTCAAAAAGAATATCCAAGTAAATCTAGAATAATCATCAACTAATACATAAACATATAATTTACCAGCTAAACTTGCTACTCTTGAAGGTCCAAACAAATCCATATGGATAAGTTCTAGAGGTTTAGTTGTAGCAACTTTATTAACAGATTTGAATGATGATTTGTGTTTCTTGCCAAGCTGACATGCATCACAGAATCTGTCATTTTCAAATTTGAGACTAGGAAAATCAGAAACTAGATGTTTCTTAGATAATTTATGTAAAACATATATATTGCAATGACCAAGTCTTCTATGCCAGATCCAGGATTCACTTATATTAGCAGTTAAGCAGTTTACTTGTTGTTTACACAAGGAATACAAATCCAAAGTATAAACATTATCAGTTCTGGGTGCTCTAAACTTAAACAGTTTATCTTTAGAAACAGTACAACTATTGTTAGTAAAATCAACAGTGTATCCATTATCACAGAGTTGAGAGATACTTATCAGATTGTGTTTTAACCCTTGTACATAAAGTACTTTGTTGATTGAGACAGTCTCTGGATCTCCAACTGTTCCAATACCAATAATCTTTCCTTTGGCATTGTCACCAAAGGTGACAAGTCCTCCTTCCTTTCGAGTAAGAGAAGAGAAATTAGCTGAAGTTCCACTCATGTGTCTTGAGCAGCCACTGTCCATATACCATATTTCTTTCTTTCTTTGGTGACCTGCTACCTGCAAAGACATTCAAACAAATTGCTTTGGTACCCATATTTTGTTGGGTCCAGAAGTGTTAGCAAGCAGTGATCTGGGTATCCAGATTTGCTTTGTTTTCTTAAAATTGATTGAATCATATAGATCATTGGAAATATAAGCTTTCTTAATTCCACATATTTGAGGTTGTCTTAGGAAACAGTTTTTAGCTATATGACCTTTTGTTCCACAGAAGTTACAAATAACCTGTTTAATGCTAGGAACAAAATAATTTTTGTATAACTTAGGTTTTTCTCCTTTACTTCCAATTCCAAACCTTTCCTTTTTAATTACAGTTTTTCCAAGTATCTCATTTAAGGTGTTTTCTCCTTTTGTAAAAACTAATGCAGCCTTTTTATAAGATTCTACTTCATCCTATAGAGTTTTTATTTTTGATTCAAAATTAATTTTATTTGAGTCAGCAGAGTTGTATTTGTCAATTAATTCCTTATGTTGTTTTAGCAAAGTATTTCTCTCATCTGAAATAGCTTTATGCAAGTTCTTTATAGATTTATATTTTTTAAATAATGAGTCATACCTTTCTTCAAGCATATTGCAGTAAGCTGCAAGTTTTTTATTTGAGAAGCTTGTTTCAGAGTTTGATTCATTATTTGAGTCAGAGGAGTAATATGAGTGTACCTCATCAGTTTCAGCCATGAAACACATATTTGCTTTTAAATTGGCTTCCTCCTTCTCTGAGCTTGATTCAGAAGAATTACTTGAGTCTTCAGAAACACTCCAAGTAGCTTTTATAGCTTTCTTGTCTTTCTGCTCATAATCATCTCTTTTGAAGAATTTCTTCTTCTTTGCATCTTTCAATTTTGGGCAATCCGGTCTGATATGTCCCATCTTTTTGCATTCATAACATCTCACTTCCTTGCTATCCTTCTTGAAGGATTTCTTGAAGTCTTTCTTCTTACTGTAGAACTTTCTGAATTTTCTGGCTAGCTGAGCCAGTTCTTCATCCGAATTTGAAGAATCAGAGCTTTCTGATTTAGCACTTACTTCTCTGTTCTTCATCTTTCTATCCTTTTGTTGAGAAGTCACTTTCAAAGCAGTATTTTCCCTTTTTATGTAGACTTTATGCTCATTTACCTCATCTTTCATTTCAGCCTCGTACATCATCAATGTACCAATCAGCTCTCTCATAGTTAGATCTTTAACAGAAGTTGATTGTCTGATTACTGCAGAGATTCCATTCCATCGAGTAGGAAGTACTCTCAGTACCTTTAACGCTTGATCAGCCTACTTGACTGGTTCTCCTAGAGCTGTTATATTATTGACAATTTCTGTCAATCTTCCATTCATCTGAGTGATGCTCTCTCCTTCAATCATTCTGAAAGTATCGAATTTTAATTTAGCAGTTGCATATCTCATCTGTCTTACATTATCTGTTCCTTCATAAGCAACAGCTATTGTTTGCCACATTTCATATGCAGTCGGGCATTGAGATACTCTGTTAAATTCATCCGGTCCTAAACCACAGATGATTGCATTCATAGCTTTTGAATTCATGTCATACTCAGCCTCTGTAGCAGCACTCCATGTATCGGGATTTTCAGGAATTTCATAGGGAGTCAGAATCTTTGAATAGACTCTGTAACCAAGATTTTTCAGATAAATAATCATACGTGATTTCCAGCAGCCATAATTATCTCCATTAAAGTAAGGTGCTCTGACCATTGACATTCCCTCTCTCGTATCAGCCATGATACACTATGTATAATCTTTAAATACTTCTAGCTTGAAAAGACTTTAAAAAATAAGAAGCTCCTCCTTTGATACCAATTGTTGGATCTGAATCTACGGATTACACACAAGAGGGGGGGTGAATTGTGTCTTTTCAAAATTATTACAATCTCTTCAATTTAGACAAATTCTGTCCACTATGCTTTAGCACGATTAAATATGAAGTGGAAAAAGTAAAAGCATGAACACACGGATGTATAGTGGTTCGGGGAACAGAAGGCCCCTAGTCCACTCCACCAACGCTCAAATCCACGAGCTTGGCGATTTTCACTATCTGGTCCTCGTTTCCACAGACATGTTCACAACTGAGTACAGGCAGTTGACACCTTTACAAGTTTCAGGCAAACACAGCCTTCCTGGTTCAAACACGAACCCACACAGCTTAGAACGAGAAGCTGATCACTCAAAAATAAAAATGGTTTCGATAAAGAAAACACTTCTCCAGTTGTTCTTCACAATTGCAACATAATGCAATTGACAGTAGATAGATCGTCGTCTTCAGAAAATAAAGATCTGTAATCAAAACAGTTCTGAGTCGATCCAGTTGTAATAGATATTACAAGAAACTTCACAACTTCAGCAGCAGTAGATTTACAACAGATAGTCGATGTAGAACACGTGAATCTGCTATCAAGATCTTCCTTCGGTAATAAAGGTTTTACACTTCTTCTCGATCACCAGAAAAGAACGCCTTTACACAGTCTCTGTTTCTTGCTCGTTAAAAGATCAATCTGTATATTTCATACACTTTCCTGTGTATATATATATCCGAAGTTTCCAAGATAGAACATATATATTCAAATCTGAGAAAATCTTTCGCATAAATAGATCCAAAAAAATCTCCTTTAGATTCGCGATATTAAAAAGAAATAACAGAGCCGTTGTAACTTCCCTGAAGAATCGGCATAAAAAGCTCCGTTTAAATCAATCATTAATCCGTTGAAAATCGTCTTTGATTCCGTCAAAGTCGTACTTAAGAATCGGCTCGAAATCCGCTTAATAAACCGCCTGTTTGACCAATGTAAAAGGAAATATCGTCTGTCAAAAATATCCCGACGCCAAACGTAGGGTTGATGACGTGGCTCCAAACGTAGGGTTCACAAACGTAAGGTTCACAACGTAAGGTTCACAAACATATTTTCTCTTCAGCATTCAAACGTAGGGTTGATCATCCATACTTTGTCTTGCTTCAACTCTCCAAAGAACGTACGGTTGATTATAAAAGTAAGGTTGATGATCCATACTTTTGAGAAACAAACTCAACACTGAAAACTAACGTACGGTTTCTCTTCCATACTTGTCTAACAACAAAAACGTAAGGTTCCTTCCAAACGTAATGTTCTTCTTCCATACTTTTCAACAACGTAAGGTTCATTAACCATACGTTTCAAAATAACGTAAGGTTCCTTAACCATACGTTTCTTTTAACATAAAAAGTAAACTTTTCATCCATACGTTACGTTCATCAACGTAGGGTATGAACAGTGATTCCAGTACGCGCTAAAACTGATCTCGCACTACAGTGATTCCAGAACGCGCTAAAATTGATCTCGCGCTACAGTGATTCCAGAACGCGCTAAAATTGATCTTGCGCTACAGTGATTCCATAACGCGCTAAAATTGATCTCGGAATAAAATAAATAAATAAAATAAATTCCTGCAAAATACTCAACGAAATAATTAGTAAATAATTAAGGGTATTTGTGAGCATCAAAATCATCATAAAGAGACAGAGTATTATTTAAAATAATCTCCCCCTTTAAAAAACATTATTTTGAATTGTTTGAAAACAATACATTGCTCAATAGGAATCTCCCAGCTGTTTACTTATTTTTACTTGTTGCCAGGTTGTGGCACATTTCTGGTTGGGCGCGTGTTTTTTCCTTTTTTTCACCAACCTTCAGCTTTTACTTTGTACCATTTAGAGGCCGATGCACTTTTGTGACTGTTTATTGCAGTTGGTACTTTAATTTTGTAACACCCTGACCCTAGTTACCCAGAGTCGGTGCTTTATTACATAACATTGGAATGATCACAAAGAAATCATGTCTCAAAAGACCGATCAGTTTAGTATTATTGGAAACAAGATTCATACATATGTTCAACTTTACAGCTTGAAGAGAAATACAACAAAAATATATTTCATTAAAAGCATCCAAGCATCCTAGATTATGCCTGCAGGTCACTCATAACTAACTTCTTCATATCCTGGGAAAATGAAACATAATAAAAGGGCTGAGCTCAAACGCTCAGTAAGGGTAAGTAATACTGCAGAAAATGACATAAATATTAAGCATGGTAAATAATTGAAACTGTCACGACCCGCCCTCGGGGCCCGTGCCGTGACTACCCCAAGCCCGCCTTCCATAGGCCAGGGGCTGGCGACTAGCACCAAGGCATAAATCCCAACAAAAAGGGAAGGCATTTCCTTTGAAAAGTAAACAAGCACCACAGAGTAAGCAAGCGGAAAAGTAAACACTAAGTAAAAACTGTACAAGCTGTGCTGAAAGTAAAAGGGGCCGGAAATACAAGCCCAACTGTAAAGTACAACTGAAAGGAAAAAAAGCAACTGAAAGGAAAAACTGCAGCGTCGAGCCGTCCTCTGGAAGTCCCACCTGAAGGGTGGGTACAGATAGCCTCTACTGCTCCTCGGGTCCACCTAACCGCTCCGAGTACGTCCCACCCAGTGGTCCACCTCCAGGTACTGTCCTGCTCCGCACGCCTCCTCCACGATCAGCGTTGTCCGTCGTCTGCAACCAACACCACGAAGTGCGGGCATAGCCCGTGCAAGGGTGAGTATAAGCTACTCAGTAGGGACCCCGAGACCCCCGAAGGTCTCCCAAAATCCACAAAGGATAAATCACGAAGAAGAGGTACAATCACGAAGTAACATCTGACACGGCTTAGGTATATTCCCATACATATACCTAAGTCATCAATTCCCCGATCGGCTCCAACGTCCGAGCCCTAGCACAACCCAGTCCACACAGGAAAGAAAAATGCATACCCACGCAGGATAGAACAACACAATCCACAAAGGAGAGTAAACAGTAAATCCACACAGGATAGCTCAACACAATCCACAAAGGAGAGAGAGACAAGATTCAGCTCACACAGGTATACTTCTTCAGATGACGATAAAGATGATCATTGAACCATCTAAGTCGTCGGACACACGAAGGATCGATAGGTACTAACCTCGCAGTGACCCACACAGGATCGGACCCACACAGGATCGGGCCCACGCAGGACCTGTAGGAGTTGGCTCACATAGAACCGCTGAGTGTAGACCCACATAGGATCGAACCCACACAGGATCGGGCCCACGCAGGACCTGTAGCACTGATCCACGTAGGATCGCTGAGTGCAGTAGTCGTCGCAGTCCGCTGAGGATATCTGCACAGTCATCACCGCAGTCCACTGAGGATCTCTGCACGGTCGTCGTCGGAGTCCACGGAGGATCTCTGCACGGTCGTCGCCGTCGAGGGAGCAGTCGCAGCCAGCACTAGGGTTCCCGCACACAGCAAACTCGTTCGGGAGGGTCCGCTCCACGAGCCGAGAGGCTGATACATCAACTGTCACGAAGTCCGAAGTTGATGTATCCAAAAGTTCTGTATCGTCAACAGGAACTCAACCTCGCAGACGGCGCGTCAATCGGACGCCCGGTCTGAGAGCTATTGGCATTTTCGTCCTAGGGGCCCGGTTGGTTTTTAAGGCAAAACCAACCGGACCGCACTCCACCTGCGTCCAAACCTCGGGCGGAGTATGCCAAAAGATCTGTCTCACTTAGAGGAATTCAACAAAGCTGACGGCACGTCAAACGGACGTTCGTAGCTCAAGATATGAGCGTTTCCGCTCCGAGGACCCGGTTGGTCTCGTGTACGAACCAACCCGGCCGAACTCAAAGTATTCCGAAACCTTGAGTGCGATATACCGAAACGACCGTCTCGATCCAAGGATCATGTTTCCGCTGACAGCGAGTCGTTTGGAGGCACGAAGCTCAAGTTAAGGGCATTTTAACGAAAACGTCCGAAGAAGGGGGGTACGGGCCCGGGCCGACCCGGCCCGACCCCCCCCCCCCCCCCCCCCTGGGTCGGCCCGAACCGGGTCGACCCGACCGAGGTATGACCCGGTTGGACCGGTCCGGCCCGGCCAGGGCGCGGCCCGGCCGGTCGGACCGGCCTTGCTCGGCTCGGCCGAGCGGCCGAGCGCCAGGTGCCGCGGGCGTTGACCCGCGGCCTGAGGAAAGTCGCGGCCCGCGTGGGCCGCGCTGGCGAACCGCGGACGCGGCTGAGCCGCGTCCCGCCTGGGAGAACCGGACCCGCCCGGCCGCGGGTCCGTTGGCTGCCGCCGCCGCGGATTAAGTCACGGCGGCCTCATCCGGCGGCGCGCCGGGGCGCCGGCGGCAGCTTCCGCGGGCCGCCGGCGTCGCTCTGGTGGCCCGTTTTCCTTCCCGTCTGCGCCGCTGCTCCTCCCAGGATCCGTTCTTTACTGCGGGATCGTCAAACAACCGCTGCGGCACGTTCCTTCATCGTCCTTCAAATCCGCACAAAACGAAGAACGGCGGAGGGTCGTCGGGCCGTGTTCGTTTGGCCCGCACCCTCCGCGTTAGAGATAAACAACCGGGAGAAATTTATTCCACACAGGAAACAACAATTTTTAATAAGATTAAAAATTGTTCACAAAACGGTTCTGTAATTTCTTTCGGAAACATTGACGGGAAAATAAAAAAAGGGGTAATTTTCCAAAATTAATCCCTACCTCGTCGATCGTCGCGCGCGGGCGTTCTTCGCAAAAAAGATCATCGCGGAAGAGAGAGATCGTCGCGTCGTCGCGGGGAGGCGTCGCGTCGTCGCGGAATCCCGTGTTGAGTCGGCGAGCTCAACGAACCAAGAACAACAGATTTAAATTTATTAATATTTAAATCTGTGTTTCGATTTAAACCAAAAGAAAAGAACTTGAGAGGAAAATCCGACATCACTCACCTCAAACGGTCGGTGATCGGAGATCGGAGCGTGGAAGAACGTCTCAGACGGAAGCGTCGTCGATTTCCGGGTTCGGTGTTCTTCGCGTTCTTCGCGTTCTTCACGTTCTTCGCGAGGGAGAAGAAGAAACAAGAATCCTCTCAAATCTTCTCAAAAGATTTTGGGTTGGTCTTATTTTATTAATATGCCAACACACGAAAACCGGTTAAGAAACGATTGAATTAATTCGTTGAATTAATTCAACGAAAGAAACAGGCCATTTAATTCACGAAAGAAATAGCCCATTTAATTCACGAAAGAAACAGCCCATTTAAATGGTCTGTTAAGAATTTAGAAAACGCGTCGGTTGACATTCATTAAGACGGGTTTTCACTGGTGCGTTTCTTAGCGGAAAGAAACGGCGGGGCTCGTGCGGGCCCCACCTCACAAATATCCTACCAAGGGGGTAGGATATTTCTGGATAGCATCCTATCCAGTTCAATTCAGTTCAAGCCGCCATTAAGTGGCTTCCAAGTGGCTTAAGTGAAATAAAATAAAGTTGTCGCAAAATTTATTTTATTTCTTAACTTTAAGCCCGAAAATTAAGAACCACACCCGAGCAAAAGCAACTCCGGAAGAGGCGTTTCTAAGCGAATATCGGCGCTGCGATTTCATCGGTGCCCTCAGAATTCGATTCCGGGCACCGGTTCAAATGTTAGAAAAACCCGCTCGTCCGTTCACTGAACGTACCCGAGCCAAACTTTGGAAAATGATTCCGGGCACACCGGGCCTCGGAATCAGGTGCCGTCAGAAACTGCGCTCTTGTAAAATTCCAAAGAAAATTAAGAAAAAAATTTCCTTGAAATTTACGGGTCTTTACATTACTCCCACCTCAGGACTTTACGTCCTCGTAAAGATACATCAAAAACTAGGGAAACAAATGTGGGTACTGAGCACGCATCTGAGCCTCCCGCTCCCAAGTGCTCTCCTGGAGGTTCCCGTGCTTCCATCTGATGCGCACAAGAGGAATCGATCGCCCACGTAGGACCCACTCATGTCGATCCTCTATCTCCACTGGGACCTCCGTAAAAGTCTCCCCATCATCCACGTCTAGCTCCCCATAGTCAATGATGTGCGTCGGGTCGTGCACGTATCTCCTCAGCTAGGATACGTGGAAGACGTCGTGTACCCGGTGCAACTGAGGTGGCAGAGCCAGGCGATAAGCCACCTCTCCAACCCTGCTGAGGACCAGGAAGGGTCCGATGAAGTGTGGAGACAACTTGCCGCCTCGGCCAAATCTCCTCAAACCACGTCGAGGTGAGACCCGCAAGAAGACGTGGTCGCCATCCTCGAACTCTAGTGGTCTCCGCCTCCTGTCAGCATATGACTTCTGCCGGCTCTGTGCTGTCCTCATCTGCTTCTGGATGACCTGGACCTTCTCTGTCGTGGCCCGGACCATCTCTGGTCCCACAAGTGCTGACTCTCCAGGGTCTGTCCAGCACAAAGGAGATCTGCAAGCCCTGCCGTACAACGCCTCGTAGGGTGCCATCCCGATGGTGGAGTGGTAGCTGTTGTTGTACGCAAACTCTACCAAGGGTAGGTGGTCCTCCCAGCTGCGACCAAAGTCGAGGACACATGCGCGGAGCATGTCCTCGAGAGTCTGAATGGTCCTCTCCGTCTGACCATCCGTCTGAGGGTGAAAGGCGGTGCCCAGACGTAGCCGCGTCCCGAACGCCTCCTGCAACCCCTTCCAAAGCCGGGAATTAAAACGAGCGTCCCGATCGGAGACGATAGTCGATGGAACACCGTGAAGTCGTACAATCTCCTGAACGTAGAGACGCCCCAAGCTCTCTACTGAGCCCTGCTCTCGGATGGGCAAGAAGTGTGCCGACTTGGTGAGTCGGTCAACAATCACCCAAATGGAATCGTGACCTCTGGAAGTGCGAGGAAGTCCAGTCACGAATTCCATAGATATCCCATCCCACTTCCACTCCGGGACCTTCAAAGACTGTACCAAACCTGCTGGTACCTGATGCTCTGCCTTCACCTGCTGGCAGGTGAGGCACCGTGAAACGAACTCTGCCACAGCCTTCTTCATGCCCGGCCACCAGTGCTGTCGTCTGAGATCCTGGTACATCTTCGCCACTCCAGGATGTACCGCCAAAGGAGAAGTGTGATACACTCTCAGCACCTCCTCTCGTAAAGGGACTGGTACCAAGGTACGTCCCCTGAAAAGGACATCGTGCTCTGCTCCAAGGGAGAAACCATCAGGTGCCTGTCCCGAGGATATCTGTGCACGCCGTGTCTCACAGTCAACATCCCCATGTTGTGCCTCTCTGACCTGCTGGAGAAGTAGAGGAGAGACTGTGAGAGACTAAAGGAAGGCTGCTCCGTCTCTATCCACGAAGGATATCTGCAAAGCTGCTAGCTGCTCTGTCGCCTCCTCAAGTAGCTGGATGTCCGTCCTCCTGCTGAGGGCATCAGCCACCACATCCCCCTTACCAGGAGTATAGACTATCTCAAAGTCATAGTCCTGGAGGAACTTGAGCCATCGTCGCTGTCTCAGGTTCAGGTCCTTCTGAGAGAAGATGTACCTGAGACTCTGGTGGTCAGAAAAGACTGTGAAGCGCTCGCCCATCAGATAGTGTCGCCATTTCTTCAGGGCAAAGACCACTGCTGCCAACTCCAAGTCATGGGTAGCGTAGTTCTGCTCATGAGGCCTCAACTGACGTGATCCGTAGCATATCACGGCCCGCTTCTGCATCAGGACACACCCGAGTCCGGTCCCTGATGCATCGCATTAGACTACGTATCCAACTCCCTCCTCAGGCAACCTCAAGATAGGTGCGCTGGTCAACCTCTGCCTCAGCTTCTGGAAGCTCTGCTGACATATGTCTGACCACACGAAGGGTTTCCCCTTCTTCGTCAACGCTGAGAGTGGGGCCGCAACTCTGGAGAAGTCCGGCACAAATCTCCGATAGTATCCGGCTAGGCCCAAGAAACTCCGCACCTCTGTCACGCTCTTGGGTGGCTCCCAAGCTAGCACTACCTCGATCTTCGCGGGATCTACTGCAACTCCCGCCTCAGAAATGACGTGCCCCAAGAAGTGGACCTCACGTAACCAGAACTGACACTTCGAGAGCTTTCCATAAAGCTGGTGCTCTCAGAGTGTGTCTAGTACAACACGCAGGTGGTAGGCGTGCTCCTCCTCCGTCGTCGAGTACACCAAAATGCCGTCGATGAAGACCACGACAAATCGATCGAGGTATGGCTGGAAGATCCTGTTCATGAGGCTCATGAACACTGCTGGAGCGTTGGTCACACCGAAAGGCATAACCAAGAACTCATAGTGGCCATACCGACACCTGAAGGCCGTCTTCTGCACATCCTCATCTCGAACTCTAAGCTGATGATAGCCTGACTTGAGGTCTATCTTCGAGAACCACCGTGCTCCCTTGAGCTGGTCGAAGAGGTCATCAATCCTGGGTAGCGGATACTTGTTCCTCACTGTCACCTGATTCAGGCGACGATAATCGACACACAGTCGCAAGCTCCCGTCTGCCTTCTTGGCGAACAAAATCAGGGAAGCCCAGGGCGAAACACTGGGTCGGATGAACCCCTTGCCCTGCAAGTCCTCCAACTGTACCCACAGCTCTCGAAGCACAGAGGGGGCCATCCGATATGCTGGAGTGGATATCGGGGCTGTCCCGGGGTATAGGTCAATATAAAAGTCTGCCTCTCTGCGAGGAGGTAGTCCCGGAACATCGTCGGGAAAGACGTCCGCGTACTGATCCACCACTGCAGGAAAACTGGGACTCCGCACGTCAACCGCTCCCAGGATGAGGCTAGCCAACTGATGAGTGATGGGCTGACCTCTCCTCTGCGTGAGTCCATCCTGTGCTGCTAAGGCTCCCTTCTCGCCGGTGAAGGTGAACCTGCTCCCGTCGGTGCGCACACATCGCACCTTGCGCCTAATGCAGTCAATCTGAGCATGGACCGTAGATAACCAATCCATGCCCAAGATGACGTCGTAAGGCCTCGACACCGCTACAAGAAGATCCCAGCCGAAGCTCTCGCCTCCTAGAGCTAGCTCACACTGCCGGCACCAGTGCGTAATCGTCGAGTCTGCTCCCGTAGGAGTCTCTAGCCGTAAGGATCGAGCCAACGGCTCCGCCGGAATCTCTGAGCTCCGAACAAGGGCAGTGGCTATGAAAGAGTGACTCGCTCCTGTGTCTATCAGAACTGCAGCAAGGGTGGAATAGACACAGATCGTACCTCGAATCATCTCTGGCGTGCCGTGGTCGTAGGCCTCCGCTGCCTGGAGCTGAGCCTGTCTCTGCCCGCCAGCTCCCTGTGGTCGGGGCGGGCCTCCTGGTGGTGGTGGTGGCAGAGCCTCAAAGCGTCGCCCACCACCTGCTGCTCGGCCAGCTCCTCTGCCTCATCCGCCTCCTCCCTGCGGACCGCCACGGTCGACCCTCTGCCTCTGCCTGGGTGGTCCCTCCACCGTCTGCTGACCCTCAGTACGACTGGTCGGGCAGTCACGAGCCATGT
Source organism: Viscum album (assembly GCA_963277665.1). Taxonomy (NCBI): domain Eukaryota; kingdom Viridiplantae; phylum Streptophyta; class Magnoliopsida; order Santalales; family Viscaceae; genus Viscum; species Viscum album. The sequence goes on from OY728134.1 coordinate 1,408,959,867, forward strand.
GGCCCCGCCCGCCGAACTCGTAGCACTGCCTGCCTCTCGGAAGACTGGCTCCGGGCTGGGTGCCCTGCACTGCTGAGCCAGTGTCCCGAGGTCGCCTGCCGGAAGGCCTGGTCTTCCTGGAACCCTGAGTCATTCGTCGGCTACCTGCTGCCGAAGACTCCGCTATCTGCCGCCCTGCGGTAGGTCTCGCTGTGGACTCAGCCAGGAAGCTCTCGATCAGGAGGGCTCGCTCCAGTACTCCTGCCTGGGTCGGGATGCTGAGGGAGATCAGCGATGCCCTGATCTCGTGCCTCAAACCCTGCTCGAAGGTCCGGGCCTGGAAGAAGGGGTCCCGTACCATGTCTGTCGAGTACCGAGAAAGGTCGGTGAACCTCGCCGCGTACTGAGCGACTGTCAAGCTGCCATGTCGCAGCTGAAGAAGGTCCTGGATGCGCACCGCACGGAGGGTGGCCGGGACGAACTCTGAGCGGAAGAGGCTCTCGAAGTCCGTCCAGATGAGGGTGGCCTCATCGTGTACCTGGAGCATCAGGCTCCACCAGCGTCCGGCTGCTGCGTGCAGTAGGCTCGCCGCGAGGATCACCATGAGGTCTGCTGGTGTCCTCACTAGCCTGAAAACTCGGACGACCGCCTCCAGCCAGTCCTCAGCTGCCTGGGGGTCCGACTCCCCATGGAACCTGGGTGGTCGCTGGCGCTGGAACTCGTGCAGAGCTCCGAGGCGTCGTGCGTCGTCAGCTGCCAGTGCTGGAAGCATCGGGGGCTCGGCGGGTAAAGGTACCGCCGGTGCCTCTGCTGTCAACGGGCCCTGTACCGAGGCCTCGTCGCTCGGCGGGCTGTTGTCGCGCCCTACTCTAGGAACCCTAGCTGGATGCTGTCGTCGTGCCATCCTGAAAAGGAAACAAGTATGCCACGGTCAGAACAGTATACCTGGTGAGCTGACACAAGTAATCACAAAGAAAACATGAAACACACATGCAATCAATGTTTTCGTGCATTAAGTCGGGAATCAGAAGTCAGGGTCCTGGTGTATGGATACATCGGTCGCCGCACCAACACTGGACTCCCTGGACTGATAACCACACTCAATACGCTAAACACTATTGCTTCACATAGAAGAAAGATCAGAGTCTGCGGTAGAACCGACCACCTCTGATACCAATTTGTCACGACCCGCCCTCGGGGCCCATGCCGTGACTACCCCAAGCCCTCCTTCCATAGGCCAGGGGCTGGCGACTAGCACCAAGGCGTATATCCCAACAAAAAGGGAAGGCATTTCCTTTGAAAAGTAAACAAGCACCACAGAGTAAGCAAGCAGAAAAGTAAACACTAAGTAAAAACTGTACAAGCTGTGCTGAAAGTAAAAGGGGCCGGAAATACAAGCCCAACTGTAAAGTACAACTGAAAGGAAAAACAGCAACTGAAAGGAAAAACTGCAGCGTCGAGCCGTCCTCTGGAATTCCCACCTGAAGGGTGGGTACAGATAGCCTCCACTGCTCCTCGGGTCCACCTAACCGCTCCGAGTACGTCCCGCCCAGTGGTCCACCTCCAGGTACTGTCCTACTCTGCACGCCTCCTCCACGATCAGCGCTGTCCGTCGTCTGCAACCAACACCACGAAGTGCGGGCATAGCCCGTGGAGGGGTGAGTATAAGCTACTCAGTAGGGACCCCGAGACCCCCGAAGGTCTCCCGAAATCCACAAAAGATAAATCATGAAGAAGAGGTACAATCACGAAGTAACATCTGACACTGCTTAGGTATATTCCCATACATATACCTAAGTCATCAATTCCCCGATCGGCTCCAACGTCCGAGCCCTAGCACAACCCAGTCCAAACAGGAAAGCAAAACGCATACCCACGCAGGATAGAACAACACAATCCACAAAGGAGAGTAAACAGTAAATCCACACAGGATAGCTCAACACAATCCACAAAGGAGAGAGAGACAAGATTCAGCTCACACAGGTATACTTCTTCGGATGACGATAAAGATGATCATTGAACCATCTAAGTCGTCGGACCCACGAAGGATCGATAGGTACTAACCTTGCAGTGACCCACACAGGATCGGACCCACACAGGATCGGGCCCACGCAGGACCTGTAGGAGTTGGCTCACACAGAACCGCTGAGTGTAGACCCACACAGGATCGGACCCACACAGGATCGGGCCCACGCAGGACCTGTAGCACTGATCCACGTAGGATCGCTGAGTGCAGTAGCCGTCGCAGTCTACTGAGGATCTCTGCACAGTCGTCACCGCAGTCCACTGAGGATCTCTGCACGGTCGTCGTCGGAGTCCACGGAGGATCTCTGCACGGTCGTCGCCGTCGAGGGAGCAGTCGCAGCCAGCACTAGGGTTCCCGCACACAGCAAGCTCGTTCGGGAGGGTCCGCTCCACGAGCCGAGAGGCTGATACATCAACTGTCACGAAGTCCGATGTTGATGTATCCAAAAGTTCCGTATCGTCAACAGGAACTCAACGTCACAGACGGCGCGTCAATCGGACGCCCGGTCTGAGAGCTATTGGCATTTTCGTCCTAGGGGCCCTGTTGGTTTTTAAGGCCAAACCAACCCGACCGCACTCCACCTGCATCCAAACCTCGGGCGGAGTATGCCAAAAGATCCGTCTCACTTAGAGGAATTCAACAAAGCTGACGGCATGTCAAACGGACGTCCGTAGCTCAAGATATGAGCGTTTCTGCTCCGAGGGCCCGGTTGGTCTCGTGTACGAACCAACCCGGCCGAACTCAAAGTATTCCAAAACCTTGAGTGAGATATACTGAAACGACCATCTCGATCCAAGGATCGTGTTGCCGCTGACGACGAGTCGTTTGGAGGCATGAATCTCACGTTACGGGCGTTTGAACGAAAATGTCCGAAGAAGGGGGGTACGGGCCCGGGCCGACCCGGCCCGACCCCCCCTGGGTCGGCCCGAACCGGGTCGACCCGACCCGGGTCCGACCCGGTTGGACCGGTCCGGCCCGGCCAGGGCGCGGCCCGTGTAACACCCGAGACTTTTATGTTATATAAATTATCAAAGGAATCTTTTTCTACACAACACTTGCTTGACTTGCTTTACACGCAATCGCGACCTTCCTCGATAGCTTGCGTCGTACGCAATACCGAGTTTCACTAAACAACAATATACTATTAAAACTAGCCGTTATGAATAGTAATAACCACTTTTTGGAATTTTATAAATTTTATTTTTCAAAATGGACTTCATTTTTGGACTCAGAATATCGAAATTAGCCTAGGGTGAAATTTTGGTACTTTTCTGAAAACTTTCAATTTTTGATGAATAGTGAAACCACTAAGTGGTAGGTTAAAAAACTGAATTTTGCATAAAACTTAATTTTACCGCTTCTGTGAATGGAATTTCGAAAATCCGAGAGACACGGTTAATATCAAGGACTAAAATGTGGTTCAATGAGATGAAAATAATTTTTTGGTGAATAGTAACTTTTTACTTTTTTTACCGCGGTTAATAGTAAATAGGGTAACTAAGGGTAAATATGATATTAATATTACCCTAACACATGTCCTAATTCTATTGGACAAGTGTAATTCGACCAAAAACAAACTTAGGAATAAAATATGACCATTTAGGCCCACTTGGATTAGATTAGGACATTTATTATTAATTTATTTAAAGAAGGGTTAAAATAGTTAAAATCAAAGTTTAATAATTAAATCATTTTTAATATGGGGTTATACATACGATAAATTCAATTGTAAATATTCATTAGAAAGCTAAAAAGATTTCCTACATGATGATATTTTATTTGTAATTTTTAGACATCAAATAATGTAATTTATTTATGACACAAAGATGATGCAGTAATTATCTTATTAATGAAATATTGACATAATTGATGTTATAAACACCAAAATAAATGTAATTTGAGACTTTTTATGAATTCAACTAATTTTATAGGTTACTATGATATATTAATGTTGATTTAATCAACTTGGTTCGAACATATAATTCTTTTATGACTTTCACAAAAATCATATATCAAATAGTGTCAAAATTGACACAAAATAGTTTTTAAATCAAATATTATATTATTAATTGTTATTTTATTCCTAAAAATCTAAGGTTCGGCCAAATGACTTAGATAAGGATATATATTTTAATAATAAACAATTTGGGGTTCGTTTGGCATGTTATAGTAAGTGTATTAACCATATAGTGAAAGAAAACAAAAAGACATGGTAAAAGTTAAATTATTTAACTTAGAGTTAAATCTAATTGATAAGGTTAAAATAATACCCTAAACTTGTCTAAATCCTATTGGTTGATAGGATTTCGACCCTTCCCCACTTTATCTTCGAAATAAGACCCTTTGGAACCATTATAAACCGATTTTGACTTTAATATAAAATAATATTTTGAGATATTCCTAAGGTGCCCCTCTCCTCCCTTATAAAAGGGCACCTCCTCCCCCTCCTCCTCACACCAAATTGAGCACTCAAGCTCGGCCAACCCCTGCCATTTTCTCTTCTCCACTTCCCTAGAATAATCCTATAAGTCCTGGTCTTCTCCAAAGACCAATCTTAGTTCCTTAAGTGGAGGATTCAAAGAAGCGTTCCAAAGAAGAGGTAATATCCATTACCGATCTTTTCAATTTATTTCTTCTTCAACTTCTTCTTCTTTAGTTGTTTCATGATAAAGTAATAACATCAGTATTACTTACATACTGATATGTTATTATAAATATGAAACAACCCTAATTCACCTTCTATCCATCCTACAGAAAAATGAAATCACCACGCGTGCGTACGTACGGAATACCGTCTCCACGCCGTGGTGTAATCTATTTTCCACCATCACCTTACAAGGATGGGTATAATGGTGTAATGAGTAACTACATATGATTATTATGAAGTAATATTGATACTGAAATAATATATATATACTCCAATACAATTCCACGATCATAGGAACGATATCATCACTCGTGCGTACGTACGGAATACCGTCTCCACGATGTGATGCGACTCGTTCTACATGATCTTCATTTCATAATGATTATATAAATGAATTGAATAAATGAATATGGTATATACTACACTAATACCATTCTGTAAATGAATTATCTATAACCTAAAGATAAGAATAAGAATTTATTCGACAAAACACACATAAGAACAAAAAGTTATAAAGACCCGAGTAACAAGTAACAATGAAATATTACTAACAAGAAGCTAATAATATGACCATATATGATATCATATAAATATGTATGATTCTGGAATAAGTCAATAACATTATTTAAACCATTATACAGGAGCTTCGGACACGTACAAAGCTAATCGGACCTAAGGTAAGGGAAATATCACAATCTCATTTTTATCCGAGATTGTTTATTCGTAAGTATTTACTGGGGTGTATTTTATCATCCACGTCCATGTTCCCTCAATATGTAATGTTGTTTCCATCCACTTGCAATAGTTTAAATCCAATTTTACCCTTAGGTGAGTTTTTAGTAAAGAATATGAAAGGAATCTTTTGTCGTTTTTCCGTACGAGGTACTTTTTGACTTTTCCGACAAAAGTACGAAAAATGTTTTTTTTAACTTATACGGCATGAATGGATTTTTAAAACATTGTTTCCAAGAAGCTTCCTTTACAATTTTTCAAGTTTATTTTTAATCAACTTCTTTTATTTTAAAGTTGTATGACATGTTATGAAAGGAAAAAATGTTTTTGAAGAAGAAAGGATATTTTCCTCAAGAATGGAGTTCAAGTGATTTTCAAAATTATTTTCCATCTAAGATAATAAAGGGTTCTGTTTTTATCTCTATTATTACATTGATTTGATCATGTTGTGATGGAATTATTTTTATGAATTCCTTTATCTTATATGAATTGATTTATGATGTCATGATGTTTCAAGAATCCCATTTTTGTTTCATGTGTTATGCGATGATGTATGTTTTATGATTATGTGGCACACATAAGAAAGGATTCATTATAAGATGGGTGGGACCTATATCTCCCTCCAATGCATTGGGTAATGATTTTATATCTCATGAGATAGACATGGCTGGAACGGAAGGTTATTTCGGTTCAGTGATACAGGACTGAAACGAGGAGTGAACTCGGTTCAGAAAGGGACTTTGTCCACTAAGATAGTCTTGGCAATGAGTCATGACTAACAAGAAATGATTTCCATGATTATGTGTGCATTCCACAAAGTTTCAAGTTTTATGTTATGATTATGGGGATATCATTTTCACTTCTATGATTTATTCCATGTTAAGATATTATGATCTCTTTTGCAGGTTTTGATTTTCAAAAAGATATGATATGATTTTTTTCCTTTATTTTCCCTTGCTGAGCATTTGAGCTCACCCTTTTATGTTTTCTTTTCCCCAGGTCAGGAAGATGGATATTAAGTAGAATATGCTAAAAGGGACCCTAGATATGATGAAATAAATGGGAGACACTGTAGAAGATTTATGAACCAGTTGTTTATGTTTCCCAGTTTCTAAAGACACTATACCTATACGGTCCTTTGTAGTTTTATCATATGTTGTAATAAGTGTGCTTCAATTTTTGAAGTATTAAAAATGTATGTAAAGTATGGGTCATTATAGCCCGGCCGGTCGGACCGGCCTGGCTCGGCTCGGCCGCGCGGCCGAGCGCCAGGTGCCGCGGGCGTTGACCCGCGGCCTGAGGAAAGTCGCGGCCCGCGTGGGCCGCGCTGGCGAACCGCGGACGCGGCTGAGCCGCGTCCCGCCTGGGCGAACCGGACCCGCACGGCCACGGGTCCGTTGGCCGCCGCCGCCGCGGCTTCAGCGGCGGCGGCCTCGTCCGGCGGCGCGCCGGGGCGCCGTCGGCGTTTCTCCGGTGGCCCGTTTTCCTTCCCGTCTGCGCCGCTACTCCTCCCGGGATCCGTTCTTTACTGTGGGATCGTCAAACAACCGCTGCGCCACGTTCCTTCATCGTCCGTCAAATCCGCACAAAACGAAGAACGGCGGAGGGTCGTCGGGCCGTGTTCGTTTGGCCCACACCCTCTGTGTTAGAGATAAACAACCGGGAGAAATTTATTCCACACAGGAAACAACAATTTTTAAAAAGATTAAAAATTGTTCACAAAACGGTTCTTTAAGTTCTTTAGGAAACATTGACGGGAAAATAAAAAAAGGGGTAATTTTCCAAAATAAATCCCTACCTCGTCGATCGTCGCGCGTGGGCGTTCTTCGCGGAAAAGATCGTCGCGGAAGAGAGAGATCGTCGCGTCGTCGCGGGGAGGCGTCGCGTCGTCGCGGAATCCCGTGTTGAGTCGGCGAGCTCAATGAACCAAGAACAACAGATTTAAATTTATTAATATTTAAATCTGTGTTTCGATTTAAACCAAAAGAAAAGAACTTGATAGGAAAATCCGACATCACTCACCTCAAACGGTCGGTGATCGGAGATCGGAGCGTGGAAGAACGTCTCGGACGGAAGCGTCGTCGATTTCCGGGTTCGGCGTTCTTCGCGTTCTTCGTGTTCTTCGCGTTCTTCGCGAGGGAGAAGAAGAAACAAGAATCCTCTCAAATCTTCTCAAAAGATTTTGGGTTGGTCTTATTTTATTAATATGCCAACACATGAAAACCGGTTAAGAAACGATTGAATTAATTCGTTGAATTAATTCAACGAAAGAAACAGGCCATTTAATTCACGAAATAAACATCCCATTTAATTCACGAAAGAAACAGCCCATTTAAATGGTCTGTTAAGAATTTAGAAAACGCGTCGGTTGACTTTAATTAAGACGGGTTTTCACGGGTGCGTTTCTTAGCGGAAAGAAACGGCGGGGCTCGTGCGGGACCCACCTCACAAATATCCTACCAAGGGGGTAGGATATTTCTGGATAGCATCCTATCCAGTTCAACTCAGTTCAAGCCGCCTTTAAGTGGCTTCCAAGTGGCTTAAGTGAAATAAAATAAAGTTGTCGCAAAATTTATTTTATTTCTTAACTTTTAGCCCGAAAATTAAAAACCACACCCGAGCAAACGCAACTCCAGAAGAGGCGTTTCTAAGCGAATATCGGCGCTGCGATTTCATCGGTGCCCTCAGAATTCGATTCCGGGCACCGGTTCAAAAGTTAGAAAAACCCGCTCGTCCGTTCACTGAACGTACCCGAGCCAAACTTCGGAAAATGATTCCGGGCACACCGGGCCTCGGAATCAGGTGCCATCAGAAACTGCGCTCTTGTAAAATTCCAAAGAAAATTAAGAAAAAAATTTCCTTGAAATTTACGGGTCTTTACAGAAACCACAAGACTTTACCAATAATAAACATGAATACTTTTATGGTAAGAATATGAGATGAGTAAATAATGCCATAATAAAACCTAATCATGGGAATTCTACTAGTCGAATGACCACATGAACCATCAATATTATTTCCATAATGAGGGAAGTTATAATGTCGGACATTATGAAACATTTTGTCAAGGCCTCGGCCAAGACGTCTAAAAATGATTAAGGCCTCGGCCGAAACCAAAAATAAAATTGGGAAAGGGCCTTGGCCAACTCCACGTCTAGTTGTCTCATGAGACCTACCGATGCATCGAGGAGCTATAGTGGGCACCACTCATAACTTACTAATTCCAATACATTCCTCATGTGAAAAGGTTTAAACATATCATAAACATTCGTATTAAAAATAGCATACGAAATGTCAACACTTTAACCATAAACCATGAATGGTATAAAAATAGCACATCCATAGTCAAACATATCACAAAAACATCAATACAATATAGAATTTTTGTATCATAATAAATCAACTTCAAATAGACTTAAAATCCATCTAAGGATGTTGACATAGATGAAATCAAAACTATTTGAGAGAAATATCTCTTTCTTTGAAATCATTTAAAAGTCACATAATTATAAAATAAAACATTTACTTTGAAAATATCCTTATAATCTTGTAATGGAAGCTTCTAAGATTTTATATTGGCGGAAAATAGCCGCACCTACCGTATAAGTTTAAAAAAGAAATTCTTACATTAATTCTGTCGAAAAGGTTAAAAGGGACCTTGTTTGGAAAATGACGGAAAGATTATTTTATAAACCTCTTATAAAAATTAAAACAAGGGTCTAAATGACTTTAACCCATATTATGTAAAATATTAATAATTTTTTGAAATACATTTTAAGAAAGATGGATGTGGGTGATAAAGAGGTCCTAGTAGATAATTATGTATAAACAACCTCGGATAATGAAGAGATTGTGAAATAAACCCTTACCTTGTACTTTTCCTTGGTTGAGGGTAGGTTAACCTCTTGTATAATGGTGAAATAATTGTAATTAAATTATACAAGAATCATATACATTAATATGATATCATATATGATCTTTTAACATTGCTTTGTTAATAATATTTTAGTATTATCGTCGTTTCGGGTGTTAACTTACTCATTTTCTTTTATATGTTTTGTGACATAAGTCATGTTTATTATGGATAGGTTGTACTTTATTCATATCTAGAATTATATCAAGTCCTTAAAAATTATTTTTAATCATCAAATGAAAATTATAATTGCATGGATACGATGGGGAATGAATCTTATCGCGTTCGTGGAGACGGTAGTCTATACGTACGCATGAGCAACAATATCATTCTTTTGATATTAAAATAATATATAATTGGATGGTATATCATATATACAGAATCATTATCATGTTATATTTATTACTTACATGAATTACACTTCATTATTATACCCATCCAAATAATAATGTATTGAATAACAATTACACCACAACGTGGAGAGGGTAAGCCGTACGTACGCACGTATGGTGACATGTCATTCAAAGGATGGGTAGAATACAGAATATGGTTGTACCATATTTATAATAACATCACATTATATATAAGATACTGGAGTTATTGTTTTATAATGGAAATAACAAAGAAATATAAAGTGTAAGAAGAAAGGAACTTGAAAGAGGGTGGTGAAAACATTACCTCTTCTTCGGGTTCTTTCTTTTAATTTGATCCAAAGGGCTCCTTAGGTTGGATTTCTGATCAAACTAAGGCCTCTAGGTTGAAGTGAGGGGAGTTTATAGAGTATTTGGGAAGGTTTTGGCCCAACCAAAAGGCTTTTAAGTTGTGAATAATTGGTTAGAAGTGGTGTCCTTTTATAAGGGGGAGGAGGGGCTCTTCATGAAAAACTTAAAGTATTATTTTATAATAAATTCATATTCGGTTTATAATGGATCTAAAGTGGATTATTCAAATTCTAAGGTAGGTATGGGTCTAAATCCTTTCAACCAACATATTTTATACAGGTTTGGTTCATTATATTAACCTTATCTTTTAGTTTTAACTCTTAGTTAATTAGTTTGACACTTACCATGTCACTTTGTATTTTTATATTATATACTTAATAAACTTACTATATACATCAAATAGACCCCAAAGTGGTCCATTAATGATAAAAATATCATGATACAAGTACTTTGGCCGAACCTTATATTTTTATGAATTTAATATCAATTAGTAATATAATATTTGTTTTCAAAACACTTTTATTTCAATTTTGACACTATTTGGTATTTGATTTTGGTAAAAATCATAACAGCATGATTACTTCAAACATAGTTAACTAAATCAATCCTGACATGTCATATTAACATATAAAATTCTTTAAATTCATTAAAAGTATCAAATTATATTTATTTGGGTATTTATAATATCATTTAGTTTAATATTTCACTAATAAGGTAATTACTACATCATCATTGGGTCATAAATAAATTAAATTATATAATGTCTAAAAATTATAAATAAAATACCATTATGTAGGAATGATTTTTATCTTTCTAATGAATATTTATAGTCAAAAATATAACATATATAACCCTATGTAATAAAGATTCCTAAAAGATATATGCTTATGTCATTTTTGTATTTACTTTAACTTAATTAATATAATGTGTCATTATCACTTAAAAGTGGATCCATGGGGCCCCAAAATCGACCCAAAGATGCCCATGGTCAGAAATGTATCATCCAATAGGGTTAATACATGTTTCTGGGTAATTTATTATTATTATAAGTTTATTTGTTTACCCTTATTTACTGGATTTACCTTTTAACCATGGTAAATAAAATATTTAACGAAGTAATTATTCAAAATGTCTAAAAATAAAAGTTACCTATTTACACAAATTGGACATACAGATTCCAAATATGGAGTCCATTTTTCCAAATTCAAAACACATAAGTGGCCTAAATTAATTTAAAATTAATTTCCGCTGTCAAAACAAAAAACGTGTTTTTAAGAGATAAATACTATCAAAAGATTGACACTAGTTTATGTCTGGTTTAAATGTGAAATTATGTCCATTGACAAACATTGTATTAAATGGTAAAAATATATTCTAAATATACTTTAAAACCACCCAAATTTAAAATTTATCACTATTAATTATTGCAATTAAAAAAGTTGTTTTTAATAAAAATTTAGTAATTTTCACTAGTCATCAAAATATAAAAGTTATCCGAAAAATACCAAAATTTCATCCTCGGGTAATTTCGATATTCTGAATCCAAAAATGAAGTAAATTTTTAAAGATAAAATTTCAAAAATTTCAAAAATTTGTTATTACTATTCATAACGTCTACTTTGATTGGTTGCGGCGTGTTAGAATCTCGAAGTTGCGTACAACACACGCTACTTTATTATTCAAAGAGAAGCATAGTGTGGAAGCTTGGGGCGTTACATTCTCCCCTCCTTCAAATAATTTCATCCTCAAAATGTCTAGAATATTACTGCGTAAAATGAATCGGGTTGTTCTTCATCATAAGGTCCTCGGGTTCCCACGTTTCCTCTTCCATTTTATGGTTTCTCCATAGAACTTTTACTAGACGAGTCGTCCAGTTTCTCCGCACTTGTTCTCTCGTATCAAGAATCCTGATGGGATATTCTCAATAAGAGAGATCAGGTTCCATTTCTAATTCCTCATAGGTGAGTACATGCGTTGGGTCAGACATGTATTTTCTCAACAGTGATATGTGGAACACATCGTGGACTTTGGAGAGATTTGGCGGCATTGCCAAATGGTAAGCTACAACCCCAATTCGTTCTATAATTTTGAAAGGTCCGATGTACCTGGGAATCAATTTACCTTTATTTCCAAAATGTACAACTCCCTTCCATGGAGATACCTTAAAGAAAACATGATCTCCCACCTAAAATTCCAAATCCTTTCTTTGGTTGTCAGCATAGTTCTTCTGCCTACTTTGAGCTGCTTTGATGTGGTTTTGGATTACCTTCACCCTTTCCATTGTTTCCTCCACCAGTTCTAGGCCTACAATATTTCTTTTGCCAACGTCATCCCAACAGGTTGGTGCGCGACATCTTTTTCCGTATAACACTTCATATGGTGCGACCTGAATACTTGAATGGAAGCTATTGTTATAGGAAAATTCTACAAGAGGTAAATATTGATCCCACATACCCTGAAAGTCAAGTGATCATGATCTCAACATGTCTTCTAAGGTTTGACTATTTTGTTCTGATTGTCCATCTGTTTGAGGGTGGTAAGCAGTGCTCAAACGAAGTTCAGTATCCAAGGCCTCTTAATACTTTTACATAATCTTGATGTAAAACGGGGATCACGATCCGAGACAATCGATAGGGGTTCTCCATGAAGTCTCACAACTTCATTAATATATATTCTCGCTAGACGTTCAAGTGGTAAATCCTCCCTTATAGCAAGGAAATGTCCAAACTTGGTAAGATGATCAACAATGACCCATATTGCATCATTCCTTCTAGGAGTCTTTGGTAGTCCTATGTCAAAGTCCATCGTGATATTATCCCATTTCCACTTAGGTATAGGAAGAGGTTTCAATACTCCTCCAAGATGTTTCCTTCCAGCTTTCACTTATTGACAAACCATACATCTTGACACAAAATCGGCAATCTCTCTCTTCATGTTGTCCCACCAAAAATGTTCCTTCAAATCTCTATACATTTTGGTGCTCCCAGGGTGTATATTTAAATTGGAATTATGAGCGTCATTCAACAATTCTCTTTTTAGATCAGGTATATCGGGAACACAAAGTCTCTTCCCAAACTTCAAAATTCCATCTTCATACACATAGTCACTCAATTTCCCATCATTCACTGATTTAATCTTCCTTTGTAACTCTTCATCACTGTTCTAAGAAATATTTATCCTTTCTAGTAAATATGGTTTGGAAACCATTTGAAAAAGTATTGATGTTTCACTTTCTATGGTGATTCCTATATCCATCTTTACTAGATCCTTGTATATAGAATCCTTTTCTATTATCATATGGTTCAATACTACATGATCATTTCTACTCAAAGAATCTTCCACCTTATTTTCCTTCCCCAGGTGGTAGTGTATTGTGCAATCATAATCCTTGAGTAGTTCAAGCCATCTCCTTTGCCTCATCATGAGTTCTTTCTGTGAGAAAATATACATCAAACTCGTGTGATCAGTATAAATCTCACATTTTTCACCATAGAGATAGTGTATCCAAATCTTCAAAGTATAGATTACAGCAGCTAACTCAATATCATGAGTAGGATAGTTTTGCTCATGAATTTTCAGTTGTCGTGATGCGTAGGCAATAACTCTATCATTCTGCATAAGGACACAACCAAGTCCTTTCTTCGATGCATCACTATAAATAACAAACCTGTCATTCCCCGATGGTAGAGTCATTATAAGAGAATTGACTAATATTATCTTCAGTTCTTCGAAATATACTTCACACTCTTTTGTCCAAACAAATTTAACCCCTTTACGTGTGAGCTTCGTTATTGGGTTTCCCAATCCGGCAAAATTCTGGATGAAATTTAGATAATAACCTGCTAAACCAATAAAACTACGTACCTTGGTAATACTCGTCGGTGCTAGCCATTCTTGGACTGCTCTTGTCTTATAAGGATCAACAGATACTCCATCCTTAGAGACAATATGTCCAAGAAAAGAAATCTCTTGAAGCCAGAATTCACACTTGTTAAACTTACCATATAATTCCTGTCTTCTTAGAGTCTTCAATATAATGCCCAAGTGATTTTCATGATCTTTGTAGCTTTTGGTGTATACCAAGATATCATCAATAAATACCACTACATAGTCATCAAGATATTCCTTGAAAACTCCGTTCATTAGATCCATGAAAATAGAGGGTACATTAGTCATCCCAAAAGGCATTACTGTAAACTCGTAATGCCCGTACCTGGTTCGAAATGTTGTCTTCGGAATTTATTCCTTCTTTACACACAATTGATGGTATCCAGATCAAAGATCAATCTTTGAAAAGTATTGAGCTCCATGCAGTTGGTCAAATAAATCATCAATGCGAGGTAGGGGATACTTGTTCTTTATTGTTATAGCATTGATCTCCCTATAGTCAATGCACAACCTCATAGATCCATCTTTCTTCTTAACAAAAATGACAGGGGATCCCCATGGAGAAACACTAGGGCGAATAAATCCCTTATTACTCAATTCCTCCAGTTGTTTCTTTAGTTCAACTAATTCCACATTGGTCATTCTATATGGGATTTTCGATATGGGCCTTCAACCCATAATTAAATCAATGGAAAACTCAATTTCTTGTTCTGGAGGATGTCCAGGTAAATCTTTAGGAAACACATCAACATATTATCTCATAATAGGTACATCATCAATTTGAACATTATTTTCTTCACCTGTAGTTATTTCATTCTCTTCCTCCCCAATAATTGAATTTAGTTGAGCTACTAGGGGTGGATCTAGATAAGAATTAGGTGGAAACGATTCTGCTCTAAAGATAAGGTGTTCTTTATCATTATCATCAATAATTGTAACCTTCTTCTTCCTACAATAAATCTTAACATCATGGTCCAAAAGCCAATACATGTTGAGGATTATATCAAATTTAATCATAGTTATGACGATAAGATAAGCGAATAAAGAACATTTATGCACTCTAATGGGGACTGATTCACAAAACGTAGATGCAATGATACTTACATTAGGAGTTTTAACTAACAACTCCCTTGTTAAATAAAATTGGAAATATCTAATTTTCTTAGCAAACTGGGGAGATATGAAACAATGCGATGATCCAAAATCAAATAATGCATATGCTAAACTTGAGGAAACCATTAAATTACATGCCACCACGTCTTTCAGAGCTTCTACCTCAGCAGTAGTGATAATATAAGTTTGTCCTTGATCCCTGGGCCTTTTTGAGCTAAGTTTCCTTGACGCTTATGACATTCATTTGCATAATTTCCCATCTCCCTACAACTGTAGCATTGAACATCGATAGTGTCATTCTTTCCTTTACAATCACCAGTTAGATGGCCCTTATGTCCACATTTTTAGCACACTCCTTTTCCTTTTAGACAGGAACCAAGGTGCTTCCTTCCGCAATTGTCACGGGGTGGAAATTCAATTCTTCCCTTCTTCCCATTTTCCTTATTTCCTTTCCCAGAGTGTTCAGCAGATCTCTTCTTCTCTTTCTTTGATTTAAAGTCATAAGATTTAGATAATTCTTTTTCTGTCTTGATTGTACAGGAGAAAATATCTTCGTATGATGAAAAGGATTGTGATACTAATGCTCGACAGAGAAATGGTTTTAACCCATCAATGAAATGATAAATCTTACTTCTTGGGTTACATATATAATTTTTAGTATACCTCACTAACCTTGTAATTTTAGCCTCATACTTTGCAAAATTCTCGTCCTCCTTTTGTCGCAGACTCAGAAATTGTCTTTCCATATCTGCTCAATGGTCATGAGGAAAGTATTTTTCTAAGAAAATTTCTTTAAATTCCCTCCATTCCATATTGGATACTTCCTCTTCATCCATTTTGTTCTGAATCAAGGACTACCATTGATCAGCATCTCTAGTGAGGCGGTAAACTACCATGACAACTTTTTCCCTTTCGCTACTCCCCAAAGCATGGAATATTTTCTCTAAGGAGTTTATCCATTGCTCAGCCACTAATTTAATTTTACTCCCATTGAATTTCGGTGGTTTTTTTCTAATGAAGCGAACTAACATTGATCCTCTACACTGCGGATCAGGGTGTTCCATACGGGTAAGGTTATTATTCATAACCTGAGTGAGTTGTCCCAGTGTGGTGATTAGATGATCAGTACCAGTTGCATCACCATCTCCACTATAATTATCTTGAGCAGGAGGGAAATCCCTACGTGGAGTGCGTGTATTGATACAATTTCCATTCCTTCCACTAGGCGCCATTTCTAAACAATGGCATAAACTAGATTAGTTTATGAATCAAAATATATAATTCCAAACTTCTAAAACACTTAACATAAATTCAACAGTTTATGGATATAATCCATAATCATAAAAAAATTTCATTGAGGAAGTATATACTCATAATCCTTCATAATGGTTTGTAATGAAAATGAGAATTATCCTAATCATATCCCCCGGGAGTGTCGTAACCAAGAGTGCAGCAAGGCCTGTTGTCGTGCACCAGTTCTCGTTCGAGTCTAGCTCAAAGCGGTGTTTTCGGGTTTTACCCCTAGGTACATCTGTGCCAGAGCCTCCACTACCTTCTCGTATCCAGATAGGGATGTATTGCTCGAAAAACTCACAAAATCTCTACAATTCCAAAATTCTAGGAAGTTCTTGTATACTAATCCTGAAAGTCTATCTTAGGGCTATGTGCTCTACTCAGAGTTTATCAAAATCTAGTTTCCAAGGGTTGTACTAAACTTCCTTTGATACCAACTGTAACGCCCTGACCCTAGTTATCTAGAGTCGGTGCATTATTACATAACATTGGCATGATCACAAGGAAATCATGTCTTGAAAGATTGATCAGTTTAGTATTATTAGAAACAATATTCATACATATGTTCAACTTGACAGCTTGAAGAGAAATACAACAAAAATATATTTCATTAGAAGCATCCAAGCCTCCTAGATTATGCCTGCAAGTCACTCATAACTAAATTCTTCATATCCTAGGAAAATGAAACATAAGAAAAGGGGTGAGTTCAAACGCTCAGTATGGGTATGTAATACAGCGGAGAATGACAGAAATATTAATCATGGTAAATAATTGAAACCGCATGCCTTTACCAATAATAAACATGAATACATTTATGGAAAGAATATGAGCTGAGTAAATAATGCCATAATAAAACATAATCATTGGTATTCTACTAGTCGAATGACCACATGAACCATCAATATTATTTCCATAATTAGGGAATGTGTAATTCCAGACATTCTGAAACATTATGTCAAGGCCTCAGCCAAGACATCTAAAAATGATTAAGGCCTCGACCAAAACCATAAATCCAATTGGGAAAGTTCCTCGGCCAATTCCATGTCTAGTTGTCACATGAGACCTACTTATGCATATAGGAGCTATTGCGGGCTCTACCCATCACTTACTAAGTCCAATATATTCTTCATGTGAAAAGGTTTAAACATATCATAAACATTCGTATTAAAACTAGCATACGAAATGTCAATAATTTAACCATAAACCATGAATGGTATAAAAATAGAAAATACATAGTCAAACATATCACAAAAACTTCAATACAATATGTAAGTTTTGTATCATAATAAATCAACTTCAAATAAACTTAAAATTCATCAATGGATGTTGACGTAGATGAAATCAAAACTATTTGAGAGAAATATCTCTTTTTTTGAAATCATTTAAAAGTCACATAATTATAAAATAAAACATTTACTTTTAAAATATCCTTATAATCTTTTAAAGGAAGCTTCTAAGATTTTATAATGGCATAAAATAGCTGCACCCGCTGTATAAGTTAAAAAAAGACATTCTTACCTTAATTCTGTCGAAAAGGTTAAAAGGGACCTTGTTTGGAAAACGACGGAATGATTCCTTTATAAACCTCTTATAAAAATTCAAACAAGGGTATAAATGACTTTAACCCATATTCTGTAAAATATTAATAATGTTTTGAAATACATTTTTAAGAAACATGGATGTGGATGATAAAGAGGTCCTGGTAGATAATTACGTATAAGCAACCTCGGATAATGAATAGATTGTGTAATAAACCCTTACCTTGTACTTTTCCTTGGTTGAGAGTCAGTTAACCTCCTGTATAATAGTGATATAATTGTTATTAAATTGTAGAATAATCATATACATTAATATGATATCATATATGATCTTTTAACATTGCTTTGTTAATAATATTTTAGTATTATCGTCATTTTGGGTCTTAACTTACTCATTTTATTTTATATGTTTTGTCACCTAAGTCGTGTTTATTATGGATAGGATGTATCTTATTCATATCCAAAATTATATAAAGTCCTTAAACATTATTTTTAATAATCAAATGAGAATAATAATTTCATGGATACGATGGGGAATGAATCCCATCGCGTTTGTGGAGACGGTAGTCCATACGTACGCACGAGCGACAATATTATTTTTTGATATTAAAATAATATGTAATTGGATGGTATATCATATATACAGAATCATTATCATTTTATATTTATTACTTACATGAATTACATATCATTATTATACCCATCCAAATAATAATGTATTGAATAACAATTACACCACGATGTGGAGACGGTAAGCCGTACATACACACGTATGGTGACATGTCATTTAAAGGATGGGAAGAATACTGAATATGGTTGTACCATATTTATAATAACATAACAGTATATATAATATATTGGAGTTATTTTTTTATAATGTAAATAACAAAGAAAGGGAAAGTGGAAGAATAAAGGAACTTGAAAGAGGGTGGTGAAAACATTACCTCTTCTTCAGGTTCTTCCTTTTGATTTGATCAAAAGGGCTCCATACGTTGGCTTTATGATAAAACTAAGGCCTCTAGGTTGAAGTGAGAGAAGTTTCCAGAGTATTTGGCCAGGTTTTGGTCGAACCAAAAGGCTTTGAAGGTTTCAATAACTAGTTATAAGTGTTGTCCTTTTATAAGGGGGAGGAGGGGCTCTTTAGGAAAAACATAAAGTATTATTTTATAATAAATTCATATTCGGATTATAATGGCTCTAAAGTGTATTATTAAAAGTATAAGGTTGTTATGGGTCTAAATCCTATCAACCAATATATTTTAGATAGATTTGGGTCATTATATTAACCTTATCTTTTAGTATTAACTCTTAGTTAATTAGTTTGCCACTTACCATGTCACTTTGTATTTTTATATTATATAGTTAAGAAACATAGTATATACATCAAATGGACCCCCAATTGTTCCATTAATGATACACCTATAATGATACAAGTCCTTTTTCTGATCCTTATATTTTTATGAATTTAATATCTATTAGTAATATTATATTTGTTTTAAAAATTCATTTATGTCAATTTTGACAATATTTGGTATTTGATTTTTTGAAAATCATAACAATATGATTACTTCGAACAGAGTTAACTAAATCAATCCTAACATGTCATATTAACCTATAAAATTCGTGGAATTCATTTAAAGTCTCAAATTATATTTATTTGGGTATTTATAATATCAATTATTTTAATATTTCACTAATAAGTTAATTACAGCATCATCATTGTGTAATAAATAAATTAAATTATTTAATGCCTAAAAATTATAAATAAAATACAATTATGTAGGAAATATTTTTATATTTCTAATGAATATTTATAGTCGAAAATATAACATATATAACCCTATGTAATATTTTTTCTAAACGATATATGCTTATGTCATTTTTTGTATTTACTTTAACTTAATTAATATAAAGTGTCATTATCACTTACAAGTGGATCCTAGGGGTCCCAAAATCGACCCAAATATTCCCATGGTCAGACATGTATCAACCATAGGGTTGATACACGTTTTAGGGTAATTTATTATTATTATTATATTATTTTTTTACCCCTATTTACAGGATTTACCTTTTAACCATGGTAAATAAAATATTTACCGAAATAATTATTCAGAATGAATAAAAATAAAAGATACATATTTAAATTTTTTTGAACATTTTGATTCCAAATATGGAGTCCATTTTTTCAAATTCAAAACATAGAAGTGGAAGAAATTAATTTAAATTTAATTCCCATTGTCAAAACAAAAAGTGTGTTTTTAAGAGATAATAACTATCAAAAGATTGACACTTGTTTATGTCTAGTTTAAATGTGAAATTATGTCCAACGACCATCATTGTATTAAATGGTCAAAATATATTCTAAATATAATTTAAAACCACTCAAATTCATAATTTATCACTATTAATTATTTTGATTAAAAAAGTTCTTTTTAATAAAAATTTAGTAATTTTTACTATTCATCAAAATATAAAAGTTATCTGAAAAGTACCAAAATTTCATCCTAGGATAATTTATATATTCCGAATCCAAAAATGAAGTCCATTTTGAAAGGTAAAATGTATAAAATTTCAAAAAGTTGGTATTACTATTGATAATGGATACTTTGATTGGTCACGGCTTGTTAGAATCTCGAAGTTGCATACAACCCACGCTACTGTATTATTCAAAGAGAGGAGTACTGTGGAAGCTTGGGGTGTTACATATTTTCCTTTTACTCTGCACTTCTGAATTGAGTGGGCTGTGTGTGTGTGTGTGTGTATAGGTACTCAGGCAAAGGCCTCCCCAAGTTGTTTAGCCTTCGACGCTTGTCGCCAGCCCCTGGCCTATGGAGGCGGGCTTGGGGTAGTTACAGCTCAAGCCCGGGTAGGGTCGAGTCATGAAAAAGTGGTATCAGAGGTGGTTCATTCCTTGGGATGTTTTTCAAACGTCCCTAAAAAGGAATTGGTTGGGATCTAGGGAAACAGTGTTAACGTGTCTCGAGAGTGGCTCTCATGCCAGGGAGTCCAGTGATGGTGCGGCGACCGACGTATCCATTCACAAGGACCCTAATATCCCGCTTGTCGAGTCATCATGCTGAGACACTCATTGTAGGGAATTTTTTTGAGCATAAAATAGGATTGAGTCTTGACTGTCCTTCTTGAGTCAACTCCCCAATGTCGTTATTGATATATACACACATCCTCATCTTACCGTGACACTCCTTGATAATATTCGGGATGTTTCCATGAATATATCCAGCCAGGATACCAGCTTTGGTTCGTGAAGATGACCCTCTGAGCTACAGGGCCTCAGTCCAAGACCCATCATGCAAGTCCCTTTCTCTGGGAGGGATGGTAGTAGCACCCCCAGCTGGTGAGCAGCAGACAGCTTCAAAAGAGCAGATTGAGCTTGAGCACAGGTTGAGCACGCTCCGTGAGTTCCAGCGACAGAGACCGCAGAGGTCCAGTGGTGAGCCAAACCCTCAGGCAGCAGAGGTTTGGTTCGAGATAGTAGTTCTACTCTTCAGGCTTGTGGAGATGCTAGTAGATCTTATGGCGACTTTGGCCGCCAGCCTTTTCCACGGAACAGCTGGGTGTTGGTAGAGTCTAGTGACTCAGTTTCTCAATGAGTCATCACTTTCGTGGGGTGACTTTCACCTACTGTTTCGTGAGGAGTTTTACCCCTCTTTCTTACGCTCCGTTCAAAACTAGGATCTCCTGCAGTTTCATCAGGGAGGGATGACGGTGACTAAGTACCCGACTAGGCTCACGGACCATGTACGTTTTTACCAGGACATGGTCCACCATGGCAACTTCCGAGCGCGGAAGTTCGAGCAGGTTCTCCGCAGAGAGATCCGTGCTGTCATAGTACCCTTGGGCATTTCCACATATGCCAAGGTGCCAGAGCAGGCACTAGTGACCGAGAGTTTCCTACCATTCTTTACAGTTAGTGGAGTTAGTAGGCACGATGGAGCCGAGACAACCGCCGCAGCTAGAGGGCATCGGCTGAGAAAACCTCGAGGCAGGTGGCTTTTTGATAACCAGACTCAGGGGTGTAATCGTACACCACAGTGGCAGCGGAGGGCACCGGGGCATCCCGGAGAGCGCCGATGCTATTCTTGCTATGAGCAAGGTCACCTGGCACGAGACTATCCGACCGGGCATGCTAAGAATATCAGGCAGGTAGCAGGTGCACCACTACGGCAAAGGCAACGCCATGATCGAAGTAGTTCCCAAAGAGGTGGTGCTTGTAGAGGAGCGGGAGGAGATGGGAGTAGAGGAAGACCTTATGAGGACTTCCCATCACCACCAGGCGGTCCACGTCAGGCTCCGGGAGCTGACAGTTGAGACCACAGAGAACCGCAATCTTTGGATGTCTATGATCCTACAGAGCATGATTTGATAAGAGGTACAATCTACAGCTCTTTTACTTTTTGGAAGTAGAATTGTTAGACTCTGTGTGTGAAATGTTTTTCTCCCTTCTCCTTACTTGTGGTGTTACCAGGGTGACGTGGGGTGTCAGTGTAACCCTGTTTCAGTAGAGTAGAAGATGTGTAACCTTTTCTTTAGTCGATGGTGTCGACTCCTTCGCTCTTCGAGCGTGTAAGAGAGTCTTGTTCGTGGGACATCGATTGTGAAGTCTTGTGTGACCAAATATCCTTGGGTGTTTCAACATATCGATATTCTGAAGTTGGGAATCACTGGGCTTTGTCCCAGGTCCAAATGGTGATTCCAGACATGGCGTGCGATGCAGGGGTTCGTTCGGGGAGATGAGCTACCCCCGAGAGCCTTCGGGCCATTTGAGACCGTGCAAGGGGATGGAAAGGTTCCCTACCGCCTTGTCCTAACTACAAGGTTGGGAGTGGGTGCATGACATCTCCCATGTGACTCACCTAAGTAGAAGTGTGTGTGCTCCTATGCGCATCATCAGCTAGGGATGACCTCACGTGAATAGATGAAATCCTTTGGTCTGTGTGCGGTTACGCGAGACTGTGCAAGAGTTCTTCTCGGTACTGGAGATCCAGGTGTGGGCTTAGTACCCTAAGTTGTTACCTGGGTTTTCTTTTTAGGGAAATAAATCTTGAAGGAGGGAATGATGTAAGAACCTGATTTTTTCTATAAAATACTTTGGAATATTCTTGATGTTATTTCAGAGCAGCTCCTTCATACGGCGTGCAATTCCGAGCCCCGGTGTGGCCGGAATTAAATTTTCAGTGCGCTCACACTGGGCACGTCAAATAAATGGGATAACTCCTAAATGGTAATTGGGATCCTAAATATGAGAGTATGGATGGGTCCTAAATGAGGTTTTTACCCTAGGAACGACATAGACCATGTCGGCGTGGGACGTTGGGACCCCTCGCCCGTTACCAGAATGTTAAACAGATAAATAAAATAATTAATATATTTGATTAATGGTTAAACTCAAGAATATCCTAAACAGTTGCTCGAGTGGGAAAACTGAGGGCATCGTTGTGTTCGGAACGTTCCTTTTACCCAATTAGGGGTGTAATTTTCGTGGGCGTGGGCCTTCTGTGAAAAATTCCACCAGGGGCGTTTATATAATTTAGCTGCTTCAGACGCTAAATTTTATAACTTTTGAATGGGTCCTCAGACTAAAATTATGAGACCTTTGTTGTGCTTGGGGGTGGTTTTTACCCTAGGGGAGGATTAACCTTGACCCTGTCAGGAAGTTCAGATGCAGGTCTTCTTATGGGTTTTAAAAAAATTAACTAAAGGTTAAATAACTTTCTTTATTTAAACCCTTACCCACCTCCCCTCATCCCCTTGTTCTTCCTCTGGTAGAAGGAGCTCTCAACCAAGGATATCGCCACCTTAATCATTCTCAATACCTTCACCTCCACTCCAAGGTGTTGCGGCTTCCGGAGGATCATCGCGAAGCGTCGGGCTACGCTCAAGTGGTAGGATCGTGCGTTTACTTTTTCTTAAATTCCATCACCTACTTTGATATCAAATTGTAGAGTCTAATAGCATTTGTTTTGTATAGAGAATCCATTTTTTGCATATTATATGTTCTGATCTTTCTCACGCATCTTTCAGATTTAAAATCTGAGTCTTGAGGCGTCCGCAGCAGTCCGAAAAAGTTTGGAGGTTGTTTGGTGTTTTTTTGGCGGCTTTCCGGGCAGTGGCGAGGCGTAGCGGCGGCGCGACAG
This sequence comes from Viscum album, assembly GCA_963277665.1. Lineage (NCBI taxonomy): Eukaryota > Viridiplantae > Streptophyta > Magnoliopsida > Santalales > Viscaceae > Viscum > Viscum album. Next base: position 1,408,983,873 of record OY728134.1, read on the forward strand.
GGGTCTAGGCGGCGGCATCCATCGACTTCTCGGAAGTAGAGGTCGGCGCAGGCTCTAGGATGGTGGCAGTAGGTGGCACGAGTTCTGGGTTCCAGGTGGAGGCGTCGGCCACCAAGGTAGCACGACGGGCTGAAGCCGCAGGTGTGGGGCACGACTGGGGGTTGCGGCTCATGACCCCGAGTGGGATAAAGACCTTCCCTCGGTGGGTCTTCACGCGGAAAGATGACCATCCATGAGGGCCAGTCTTCGGGTGGACTGCGGGTCAGCACCGGGCTGCGCGGCTGAGCCGCTGGTCGGTGCGGCGAGCCAGGCCGGCCAGCGCGGGCCGGCCCAGGCCAGGTGAACCGGTCGGCCTAGGCCAGTCCAGCCCAAGGGGAATTCGTCCCCTTGAATTCTGACACCTGTTACATTCACTACGGGTGTCCATTTTTCATACCGTCTCTGGCAGTGTAATCCTCAGCTCGAGACGAAGGTTTTGAGTTGGGTTTGGGAATTTGTAATTTCGGAGACGGGGGCTCGGCGATGCAAAACCTCCGCTAAATACTATTTAGTGCATTGTCGAGATTTTGTTTCGGATGGCGCGAGCGCGCCTGGAGTCCAATTTGGGCGCAGTCAAAGGCATTGAGACCGTAGCATCGAGGCGAATTTTTTCAATGTATTTTTAGGCATTGAAACTAGAGTTGAGACCTGGTCCCCATGGCCCGACTTTTAAGCTACGAGCATCATTTAGTAACTTATTCATCAGACTTCCGTTCAAGGTGTGTGAGCCATCGATTCTCGGTGTTTTTCCGAGGGAATTGAAATGGTGAAATCCACCCGCATTAATTCCGCACGGTGGTGTGGGCCCCACGAGGGTCATTTTGGGAGTTGGTGGTGATTTCTATCTTTGACACCGGGTGTCCGTTTCGGATAAGTTGATAGTCAATCTTGTGACCTTTTTCGAGAGGATCGCAACGGTGCGATCCATTCGTTGCACTTTGGGACCAAGATGTGGGTCCCATGAAGCACTGCTCATGTGCCATAGATAGAAATACATCTTTTTCTCTGGATATCCATTTCACTCAATTGAGAAGTCAATTTGACGTGTCTTTCTGAGGAGATCTCAATGGTGCGATGCACCCGATTGTTTTTGGGAAAGAGGCTCGGGACCACGGGACGTTGTTCGGGCGTAAAGCGGTGTTGGGGACTTTTCCATTGGATATCCATTTGAGGTGAGTAAATAGTCTATATTGCATGTTTTTTAGCGCGGATTATAATGGTTTGATCCATTTGGATGTGCGGAAACTCATTCGAGATATCATTAAATGTGGATGCATGGAAGGTGCTCCGGTGGAGGTTCTTTTTGCTGTGTTTGGAAGCGAACCCTTGGCATGTGATCCCGTTCAATCCCATGTGAGTGAAGTTAATGTCTGACGAGATGTGGTTGGCCGTTCTAGGGCCATGGAGGAAGCAGTTTGGTGAAATTGCGTTTTCTCCCTTCGCGTTTTCATTGGGTGTCGTGTGCACGATAGCCTTGGGATGCCAATGTGACATACTCTAGGAGTATACGGGAATGCATTGAGGTACATGTTGTAGTTTGTACATGAGAAAGTTTGTGTGATTGGTTTGGAGATGAGTTTGGGCCACACGTTGTCTGGGCCCCATGTGTATGTCGTGTACTTCTTTACGTACCTTTGAACTCTCATGACGTAGGGGGTCCTCTTGTTCTCGATTGTTTCAACCAGCAGGGTTGAGTGGGTTCCCCTGGTTCTATTCCCGATGGTTTGACTGGAAGAGTTGTTTTGGTTCCCCTGTTCATTTAGCTGAGGGGGTTTTCAATGTTGGGTCCCTTTCCCTGGACTGTGACATCATTTATGGCTACATGTGTTCGTATAGTTTGGGTGTGCTCCCACTTTCTGCAGTGAGTTGACTCGGTCCGCTTCAACATTAAACATAGAGAATTGGAGCATGTATCACCCTGAGATGCCCGAGGAGATCCTCACGTCCCTTCGTGTTCCCTGGTAGGGTTCTTTGGGTATCGATGTGACCAACACATTACGCGGGCACCGATCCTCTACCCAAGAGGTTGTTTTCAGTAGGTTACAGATCCCCTAGTGAGCCCTGGGCATAGAATTCCTAGCTATGTATCGTGATCCTATCTTCCTTCCACGATCTATCGTGGCGTGTTTTCCACTACGTTTTCCGGTGAGTAGTGGTGTACCATCCAGAAGTGATGGCCAGTGCGGTACCATCCAGCAGGGATGGCTAGTGAGGCACCATCTAGCAGGGATGGCCAGTGGCGTACCATCCAGTAGGGATGGCCAGTAAGGTACCATCTAGCAGGGATGGCCTGTGTGGTACCATCCAGCAGGGATGGACAGAGCGGATTTGGGTCTCCCTCTAGTGGATTACCCTTTCGCGGGGCTGGGCAGTGGGAACCCGTCGAATTTGAGAAGGCCTCTCAACTGTGTGATAGTGACGAGGTGTGGCTTGATGCTCCCTAAGAACTCTCAAGTGCGAGGGACCCTTTTCCCACAAAGACGCATCCTTGTGATGCGACCTAAAATAGTGTGGGCGAGTTAGTGTCACCCAAAGCCGATAGTGTCAAGGTGTGGTGATTTGAGCCCCTTGGCTTACAGTTCGGGGAAAATGTATGGGACGCTGGGCATCGAGGGTGCTTACTTCTGTGACTGTTGGATGCTCACTTTCTTAGGCTGAGCTATGGGATGGATATCCCCTTATGATCTTGTTTAGGTTTCTTGAAAGAGAATATATATATGTATACCTTTTTCTAGTACCCACTCTTTGGGGGTTGGCTACTCTCCTTCCAAGAGAGGCAATGATGCGCGGGGTATGCGACACGTTTTCTGTTTCTAGCTTCTCGTGGTTAGATGAGTCTACTCTCCTACAATAGTTATCAAAGACTCGATGAGAAGTTCATCTTCTCACCGTTTCTATCTCCTTGTATTTGGATGAGTCTACTTCCTTCCTCTTGTTGGGTTGAGCTGTACTCTTTACTACACTCTCTCTATTTTAATCCTTTACTATTCCCCATTAGATCTACTACTCACTCTTTGATACCTCCTTTGTTACTCCCTCAAGCATTAGGGGAATCCTACTTAGTATTTTTATACTCACCCCTTCTTGGGCTTTACCCGCACATGGTGTGGCCTTGTAGACGACAGACAGGTTGGTCATGACATCGGTGGAGCTTTGGAGTTCGAGATCTTGGACCATGTGTGGTGGTCATAGTCGTGTTATAGGTGTGGGACTCTCCCTGATGTTTACTTTCATTTACCTATTTCCGGGTTGGGGAACTTTTCTTGTTGGGCGCATTCCTTTTTCTTTTTAGTAACCTTCAGCTTTTACTTTGAACCATTTAGAGGGTGATGCACTTTTGTGTTTGTTTATATCAGTTGGTACTTTACTTTTACTTTTACTCTGCACTTCTGCATTGAGTGGGCTGCGTGTGTGTGTACAAGTACTCAGGAAAAGGCCCCCCACCCCGAGTTGTTTAGCCTTCGGTGCTTGTCGCCAGCCCCTGGCCTATGGAGGCGGGCTTGGGGAAGTTGCGGCTCGAGCCCAGGTAGGGTTGGGTCTTGACAGATGAGATTAGGAATTTTGGGAGAATATTTGAGTAGTTTTTGGATGATAAAAAGTTCTTTATAGTTGTGAATAAGTGGGTGGGGTGAGTGCCTTTTTATAGTGGAGGAGGAGTGGCATTCTTCTATATTTTTGAAATGGGAATTCATGCAACGTTTTTCCAGTGAAAGGATTCTAAAATAATTGACCTAATATAATAAAATAGAATATAGGGTATAAATATAAATATAAAGTATATTTTGGACATGTTTATTTTTCATTTTGGGATATATGTTAAATGTTTAGTCCTTTGTTAGGCTAATTGTTCCCTTAATCACTAGAAATATGTTTAACCATTTTAACTATTATTTTTATTCAAATACTAAGTTGAAGTTATTATAAATTATATTTTATTATTAATAATGATATGGAAAACATTTTCCAACATTCTAATAACATAATTAAAATAAAATATTTTAAAATTTTACATGGAGACGGGTTGTGATATCATCTTTTAACCAAAAACATTTAAAAGTTTTGAACATTTTTGTATCCAATTTCAATGTGAAATAGGTTAAAATAACCTAAATTGTATTGATTAATTTAAAATTAAACTCATTAAAATTTATAAATAAATAAATTTATAATCTATCAAAATTAATAAATTATATGAAAAAGAATTTCTAAATTTATAACCAGGATTTTTCCCTATTCATCTGAAAATTAGGTTTTTTCAGAAAAATCCCTAAAATTCACTATAAGATAATTTTGGAATTTTTAATTAACAAACATTGTTTATTTATCAAATTCATTCTCTAAAAGTGTCTAATAATATAATTTTTATCTCTCACATGCATACATAATAAGAAGTTCATTTGGGAAAATAGTATTTTCAAACATATAAAGACTTTACCTAAAATATATGTTTTTTTATCAATATCTTTTATTTATTTAAAGAAAATAGAAATAATATTTATAAATTAGTTATTAATATTAATATTACCGTGTTTAACATTATTTTATAACTATATAGTTTAAATTATTATCATAATAAAATGATGTTTCGTAGAAACTGGGGGTAGTGTTTAATGCTAGCCAAGTCGGTGCTGCATATAGCACAAGATTATGATTGTGTAGCATATAAGGAATGTTTTAATTAGTGTAGCGTGAAATAAAGACATCAAAGAAAATTAATTTATTTGAAAAAATGTCAGAAAAAACTCAAGTTGATACAAACCTGGTCTGTTATAGGAATCTACCCACGATGATAGTCATGGGGGAATTAACAAAGGAAATAATGGGAATAAGGAGTGAAACCAATCTACTATTGGACTATATCCACAATGATAGTATTGGTAGTGATAATTTAGTAATGAAATTAATGGAATAGTGAGTGGATCCAATTCACTATGGGACTCTGTCCACTACGATAGTCTCAATTTAGATTCCTGTCTAAGGAAATTATTTTTCATGCTTATACTTATTCAAAAATTCTTTTTCATATTCTTATGATATTATCTCTTAGGTCATGATTGATTATTGATGATTTCATAATCTTGTGAATCGTCTATTTCATTATGAATGATCCTTATTCCATGAATCATGATTTATATAATATATAACATCTTGGGTTTGTTTTCATACGTTATGATTGTGATATCATACCTCTATGCTTATATTATAGTCCCTTGTGATCATACACCGAGATTTCCCATGTTTTCACTAAATTTTCATTTTACTAGACTGTTTATTATGATTCCATTTCCCCATGTAATCAAGAAAAGATTTATGTGGGTTCTGTTTAAGTATCATACAATATGAGATGAAATTTTGTGAATAATTTGAAGATCTTTCATGAAATAATTTGATTATGTATATAGTCTATAAATTCAATGAAACTTTAATTTTCTAAGTTATATTATACGGTGATACATATTAAATATTCTTCTAAAATGATGTAATATTTATGTAGGTGATGCTCAGGTAAACTCATCAACTACAGAGATCCTCCATGTAGAAGTATAAAGATGAATCATGGGACCCTTCCAAATGATGTGATAAAATAAAGTTCTTATCATGGATAAATGATACATTTGTTTTGTGGTCCACCATATTTTGAATATTCTTTGATAATTACCTCATATCAGGATGCATTCTCAAGAATGGGGTAATAAATTAAATGCTCCCCATTTCGTAATGATAACATCTCTTCATAGTCATTACGTATTCCTAGATAACATTCATCTTCTATTACACCATCGAATCATATAACCATCAATACAGTTGAGGTGATATTGAAAAATTCCATGTCTTATAGTAAGTAATCCTTGTTAAACTTAGTATGGTTGAATCTGGTAGAGAATTACATTCCATAAGTTTAGAGTATTAACATCATTATAAGGAATTAATATTTCAAATTAAATATCCCCTATATATTTTAGACCATAGAAACCCCTATTTATGATATTCTAGGAAATTTGAACAAAGAATACATACCCAGTCTATGTTTGAACCTATTTATAAAACTCAAATAATATCAACAAACCATTGTCTTATGATGAATATATAAATATACTTAGTGTAATTGGTGTAAAATACCATCAAACAGAATTATCTGACCTCCTAACAACATCACATCAAATGTTTATAAAGAAATAAGAGGATCATTATAAGGTACTCCTCAACCTCTTAAAGACTCTTTTCCAATTAATCAGTAGTTCCCTATCTGAAATACATGTTAGAGGTTGTGGTGATCATAGTACAACATATTTCACTCTATTATATATTAAACAAAGAATTTTAGGAGAGATGTATTGCAACCTCCTTTCCTTAATTCATGTATCATGTATTGTATATGTACATGATAGTAGGTTTATCTAATAGGATCCCATCATTTAAAAGGATTTAAACTAGAGAATATGATTGGAAAGAGAGACTAAAATTATTTTACAATAATCATAAAAAAGAATAAATATTCTACTTTATTGAGAAAGGAAAATCCATTGGACACTTCACTACCTTCAATAACATGTATGTCATGTGTGAATAAATTGTTGAATACTGATCATGATCGGACCAAATAACTAAATATCTGAAGTGCTGAAGTGATAACTAACCCATATCAATATGATAGCCACACTAGCTAGCTATGATGGGGGAATTTTAATCATTTAGACACCCATCACAACATCTAGGATCTTAAATCCAATGGAAGTCCAAGATTATGTTATTGTATATCCAATTTAACCATATTCCATAGGGTTTGGTACATTTATATCACCACCACATCCAACAACAAAAAACCATTATTCTATAGAATTGGTGGAAAATAACCTGATAATAATTAATGTTACCTCTCCTTTAGAGATACATCATTCCCATTGGGGAGTATAATAGTTTAGATCCTTATAAACTTGCTTAAAAATACAATTAGAAAATAAATTTTAGATGGTTATTGGGAAGAAAATAATAAATCATGTATTGTCTACAAGGTAAAGAGAACAATCGAGAAAGAAAGAATTAGGGATTTTTATAATATAATACATTAAAAATACATGAATGATAATTTATATCCTCGTCCTTTAGTTGAAAACATCACACTTACATCATATCTCATATTAGTGAAATCCATCAATGTCACATTTGTAGATAAATCATAGCCTAATATAAATATGGGTTAGAAATATGTGGAATTTACTATCAAAAATACATACCTTGTTGATAATCTTGAATAAGGTATGGGTTCCTATCCCCAAAGGTATACTCAAAATATGGGATTCCCTGAAAATTTTTATTTACCACCCAAATTTGGAGCATCAAAAAAATAAAATTTGAAATGTCATGGAAATCTCCCTTCAAAAAATTAATGAGTCATAATATTTCACTATTTTGAGAATTACCACACAATATGAAGACATGTGGGAGACTCTAAAAAAATAATGTTGAAAACTCCAGGGTATTATCAATAACATGTTAAATAAGTAAGGGGATGTTAATGTTTCATCTCATATCCAATAATGGCATGTTGTGCATCAAAATATTGTCGTGCATAACTATCCAACATGATCTATGTCTTGAAAACCTATTTAATTAAGCCTAGTAGTTGAAAAATATAAATAATCAATACATTGGAGAGCCATCATGAGTAATGTTTGGTAAACTATCTCTGAACATATTATAATGATTACCCATAATAGACATGAGTGGGACAACCATATTAGGCTCCACTAGTTTCCTCTACTAAGTGGTTATATAACTGACCTTCCTGGTAGAACTTCATAGTTCCATTGCATCCCAGGCCACTTAGATATAATATATGGAAGGGAATTGACTAATATTTATTCCAAAAATAAAAATGTATCATGGGTTTGGATATGTGACACCCCTCTACCTAACTATTAAAAAACAACCTTCTAAGTTATCAGTGGATCCTGGGGTGTAGAAAAAAATCTCTATGAATTTGTATTCTGATGTCGCCCTATGATGGTAACACTCGATCGAGAAGATGAATATATCCATATATTCTTTTATAATATAGTAGATGGAGTGGATTTTATCTACTATAACATTCATTTTGCCAAATTAGTTTCCAGAATAAAGGGTCTCTACAAATAATTCCTCTAACAATTCAGTTCCATGCTACTGAATACAATGATATTTATTATCTCAAATTACATAAATCATGATAATGAGAGGGTCTCATTCATTTCTTCTAGAAGGAATGGATTTACATATACAATGAATACAAAACTCCCATATGATCAATTTTTTGGGATACAAATTATAAATATCTATGATTTTTTACAAGAAATACTCAGAACATAAAAATAACTTAGAAGATTCTAGGAGTTTAATATTTCTTCATAGAGGTTATAGGATGATATCCGATAAAATAAGGAAAAATCTTTATCAATTTTGTTATTACACATAAGGAGACTAATTATAGAAATAGTGGAAACTTGTTTGCTCAATCATGTGGGAGAACCTACTTTGGAACCTAGAATAGACCTATATAATGTGGTTCCCCCTGTGGAGTGATAGATAAAAATGATATCCATAAATATTAGGGATAAAATAAATATACTCTTTTGAAACTAAATGATAAAATGATGAATATATATTCTTTCCAAATGTTATAAGTTATGGTTTATTTTAATTCATATTTAATGAAAAAATTTCTCGGATATTTGGAACATAATGACCCTAATATGATAAATCATACTGATATTCATGACTACTTATCTCACAATCATATTATATGGAAAACATACTAGACTTAATTGTTTTTAAATATGTTATTGAAAATATATTTTTATCTAGGAAATTATTTTTTGGAATACCTCTACCTTGATTTTCCTTCATTAAATCATGTATACCAGATCATAGTTGTAAATGACCATAAGACCTAGTGAAATAGTCTAGAAACATCAATTAATTGATGATAAGGAAATTGGGGAATCGAGTCCATGTAATTTTAATGGATAATTTAGACGTCTAGTTATGTCCCCAAAATTAATAGGAATGTTTGAAAAACTTCTTCCTCGTTATCTATAAAATGTTGAATCAATCATACCGAAAAATAGAATATGTAGGAAGAAGAAAATTCACCATTACTGGAACTATTTCTAACCATATCATACTTTATCCCCCCTTCACATGAAATATGGAAACTACCCCACCAAATGGGGTCACTGAAAAAATACTACCAAAAAAAGTTTATCAAAGGGGGAGTTAGAGTATGCCAATATCAACATCATTTACATATCATATAACTTCTCAATCAGAGAAGGTATATATCAAAAACATACTAAAATTTATAAATTTGGATGAGTTTTTTGGGGCTATGATGTCTATGTACTAGGAGGCTAGAACAAATATCACTATTCATGAACTTCCATAGAGGAATCTATATGTACCATTAAGACATGGAGTGAATTACAAAAGTGGGCTAAAAAGAAACATTTTTACAATCCTTATTCCTATGGGACTTATTCAGAACTAATAATATTTGTGGTATGATTTACAAAAAATTCATTTTTTCATAAAAATGTATGGAGGATATCTTTATCTATTTATAAAACAATGAAAATTATCCAAAATATGGGTCTAGGATGGGAGGAATTGTGTCAATCTACATTGAACTCAAAACCCCAAGATTAGGAGTAGAATCATAATATTAACCACATTCCCCTACACCCAAAATAAGATATCCAGATTTATCTTTTCATTTTAATATTAATTAATTTGAGGTTGAGGTCACTGTAGAAAAAGAACACCATGTAGAGACCAGTTCAATTGAATGTGATACACTTATCTACTTTAGGGAACCAAATCAGATGATATCCCTACAAGGGAACATCAAAAACATATATAATATCAATGAATCTAAATGAAAAATTTTATTGTAATTAAATAATAAATAATAGATTTAAGATCAATCTCATACCTATATAGATTATTTGAGAACTCAGCCAAAGTGAGGCTGATTTTTTCCCTTGGAACTTGACATTTCAAGGTTATGTAAAAATTGAGTAAAAATTTCCTAGATTTAAAATATCAAAACTAATTTCAGATACCTCATATATTTCACCATATTTATATTTTTCCTCCATGAAATTAATTTAAATGTCTTATTAAGAATGTTTTGGTTTCATTTACATGTGGTAGCACCATTAACATTCCATCAATACCTTGTGTGCTTTATTAATGATTATTTTGGAGGGATGTATGGGGATTGTAATTCCATAGGGTACTATAAATATAATTATATAATGGATTAATTCTTAAAGTGTAAGTGGAATAATCTATTGAAAAATATTTTTAGCTAGATCACATCCCTAAATACTCCAAATATTCCCCCATCAACCCATTCAATGGGCCCAGTAAAAAATATATTCTTCCCATCAACCATGTCCAGGAAATTATTCCACGTATAACATTTCCTTGACCATTTTCTTATAATTACCTATACAATAAGAATATTCTAACAAATATTCAGATCATGAAACTAGGAATCTCTATGAAGATGGTCGTCAACATTTAATAGAGTAGGAATATAATATGTCCAAACATCATAACTCTATTCTCATAATATTAACTATATCGACCAATTCATTTCTAGGTTAGAATACTTCCACATTATCTATAGAATTTCATTAGTCTTTTGCATCGTCTTCAAAATCCATGTCATCAACTATATTTGATAATTCCCCCATATTATCTCCCAAGTCTAAGGACGTTAGCATATTTTTTTTAATAAAAGTGGTGACATGAATTGGTCACCAAATTCACGCCACAAAGGTATTTATTGAAAGAAACAAAAGATACAAAGAAATCATGAGGAGTAAAGATCTTACACTAACAGGGTATTGAGGGAGGGATACAAGTTGCGTCCACAAAGAGAAACAATCCAAAATCTTAAGTTGAAAAAGTCATTTCAAAGTCCTTTCATCAACCTGTCAAAAAACATCCTCCAGAAGAGGAAATTAGGCTGCCCATTGAGTGAACTCCAACCACAGAGAAAGCTCAAATACATTTCAATTTGATCTAACTGGAACGTCATCCTTCGATTTTGATGCAGGACATGTCAAAGGGTGAATAAATATACCTTGAGTCTCCTTATTAAAGAGTTTTTGCACAGGCAACAAAATACAAGGATGTCATAAAACCAACTTCCTTTCTGTCACTTTCACCCCAAGTTCGACTGGTTTTTCTCAATGGCCTAGAGAAGTCTTAAACAGCTTTGACAGGCACATATTCCCATGGCAACCCAAAAAGCCTTGAGCAAACAGGATCAATTGTGCAGTAAAAATCATTCCCAAGGGATGTCTCTAAAGTTGAAATCAGGATTCATCTTTTATTCATAAACCATCCTGATATACATTTGTTTCCTAATTTGAATGTAATTCTCAGCTGAAATATCACCATTGATGTATTTTCTAAATGTATTTTCATCTTGTTCATTTATCCATGCATCAACTTCTTCATTCAAAACATCTGTCTCTACCATCTGGTAGGCCTCTCTATACACGGTATAATTATTTAAATCATGTTCATCATCTTCAACTGCAAGAGTTGTAGCAGGTTCAATAACTATAATCAGCTTTGGAGGCTCAGTGATTTCCTTTCTATATGATGATAGAAAGTAGGGGTGAATATTCTGAATTCCTCTAATAATGATTCCCAATGAGTTGTGATAATAGTATTGGAGACACCATATCAATATACACAGAATATTAACATGTTTTAAATTGGTATTTTGAATCCAAAAATGATCTATCATACATTGTTTATGATAATGTTGAAATAAAAGGTGAAAAGGAGGCAGAAGAATATTTCTTATATGCCCCCTTGTATATTTGAGGAATATGGATTCATGACTATTCAAAAGAAAATGGTAATATATCTTTTTTCCAGTAAACAATCGTGGCCTATAATGATTTTTTCCACAATTACTCTAAAAGAGTAGGAAAAATACATCAACTTCCAAAAACAATATTGAATAAACTTCTCTTAGATGTACACCGAGATTCCTAAAAAGGATATGAATATGGCCACAAATTATCTGTTCCTATAATGGAACCATTGGTATTACAAAATAGAACCCATGATATTTTATCCTACACATTACACAAAGGTATAGGTTGAATTTTACAATATCTTTAAAGAAAACTTATTTTCAGGGGTTAGGTATCCCACATGGCTAGAAAACATCATCCCCATTTAAAAGAAGAATATAAATATTTTAGTCTTTGTTGACATTAGGGATCTCAACTTGAATTTCTTAAATGATGAGTCCCTAGTCCCAGTTATAAAACCACCTATTAATGAAATATTTTTTATATAACCTCTGCATTATGTTTGGATATTCAGGGTGATACTAGATCTGACTGACCCATAATGATAAAGAGGGAACTACCTTTAAATCACCTCAAGTGGTGTTTTGATATCATTTAATTTATTTCTAAATAAAACAATGAAGGTATCATATATCTATTTGATATGACTAAAATTTTAAATACCTTATTATAAAAGATAATAGACAGTTATGTTGCTGATTTAGTGGTTAAATCCATGTAGTGTTGTTATCATCTCGTACATACTGAGATAATTTTCAACAAATATTGCAACATAACAAGAAACCAAGTCCCCTAAAGATTGATTTTGGGGTGAAATTAGGAATGATTATTGTATTTATATTTTTTCATAATAGTGATGGAGTTGATCTTGAGAATACCAAGGTGATCACTAACATTCCACCTCGTGGAATCCTCAAAGTGTTCATAGGGATTCTGAAATACCTTTTTTTTATTAGGAATGTCATGGAGAAACCTGTAGGAAATTTCATTCCCTTCATAATGTTAATGAAAAGGGAGTCACCACTCGGTGGGATAAATATATTCCTGTGGATTTCGAAAATCTCAATAAATACCTTTTAATAACAAAAATATTAATTACTCCCATGAAATGAAATCCATTAGTCTTTTGTGTGGAGACCTTTTGATGACCCATTTCAGCTCAACCTGTTCTGAATAATGACATGGGTACCCAAAATTGTCTTCACTATCTAAGTATTGTGTTAAATTTTATAATGTAGATGTCGGGGCAGCACATGTGACATCATTTCCTTCACATGGTCTCTCAGTTAGACCACATCAAATATAACCTTATTCATAAAATGATTACTAGACATCTAGCTCAGTGGATGGTCATCCTATAATAGTTTAGAATTCGTTTTTTTCCTTAAAATTCAGTTAAATATAATGAACTAACAAATTTCCTCTTAACACATCCTTATCTAAAAATTTCCATGGTAAAAACTCAAATACCAAATAAAGAAACAATTTCCATCCATGAACCTCCAAAAATATTTCAAATTTATTATCATGGAACCAATTAAAACCTATTTGGGAGAAGAATGATGGATTTTAACCATGAAATGGTTCGGTTTGGAATCATTAATGTATCCCCGATAAAATATGTTTTCCCTTATTTTTTCGTATTATTAGATAGGAACTATAAAAATGGGAAGAATTCCATTACCTCATTACTGTTTTATAGTTAGATCTTCATGTACTAATGATCCACTTCTATGTCATAGGTGACAAAAAATACTGACAAATAAAATAAATGGCTAATATATGATTAAAAGGGAAGATTTGATTCTTTTAAGGATTATGTATGAGGTTTGATGAAAAAAAATCTATTAGAACAAATTATTCCTCATATTCAATATCCATACAATTAAAAAATAATGTGTTGGATAATGTATTCACAACCCTAGTGGATATGAACTATGATGCAATGATTATATGCATTCCACATAAAATGGTGGTATCCCCAATCATTGGCTATGATATGAGTAATATGAAAAAAAGTCTTCCATGATATAAATAAATATCATATCGCCACCAAATTAATCTAAAAATGAATTTATATTGCCTCCATAATGGAATCCTTCATGAGGATCAAGCTAATAGGTAGCATATATTGCATCTGGTAGTAATTATTATCCTTTATGAAGACCCAAATTCATTGAAATTCCCTTATAAATAAGCCTTTGATGATTTTCTCCACTAATGCATTAAAGAATGATAATCCCTTGAAATTATTTAAGGAGTCAACACATGTTCCTATAATTCTCATAAATAAGGAATAATTATCTCAAATAAAATCAATAGGATTTTTTATTATTGTCTATTAGTGATATGAGACTACATAAAGTTCACCAAATTGTGACATGCTTTATGTGCTTCTTTCATCATCATCCAAAATAACTAAAAACTACTATATACTATTGGCCAATATATTTCTGGGGGAAGGATTTCATTGGGCCATAACCCCCAGCTATAGTAAGGTAGTTGAAGTATATAATTAGTACCACTACCTTTTTCTCCAAATTGGAAGAAGTTATAAAACTCATTCTTTCTAGGAAGAATTCTATTATAACCATCATGAAGTTGAACACCATCACTAGATTCGGTGTCCCTAATTCAATATTGATGAATAATTATAAAATGATCCATTCTTTACAATTATAAAGGATTTATAATGAATACAATATCCTGTCTATAACTTATCCCACAATCATATATTAAAATACGGACCGATAATGGCCTTCAAAATGACACTATTTATTATAATCAATATGATAGTAGAGAAGGAATAGATTTAATTTATAAATAAATCTCTATATTCATTGTGGACCTACTAAAATACCATATATACTACCACATGAGAGACCCCATATTCACCTTATTATGGGAAAAAAATTTACCCATTGGAGACAATAATCCTAACATTATTTCACCATATGTAAATAGGTTTCTGAAGATAAGAAGGCCTAGAGAAGAATTGATTAGTTGGATAGACTAGATGATAAATAGTTCCATACAATGCATAAACTATAAGTCCATAAAAATCAATTTTATGATACATCAACAAGAGGGATCTTCCTCACTCATTCCATCATGGGGATATTTTTTTGGCACTCAAAACTCACATGAAACTAAGGGAAAATCCTTTGAAAATTGTTCTAAAATTAGAGGGAAATAATATCATATGCAAAGCCTAATCTAATGAATCTTACCACCTTTCCACCATGGACATGGAACATGTTACAACCCCCAAAAATGAATTATTTATGAAGAGATTTCATTCATAACATTTATTTCATCCCCAATGTAAGTTGTTAAACATCGTATTTTTCATCACTACCATATGAAGATAAACTACATATTGATGGTCAAGGTTGTAAGAACATAAACTATTTTTTTGAACCGAAACAACCTAAACTAGTGATTGATTGTGAGGGGATGAATTTGGTTTCATGGTAATAATGTATGGAAAATATTCTTATTTTTTATGGTTTCTAATAAGATCTATTTGGGTAAATAAAATAACACAATGACTCTCATATCATTGTCATGGGACTATCCTAAAAACATACTTTCCAAAGGAAATTGGTTACTAGGGTTTCTCACTACTAAAACATAGAACTCACAATGGTCGATAGTACAAGAGGTCAAGCTTGATGCACATTTTTTAGAGGAATTATTTCCAAAAATGGGAATCAGAAATTTATTTTATGGAATATACAATAATTTTTAAAAAATCCAAGGTTGGGAATTGTTTCATCTATGTTATCAATGAATTCAATCCATGTAAGGAACTATTCGTATGTATATATATAAATGGTTCTTCATTTTCTATTTAATTATTCTATAATAATTCTTAGTTGTTTTTAATTATGATATAAAGTGAAACTACTTGTAATTAAGGAGATTATTACTATCAATGATGGATGTGGTTGTTGTGAAATTGGAATCACTTCCATGGGGAAGGGGAACCTATGTACCCTTGTGAAATGAATTAGTACCAATGTAGTTTATTGAAAGTTAACATGAAATTTTATACCTTTTATAATCATGAGACAATAATATAAAAATATATTTATCTATTTAAGTAGAATAATAGAATGATTCCCAGTAATGGTTAGTGTGGGTTATAAATTAGAGTAGTACTTTTTGGTTGATAATAGATGAAACAGGGACCGTCAAATATGTGTTAAGCTTTACATGGAATGTGGAATTTGAAGGTAGATATGTTGGTCACATGGAGAGATATTTTCCCTCTTGGAGGGGGTATGATATGTTTTTGTGGGAATGTACGGATTTATATTTATTAATATGAACTCATAAAGGGGTTTTTTAGGTAATATGGCCATGACTAATGGGATATCCAAGACTACATGAATATAACTAGTGGAGTGAAGGTCCCGTGGGATCCCATGAGAAGTATGACCTTATGATAATGAAGATGGATTATAAATTAATGACATTAGGTTGGAACCTCTGAGACACATCCTATTTGTCCTATCCAAATGGAAATAAAAGCCTAAATAATTCATGATTCACAATTTAGGGTCATACATCGAGATCATAGCTTGTGGTTTAATTCCATTTTTCATGAACATTTTCCACATGGTTTAGAATTTTAATATATGGATTCCTGTATAATTAATGGTGTAAAAACATTGTATTGAGGAAGTTTTGCACATATTGGGCTTCCCTTGATGATATAAAGTTGGGGGATACACCAAGTAGGAGGCCTAAATATAGAGGCATTAAAACATTCTAATGGAATGATAAACATAGATCCCTAAGCCCACATAAGTCATCATTTATGTGAGAATCAAGGTAAAATGGATGATTGGGTATATTATATGAGCATAAAGAATTAAATTTGAGTGGTGAATCCTCTTTGGACCTTTCTAAGTCTCTTTCACTCCCCTATAGAAATTGATGATTCATAGTTGATTAAATCATCACCAATGAGGTGAAATGAACATGAATTACAAGAGAGAGGAATCACATCATACCGTATCAGGAGGTGAAACTACTAAAATTGAAATCATGATGAATTTTTAAATTTGGAACAACAAAATATTCCTTAGGCATTACGTCCTAACAATTAAGTATGTGTGTGTGAGAAGTTACATGAATCTCTAACCTTATCTAGTCTTTATTTATCTTCAAAACCTCCAAGAGAGTTATCTAATATAAGAAATTGGTCCTTAGGATATGTTATTTATTGATGATATGAATAATATTGAATGAAATTGATCATGTTTTATGTGAACCTAATTAATGTTTCCAAAGAAGCTATGTGTAATAATTTTGTGTGGGTTTTCTTGAGGAAACCTATCAATCACATCTGGGGCCTTGTGACCCTATATGCATGATCTGTTGATGTGAAACATTATGAGATATCTAATCAAACCAAGGGGTGAACCTATCTCGAGATGTTCCACTACAACATATTATGCTTTAGATAGTGTCAAACTTTATAAGATCTATGAAAAAAGAATAGATAAAGGTATCAATTTTATCATCACAAAAAAATGGATGATAAAATCATATTTTATCAGTGCTAAAAAATCAGGAAAAATGTAACCCTTTATAGGTCCTTTTCTAGCACTGATTAAGGAACCCCTTTATCAGTGCTTTTCTGTACTGGTAAAGGGTTCCCTTTATCAGTGTTTTTAGAGATGATAAATGTATGTGTTCTATCAACACTAAAACAATAGTCTTATTCAATTATAAAAGAAATATTTCCTAAAAAACTATATTTCATTAAAAAATAATATGTTAATATGTTAATATCCTTATATTGAAATAAATATAATCTATGTTTTTTATAAATGCTTTCTATAAGGTTAAATATGAATTTACAAATAATGTATATTATATCTAGTAAAAATTGATTATAAAATAGTAAAAAAATTATATTAATTAATAATTTCTTAATTATTATTTAGAAATATAAATTTAATAATAGTTGGATGACATAAAAATTTAATGAATTAATGAGTGGTCAAAGATATGTTGGGAACATGACTTGAACTTCAAACAACCAAAACTTTTAATCCAGGTGTCTCTTTAGGCTCTAACTCTAATCAAATTGAATCTTGCAATGAGATCTACTCAATATTGAATTAGGGTAACCCCAAACCATATTTCTCAAGGATATAAATGGCCTAAAGGGCCCTCAAAAAAGGATTTGGTAGTTGGGGTATCACTATTGTTTGACATTCTATTAAATTTCATCGCTATTTAAGGGGGTCATCTTTCCTATTTTCTGTCAGGATTGAATTTATTCAGACAGATTAAAATCATATTAATATATGGTTTTTAATTTTTTTTTCATTTTTCACAATTTAGTTTTATTATTAATTAAATATATAAACATGTATGCAAATTTTATAAATTCACACATACAAATTTAATTTTATAAATAAATATATAAACATATTTAGACATAAAATATGTGTCTATATATATAAACCATTTTGAAATAATTATAATATATATTTTATTAAATGAAAAAAATTAAGAATATTTGTATATCTATATAATTAATGTGTGTATATTGTTTATATATATAAATATATTTTCTGTGTGTATTGAAAAAAACATATATATTTACCCATATATTCTTCTATAATTATATAAATATTAATATATAATATATGTAAATAAATATAAATTATAATATTAGATTTATACAGACACATATGTATATAAATATAGATGTGTTTGTATGTATTTATAAACACACACAAAACATATTTTACATATGTATCTAAAAATAAATATATATGGTTAAAAAATGTAATGACATAAATATAAATAAATAATTTAATCATAAAATAAAAAATAATAAAATATATGGGAGTGGAAAAGGTTCAGATCTATGAAGGGACGGTTTTAGGTTCAGAACTAAGTAGGGGCGTGCATGTGTATGAGTGAAGCATGAAGTCCTAGCGCTATGAAAGGGGGTATAGATCTTAGTGTCTTGATAAAGGGAGGGTATAGAGATATTATGAGGGGCGAACTACCTCCAAATAGAAAAAATATTTTTCAAAAATTAATATTTTTACTTTCATTAGTGCTAATTAATGTTTTTTCACCACTAATAAAAGCTAACTCCATGAAATATTATTTTCCATTGATTAAGGGGAAACCCTTTAATGGTAGTAAGAAAAATAATTATTTTTGGTGTTATTAAATATTTTTTTATGTTATATTAAAGGGAACATCTATAGTAGTGATCTTCTATATATGCAACCTAGGAACAACTGTTAACCTCATAGTCCAGATAACCCAATCCATTTTTGAAAATTACATTGGAACTCTTCAAATTGATAAAGAGAGATGATATGGGTTATGAATAAGAAGTAACTATTAATTATAGATAGGGTTTCTAACAGAATATCAATAGTATGGAGTTTTGAAGGAATATTGTATCGAGAGAATAGAGGTAGGTGAATGAAATCATGCACACACAATTCATGGTGTGTGTGTGTGTATATGCACACATGTTTCAACCATGTGAATTATACTCATGTAGTGGGGTCTGCAGATAAAATTATGGGAAATTTCCCATCACATAATATATTTCCCATAAACCTGAATAATAGTCATGTAGTCAATAGTATTTTCACCAACCATCTATGATATGGAATGTAAAACACCCTTTCTATCAACACATCCATCCAATCCATATATCTAGATAAAGTAAACCCTAAAACCCTAAAGAGGTTTCCAGGATGAAATACTACCCCTGGGTGGGGGCCTAATAAGTTTTAGAGGAAATGTGGGGCGTTATAACTTGTAATGTGGATGGAAAAAATGGTTTTCTATTGGGACATAGATGTTACGAATGGTATATCCATGGTCCCTGGAATATAGCCTTGGTAGGGAAGGTTGCATGGGATATCATGATCAATAATACCTTATGATAATGAATATAAAGGATAAATTAGTGATATAGGATTTTCACCTCTAAGATACATATTACATATCCAGTCTAAATGGGAATCAAAGGCCATATAATTTACATATCACATTGGAAGGTAATACTGCAAATTCATACCGTGGAGTTTAATTTATTGCGAAAATATCATTGGAAACATTGTTTATTGTTGTTTTATAGTGATTATTATATCATGAAAGGTGTAACAACATAGGATTGATAGGTTATTAAATATATCTGGTAGCCCTTGATGATAGAAATTTGGATCTTACACTTAGTCGGAGCCATGGATTTGAGGAATTTAGCTTTTCAAATGACATGATCAACCCATATATATATATATATATATGAAAAAATAATTCATTCTGAATTCATTAATAAAGAGATGATGGATGATTCAACATATTCTATGAGCATGCATAAATATATTTGAGTGGGGATTATGCCATGGATATTTATAAGGATCATTCTCCTTTCTATTCCTATTGATGATTTATGGTTGATGAGATCATTAGTGAGAAGGATAAAATTATTAAGAGAAACAAAAACTAAGGAATCACATCCTAACATCTTGCAAAGGGGAATTGAGGAATTTTTACACACCTACTAAAATTTATATAATGATGAGTCCATCAATATAAAAAAAGAAATAAACCTCATGAGTTATTTCCTGACAATTGTGTGTGTGTGTGTGACCAGTTACAAGAATGACCAAACTTCTCTTCCATTTATTCATCATCTAAATATCTATGATACCTCCCTAATAATGTATGAAATTGTTCCTAAGGATCAATGATATGTTGAAAATATGACTAAGGAATAATGTAGGAGATCAAGTGTTGTACGAACCTCATGAATCTTTCAAAATACGGGGACAACAATATATTGACGAGTGGTTTGAAGAGGAAACCTATAATCCACATCCTACCACCATTCTAATATTTAACATGCAAGGATAGTACTAGGAGGAAGGAGGAGTGTGACCTTCTTCATGACAGGAAACAGAATTACTCTTGGGGAGATTCCCTTACAAGCCCATCATTTTCAATGGAGAATAAATCCAAAATTGATATGGGAGAGACCAATGTAATATTAGATGAACCAGAACAATCATTATTAAGGGAATATATGACTGGAATTTCCCCAAAGGGTATAACTATATATAATAAAAAAACTAAAACTTCCTTCTATTATCGAAATCTATGATTGGAGGTGTGTATTATAATGTGCATTCCAGGATTGTGTGGGACTATTGGTTTCATAAGTGGATTTGAATTAGTCTTTTATGGGTATTAAAATCAGTTTTAGAAAGTCATAAGAATCATTCATTCTTCATTCATCTGGAAATATGGCTTGGATGGAGGTGGTGATGCCAATGGAGTGTTCCATTCCACATAGAAGATGTTTGGTGAAACTACTATAGACCTATCTAATATTATTATGAACATGAGATCTATTTGAAATATATAAATTTCCTAGCACATGTCCCATAATTTCATGTGGAAAACCCACTATAGGAATCCCTTTTATATGGTGGATACATTTGTGAAAGCACATAAACCATGTTTGTGGCGTGCTTAATGCCATTTTCCTATCAGAATTCACCTAACTCACTTTTCATTCCACAGTTCACCCTATGGAAATTATCATTCAAGATCTATCTTGATGACACATGGGAATCAGCTCCTTACTATCTCTCTTCTCTGTATATGTCTATGAATATTTCCATGAAATAAATCAGAAATAGGTTGGGGTGTCTGGACCCTGTGGTAGGCGTTGGTGCTTAGGTGACATACACAAAAGGTATTCTTGAGGTAGGTGAACCTATTGGTTTGATAAGGTATCTACTAAGGTGTCACATCAGTTTATCATGTTTGTGGGGGTAGAAAGGCTGTTTTTGTAACCTATAGGTTTCCTCCTAGAGCATCCTATAAATTCCATAATTTAATAGGAATATTTCCTTTTACAAATTAAGGGACTCATCAATATATAAATTTCATTTCGTGATGAACCCCCCTGAATCGATATTAATAATCATGATGAGTAATTGGTTTCATGGTAATTCTCCTTTATATCCATTATGTAGTCCACACATAGGTTTAGGTGGATGGAATTATAATTCAAAGGCTGAGATTCCATTACTTATAAATAATAGGGTTTTTTCCTTAGAGTACCAATTGTCTTTGAAATATACCCCCGAAGTGATATTCTCATGCACACTCATTGACCTGGCCCTCATTGCCAGTTGGGCTCCACTAGAAACTTTATTCCTAGTTGTAATCATCTTACCTACCACACGCACCTAATTCCACTTAACCACCCATCACTATAGTGGATTTCATCATGATCACATGTCAATCAATCTTCTTAAGTGACTTTAGGTTTTAATGTTTACCCATTTGTCTACTATGATCAATTTTACATGAAGTGTTTTGTGGAGGAGCACTACTCGATATAGTCCATAACCAAACATGATTATTTAAATGGCTGTTTTGATTCATACAATTTAAAATAGAACAAAATGTTAATTTTATAGTTTTTACATAACCTATTAGAATTTTTATTTACTCATTCTATCATAAAAACTTATATAAATAGAGCAGAAGTTCAATTGAAATTCCAAACAAAACGGAATATTCAAATGAATAGGAAATGGTGATCAAGATCCACACACGAAAGCCGAAAATTCACAACATCAAGATTGAAATTACACTCATTAAAAAATAAATAAATAATTTGGAACGTAAAAAATTTAATAAAATGATAAATAAAAATTAAAAAAATCTAGGTGTATATAGTTATATTTTCATGATAGAATGGAAAACAAGATTTTATAGAATCTGCATGAAGTGAGGAAACCATCCATAATTAGAGTTCCAACAAAATCAATTTAAACAGTTAATTTCAAAACATGTTCTTAATTAAAACCCAAGAAACTAACATTTATTAGGGATTTAAGGGTCAAATAAAAGTAGGAGAATAATGTAAAAAAATGGAAACTAAGAATTATGTACCTCGTCCAACTAGACTATGTGCACAGTGCCTAATCAACATGAGTTTTTCCCCATAAAAGATAAATATGTGTAGTATATGAAAAGTACTGCATCGGAAAATGAAAAAAAAAGAATAAGATACATTCACAAAATGAATAAAAAAATAAGCATCACGCACAATAGTTTCAAAAAAATCAACAAAGAGAATCAAAAGTGGTTTTCAGGAACCCATATCATGGCCTAGTATCACATCTATTGATGAATAAACTGGTTGTGAGCTACATGAATCATGATCATCATGTTATTAAAGGGGATTCATATTCTATATCATTTCTATTCTATATGTACCTGATATCAATCTAAATTCATCTTAGAAAGGGTTCATGTAGCACAAACCAAAAATGTGATTGTAGGAACTCTTGTATCCTGATATAGGATTCAAAAACTAGATTTTTTTAATCCAACATAAAAAATTTATGGGTTAAAGAATGAGAAAAACCTTATCATCATGATCCTTCTCCATGGATGATGTCTCTATCCAATTGTAGCACATATCCAAATCTCATAGACCCCCATGTTTAAGAATAAGAAGTCTATAGCTTCTCTATAATTGATTTATCCACATTTTTCACCACCCTGATGATTATAAAAGCTGTATTTGAGGTAAAAATCCACCGTGATATATCCTAGAGAAGAAATAAAACTTGATGAGGGAGAAATAATATCTTCTCTCCCTCTCATATCATGCGACAAACCATGGAGAGCATGCAATACCCAAAGGTAAAACCCTTTCTTATATTCTAAAAAAACATGAACCTGACAATGATATTCCTGTATTCACTCACATAGAATTGAGGAAAGAATGTAGGTATCATTCTATAGGAATGAAGAGTGATGGGAAGGCTGAACAAGGAGACGGCGAGTGGGAGAATAGAGATCTTCCTCTTCTCTAAGTATGACAACAATCTTTGCCTAGTTCGACCAAGAATGAGAGATGGTATTCACTCCTTAAAAGGAAGAGGAGCCTGTTGGTATTTCCTTCCATGGAAGTCAATATCATTTATATAAATTCTTGCTACACCCTCGAGTCCTGATTCAGGGAAGCCTCATGCACTCACGCATCTATGGGATGGATCCATTGCGGTTACAGTTGATCTGGATGCTCTAAAGCAATGAATGGATCTCTGTAAATTTTTTGTGCTAGGACGAACCTCTTATGAGGGCGGTATAAAATCCAAGTCCTACACTGATCTAAAAAATAGAATCTTAAAATGTTGGGTTTTCTCATGTTGGAGGCTTGTTCTAATTGGAAATGGGTACATTCAGAATATTTTTGGAAGGGAATGATGAACTTGACATGGTCTGGAGAATGGGAATAATCAAACTCAAACTCAATTTCTTCGGAATATTAGAGTGGGATCCCAATTTTAATCCTTTCAAGCAAATATTGTCTATGGAATAGTTGTGTACAAGACTACACAGGCTTCCATGGGTGTACTGGTATCCTAATATTCTCAGTGATATTGCTTCTGGGCTAGGCACACCATTGAAAGTTGATCCACACACCATCAATGGGGATCTTGGTTTTTATGCATGAGTCCTTATTGAGATTAAAAATAAAGTCTCACCCACCCCCTGAGTTGAATCTTTCTTGCTACAGGAGATAATCAGTTGGAGGGGTCATATGATTTTGAGAACCTTCCCAAATTCTATGACCACTGCAAAATGGTTGGCCATTTGGTGAATAACTGTTGGGTCCTACAAAAACTGGTCACGCCGGCTCCTGTTTCCTCTGCCTGGAGGGAGTTCTCTCGAGGAAAGGGTACTGACAAGGCTTGAAAGGTGAAGAAGCATGGACATGAATTAGCAAATGGAGGTCCATCTGGGTTGAAGGCGGCCACTGCCGCTTCATGGGCTGACTTGGGTGAGAAAGAAGACCTCAGAAAATTGACCTGCAAAGGGGATCAAAATGAGGATGAAAATGTTGAGCAAGACTTGGATTTCTCAATAGAGTTTTTCTCATTTTCTCTCTCTTTTTTAACAGAAGATTATAAATTTGAACTCATCACATATTGCATACAAATTTTTTTTTGACTTGGAACAGTCCTCCTTGAGGTCTGAGACTGATGATGGAATATGCAGGATGGGGTTTGAACTTGAAAGTACCGAACCTGGAGAACACATTTGAGACTGTCAAGACAGCATGAACTGCTCCCAGATGCAGACTATTGCAGCGGCTGGTGTCACCGAACATGTTAAGGAAGTAGAGGGTCAAGAGCGTGACTCCTCAGAAGAAAATTCCTTGGCTTCAGACACCAGGAGTTCTAGAGATATGAATGATTTGGTGATACTGAAGAAGCATTCCCTGGATTTACTCAAGGAGACTATAACAGGGGGACCTTCCTCTTCCACAAGGTCTACTCAGAAGCTTCAGAAATTAGACAACCAGTGTATGGGGGAATTACCCACAAACAAAAGAATCAATGAGGGTTTTTTTCTAGAACTGCCTGGGGTAGGGAAACCCTGACACAATGGGTTCCATCAGGCTGATCAGAGGTAAATATAAACCTAAGATCCTAGGATTATCATAGCCTAAGAATTCCTCTACAAAGCTAGGTAATGTCCTTTCCAGATCAGGTTACTCATTCTTGGGTTGTGTTAGGTCGAATAAGAGAGTGTCTGGATTTTTTTTCACAAAGTGGTTATTAATCTTGCAATTGTCATTGAGAATAATCAGATACTTACCTGCCGCTCCATGGAGGCTGGAGAAAGGGTGTGTTTCTCGATTAGGTATGCTCATAATAATTACTTTGACATGAGGCCACTATGGAGTAAAACTCAGGAACTAGCACCCATAATTTTGGATACCTATATTTTCATTGAGGACTTTAACTCCATTCTGCATGCAGATGAGAAGCTAGGACCAGGTGTTGGTTATACATCTATGATTGAATCTCGAGATTGCATTGGGAGTTCCAACTTAACTAAAATCAACCTTATGGGGGTAAGTTCACATGGTATAGAAGGCATCTAAATGAAATAAGTGCCAGTATAATTGAAAGATCATTTGTCAATGATGCTTAAATTTCACTTTGGAGGTCCATCTCCTACGTCACCTTGGAAAAACGTCACTCAGATCATCAACCCATTTTGATAAACCTTCTTAATATTGAAATATCGGGTCCACAGCAATTCAGATTTAATAATGCTTGGGCTTCCCTCCAAGAGTGCTCAGCTATTGTGTAGGATACCTGGTAACTGAGAGCTGGTGATGCTAACCCACTTGTCTGCCTCTCTAAATTCAAGATTCTGAAATTGAAGCCAATGAAATGGAGCAAGGATATTTTTAGTTCTTTGGATGCTGAAATTGGTGGGCAGGAATGTCTTTTACATGGATTAAAAGAGTCCACTACCAGAGGTCGCTTCTATGGGGTTACGAGATAGGAAACTAAAATCTCGTCCAACCATTGGAGTCTTGTCAAGATTCATGATAACATTAGAAGGGACATATTTAAAATAAGGTGGATTTCAAAGTGGGACAGAAACACTAAGTTCCTATTTTCCCATCAAAGGGAATGAAGTGCAAGAAGGCCTCTAGAATTACTCAAGGTTGGAGGTGCTATTCCGAAAGAGCGGTGGGAGTTTTCAGTGCACATTGTTGATTATTATAAGAGCCTTTTCAATGGCCCCCAAGGACTGAGATAATAAGAGGAAACATCATCCCAAATCTAGTCGCGAAAGTGGAAAACATTTCTCTCACATATATACCAGTGGACATTGAAATTAAAGACAGAGTTTTTGGTCTCAGGATGGAAAGATCTCCTGGGCCAAATGGGTTTACTAACCAGTTTTTTCATACATACTGGGAAGTCATTCAATATGATATTTGTCTTCTTGTTAATCATTTTTTTAAAGATGGAAATTTACCCCAATGCTTTAATGAATAGTTTATCACTCTTATCCGGAAGTATGAGACTGCTAGTGAGATAGGCCAGTTCAGGCCAGTTTCTCTTGTTAATACTATTTACAAGGTGATTACTAAAATTTTTGCAAATAGGCTTTCTCATGTTTCGGACAGATTATATCTTGGAACCAATTTGGTCTTGTTAATGGTAGAAGCATTCAGGCTTGCTTACTTATGGCCTCAGATTATGTCAATCTTATTAGGAAAGCAACTAGGAATGGAAATATAGCACTCAAACATGATATCACTAATGATTTTGACATAACGAACTGGGGATTCATTGGATGTGTTTTGAATATTTTTGGCTCCTATAATAATTTCATTCACAGGATCAAGACTCTTTTTGAGTCATCCTATATATCTATTATTGTTAATGGGTCCCTATAGTGCTACTTCACATGATCTCAAGGAGTGAGGCAAGGAGATCCCCATTCAGCCATTATCATTGCAATAGAAAAAGATTATCTTAGAAGAATTTTCATTGACATGGTTAACAGGTGTGATCTATCAACAATTAGAGCAGGCCGAGGTAACATTTCTCCCTCCCATTTATTCATTGCCAATGACATTGTCATTTTTACACAAGGGGAAAGAAGAAACAAAAAATATATCAAAGAGGCACTTCAACACTATGAGAATGTGTGTGGCCAAGTTATTAGCAGGAGAAAATCATTAATTTATTTTGGAACGAGCATTTCCGCTTCGAGAAAGATCTGTCTCACATCTAATCTTGGAATCAAGGACTGTGCTCTGCCATTTGCCTATCTAGGTGTTCCCATGTTTTGGGGAAAATCTTAGTAGTCATATTTTTCAAATGATTTGGATCAAATGAGTAAATACCTTACATCCTAGAAAGGGAATTCCCTCTCAATAGTTGGGCACATTTTCCTTGTGAAACATGTTGTTACCTCGAAGTTGGTCAACTCATTCATGGTGTATCTTTGGCCATTTTCTGTTATTATACGACTCAACATGATGATGAAAAACGTTTTTTTGTAGTGGAATCATTATGGAAAGGTAAATAATCACTGCCCCATGGAATAAATGCTGCTTAGGACACAATCTGGGAGGTCTTGGTATCAAGAACCCAGAGGCCTTCAATCATTCTCTTCAAGATCAGTTTGTATTGAAACTCATCAAACCCAAATCTACAGCACTGTACTTCTTAAGGAACTAGTTTATAGCCAGACGTGTTGTAGAAACAACCAGCTATCTTGACTCATCCATTTGGACCGGTATAAAGTCAATATTTCAGAAAACAATCAATCATTCACAATGGACGGTGAATAGGAATTCTTGACTTCATTTCTGGTACAACAACTGGACTGATGGAAAACTCATTAATTAGGTTAACCTAGAGGATTAGATCATCAACCATAATGTCACGATCAAGGACCAGCTTGAAAACATGGAAATGGTATTGAATGATGTTTCCAATATTGTTAATGAACATGATTTTATTAACAAAGTTGATATTATAATCTAGAAGGGATCTTCAAATGGTTGTTTGAACTCAAAAAGCTTTTACAAGAACCTAATTGATGGTGAGAAACAGTGGATTGGGAAATTGAATAAAAAATGGATGACACCCTCACGGTTCATGCTGCTTCGGAGGATGGATCTCAACAGGATACATGTGGATGTTAATCGTCAAAGGGTAGTTGTCTCTCTATGATCTTGATGCCCCCTATGTACACAACATAGATAAGACGCGGATCATCTTTTCATTAGATTCAAGGCTTCCTCCTCCCATTAGAGTGAAATACAATAGATTTTTGGTTTCTGGATTAGCTACACCAATTCAATCTAAATGCTACTTATAGAACTTTTCAGTGCTAGGCTCTCCCAGCAATTGCTTGTGTTATTTTAGGTGGCCTGTACAGAAGCTGTCCATTGCATTTGGAGCAGCAGAAATCCCGCACTACATACAAGGTCTTTCTTCAATGCAGATCATGAGATGGGCTCAGTTCAAACTATGATTCATGCCGTGAACAACCTAAAATAAGAAAATTGGAGCAACCTAATGGAGGAATGGGTAGTACTGCAGCGGCTGAATATCACTGGAAACAATCCATCCCCTCATCATACTTTATATGTCTTCTGAATTCCCCCATTTACAAGATGGGTCCAATGGAATATGGATGGAGCTTCGAGGGGTAACCCAGGCCCCTCAGGATATGGTGCCATATTTAGGGATGCAAATAGGGATGTCGTTGAATTCTTGTTTGGCTCATGTGGGAATGCCATGAAGCTTGAATCCGAGATGATGGGGATTATCAAGGCAGTTGAGGTCATCATCCAAAGTAATTGGAATAATGTTTGGTTGGAATACGACTCCACCACGCTTGTACAAGCTGTTAGAATGGGGAAAATACATCTGTCATGGAGATTGGCTGCTAAATTGGTTAATTGAATTGACATGCTTTCTACAGTGACTTATTTCATTACTCATACCTTTCGGGAGGCTAGCTATATTGCCGATGGGTTGGCTAACAAAGGAGTCAATGTGGAAGTGTGTCATCACTTGACCACTCTACCTGACGACATGGTTCCTACTATTCCTTAGGATAAATGTAAATTTCCTTTGTTTTTCCTTTTGCAACTTTTTTTCTTATTCTTATAATACATGGGCCTCCGCGCTCATATTTCTCAAAAATAATTCTATAGGAATGAACTAGAAAATCTGATCCAGGATGAGAACAAATCCTACCCTGATTGGAAAATACATTTTCCTATTGTGAACCCCAAACAATGAGATGAGATACTTAAAAAATGGAGGTTGGTGAAAAATTCAATATATGTGTGGATAATGAATATTTCATGGGAGGTTCCCGAATTATAAGTATATAAAAATATCTCAACAATATGAGAAATTAAAATCTCTTAATGAAACAAATAAAAGTGAATAAAAAATAATAATTGACCAACATTGGAATGAAATGCTTGAAAAAAATTAATATGACATAACATCATACTATCCATCATAAACATTCAATCTTATCCACATGAGAATTCTAAACCAATTACACTATGTTTAACTTGGGTATCAGAACGTAAATAGGAAACAACTATATGGCATAACCCAAAGAGCCCCCCCCCATTATGCAGAATTGTGACTCATATTTACCATAATTAAAATTATATACTAATGAATCTAAAAATTATTAGAATTAAAATATTCCCAACAACTACATGGTTGATGGAAATACTTTAACACACCAGAGTATTACATTGAAATTATTTCATCGAGGAGGTCAGGACAAGAAAATAACTTACCAATAGAGGCCCCCTGGATAAATAATTTGTGTTTTCGTAACTCTAATAAATAGGGAAGTATATATCCCCATATAAATAAATGGAACAAAAAATATATGAGAAGATCAAAAAATAATGAAACTATGTAAAATTAGGGAAATAATGAGAAGCAACAAAAAGGGAATTAAATTAATATATAATTGATAATAAATGAAATCAAACAAATAGAATGGTTACCACCTATATCCATAAATACAGAGGTTCTATAAATTACCTAGATCAGTTAGCTTTTAGCCATGACATTCCTCCTGAAAACTCAATAGGATGACTCTTGAAGGAAGGTGAATTTATATCCTAAAAATATTTATGTATAATATCCACCTAAGTATATGACTATAAAAATTGATTCCCCCAAGATAGATCCTCAAACGAAGGTAAATTTGAATGAAAAAGGTGAGTAGTCCCAATATCCAAGGAAAGCTCTTAGACAAGATAAAAATGGTTGAAAACAAGATCAACATATTTGGTAAAACCAGTCAGATAATGGAAACACATACTCATATAAGCTTAACAAAAATATAAGGATCCTAACTACAAAAAAATTAAACTAAATCATCTAACATGGATAAACAGTATAAAAATTGTCATGGTGATATGCTAGGTGAGGAAAAAAACCCACAAACTACCCAATCATAAACATTTAAGTCACTATAGGTTCATACCCAGAGAAAAAATATCTTATAGAATATAGAGAAACACACTAGATCTTATATATACTCGACTCATAGCAAAATGATAGAATCTGGAGACATTAAATCGATCTATGAGCTCAATACTCACCGGCTCAAAAACAGAGGTCGGCCTCACACATAACACCTTTATATGCCTATAACAAAAGAATTACGTAGACTATACCTAACAAATAAATCTATAAGGCTTAGTTTGGCACATAAAACTAGGTAATGAAAAGAAAAAAACTATCAACAAAATATTTAAATTATAGTGTTATATATACAATAACCTTACTGAATGAAACATAAGATATTTCTGAAATAGGAGATAAAATCCACTAGAAATCTGTTGAAATCAATGATTTTTTTTTTAATTTTAACTAAACAATAAATAAACTAAATTTTTATATGATACAACTTTTTCGTTTAGAAGAGAGCTACATGATTTATTTCACAACCAACCCTAGGGATCAACATGGGCTTTCTAATTCAAAAAAATCCAAATCAAACACATGGTTAGTTTACAGTTATAACCAAAACTCACTACATGTTTATTTACTATTTATATCATAGAAACATATATAAAATGTATATTTTAATGTAGTTCCAAACAACAAGGAATATTCAAATGAATTAACATTTTTGAGAAATTTTACATATAGAAGTGGATAACTCACAATATTGAATCTTGCAATAACAATCATTATAAAAAAACTTAAATAATACTTAGCATCACTGATGTAATTAAAATAGAAAAAAAGAGAAAAATATATAGATATAAATAGGTATATTTTAATAATATAATAGTGTTAGGGGAGATGCAGTCCATAATATAAAGAGAGTCACAATCCCCACCAAGGACTAAACTCGTCAATTGCATGTAATGGTTGAAATCGAAGAACAAAAAAACAAGAATACATAAAAAATAAATAGAAGAACAGGGATATAAGATTTAGTGTGATTTGGTCCTATGGGGCCCTACATGCATGGAAATAACAACACCTAGTACAAACATGTTTTATTAAGCTCAAGAAAAAGTTGTGGATTTATGGTATGGAAATGATAAAACATCAATAGAATCACAAAAGATACAAATATTACAAATGAGAATCTAGACAGAAATCATAATGAACATACAATTCCAGAAAAAATATGTCTAACCATCATGATCTCTTAATTTATTATCCGGACTATTATGATTCATCGAATCTCACTATTGATTCCAAAATCTCATGAAGAATATACCTCAACTGGATCATCTTCCTTGGGTACTTGGACTATCACAAGAGTGAATTCGTCAAAGCTCCACTAGGAGTGGTACACCCATAATTTACCACAGAGTTCAGAAGGAATGGAGATCCACCTCCAAATATTGGAAGGCATTCGGATGGGGTTTGGGAACCAAACCTGGCATCTCAATAGAACCATCAATGGAAGAAATCTAGAATGAATCTAGAAATGAAGCAACTGAGTGATGGTTGATCAATGCCCCTGACATCATCTTTCTTACATCGAATAGAGCATCCAACCTTGAGAGGCCATGCCACCATGCCAAAAACAAAAAACCAACAACTGTGATATAATGCAATGTTATATGTAGGATTTCATACAAATAGACGACATGTTTAATAAACAAAGAATAGAAGATGGTGTAGATCAGTAGGATGAGAAGGTATGCACAACAAGGGGGTCATCTGAAGGAGAAGGACTACACAAAGAATCACAAATGGATTAAACATGGCATAGTATATCAATGAGTATAATAATAAAAGAAAAATAAAAAATTTACAAAATATATGAAATTTTTCTTTCATTCATACTATCAACTAAAAGATAAGAATTCAACATGAATGATTTTCAAAATGAATATAAATAAAATAATAACATGTTTCATAAATATACACCATTTTATTTAGAAAACTTGTGATGGTCTGGAAACTGTGGTTATATATTTGGAGTAATGTTTAACATATCTAAATAGAATTTGATCTTAGACAATACCATTAATTCAGTTAAACTGTATGAAGGGTTATTTTTTCTGTATACCTTATTAACAAAAATGGTTCCTGGTTCTATAATATCTCTATTAAAAGGTAGTCAAATATCAGTATATTTGAACTTACCATGAAATACTATGTATTTGGATGGCTTATGTTCATACTGGCTATCTGAGTAAACATAAATTATAGAATTAAAATTATTGAGATCAAAAGATAACCCTTTAATCCAAAGGGATTCTTTAATTTCCTTAATCAAGGTAATGAACTCAAATTATATTGTTAAAAGAGGAAGCATAGATTTCATATTTCATTTCCAAGAAATTTCACCACTGCAAGTAATAAACTCATAACTAGTTTAACAATTACATCTTTCAATATTTCCATTGTAATTAGTATCTCTATACCTATAAATAAATTCAATAGTTTCCATGTTTATATAATAACATAACAAAATCTTTGACCAAAAAGAGAGGTACCTTAAATTATACATAAGGTAATTCTAATGTGTCTTCATAGGGGAAGCCATAAATCTTCTATGATCATAGACTATATAGGAAATATCAAGTCTAGTGCAAATCATAGGGTACATAATGCTACCTACAATGTTAGCATAAGTTATTTTAGACATAATTTGAACATCCTCCTCTTAAGTAGGTGATTGTGTTAATGAATGTTTAAAGTGATATCAAAGAGGTATATATATAGGTTTGAAATATTTAAACATATATCTATTGAGAATATTTGAAATATAAACATGTTGAGATATGTAAATCTATTTATTTTTTATGTCTCTAATGATTTCAATACCAAATATTTTATTAGTTGCACCTAAGACTTCCATTTCATGTGGTCCTTTTTATTGGGGTTTTAAGCAATGGTGAAACTCATTTTCTTACAAATGTTAAACATTTCATCATTATAAAGTAGTAGGTAAATCAGGTAGTTTTAAGATGAATTAAAATAAACACATGCATCCTATTGACTCCATGAAAATTGGTTATATTACATTAATGAATCAAATTTTATATACCACTTCTTAGTGGCCTATTTATGGTCATACATATACTTATTGAGAAGGTATACTTGATTCATTTTATATTTATTAGAATAAACATCAAGATATTTCATATAAAGTTTCGTTTTCAATTCATCTCATATGAATGTATTTTTAACATCCATTTGTTCATTATGGTGATCATTATAGGTAGAAAAAATATCTAAAATTATAATGGAATAATTTCGAACATTATGGGAAGAATTTAAGATTACTTAATACCTTCTCTTTGAAGGAAACCCTTAGAAACTAATTTTGTTTTTTACATGATTTTATTTCCCATGGCGTTGACTTATATTATTTTTATAAATCCATTTGGGCCCAATTATTTTTGAATTGGATGGTTTGTTTCCAATAGTACATTTATTATTCTTATTTAGAGAATTTATCTTTTAATCAATTGAAGGGACTCAAGACATTGATTATTTATCATTTATTGATTGCCTATAGGTTTGAGGTTCATAATTTATAAGATCCTAGGCCACATTGAAAGAATAAGTAGCCATGTCATATTGGATAAACCTAGCATGAGGTCTTGGGAACCCCCTTTACCTATCTCGGGATAATTGGTAATTTCTATTAGTGTAAGGATGTTCATATTTAGAATCTGAACTAGAAGAAGACATATAATGAGCCCCAACATTGGGTTATGGTCTAGGTGGAGTAGGATACACAACAACCTCAAAACAAACTAGAGACACATCTCTATTATCTTATTCTATGGTAGGTTTAT
The DNA here is from genome assembly GCA_963277665.1 of Viscum album. Classification (NCBI taxonomy): domain Eukaryota; kingdom Viridiplantae; phylum Streptophyta; class Magnoliopsida; order Santalales; family Viscaceae; genus Viscum; species Viscum album. The sequence goes on from OY728134.1 coordinate 1,409,018,478, forward strand.
AGCTAGCTTATGTGGAACACATTATTTTAGGAGAATAAGGATTATGAAAGATAAAATCCCATCTTATTATGTAATTTCGACATCTAGGTTTATCCACCCAAATATTATACCACTTAACACCACTAGGATACCATATAAAAATGTATTTGAGAGACTATGGTTCCAGTTTATGAGTTCCAAAATGAGCATTTATAGTACTACCAAATACCAAAAAGTAGGTATAAGAAAAGATCTTACCAGTCGACAATTATTCATGTTTTTTTAACTAATTAACAGAAGAGGGAAACATATTTATTAGGTAAACAACACTACTAATGTAACATTCTGTGTCTTGAAATGAATTAAAAAGTGAAGGAAATTAAATTTTTCTGTTAGCTGGGGAGGTCAGTTTTAATACCAACAGTTAGAACTTTTTATTTCTAATAGTTGAAACTGCGACGTGTCATTTAAATAAATTTTATTAAAATAATTAGATTAAAGTTAAAATAAAAAAAATAAATAAAGGGTAAAAAATTTATTAAAACTTTGAAATATTCTACATAAAAATTTTAGAGTTAAACAATGAGTCAACACGATGTTCCGAGACCCGTAGAATCTCGGCATTGATAGAATAAAAATAATAAAAATATTTTATTCATATGCGTGTTTGTTTCCTTTAAAATAAATGTTTAAATAAAACTCAAACGGTGTGTCGTATGAGAAATTTGAGACCATCGCAAGGTCTGGAATGTTGGGTTTACCCTAGGAAGCGTATAACCTTGATGCACATCGGGTGTTTGGCACCCTCGCATATGATAATACCCTCTTTATTTTTAATTAATTTATTATTCTGATATTTTAATAATAAATAATTATTTTCTCACAAACGGTGCGTCAAATGAGGAATCTGAAACCACTGATAGTATCAGGACATGGGGTTTACCCTAGGAGAGGAATAAAATTTTCAATTATCAGATGTTTTTTCAGATCACACCCAAAGATAATTTAATTGGGTTATAAATATTTTCGTTGGATAGTTAGAAATAATAATAATATTTGTATTATTAATATTATTATTTTCATTGAAGACACCGAATAAAAATGCACATCCACAATTAATAAATTGTGTTGTAGTGTAAATAATAACGGGACAATGTAATAAATGTGATATTATTAATTGTTACAACTAAATACAAATGCGCAATCAATATTAATTAATTAAGTGTTATCCTTTTTCTAATGGTTGTTGTTTTAAAATAATAATGATGTCATTGATGGGTTTAATTAAATAACAATTACTTTAATTATTGTTATTATTATTATATTAGTACAAAAACATTGATATATATGTATATGATGCTTTTATATATATATGGGGATTAAATATATATAGTTATATATTGATGTGCGGGTGTATAAATATAAATATACAGATATATATATATATATATATATATATATGGCCGAATATTGATTTTTGAGATAGATAAAATATTATTAATTACCCACATAAATGTTTTTAATGTCTCAACTTAAATCAAGGTGCATACCATTTATGTTTTTAGTCAAAATATTTAAAGTGAACCAGGGCGCGCAGCTGCACTCCCTGATGCGGGTCCGAGATAGCTGTTAAAATTAATTGAATAATTACGCGGGATTTTTCATAAAAAAATTTATATCGCTCCCTAGCATTGCGTTAATTATAAAAATAATTTCAAAGATTTAAATTAAATTAAAAATAATTTAAGAGAAATTAATAGAATTTAAAGAGCTATAAAAATAAATAAAAATATAGATATGGTTGGAGAGAAATTAAAAATAATTAAAATGGGGTAAATCCATTTTAAATATTTATTTCATTTCTTCCGCATTTTATTTTTATTATTTTATTTAATTATCTTCTTTTTATTTATATTTCTTTTTTCTTTTTTTTCTTTCCCTTATTTCTTTCTTTTATTTTTCTTCCTCTCCTCCCTCTCTCACATCGCACCTCCCCCTCTCCCTATGTGGCACACCACTTTATTACATCTTCGGAAGACTTCCATGCCTCCCTTTGTTGTCTGTTTTCTTCGTCATCAGGTGCACTGTAAACCTTAGGGAAAGGCTAACCTTGTGCATTTGGAATCATAGAGTTTCATTGAGTATAATTCTTGCACTTCACCACGAAGGATTTTACCCTATTTTGGGGTTTTTCTAAAATCATCTATTTTCTTATATTTTAGGTCAAATAAAATCCTATCACGGATCATTGGATTATCTTCTACCTTGGGGTAGGGTGTCTACTTTCTTTCCATCTGTTTCGTTGCGATTTATAAAAATCACGATTGTGTCATTCATTGGTGCCTACCAACATTTTTCAAATTCACCCAAACATTTCAATTTACTTGTTCTGCTTAATTGTTGGAGAGAAAATTATCATAAATTAAATTGTTTAGATTGTTGCTATGCGGTCGGACACCCCTTTGGGTGTGACGATGTGGTCAGTACAAATTTTGTGAGCCCAGACTTTTAATTTAATTAAATTCATGTGTTGTGCATCCTATTTTTGATGTGTTTAATTTAAATAATTAATTTTTCTTAATTATGAAGACTAAATTGTTGGATCTTTGGTAGTTGTTTTTGATGATTTATTTATTTATTAAAAAGTTCATTTCTCTATTTGTGTAGATATGGTATATTTCCTTGTTATGTTTTTACGCTGCAATATTAAATTAATACCTAGTGTTGCACGAGTGTATCTGCTTAGATATGAAACTACAATTAAATATGCATGATATGCCATATCTGTTGTTGTAAACACATTAATTAAATTCAGAGATGGGAAAGAAGTTGGGTCTCGTATTAAGGGTCACAATTATACCTTCTATTCTTAACTGTTACCACTATGCATCAGGGGGTGGTGTCTTTGGCTTTTTCGGACCGAGACTTCCCCAGGATATCTAATACTTATGAGTGACACTGGTTCCAAATGGGCCCATCGAGATGGATCCATTGGCAATGTGGCTATGCCTACCTCAGATGATTCTCGACCCCTTTTTGCGAGATTGGAATGGACCAATGGAAAATCCATGCCTCGAGTGATACATGGTCTTTCGATAGATTGCCTTAAACGGGCTCGGTGGTATTGGGTAAATTGAAGGATTTTCTAGTAGCAATACATTCGAGACGGGCTCAGACTCCAACTCTCAAATTGATCCCATAATAATGATGCATTGAAGGTTTATATTCATTATACTTTTAGTCTCTTGGTATTTTTGATATTTTTCTGGTATGTTTAAGCACACCTAGTTGATACGTGACTTAGACCCCAAGTTAAATCACACATTTGGGGGTGTACCTCTTCTATGTTTACCTTGCTTTCCTTGTTTGTATATATACATGTGCATGTGAATTCTGCATATAGGTACTTTTTTAAGGCTTCCGGCTTAGGCTGAATCAGGTGATTAGGGACGGGTGCCATTGGGAACTCTGGCCGAGTTATTTATTTTGTTGTACTTAATTAATTATATGTATTTATTATATAACAACACACTATGTTTTATTACTACACGAAAAGGAAAGGTTTAGATACCATGGGTGCCAACCTACTGGGATTTTATGTCACACCCTTCTCAGGTGACGTTGACACCAGAGTATATTATATGCTAGTAGGTATTGACAAAGGGAAGTGTGATTCTTCAGATGATTGATTGTTTCCTACTGCTTAGGATGGAGACTGGGGGTAGAAGACCGAGCCTTGCTCGTGATACAGTTTTCACACTTTTTATCTTTTCATTTGAGTTGATATAATGCTTGACTTTCTATTTTTCGTGCTTTCAGTTTAGATAGACATCATGGCATGACATTGTTTTGCAAGCTTCCACACTTGATTACTATTCAGTTGGATTATTCATGTTACTTCTATTGCAATTTAATAATTTATATGCTTATGCTATTTATTATTAATTTTTTTTTGCTTCTTCTGTGATAATACTGATTACCTATTAGGGCATAGTCTCCCACTCAGACATTAAAAGGCACTCACTGCTAGTCTTAAGCCTCTATCATTTGGGGAGATGCGCTTGAGGTCATGTAACCAACCAGTCTGGACACTATCCTAGAGGTGATCCGTGTTAGGACATTACAAAATGGAATTAGAGCTGGTATTTTCCTTTGCATTATTGTTTTGGGTTGGTGTAAATGAGACTAGGAATGTGTTGGTGCTTGGTTAATAGTCGTCCTTGGGACTGATCCCCCCACATACGGGAAATGACCAAGTGGTTGGAGTTGGGATTCTTGTTCATGCTTTATGATGTTACAATTGATATGATTTCACCTCGAGTGATTGGTGTAACATCCAATGCTTAAGAATTTATGGAATTTATGATATTCTACCCTTGTCCTGTTTAAGAAAGGATAAATCATTGCATGCATCCTAATAGGCACATAGGAATTCACATGCCATGCATAGTTCCATGCCATGTAGTTTCATTTTAGGATTTATTTTGATTCAAATTGTTTACCTTGAATGTATACCATATCTCATAATTATTTATCATACCTTTTAGATACCATGTTTTAGTGTTATATGTATCATGATAGCGTATTGTCATGCTTCCTGTTTAATACCATGTTTTCCTTGTATCATGCTTCTATGCCTATTATCATGTATCTATGATTAAAATGTTATGCTTTTTTTATTACAAAATGTCTCTCTCTATTAGATTCTTGTAGTGATCTTCTATCTTGGTTTTTCTGTAATTTTTTTCTTTGCTAAAATTTATTGGTTTTCTTTGAATCAGAGCCAAATGCCAAAATATATAAATTTTATAGTTTCTTTTTAGGTTGATATCCACCCATGTATCTAGGATAATATGTGTTTGAGCATGTTATAATTTCAAATGAGTTGGTTAACTACCTAAAGGAACAACTAAGACCATGTAGCATTGTTGATTCATGTTCCCTATGACATAACCTAATATGGATGTTCTGACTCTTAATAATTAAACAACAGTTTTTTCTGCGTGGCATTTAAATGAACCCTGGTTGGCTTAGTGGGAACCTTGTAGGTCACCTTATCTACTTAATAAATAATTTATGTGATATATTTCTTAATTAACTACGAGATTTCAATTAATGTAAAATGTTTTAAAATGGAGTTTTATAAAACATTCCTTTTTCCCCTTGAGGTGTTTGCTAAGATCAATTACATTGTGTTTTTTATTTAATAATGGTACTTGAAGTTTTGGTTAAATATTTTGAGGATTAAAAATTAAATGCGATTAAATATAAAGGGATTAGATATATAACCTTTATTGGTGTTGTCTATTTAAGATCCCGGTATGTGGGTATATTGAGGTTTACCTTGAGTTGATTCGGAATAGAACCATTCTTATGCCATTATCCCTAGTCAAATCCCTTTCTTTAAATGACATCCTTGTTCGAACGGGAGGCCATGTTTTCTTTGACTTTTATTTTGTGCATGAACATCGATTCATGCTCTTTTCCATCAGGTTAGGCATGCGTTAGGAATGGTCAATTACTTGATAGGTCATTCCACCCACTCTTCTCTATAGTGATGGATGACTTGGTACATCGTCATCCGAGTTAAAAGTTATCTGATGTTTGTATCACCTTAGGGTAGTATGCATTAACGTACGTAGTGTCATTGAGTTCTTAATGTTGTGACGAACTGGTTGAGTTTAGTGTAATCTTCAAGTCCTTCACTGTTAATTTTTTTTGGGTTTTCTCCAAAGTAAAATGACTTCTTTGTTAAAGGAATCATGTTCATCCCAATACTCGGGATGATTTCCAGAGACTCAGGTGTTTTGAAACACCAACTAGATGGGTTGTGCTTTCATGCCACTTGTTTAAACGTTTTCCTTTTGGTAATCTCCAAATCCTCTTAGTGTACTCCTCCTTAAGTGATGAACATGTCCCCTATCTCTCTTTCGTCCTAAATATACTAAGAGAGCATCAGTCTTACACCATTATAAATCATTAAAAGCTGTTGGGATTGTTGAGGGTGGTTTTCTTAGTGTTGCACACTGATGCATCATTCTTATAATGGCTTTGATTAGTCTTGATTGACCCTCAGTTTTCCTTATAGAAATTATTTGTATTAGATCTTATACACCAGTTGTTTCATCTAACTTGACCGCAAGGCTGATGCTGCTCTGAGCTTGGTCAATGTTTTGATATGGGCATCTTGCCCTTGTACTAAAAATCTCACTTGTAAACATAGAGTATGGAATACCTTGAGGTAGTTTCTTTCACTCCTATTGTTCCAATCTATGGTTATCTAGATTTTTTGTCAGGCTCAGTGATGCCTAAACCTAGGAGTGCCACAATAAGTCAGGTATGAATTTCAGTGGACGTGTTCGTGGTGAATTCTAGATACCTTGGAAGAAGGCATCGTAGTTCAGTTCATAAAATACCAACCGTCTATGCTGAGCATCTTCTTAAAAGGTTGCTTGGAGTGTCTTGACTAGCTCATTCTCTTGTTCTATAAAGCTGTTAGTGAAGGACCTTTTTCTAGCATGTCGTCAGGTGAGACAAGTTTTTTTTGGGTCGGCTAGGTCCTTTCATGAAAATCTAGATTGACTTGGGCTTTTAGGTAAATGGGAATCAAACGATTTATCCATTTCAAAAATCATGTGAGATGTGTTGCTAGAATTCTTAAGGGTAAGCCTTGTTGGAAATTACAATGCTGGAAGGTGTCGTGACTAGGAATTTGCCTCTTTCTAACTTTAAAATCTAAGGTGGGATGTAATGTTTTCCAGAAGTTAATGAGATGATGACATGTTCGTGTCTCAAGAAAAAAGGGCTTGTACAAATATTTTCTCGATGTTTCAGTTGGAAAATGTGTGTTGGCGCAGATCTTAATGGATTTTGTGTCACTTGCCTAACTAATATTTGAACGTGCATTGAGCGTTCAGAAACATAACACGTTCTTTTTATAAAACTACGTGACCCTATAGATTGGGTGAGGGTTGTGTTGTTCCCAAAGGCTTCTCGGGAACGAGAATTTCTAAGATGGGAAGGTTGTAACATTCCGTGTTTTAAACTGAACGAAAAATTGAAGGAAATTAAATTGTTATATTACATGGGCTGAATGGTTTTAAAACTAAGCGGTAGAACTTTTTATTTCTGATAGTTGATATTGCGACATGTCTTTTAAATAAATTTTATTAAATTAATTAGATTAAAGTTATAATAGGAACAAATCAAATGAAGGGTAAAAGGCTTATTAAAACTTTGTAATATTCTATGTAATATTTTCAATGTTAAAAAATGAGTCAGCATAGGGTTCCGAGACCCGTAGAATCATGGCATTGATAGAATAAAAAAATTAAATTTTTATTTATTCATATGAATGTTTGTTTCCTTTCAAAAAGAAAATTTAAATAACTTCCAAATGGTGCATCATATGTGAAATACGAGACCACCTCTAGTTCTATAATGTCGGGTTTACCCTAGGCAGGGTATAACCTTGATGTGCATCGAGTGTTTAGAACCCTCGCACATGATAATCCATTCTTTATTTTTAATTAATTTATTATTCTGAATTTTTAATAATAAATAATTATCTTCTCAATAATGGTGCACCAAATGAGAAATATGAAACCACAGATAGTTCCAGGAAGTGGAGTTTACCCAAGGGAAAGTATAACTTTTGCGAGCATCAGACATTTTGTCATATCACACCCAAAGATAATTTAATTGGGTTATAATTATTTTTTTGGACAGTTTGAAATAATAATAATAATTTTATAATGAATATTATTATTTTAATTTATTAAAACAAATAAAAATGCACTTCGTTAATTAATAAACTGTGTCACGGTGTAAATAATAACTAGGAAATGTAATAAATGTGATATTATTAATTTTTCCAATTAAATACAAATGCCCAATAAATATTCATTAAATAACTATTATCCTTTTTAATGGTAATTGTTTAAAAAAAATTAATGGTGTCATTGATGGGTTGAATTGAATTATAATTATTTTAATTGTTGTTAGTATTATTATATTAGAAAAAAACAATGATATTTATGTATATGATGTATATATATATATATATGGGGATTTAATATATATATATAGTTATATATGCATGTGCGGATATATATATATATATAAATATACATATATATATATAACACGTATATATATATAGGGGTGACTATTTATTTTTGGGTTAGATAAAACATTATTAATTAACCACATAAATGTTTTTAACATCTCGACTTAAATCAAGGTGTGGACCATTTGATTTTTTAGTCCACATCTTTAGAGAAACCAAATGCGCGCACCTACACACCCTGTTGCAGGTCCCAAGTAGCCATTAAAATTAATTAAATAATTGCACGAACTTTTTGATTATTTTTTTACATCGTTCCCTAGTGTTGTGTTCATGCTAAAAATAATTTAAAAGATTTAAAAGAAAATAAAATGAATTTAAAGTAAATTAATGGAATTTAATGAGGGATAAAAATAAATAATAAAATATATATGGTTGGAGAGAAATTAAAAAAAATTAAATTGGGGTAAACCCATTTTAACAATTTATTTCATTCCTTCTAACATTTTATTTTTATTATTTTATTTATTTATCTCGTTTTTATTTATTTTTTATTTTCCATTTTTTCTTTCCCTTCATTCTTTCATTTCTTTTTTCTTCCTCTCCTCCCTCTCTCACGTCGCTCTTCCCCATCTCCCTTGGTGGTGGACCACCTTCTCGTCTCTTTGGATGACTGTCACACTTCCATTCGTCATCCGTTTTCTTCACTTTTAGGTGCACTTTAAACCTTAGGTAAAGCCTAAACTTTCTCATTTTGAATCATTCAGTTTTATTCTGTATCCCTCACGCAATTCTCCATGGAGGAATTTTAAAATATTTTGGGGTTTTTCCAAAATAATTTGTTTTCTCCCGTTTTAGGTAAAATCAAAGCCTATTGTGGACCATAGGATCATCTATGACCATGAGGTAGGGTGTCTACCCTCTTTCTCTCTGTTTCATTGCAATTTATAAAAATTCATGATGGTGTTGTTCATCAGTGCCTACCAACATTGTGCAAATTCAGCCAATATTTTCAATTTAATTTCTCTTCTTAATTGTTTCATCCCTAATTATGATAAATAAAATTTGTTTAAATTTTTGCAGTGTGGTCACACACCCCTTTGGGTGTGCCAATGTGGTCGGTATAAATTCAGTGAGCCTGAACTTTTAATTTAATTAACATCATGTGTTGCATAACCTATTTTTGGTGTGTTTAATTTAAATAATTAATTTAGATTAATTATTAAACTTGAATTGTTGGATCTTTGGTAGTTGTTTGTGCTGATTTATTTATTTTTTAAAAAGAGAATTTATCTTCTTATGATGATATAGTATCTTTCATTGTTAAGTTTTAATATGAAAATACTGAATTAATACAATTTGTTTCACGGGGGTATCTACTTATATTTCTAACTACAATTACATATGCATGAGATGTCATATCTACTACTGTGAAAAAATTAATTAAATTTAAGGTGGGGAAAGAAGGCGGGTCCTGTATTATGGGTCGTGCTTAAACCCTCTGTTTATGACTGTTACCACTACGCATCACGGGGCGGTGACTTTGGATTTTCCAGACTGAGACATCCCCAGGATTTATAATACTTATGAGTGACACATATTCCAAAAGGGACCATCAAGATGGATCTATTGGAAATGTGGTTAAGCCAACCACAAATGATGCTTGACCCCTTTTTTCGAGATCGGAATAGACTCACGGTAAATCCATGCCTCGATAGATACTTGGTCTTTCAAATTATTTCTTTGGACATGCTCCGTGGTATTGGAAAAATTGAAGGATGTTCTGTTGCGATACATTCGGGACGGACTCAGACTCCAACTCTCAACTTGAACCCTTAATAATGATGCACTGAAGGTCTATATTCATGTCACTTTGAGTCTCTTGGGATTTGTGATATTTTTCTTCTGTGTTGAATCACCCCTGGTTGACACACAACGTAGACCCCAAGATAAATCACAAGCTTGGGGGTTTACATCTTCTCTGTTTACCTTCCTTTCCAAGTTTTTATATATACTTGTACATGTCCATTATACTTATAGGTAATTCTTTTAGACTTCTAGCTAAGGCCAAAGAAGTTGATTAGTGATGGGTGCCAATGGGAACCCGAGCCGAGTTATTTATTTTCTTGCACTTAATTAATTATCTTAATTTATTATATAATGACATGTTTCATTTTAATAATGCACAAAATGGAACGGTTTGGAAACCACGGATTCTAGCCTACTGGGATTTTATCTCACCCCTACTTGGGCATATTTGAAACCCGGGATGATTATATTCTTGTAGGTATAGACAAAGAGAAGTGTTCTACTTCCGATTCTTGATTGTTTATTGCTTCTTAGGATGAAGACTGGGGGTAGAGGACTGAGCCTTGCTCGTGATGATGTTTTCAAACTTTGTGTCTTTTCATTTCAGTTGATAGCATGCTTGAGTTTCTGTTTTCTATGTTTTCATTTTAGACAAACAGAATGACATAACATTATTTTGTGAGCTTCTCTACATGACTATTATATAGTTGGATTATTCATATTACTTCTGAGGTAGTTTAATTATTTATATGCATCCACTGTGTATTATTAATTGTTATTTACTTCCACTGTGATAATACTTTTTACCCTTTAGGGTAAAGTCCCCCCCGGATACAAAAAGGCCCTCAATTCTAGTCGGCAGCCTCTAGCATTCAGGGAGAATTTCATGAGGCCATGATACCAAATGGTTTGGTCACTGTCTTAGAGGTGAGTTGGGATGGGATGTTACAACTAAAAGATTCTTACCAACATGATTTGGGGAGGACTGATCAAGATATAATACCTCAAACTCTTTCATATATAGTCCCATTCATCCTCCCTACATGGAAATTATATTAGGGAGTTTCCCTAACAATCATACTCCTTTTAAAGAACTAATGTTCAAAAAACTGAATGAATTTAGTGGAAAAGTATTCAAGACTGTTATCAGTTCTCATGGTTATGACTTTTTTCACAGTTTGTTGTTCAACCAATATTTTAGATGTTTTAATGGTTTGGAAAACAATATATTTTCATTTATGAATATAAATCCATATTCTCAAGAGATGTAATCAATAAATGTTACAAAATATGAGCCTACACCATATGAGGTAGTCCTAGCTAGTCCCTAATGATCAGAATGGATATCTTCTAAGGGGATGGTATCTTTAAATCTAGATTACTAAAGGTAACATTATTGGAATTTCCCATTATAAAATATCCTCAAAATAGAGGATTATAAGGTGTGATTCCATGAAACAAACCCTTATTCTTGAGTTCATCAAGGCCTTTGGAGCTAACATACCCCAACCTGCTATGCCAAAGAATAGTATTATTAGTTTCTATTATTACACACTACTCAACTACCTTGAATGAGTCTTTACATTCAAGAAACACCACCCATTGATTGAAGAACATTTATGTATGGTTCTCGATCATTTATCAATTTTACAAAAACATGTTTATGAGTAAAAGAAAACACCTTTTGGTCTACGATCCCAAAGGGAATCAAGTTCCTTTGTAGTTTGGGAACCCACATTTTATCAAGTAATGTTATGATGGAATTTTTATCTAGTTCTATCAAAACATAACCTCTTCCATTAACTTTACATCTCTTATTATCTTCTTATAGGACACCTCCTTCTACCCATTCAACCAAGTGTCAGAATGACTCTCTAAAACAACACATATGAAAGGAAGAACATGAATCTAAGATCCACTCTTCATTGAGTGCATGGATAGAAACAATAAGATTTTCATAAATGTAATATATATATTCCACTAAGGGAGGTTGTTTAGTTGTATGTTTAGACTCAAACTAGTGTTTAATTTTCCTATATTCAGGATTAATATTCCGTAGATTTCGACAATGAAAATAAGTGACTTTTTTTCCTCAAAGTCAAATCTTTTTTAGGGTTATTATTATTATTTCATTAATCATTAGTGAATTTTCTCTTTAACCCTTTTGATTGTGTTCTACCACTAGTGAATATACTCTCAGCATTACTATTAAATCTATGTTTATTGTGTAGTTTGTCTGAAAAAATGGTAGACTTTACCACTTCAAGAGCCAGGGAGTCTCAGATATACATCATGGTCTCAAATTATTTGATGTAAGTATTATCTAGATAAATTAATTGGATCATTTCCTGTTCAACATCATTAAAAGTAAAATCAATGTTTCCTAAATCTTTCATAAACTTGTCAAATTCATCAAGATGGGATTTAATGGACTACCACATTTCATTTTAAATATAAACACCTAATTTTTTTTATAAATCCTACCAACAAGGGAAGCACTCATTACAATTTCTCTAGATTTATTTAAATATCAGTAGCAGTATACTCATAAGTAACTTCTCTTAGAACTTTATCAACTAATAAAATCAGTAAATAGATATTTGATTTAACTAACACATCAAGAGAAACATCTATGTATTCAATAGTGGGTAGTCTAGAATCATTTATAATAATAATAGGATTCCAAGGCCATAGGTTAAATTAATTTTTCAATGATATATAATAAGGAATCTCATCTTAATTTTCCATAATCTAAATTCATTCTCACCTAAAATTTATCAATTCTATATCTCATTGTTGACATGGTTACCCTGAGAGTATATGTTTAGTTCTTACAGACAACGTGGAGCATACACACCCAACAACTGACTAATGTATTTAGTAATTTATTCTTATCTAAATAGATAAAAATGAAGAGAAATGTATAAGCGATAATGTTTTTGAATAATTTAAATCAAGAAATGTAGTGTCAATTTATGAATGAGATCAAAGTGAGGAAATAAAACAAAAAATCAGAACACTAAAGTTGAAATAGAAATCAAAATTTGACAGTAAAGAAATGCTAGTAAATGATATGATACAACTTTGTGAGGGGAGAGGGATTCCCAAATACAAGGAGAACCTCAAACCCCAGTAAATAATGAACAAGTCAATTGTAAGAGGAGGTCAAGATGTTAGAACCAAACAAATATAAAAGTTAATTTTTTTTGAAGATAATGAACCCAATATTTAATATTCTTTGGTCTCATGGGGACCTTTGTACATAGGAAGAACACAGCCAGGTACACACACTTTTTATTAAGCTCAACAAAAAAATTGTATTTATTGTAATGAAATAAAGAAACATCAATAGATGCCCAAAATATACACCTGCAAAAATAAGATTTACGAATGTAATCGTAAAGAAAATATAGTGTCATATGTAAATAGGTCTGACCTTCCTGATCTCTTAAAGTACTCACCTAACTGTTTTGAATTGTTAAATATCATTGAAGATCCTAAATCATTTCATAAGAACCACCCTGGACTAGATCGTCTTCCTCAGATACCTATCTTGTCCCAAGAACATTGTCATAAAATCTCCACTATGAGTAGTACACTAGTAGTGTACCATGGATTTCGACAGGCACAGAGAATCACCACCAAATATCGAAAGGCATCTATCTAGGGTTTGAGAGTTAAACATGAAATCCATAAAGAAGTAGTGAAGGAAGAAATCTAGAATTAATCTAGAGCTGATGTGACCAAGTGTAGGGGTTATCAATTCCCCGGACACCAACCAAACTACCTCAAACATATCATCCAATTAGTAGAGGCCACACCACCATGCTAAAAAAGGAACCAAAAAAGTATAATGAAAAATTGGGACACAGGGAGGGTGTAGATAAAACTGGTGGAAAGTTTAATCAATGACCAATAAGAGATGTTATAGATTTCCAGGATAAGTGAGTGTGTGTAAGAAGCAAGATATATGGAGTCCAAGGCCCACAAAAATAGTTCCACAAAGATAAAACACTTCCTTGTATATCAATGATCATAATAATACATGTAAATTAAAAAAATTTCCAAACATACATTATTTTTCATGCTTGCTTGCTATCAATTAAAATGGTAGAATATAAAATGAATCATTTTTGATATAAAAATTAGTAAATGAATGAGATTTTTTTTAAATATATATATATATATATATATATATATATATATATATATTAGGTTCATGGGGGTACAATTACATTTAGACCCACAGACCAGACAAGCATACTGAAAAGGAAGGCCATACCCCCCAATAGAGATTACCAATCCATCAAGCCTAATTTTATTTTCATAATGGCCCATAATTAAAATGGGAATTAAACTCATGAAAATAAAAACACATAGATAATGAACCTACACATATATATTGGGATTCATCACCATTTCACCCTCCACACAACTCTAGACACTACTATCCAACAACCTATCGAATAGTCAGCCCAGAGTGGTCACTATCCAGAACACCATCATCCACATTACCCAGATCACATCCATCTAATATCCCACACTATTAACACCATCATCAGTACTAATTCATGTCTAGAGAACCTGAGAGCCTTCCCTGGCCTCCTGTGCTTCACATAGATCCCCCTTGTAGCATGAGATAAGAAAAACCACCAAACCAAAATCTCTAGTAGTTTCTATTAAAAAATTTAATTTCAAAATCATATGTTAATTACAAATCAATTATCAACAATTATTCAGCAATTCAAAGGTCAAATAAAATATGAAAATAAAATTAGAAAAAAGGAACACTGAGATTTAAATGCTTCATACAATTTTCTTACGCTCATGGGGAATAATTATAATGGGCGCTTAATATAAAAAGATAAAGTGGAATAAAATATGCAATGGGCTTCAGGGGAAAAAGGAGAAAAAATATACCAATACATAAGAAAAAAACAAATATAACGAACAAAGTTTAAAAAAAATAATCAGTGAAAACTAAAAAATATACTGAGACCCCATAACTGGGGTTTGAAAAGACCTCTATCAATAAATAACATAATTGTGAGCTATTAAAATTATTATTTTTAGGTTCATAACGGTTAATCATGGAAAAAATAATCCCTATTGTCCATATACATGGTAGATTTCCAATATCATCACTACAAGGGGTTGACCACCATGAACCACTAATGTGATTGAAAAAGCTTTAGGATCCTATAGTACTCATCAAGAACTAGCTTTATCAACCAAGGATTATCAAAATATGGTTTATGAAATTAAAATGAAATTCACATAATGATTCAAAACTAGGGATATGGCTACTATCAATGAATGTTTGAATCGGAGTCTAAAATACCTCTAGGTTAAAGAATATGAACCCCACAACTTATCTATTGACTATTTTTCAACTTTATTCACACCTACTAGGAACATCAAATGAATATCTATGGTCTAAATCCCATGTATGATCTCATGGTGAATTAATAAAACTAAATCTGGAGAACTCTTCACTTATCTCCATCTCCTATCATTTTTTGAACTATAGATAATAGGAAATCTACAAAATTGAAATTTGTGCCCAAATTTTCCATGGTGAAGAAAAAACAATATGAAAATGTACATATTTTCCAACTCATAAAATTGATGAACGATTGAAGAATCCTCCTTTAAACATGAACTAAAAAAATCAAAACATCCTATGAATCTAGTACCCTATAACTCTTGGAAGAGAAAAGTTCCTCTAGAGAACCGCAATTAAGGAGATGAGATACTCAAACAATAGAGGCATTCACATCATTCAATATACATGTGGATGATGTCGATTTCTTATGTAGTCCCTAATTTTCAACATAAAAAAATATCAAGATTAGATAAAATTGATTGGATTTAGTTAACAAAATAATAGTTAATAAAAATTTGCATGAAGGTAGGAACACATTGCCTATGGGGATTTCAACTAATATGTAGGATGGGATCACATGGCTATTAGGACACAATGCTTGATTATAAAATAGAGACTATCTTCAACCCCTATTATAAATCTAAATCTTATTTTTCCCTTTGTTTCGATGATGAATGCAGTGAAATTCCAACATTCCTTCATGGTATCTTCTAGGTGAAATGAGATGATTGAAATTTCCAAGCCTTTCCACAACCAATGTGTTGTCTAGAAGCATCGACTTTTATCAATTCTTGAGGGTATTGTCCTATGAGGATTACCCTAATTGGATGAGTTTCCCTTATATGAGAATGTATTTTTTAGTTATTCAACCATCACAGATCCATTATAGGAAAAGTAATAGTATATATAGATTAAGAAATATCACAGGATTCCTCATTGATATATATCAACATAAGGAAGTTGTATCTAAGAAATATAACACTCTGATGGCTATTAGTTGACATTCAACTCACTCCCCCTAGAATATTATTGTTGGATGGTAGAGCTAAATGACCCAATTATAGATCTATTATGAGAATATTGGTACATATCCAAATGAAAGGTTGGACCTCAAGGTTGGACCTCAGGTTCTGGTGTTCCTTTGGAGTGGAATAGGGAATGATGTTCTCGGGGAAATGATCCTATATGGAATTTTATTCCTATAATAAGGTAGTGGATTCATATGAACCCATTTAATTTTCTTAAATATATCTCATAGGATAATATATCTTATTATTTATGACATTAGCTAATGGATGTTAGAGATAAATACCTTCCATTTGATCTATGAAGTGGTCACAATATGCCTGATGGATAATGAGATGATAAGAGGGGATCTAATAATTCTATAAATGTATAAAATGTTTCATCCTTTAATCTATATGTGTTATAATATCTACTGTAATCCCCCTATCTCAAATAAATTTCTTAATATAGTGGGTTTCATGTTGGAGGATCACCTCCATCCTAAGATCGATGCCCCATTCTGAGTGTCGGTCAACAAGTTTTTCAAGATGAAAATTATTGATCTAGAAGCTCAAAGGCCCTAGGTGATCCTGATTTGTGAAAAAAATGTTCTTTGGATACCTAATGATCAATTATATAGGATGGAACATTTTGTTAATTGGTTTGGAAAGCCTCTTCAATGGATAAATGACTGGTTCACATTGAAGGATTCGTTGCAAAATAACATTGTGGTTTTCTCCTACTGGAATGGTTGAGTGAAATGTTGAGAGTCAGAAAATATATAATGTCTACAAAACTGGTGAGCAAAAGATAAATCCCCTTGGTGTTTTTATCCATGGATTACTCTAAATAAAATTGGGAAACTTTTATTAGGTGAAGGAAACATGTATAATTATTATCCCTTTTTGGATACTGTGGGGATGGATATTTGCTCATTATGGATGTTAAAAATTCACAATTTCCCTATAGATTAGTAGTACTCATTTTAGTCCTTACCTCTATAGCATCATAAATTTCTGGCTATATAGTTTCAAACAACACTCTGTCAATATAAAATTGAATTTTTAGGCCATGATCTTATTCTATACAAATAAGCTTGTTAATGGGAATATTATTTATAATACTTCCTAGAGTCCTAAATCATGAGTCTATCACATTTCCATTAAATAAGGAATCTTATAGGCTAGGATAAGTGTGATATTAAATTTTTTGGGTGCTCACCTTTATAGTATGGAAAACAATTTCATTATGTATAGAATAAATTTTCCCCCACCAATGGTAATTTTTTTCTAATAAAAACCCAATGGTGGAGCATTAGTCCTGGATGATGGTGGATAGGGAGGCAACACACATACAAGTAACCATCTGCCAATGTGACTCTATTATTAGTTTAAATACCTACTACATCAATCCATGTATGAAATCATACATTGGGAGGAATCTATTGAGCCTATCTCCTATATTAAAATATCTCCAACCAAGTGATTCAAGGAGGAAGAGAGTCATTAAGAGAATACAATAAGGCTATGAGGAAGAGGTTTACATTATCCTTAAGAAGTGGAGACTCATGGGAATAGGATTGCATCAAATATAGGAATCATTATCCTATTCAATTACAAAAAGTAGGGAATATCATCATTCTATCCCATGAGAGTTGGAAAACATCCATTCATATAGTTCCACAAAATAATATTTACTAATTGGGTTTGAGGGATTATAACTCATGGAAGAAGAAAAATTCCACCAATTATACATGGATGTCACTCTAAGTGGAAAAAATTGTACTCTGAGGGTTTTCCTAAGACACGAATCCCTATAAATAAGCTCATAAATACTATCCTCTAAAATTTTAGGCCTACCATATGGAAGTGGAACGTATTTTTCAATCATTTATAGATATAAATGTTACTTTTTGTAAACCATCAAATATGATGGGGCCGGTGTTATGTAGTGGGGATGAAAATGTTAAGAAACATTCCTATCAATAAGAGTTAACCAAACATGCAACCTTGGGGGATATACTTTTTCATCAATATTTGGGATGTCATTGAAAATCCTTTTACAGTGTTACACGTGTTGTTTCAAAATTGGTTTTGAAATTAAAATAACATTTTTTTGCATGAAAAAATTCATTGCATTGTTATTTTTATGTCAAATTTTGTTGGTATATTATTATAAATTTTGTATATATTTTTGGTATAGGCCTCTCATTTGTCCATTTCTATTTTCTTTCATATGGATTTTAGGTGGGGCTTCAATATGTGTTGGTCTTGTAAGATTTTTGTAACAACCCTAGATTTCTAGTCTAATCATCTAGCTCTTCCTGAATGTACTTATATCAATTGATTATACTTGATTGTGTGGTTCTGGAATATGGATTTTGTTCTTCCTGGTTTCTCTATAATCCACATCCCTTCATGATTTCTAATTTTAACATTCCATGGGTTCTTGATATTAATTTTATCTATTGAGATGACCTAATATTCTCGATTCTTCCATTTTCTCTAAACTAAAAAGGCATCTGGAATATCCTCTCATGCATTATTGTCACGACCCCCTCCCACCAAAGATGCCCCTCCTGAGCTGGAAATGGTGAAAGGGAGATAATGACCCCCGAGTCACGCCTCTAGTAGGCCTCGGGGTGGAGACTAGCACCAAGGGTATGAGTTTTCACAAAAAATGGGATGCATTACCCTTTTGTTTTTATTATTTAGGATCGGGAAATATGACAAGTCAACCACCAAAAAGGAAAAGAACAAGTGTATAGAAATAAACCCAAACCAAGCCCACATGCATGTTTAAACAATTTTTTAACAAGGTGAAAGTACAAGAAAGCTCAAAGTACAATACCAAAAAGAAACAAGTGTACAACAACTGCAACAACTCCAACTGTCTGATTAGTAGGGTCTCACACGACCCTGGTAGTCCTCCTGGAAACCTAAAAGTAAACGTAGGGTGAGCATACAAGTATACTCAATAGGGAAACCTAAATCTCTCGTGCACAAGTGGGGAGACATCCTAATGTCCTGTGAGAACAACAGAAGAAACCTAGAAAGGAATTATATCCACCCAACCTCACCAGCCACACTCACCAAAAACACAATCACAACAGGTAGTAGTATATAAGAACAAGAGTATTGGGCACCCCACACCATTTCCCTTTAGTTCGCTACTCTTCCTAATGGAAAACATCCTAACGCTGCCACACTCTCCCCGCCCGCACACACCTGGGCCTCACCAGCACGTATCCTACCCGCACACACCTGGGCCTCACAACCATGTATCCTGCCCGCACACACCTAGGCCTCATCCTGAAGATTCATGGGAAACAGTAGAACCTGCCCGAAGAGTCTTGGTCTAAATCCACCCCAATCGAAACCTACCCGAAGAGTCTTAGGTTTAAGTTCACCTCAAGCCATCATAGCCTAGGGGAGAAGGAGCAGGAAGGAGCTAGTAACTAAGGTAAAAACACCCTCTCCCATGAAATGGGAGTGTTCGGCACCAAGTTCTCAACATGGGTGGGGTGTAATAAAACACAAAAGATACAGATATATATACAAACCAGCCACACATCCCAAACTATGGCTTCTAAATAGAGAAACCGAGCACGTGCCTCGGCACTGCTACTACGAAGCATGCATACAACAAACAACCCCATCCCCATTTAGGTTTTCACGTTTCAGCAGAATTAGTTTATATAGTTCCTTAACTACTGGGAAACTATCCAAAACCAACCACATCAATCGTTCGTAAAACATATCCCTGCCATCCACAAATCAAGTTAAGAAAACACTAGCAACACAACCAAGTCCTTATTATCAACCAACAAAAACCATTGATTATTAATCCCATTCCATTAACATGACCCACCATTTATTAACTCTTCCACTTTTTATTTATTATTCACAACCCACTGTTCGTTCACAAACAAGCCCATCCCTGCAGCCCCGCTTCCAAACACCATAACCACAACACACCGAAACCCATACATCAATATCCCTTTAATACCATTTCTCGCAGCCCCGCTGCCCATTACCAACACAAAATTCACACCAACCAACAACCAAGTCAACCACAGCCTCGCTGCTCACCCTATACACAACAACCTACAAAACACCCCCATCACATTCCACGTATCCAAGCCAACACCCATATTTTCATTATTCCATTTTGTTTAACAGGGGTGATCACATAAGGGTTCCAGATTTTAAACAGCCAACTTTACGTGATTAACCAAATTCCACATTCCACAAAGTTTCCATCCATAATAAAATCTAGAAGGAGATGGAAACATTTAATTACGTAAGAAAAGGCCCCCAAAGACCATGATTTTTAGTAGGCAGCAGCTCATTCACAACATAATATTACAGGATATAAATAATTTAACTGCATTCACAAACATCCCATCCTCGTTATATAAGACATTTATTATCTTTATTTATTTGTTCAACCATATATCATGGAAACAAGAGGATACCCACCCCGCATGATGCAAAAAAGAGAGAGACAAAGGTAAGATCCCTACCTCAACAGGTTCTGATCACAGCGCTCCCCCGAATCAACCTTAGAAGACGTCTGTCGGCATCTGTCACTTCTGTCGGGTCCCAGAAAAACCCCCTCAGGTGGAAGTCGGAAAGGAAAGACTGAAGGAAAGACAATGGACCCAGGCTCAGAAGTTCCGCCTCATCGTTACAATCCTGTGGCCGCTGATGGATCGTAAATCGGAGCTCGGACGAAGAAGTGATGGAAGAAATAGCCTTCGAGTCTCTTAGGAGAACTCTGCTCAGAGGAATGGGGAGGAGATGAGTGAATTGAAAAGAAGGAGGGGACCCCTCCTTTTATATGCAAGAAAATAAAAAGTACACGGTGTGTAATTTATGTTACACGACATGTACCCATTTATTTCACACAGAAAAGACACGGCTCAAACACGGAACACGATCATTGACTGATAACACATACGTGGGGAAGGACTACACGACGTGTAGTACTGGACACACAGCGTGCACCCATTATTTCACACAGCAAGGACATGGCCTTCAACACGGGGTATACACGACAAGGTAATACACGACGTGTAGTATGGACACACGGCGTGTACCCACTTATTTCACATGGCAAGGACACGACCTTCAACACGGGGTATACCTGGCGAGGGGGTACACGGTGTGTACTCACACTACATGGCGTGTAGTTTCAAAAAACTGAAAAGTGTGGAAAAAGTCCATTTTACCCTCCAGAACACTTCTTGACCTTCTTTTTGACAAAGGAATGGGCCGGAGAGGTCCGGGCCATTACATCAGATACCTCTTAAAACATTCTCGTCCCCGAGAATTCAAAAACCAACCCAGAGTAACCCAACAAGATACCTCTTAGGGTTCTCATTATAATAGGAACCCAACCAATAACCCTAATCATATGAGTTAGGAATTCCCCCGCTTATGTCAAGATATTATCCACTTTAGGTGACACTGACTCGCCTACACGGGTTTAATCGCATCCTCATTAATGCGTCTCGATTAAGGATTGGTCCTTCCCACTTCCTTATATTAGGATTTTCCAACTTGCACTACCCCCAACACCACACAACCAACACACTGTCCGAACATGTGGTTTGGGGAAAAATTCCTTCTCCTATGTCAAGATATTATCCGCTTTAGGCGGCACTGACTCACCCGCACGGGTTCAATCGCATCCGCATTAATGTGTCTCAATTAAGGAGCAGGTTTTTCCCTTTCCCCACACATCCATACATGCTACACACTTCCAAAGAACAAGGAAACAAAAGGTCTCACAACCGACAAGCCAAGCATTCCATAAATATCAACGGTACAAAGTACAACATCAATACAAATCTTAGAAGAACAAAGGAAAACACAAGAAAAAACAACTCTGGGTACTGAGCGTGCATCTGGGTCTCCCGCTCCCAAGTGCTCTCCTTGAGGCCGCCATGCCTCCACAACACACGAACCAACGGAATGGTTCATCCACGGAGCACCTTCTCCTTACGATCCTCGATTCTGACTGGTCATTCCTCGAAGTTCGCGTCGTCTCCCATATCTAGCTCTCCCCATTCGATAACGTGAGAGTCATCGTGTAAGTACCGACGAAGCTGGGAGACGTGGAAGACATCATGAACCTTCTCCAACTAAGGTGGTATGGCTAGCTAATATTCCACCTCACCAACTCGCCTCTACACCTCAAAAGTTTCGATGAACCTAGGTGAGAGCTTGCTCCATTTTCCAAACCTCCGCTTCCCCCGTTGATGGGAAACCTTCAAGAACACATGATCTCCCACCTCGAACACTGAGGGACTCCTACGACGATCAGCATAAGACTTCTGTTGGTCCTGATCCGCTTTCATCCTCTCACGTACAAGCTGGACTTTCTCTGTGGTGCTCTGCACTACCTCTGGCCCAAGAGCACCTGTCTCACCAACCTCTGCCCAGAAAATGGGTGAACGACATGGTCTTCCATACAAAGCCTCAAATGGTGCCATTCCAATAGTAGAGTGGAAGCTATTGTTGTAGGAAAACTCTACTAAAGGCAAGTGTCGTACCCATGATCCTCCGAAATCTAGAACGCATGCTCGCAGCATGTCCTCCAAAGTCTGGATAGTCTGGTCTGTCTGCCCATCGGTCTGGAGGTGGAAAGCAGTGCTAAGGCATAGCTGGGTGCCAACAGCATGTTGTAACCCCCTCTAGAATCATGAGTTAAACCGAGTATCCTGATCTGAGACAATAGTATTTGGGACTCCATGAAAACGTACCACCTCGTCTAAGTACCTCTGTGCTAAGGTACTCACCAGGCCTGACTCCTTAATTGCTAAGAAGTGAGATAATTTTGTCAATCGATCCACCACCACCCAGATAGCATCATAACCACCCTGAGCCATGGGTAGTCCTGTGATGAAGTCCATTGAGATTTTATCCCACTTCCACTCTGGGACATCTGAAGGATGCAACAAACCACTGGGAACAAGTTGTTCAGCCTTCACTTGCTGACACACTAGGCATTTAGCCACAAACTCTGCCACTACCCATTTCACCTCGGGCCACCAAAAATGTTTCCTCAGGCCTCGGTACATTTTTGAGATTCCTGGATGTACCTCCAAGGCTGAGCTATGGATCTCATAGAGAACTCCCTCATGCATTGTCTCTGGGACAAACAACCTTACATGGAAAAGCATATGATGTCGGCTGTCCTTTGACCATCCTTCTGGAGCGTTCCCCTGATCGACATGATCACACATCACTTCTTCCTCGGAGTCCCCCCACTGAGACTCTTCCACCTGCTACAACAAGGAGGACTGCACAGTCTTCTGAAACAAATAGCCTCTAACACCGTCTACTCTGACATCCAAGTACAAGGCAACCAACTCTCCCAAACCCTTACAAGCATCAGCTAATTCCCGAACCACTTCCAGATGTGACTTCCTACTCAGGGAATCAGCCACAACATTTCCCTTAACTTCAGTGTAAGAGATCTCAAAGTCATAGTCTTTGAGAAACTTGACCCATCTCCGCTGCCGCAGGTTCAGGTCACGCTGGGAGAAGATATAACGCAGGCTCTTGTGATCTGAGAAGAACACAAAGCGCTCCCCCAAAGAGGTAATGTCGCCAAAACTTCAGTGCGAACACTATTTCCACAAGCTCTAGGTCATGGGTGGAATAGTTACGCTCATGAGGGAATAACTTCCTAGACCCATAACAAATCACTCCCTTCTTCTGGATCAGCACGCACCCCAGACCAAGGCCAGAAGCATCACAAAACACCTCATACAACAACCCCTCCTCTGGAAACCTGAGTACGGGAGCACTGACCAACTTATCCTTCAGGTAGTCGAAAGCCTTCTAGCAGTGCTAGCTCCATAGGAAGACCTGGTTTTTCCTTGTCAAAGCTGTCAATGGATAAGCAACTCGAGAGAAGTCCAAAAAAACCTACGATAGTAACCTCCAAACCCCAGGAAACTACGAACTTCTGCCACGCTCTTGGGTGCTACCCAAGAAAAAACTGCCTCCACCTTCGACGGGTCCACTGACACTCCATGCTGAGACACTACGTGCCGAAGTAAGTGTACTTCTTGTGTCAAGAACTTAAACATCGACAATTTCCCATAAAGCTGGTGGCGCCGAAGGACTTCCAAGATAGCCCTGAGATTCTCAACGTTCTCCTCCTCTTATCTTGAGTAGATCAGGATTTCATCGATAAACACAACGATGAAATGGTCCAGAAACTCTCAGAATACAAAGTTCATAAGTCCCATGAACACAGTCGGTGCATTCATAACTCCAAACAACATCACTAAAAACTCGAAGTGCCCATACTTTCACCTGAAAGCCGTCTTTGAGATGTCATTGTCCCTTACCCTCAACTGATGATATCCAGATCGTAGATCAATCTTGGAAAACCAACCTGCTCCCCTCAGTTGGTCAAAGAGATCATATATCCTTGGAAGGGGGTAGCAGTTCTTGACCGTTACCTGGTTCAACCTTCAGTAGTCTATGTATAACCTGAGACCACCATCTGCCTTCTTCACGAACAAAACCGGAGCACCCCATGGTGATACGCTGGGTCGAACAAAACCCTTCTCCATCAGATCATCAATCTGAATGCACAACTCCCGCAACTCCGAAGGTGCCATCCGATAAGGGGCCATCGAAATCAGACGGGCACCAGGCTGTAAGTCTATCCCGAACTCAACGTCACGTCGGGGGGGGGGGGAGGTAGAGTCACAACCTCCTCAGGAAAAACATCAAGGAACTCCCCAACAACTTTTGTGACATCCATCATCTCTGTATCAGCTGGAACCACTGATAACCCGCCTAACAAGGAAAGGAGAGGCTTCACATGTCGGCTTCCCAACGGATAGCTCCTCTCGCCAACAAAAGATACGTGTTTCTCATCTATGTCGGAGAACACTACTCTTCTCTGGAAGCAGTCGATAACGACACTAACGGAAAACAACTAGTCGATGCCTAGGATGAAATCGTATGGCTGCATATGTAACAGAATAAGGTCCCCACTAGATCGATGTGGTCCCAATGTCATCCCACATCCCCAAAAAACACAAGATACGCTATTCTGGCCTCCAACTGGTGTACTCAGCACCAGTGGTACGAAAAGTCTCTCTATGTCTAGTCCCAAAGAATGGGCTAGACCAGGTGCAACAAAGGAGTGTGAGGCTCCCAAATCGAACAAAGCAGAAACAAGAGTGTTGAACAAACAAATCGTACCTCGCACCACCTCTGGTCCTGCTGGAGCTGTCAACTCTGCTATGTGCAACTGTCCACACCCAGCTCCTCTGCCTCTCCGATGTCATCCACCTCTCCGACCATGCCCTGGTCGAGGTCCCTGAGGGGCACCTTGAGGTTGGCCTCCTCCCGCAAAGTCTGCCCTCAGAGGAGCATGGTCCTCCTGCTGCTGGATGGGCCTCACTGGAAACTGCTGTTGCTGAGGGGGCGCTGAACCTGCCCACCTCCACCGTAATGAACTCGGGTTGGGCACATACTCTGAACGTTCTCGAAACCTCCTCAAGAAAAAGACCTCGGTCCTGGGTTCGTGAAAAATGGACGAGGAACCGAAGATCTGAACTGGAACTGCTGGGCCCTGCTCCCCACTGGCCTGAACCTGGAAGGTCCGGTCGTAGGAGACCTGCTGCTGACTGCCTTCCCATTCGACGAGCCTGGTTGGTTCCCCTCTCGGGGTGCACCTCCTAGCGAGTGCATCCACTCTACAACCTCTCCCTTCTTCTATACCTCCATGTAAATCAGAAGGGTGAAGGGGGTGACAACATACTGGAGTGAAGGACAAAGCGCCTCCTCCAAACGTCTCGCCCGAGACTCCTCATCCGGAAAGAGATCCGAGGAAAAGCGCAGGAGATCCTTGAACTTGATCCCCTGATCTCGTACTGACATACTCCCCCACTGAAGGGAGAGTAACTCCTGCCACTTCTCCGCCTTGATCATGGTAGAAAGGAATTACTCTCGGAATTCCTTCTCAAAGTCAGCCCATGGAACCTCTGCCTCTATCCTCTCTCCGAGGTATAGTGTACACCACTGTCGCGCCACACCTCTCAGCTGATGGACTGCTAGGGGAACCCAGTACTCCCTCGGAGCACGGATCAAGGTAAAAGCGATCCCTAGATCTTCAAGCCACCCCTCCGTCTCCGTATCCAAAGTACTACCCTCGTACTTCATGAGGGTCTGCCGCTGGAAAGAACAGAGAGTCTTCTGCCACTGGCTAACTTCCTCCTCTCGGTCAATCCTCAACTGATCGACCACCTGAATCTGCTGGGCCTCGGCCGTCTGTGCCACGCGGGGATGACATCCAGGTTCCATAGCTATACAGTAAACAAGGATCACCTAAGCCCAAGTAGTAAGGAAATCTCAAGGTTTTATTTTATCATTTTATTTCAATTTCGTTCCCAGAACACTCAAATCAAGTAAAACACAATCATGATGATGCATGTACCTTCCCTAGGGTCTCTACCCTGCAATAAATGTGGTCTCACTTGGTCATTCGGTAGGCTCAGAGTCCTTGTATCGGATCACGGGGAGCCCTAAAATCTCGTGTCCTAGCCGGTCTTCCCTGGTCTATGTCACGTACCAAGATTAACTAACATTGTCTCCCTACCATCCCATGCAATCCTCACTGTACCTAACTCCAGACTCCACCCTATCTCTCAACCATCACCTCTGATACCATTCTGTCATGACCCCCTCCCACCAAAGATGCCCCTCTTGAGCTGACAATGGTGAAATGGAGATAATGACTCCCGAGTCCCGCCTCCAGTAGGCCCCGGGGTGGTGACTAGCACTAAGGGTATGAGTTTTCACAAAAAATGGGAGGCGTTACCCTTTTTATTATTTGTTAGGATTGGGAAATAGGACAAGTCAACCACCAAAAAGGAAAAGAACAAGTGTATAGAAATAAACCAAAACCAAGCCCACATGCATGTTTAAACAATTTTATAACAAGGTGCAAGTAAAAGAAAGCTGAAAGTACAATAACAAAAAAAACAAGTGTACAAAAACTGCAACAACTCCAACTGTCCGACTAGTAGGGTCCCGCACGGCCCTGGTAGCCCTCCTGGAAACCTGAAAGTAAACGTATGGTGAGCATATAAGTATAATCAGTAGGGAAACCTAAAGCTCTCGTGCACAAGTGGGGAGACATCCTAATGTCCCGTGAGAACAACAGAAGAAACCTAGCAAGGAATTTTATCCACCCAACCTCACCAGCCACACTCACCAAAAACACAATCACAACATGTAGTATTATATAAGAACAAGAGTATTGGGTACCCCGCACCATTTCACTTTAGTTCGCTGCTCTTCCTAAAGGCAAACTTCCTGACGCTGCCACACTCTCCCCGGCCGCACACACCTAGGCCTCACCATCACATATCCCGCCCGCACACACCTGGGCCTCAGAACCACGTATCCCGCCCGCACACACCTGGGCCTCACAACCACATATCCCGCCCACACACACATAGGCCTCACAACCACGTATCCCTCCCGCACACACCTGGGCCTCACAACCATGTATCCTGCCCGCACACACCTGGGCCTCATTCCGAAGATTCTAGGGAAATAGTAGAACCTTCCTGAAGAGTCTTGGGCTAAAGACACCCCAATCAAAACCTACCCAAAGAGTCTTAGTCGTAAGGTCGCCTCATTCCATCATAGCCTAGGGGATAAAGATCAAGAATGAGATAGTAACTAAGGTAAAAACACCCTCTCCCATGAAATGGGAGTGTTCGACACTAAGTGCTCAACATGGGTGGGGTACAATAAAACACAAAAGATACATATATATATATACCAACAACACAGCCCAACCTATAGATTCTAAACAGAGAAAATGAGCACGTGCCTCGGCACTGCTACTACAAAGCATGCATACAAAAAAAAACCTCAACCCCATTTAGGTTTTCACGTTTCAGCAGAATTAGTTTATTTAGTTCCTTAATTACTGGGAAACTATCCACAACCAACCACATCAATCGTTCGTAAAACATATCCCTACCATCCAAAAATCAAGTTAGGAAAACAAAAGCAACACAACCAAGTCCTTCTTATCAACCAACCAACCCATTGATTATTAATCCTATTCCATTACCATGACCCACCATTTATTAACTCTTCCACTTTTTATTTATTATTCACAACCCATTGTTCGTTCACAAACAAGACCTTCCCTGCAGCCCCGCTGCGAAACACCATAACTACAACACACCGAAACCCATACATCAATATCCCTTTAATACCATTTCTCGTAGCCCAACTTCCCATTACCAACACAAAATTCACACCAACCGACAACCAAGTCAACCGCAGCCCCACTGCTCACCCTATCCACAACAACTCACAAAACACCCCCAACACATGCCATGTATCCAAGCCAACACCCACATGTTCATTATTCCATTTTGTTTAACCAGGGTGATCACACAAGGGTTCCAGATTTTAAATATTCAACTTTACGTGATTAAGAAAATTTCAAATTCCACAAAGTTTCCATCCATAAAAAAATCCAGAAGGAGAGGGAAACATTTAATTTCATAAGAAAAGGCCCCCAACGACCATGGTTTTCAGTAGGCTGTAGCTCATTCACAACATAATATCACAGGATATAAATAATGTAACTGCATTCACAAACTTCACATCCTCATTATATAAGCCATTTATTATCTTTATTTATTGGTTCAACCGTATATCACGGAAAAACGATGATACCCACCCCGCATGATGCACAAAAGATAGAGACAAAGGTAAGATCCCTACCTCAACAGGTTTTGATCACAACGCTCCCCCGGATCAACCTTAGAAGACTTCCGTCGGCGTCCGTCACTTCTGTCGGGTCCCGACAAAACCTCCTCGGGTGGAAGTCATAAAGGAAAGTCCGAAGGAAAGATAACAGACCCAGGATCAGAAGTTCTGCCTCGTCGTTACGATCCCATGGCCGCTAACAGATCGTAAATCGGATCTCAGATGAAGAAGATATGGAAGAAAGAGCCTTCGAGTCTCTTGGGAGAACTCTGCTCAGAGGAATGGGGAGGAGAGGAGTGAATTGAAAAGGAGGAGGGGACCCCTCCTTTTATAGGCGAGAAAAGCAAAAGTACGCGGCGTGTACTTTATGGTACACGGCGTGTACCCATTTATTTCACACGGCAAAGACACGGCTCAAACTCGGCACACGGTCGTTGACTGGTAATGCGTACACGGGGAAGGACTACACGACATGTAGTACTGGACACACGACATGCACCCATTATTTCACACAGCAAGGACATGACCTTAAACACGAGGTATACCCGACAAAGTGGTACATGGCGTGTAGTATGGACACACGGCATGTAGCCACTTATTTCACATGGGAAGGACACAACCTTTAACATGGGGTATACCCGGCGAGGGGGTACACGACGTGTACTCACACTACATGGCGTGTAGCTTCAAAAAACTGAAAAGTCTGGAAAAAGTTCATTTTACCCTCCAGAACACTTCTTGACCTTCTTTTTGACAAAGGAATGGGCCGGGGAGGTCCGAGCCATTACAATTATAGTCTATAAAATAATCTTTACCTCATTATTATTATGATATAATATCATTTTCCTGATGTTTGTTTGTTTTATTTCTTTAGTTGGTGTGGTTATGTTAGTTTCCATTGAGAGATAAGATATCCTAATAGAGAGGGAGAGGCATTAGAGATCCTATTTTATGCATGTACAAACCATGTTATGGTAATCATATCCAACGTAGAGATCAATACTTAAGAGATCTAACATTACTATATCTTCTTCAATAATCTATAATTTGGCGAGTGATTCTATTAATCCATCATGATATATGGAGTTTTCCTTGGTTCCCACATCAGGATTATTTTTTCATTAATTATATTCCTCTATTTGATATTTCTTTCTTTCGTAGTAGTCTATGAATGGGGTTGGCATGCATGAGTATTTCCATGTTGAGGGAATATGTTTTCTTCCCTAAACAAGGATTCATAAATAGTTCTTTGTTTCATGATTTCCCTATCCTCATAATGTTTTCATGGTCAGTGTTCATTTACCTCAATTTAAATATTATATATTTTACATATTTTGTTTAATTTTCATAAAAATAAATTGTTGTGGTGGTGTTCTTACCATGGCATAAAACCAAACTACTCCATACCAAAAAATCTTTTATTCAATTTACTTTTCCATAATTTCTTTACTTTATTGTTTTTTATTTCTCTATCTTTCTTTGAAATCTCAATTTAAAAAACTAACTTCACGAAATCAAATTTTATTCTATTAATTTCCTAAGTGAGAGAAAACATACCTCCATTGGATCCCTTCTAACCCACATAATTGGTATCAGAGATTCTAAAAATATTAGTGGAATATTCTTCTACATTGTATTTTGATAATTTCAAAAATGAGAATTATGTATATATGTTTAGATTAAATATTAATGAGCTTCTAGTAAACAATGGACATGAATATTCCTTACAAAATCCAAATAAACCTATATTTAATATTTTTATGGCATGTCCACTGCAACACACGTAGATTTGGACCCTATTATATTAGAAAAAGAAAAATGTATGTTTCTCTCAAAAATAGTATACCATTAAATTAATTAAATTTCCCACAAAAAACTACTATAGAAACATGGCTAAACCTCTAACATCTATATATCTCCCAGACCTCATCTGGAAATAATTTTATGAAAATGATACATTATAATTTTATGATGAATTTTTGTTCTTCTGATTATGGGCATTTTTAAAATTTTAACTAAGTAACATTCGATTTACCTAATATAGATGTTTATTTTAATGATGAATATCTTTATATTATCCTATCATCCCCTCTCAATGATTCATCTAGTTTTTTGAAATATTAAATGATTAATGGTCATGAATAATTAATGTTATAATAGGTTAAGGATGTTGTTGTTAATATGTTTTGTAAGAACATTATTTGACAGAAATGGGAAATAATGATAAAACAAGACCCCAGATGTTGTGAATTATAGTTTATAATCAATGTAACAAAAAATATTAGAAATATAATAATCTATTTAAGAATTTATAGACTTTTGAGTGTGTTTGAACTTCCTATATTAAAAGGTAATATCCATATTTGAATGAAAAGGAACGTGTGGCCTAGAAAAATATGGTATACCCATATTTTGACATTATAGATTCTTTATAGGTTATTTTCATATAACATTATCTATAAATTGATATAGTTTCTAGGGTGTCTATATTATACATTACTAGTATTTGTTATGCTATATCTGTAGGAGCCACCGGGGGGAAGGGAAGGTTTTCATTTGGATGGTCTAAGTTGTGGGTCTTAGGTAGTGCTAGATCTCCTATGAGATTGTTGTTTCATTTGGATGTTTTGTATTTATAATATCTCATAACACATATATTTGTTTATCCTTGATAAGGATTATATTTTGCTTAATTTTACCCTTGATGAAGTTTGTGATGTTTTAGGTATCTGCATGCTTAGGAATATTACTAGATTTAGTGTAGGAATATATTTATGTGGTAAGATAATTTTTGTTGTTTTTTATTAGTATTTTTTTATTTATGAACATGTTTTTATAGCATTATAGTAGTATGAATGTAGGTATATGCTTGTAATTATCCACTATGGGATACTCCAAGAGTTTAAATGTATGGTGGATACTCTAGTATTGGATTTTCTAGTTAATAAATATTTATCTAAACTTATTGGTAGATTATACAGTTCTTTAAATAAAACTATTTTTTTAATTGGAAATCATTGAGATTTTATGAAATTGGTTTTCTTACTAAAATGTTGTTTTTTTGTTTTCCATGAAAAATTGCTTTTTGTTATTTTTTTCTTCAAAATTGGGTTGTTTTATTATTACGAATTTTGTATATATTTTGGGTTTGGACTTACCATGTGTTATTTACTGTTCAGTTCATCTAATATTGATGTATAGGAATCCATGTGTGGTCGGTATGTGGTCATTGTGGCATAGTCTTAGTTTGTTGATTTGATCATCTAGATCATCTTGGATGTACTATGGGACATTGATTACCCTTGATCATAATGATTTGGAGTGTGGGTTTTGTGATTTTAGTTTTCCCTATGATTTATGTCCAATCATGGTTTCTAATTTCCACTTTATGAGTGTCCTAGAATTTAGATAATCTATTGAATCGAGAAAATCTTTCCAATTCTTCCATGCTCTCCTACCCAAATATTCATCATGCCTCACCAATTATATCTAACTTCCCATCGTCCCACCACTACCTCAATATTATTATGATGTGGACTCATATTTCCAATTCATGGTTTTTTTATTTCTATTGGAGTGGTTCCTTCATCTTCCATTCTTATAGAAAATATTCTAAGAGAGAGATAAAGAGAGGG
This sequence comes from Viscum album, assembly GCA_963277665.1. Taxonomy (NCBI): domain Eukaryota; kingdom Viridiplantae; phylum Streptophyta; class Magnoliopsida; order Santalales; family Viscaceae; genus Viscum; species Viscum album. The sequence goes on from OY728134.1 coordinate 1,409,051,133, forward strand.
AAAAGATTCGGTGATCCTTTTCAATTCCTATAAAACCCATTTTCTGGTCACTATATTTGGTAGCGATATTAACCATCACATTCTCTTTTTAGATCACATAATGTTCATAATCTTGTATCGATGTAATTGAAGTTGTTTAACCATAAAAATATCTATTATATTTCATTGGTAAAGAACCCACATAAATTATTTCATTCTGAAATTGACCTATAATGTATTTTTTTTATTTCATTGTGTTTTAAGTGAGGGTTTGGCATGAGTATGTTAGTCCTGATTAATGGAATACATTACCATCCTCAAATGAGTTTTTACAGCTATTTCCTAGAGTGATGGGGGACATATTACCAGATATTTGGTTTCTTTTTCATGTTCTTCCTTATATTTACTTCTTATTTATTGTATTCTTTTTTCATTGTTTGCATGATAATAAAATATTTATGTGTTGGTATGTCTATGTATTAGGACCAAACTGGTCTGAACTTGGTAAATCTCATATTAAATTTATATTTCAACATTGTTTACTATTCTTTTTTGTTCTTTCTCCATCTTTCTTTGGTCTCTCAATTTCATTGAACTTCTTGCATCACATTAACATATATAATCCCTTTATTTTACTTTGTGAGAGTTTAACTACATTCATTAGATCTATTTCAACCCTCATAAGTCATAATGGGCCAGGTCTCCTATCTTTCCCCTAATATATGATTAAAAATGTTCCTCATATCCTTCGAGAACCCATTTTGATGACGTGGATGATAAGGATGATGTAACCCCATTTATGATGGTGAATATGTTGTTGGATATCTCCATACTACCTAAAGTGATTCATGTGCCTCAACTAATAATCCCAATGGTGGAGTTAACTTAGGATTGAATTTAGAGTTGAGAGAAGGTGATAGTTCTAGAACATCTTCAATTCCCATTACATAAAATGTATTTTCTTCCTACATTTGAATTTTCTATAGTAATTTCATTCTTAAAACTCATAAAAATGATTTTATAATGTGTCAATGAAACCATTTCAATGATAATAATTATATTTCCCCTGGATATATGGTCTAGTGTTCCTCAAAATACCATCTGGAGGACCCACAATAGATGTAACCCTTAGAGGGCCATATGAAGAAACTACGATGGGAGAAGCTCAATAGAGATTGAATTTATTGTTGGATCTAATTTTTTAACAAAAAATTAAACTATTATCACAATTATAATTGATATAATAGATTTGGAGACATTTATCAACCATATGTACTCTAATTTGGCCACATTCAACACATCAATTAAAAAATATGTACTATTTGAATAATTATTTTTTATTATAATATACTTTTTTTGGGTACTCATATGTCTCTCTTATGTTCATTAATAATGGAAACAAGGACTCACCTAAGAAAGTTTTACCTTATGAAAGAATATATCATTAGAGGGGGGATGCTATGAAGCATCAGATTTAGTACTGGTACCACTATCAGAATGTATTCCTATCATACCTCACAGTGATACAACCTTGGATTTGACTGTTCCTATAATAAATGAGAGTATGATTACAATTCCATAGTTACTAGTCTAATTACATATTATTATAAGATTATAATATTCTTTTTTATGATTTCTAGTAGTTATTCCACAAAAATATGACGCTATTTGTGTTACCACATAAATGTCTTAGATTAAGCAGGTTGTAGAAGAACATGTTTTCATAGTGATGCACCCATCAAGAAGTATCAAGACTAATACCCCTTAATTGGTTTGATCCTCATTATATACTAGTAATTAAAATATATTATTATTTGAACCTAGATGATTCAACATTTGTGTGATATAAATTTCTTTGGGAATGAAGAGAGATACTAAACTAATCTGTGACACTCCACTTGGAATGTGGGGTAACAAACTAGGGAATATTTTTCAGTTATTAATTAATAATGGATTCATGGAACATACATAATTCCAAACCCACCATATGGTGTAAGAGATTATTTAGTTTCATTAATATTGTAACAAATCAAATATACTGAATTTTAGGAAGAAACTGATGGTACAACCTTAACTTGTTTAGTCCAAACCACAAAAAATAGTCTAACTATGTTGAGAACTCAACTAAGAACTTGTTGTTGTTAAATAATATGGTCATTGAATTATAAAAAATTTATCATGAACTGACCCCAAAAAATGTGTCTAGAATAGCCCCAAAATATACTGTACACTGTTGAGGAAAAAAAGGATAATTTTGTGTTAATGGTGGAGAAATTTTAGCTTATTAAGGGAGCTAAATCTACAATTATATATGAACTTCATAATTTAATGGGTAAGGTCTAGAAGTATATCAATGAACAACAAGATTCAGTAAATTGATGCTTATATGGATCCCATCATTATATAAATTTATATATAGGCTCCAATATTATTGACAATCTATTCTTTACATTCCAAGTTTTAATGAAATAATATATATTTTGACTTTCAATATATTGTAAATTTCTCACCTTATTTTTTTATCATGAATGCTTGTGGTAGAAATTCAAAAACACTAGATTCAATTTTTTTATCTCATATTCATGGATCATGGATTGATATGGGCACAATTTACATCATCATGCACCATAGTTGGTCATTTTTATAGTTTATTTGACTGATCATCAAGGGGATCATAAATGGGGGGTTGAATAAGATTCCCATTGTTCAAGAGGGATCATCCATCCCGAATTCATGAATATCCACATTTCACTTACATTACCTAGATGTATGATCCATGGATTGGATAATGAGAAAATTATCTATACTTTTACTAAGGAAAGGGACCTCTAAAACACAACCCTGATATTATTTAGGCATATTATTAGTCCTTTATTATTTTTTTCCTTCTACTTCACAAACACAAATTTTGTATAAGCCTTACTATGATAGAAGAACAGCTGAGAAGGACATGTATTTTTCATAGGAATACCTTTATGAGATATCTACTAAAATAATTTTTTGCCTCTTTCTTGTAAAGAATAATTTTTCAGGATCTCACATGTTTTTTTTTTCAGGATGAGAGAAACAATCTTTTACCCAGATCAATTGTTGTGGGTTTTCAAACTAGAGATTTTTAGGTCACTTTCCTGTTATTTGTTTAGGATATATAATAAATAATATTTTTACAAAAATTTATTGTTCATTGGACTCGACTAGAGGTTAGGTGGTTGGTATAGAAAAATGGGAATGCTATGTTTTGATGATATATCTATCATCATGAATAAGAAAAATTTGTTTACTATCTTGAATCTGGAACATTGTGGCATGAAGTATAGGGTAATGTGAAAAGGAATATGTACCAAAAAATTAAATGATGTTTATCTAGGATCAAGGATTTAGGATTTCTCGGTGGATTATATCAACACATGGAATTTGGGTCTCTATAGTAGAAGCAAACACATATTTGATGGGTCGCCAGATTAGGATTTCATAATTTTTCTATGAAAGTAGGTTTGATGCATTGGTGTATAAAAACAAGGGTATTACAATCAAATATAATGTTTAGGTTATGGAGAATGTAAATAACAACTTAATAACTTCTAAATTTTCTAGAGAGACTTTTTAGGACAAAAATACACTTTTAGTTACTTAGGGGTTCAAAGGCAATAGTGAAATTCAACATCAAGACCCAATATGGAAATTTCAAATTAATCAGTCCTTGTTACCAATATTTCTAAAAGAGGGGAAACCATGATGATTATCTATAGTTTATTTCATCCCCATAGGTATATATAGGCTTCATGAATTTTTTTGGTTAATTTATTTTCTTGATACAAAATTTGTTAATGGGGAAAATATTAAAGAATGGTTTTAATTCCCTAAGTGTTATGCTACCATGTAATGGAAAGACTCATTAGGTAAAGATATATAATATGTTTTCATATAAATATTTCTTATATTTTGTGGTTTAGATTGACGATATAAACATTTCTAAGGAAAAATTTTGGGCCCTATTATCTTTATGGCTCTCTTAATTTTTTCTCAAATTTTGTTGAAAATGTCTCAAAATCTGGAATCCTAGAGAGCATAGAATTTCCATTTTCAATTGATTCCCTTTATAAGGCGTTATCATGAAAAAAACTATCTAGAATTCTCTTGAGGTTTATGTTGTTTATACATGGACTACCAAGGGATAGTGTTTAAGGATATACATATTCGACCAAAATAAATGGGATACCATGTATAATAAAGGAGATGTAGATACATATGTCAATGAAATCCTAATGACACAATAAGATATATTGGTAGGGAGAACATAATTTAATGTAATGATGTGTTACTAATATCATGAATGAGAGTTATGAAAGAATAAGAAAATTATGATTCATGGGTTAAGAAGACTCTAAAACCATCTAGAAGAGGAATGAAAATGTAAATTTTTACTCAGGGTCCCTGGATGTTGAGTGATGCTATGTGGTAGGGACACAAGGATAGACACTGAAAAATTCAAATTAGTTTTTTCTATGATAGTGATACAGAATATAGAGACGACACAACATTTTTCTTCGGATGGAGATGCCTCTCGTTACCAATAAATATTGGAGGAACATGAGCAGGAGAGAAATTGGGGGTTGTATACATAGCTAAATAGAGGAGTCCAATGATTTGAGAAACACCCATTACAGATAACAGTGAATGCTTTGTGGAAATTTGGTTCAAATAAGACATCCAATTAGACTTATGTAGAAGGTACATTCAAAATGTGATGGGTGTATCCAAAATCTCAGTCTTACATGGTAAGGTTGCTATGTTTATATGGAAACATGTGATAATGGATTATTCAATGTAATGATTAAGTTTATGCAATAAAGAATCATGTTCTATATAGTTATCTAAACCTTTAGTAAATAAATATTACATATTATTTTAAAAAATGTCCATAATATATCAATATGATACACACTAAAATCTCAACATTTTAAGGTATTTGTAATAATGGTTATATAATAAATTGGTACATAAAAAATCTAAATCATCAACCAGGGGAATGGAAATATATGAAAGGGTGGTAAAAATTACTAGTTAGGTTAAAACTAGTAAATATAAATAAATTCTAAAAAGTGAGAATAATATAATAAAACAAGTATGAAAACATGAGCATAACATTATAAAATTATATGCATCATTTCATAAATCATAATCATGAAACATGGAATTATTATTTTTCAACCAAATGATATACAACACACAAGTGAAAAATCATAAATAATCAATCATGATCCCTGAAAATGTAACATAGTTAAAAGAAGTAATTTTTTTCATGCAAATAAGTATATAAAATCATTACCTCATTTAAGGTTTCCGTCCAATATTATCATAGTGGATTAATTTCACTCTATATTCCATCATTTCATTTTTCAAGGTTCACTCCCATTAAAGTGGGGTTTTAAGAAGTAAAAACTATCAAAAGATTAATGTGTGTTTATGTCCAATTTAAATGTAAAATTAAATAAAATGAACAACATTAGATTAAATGATAAAAATATTATCCAATTATATATTAAAACCATTTATAAAGATAATATAACTATATAAATAAATTAGATGAAAAGAAAGTTTTGAATTAAAATGTAGTATTTTAACTATTCATTAAAATATGAATATTATCCAAAAAACACCAAAAATTCAAAAAAAAAGTAAATTTTGATATCCCATTTCCAAAGAAGATGTTTATTTTTTCAAACAGAATATATTATAGTGTTAAAAACTAGATTTAAAATTGGTGCACAATCAAAAGGTTGCAACACTGCATTTTTTGAATAATACTTCTTTTATCCAAAAAAATTGAATTTGTTATTATATAATGTTGTAGAAAATACATAAGATAGAAGTTAATGTTATATTTTATTTACAATGTTATCAATACTATTCATAAAAACTACTTTATATCACATTTAATAACAATATTTTAATAATATATCATTGTTTTCTGAAACTTGGTATTGCATTCAATGTAAGATATCAAGGAAGGTCGCTCTTGGGTGTAATGCAAGCCAAGTTAATGTTTCATATAGTGAAAGCTTCCTTTGGTGTTACTTATAACATAATACAAACTTGTTTCTTTTATACATTGAACAAAATCTATACTCTTTTTTCTGTGTATCGTACGCCTAATTGGTGTTGCGTGTAACATATGATAAATTAGATAAGTGTGATAGAAATTTTTGATTTAGTGCACTATAAGATATAAATAAAAATATTAATTTATTCAAAAAAAGGTACATAAAAAAGTAATATTGTTACATTATACCCCCCTTAAAATGAATTTCTCTCTTGAAATTCATCTGGGTTATAAAAGTTTTACTACTTGAATGTTTATTTCAAGGATACCCACATCATAAAAAAGTAATACTAAAACATAATTTTAAAAAGGAAAGTTAGAAACATAAAAGTTACCCAAAGTAACTCATAACTGGGTTTCCATATAAGAGAACATAGGTGGGAAGTGAAAACATGGATATGGGAGAAAAATATATCCATCAGGTTCTGATGGATAGCGATAGAGAATAATGTTTGGAAAAAGTTAACAACTAGAAAGCCATAAATCTGTGATGATTTAAGGGGACATCTAATTAATCAGGAAAGAAGTAACTAGGATAACATTTTTTGTTTTTAGTATCCTTTTTATAAAGTTGAAGAACATAAGAAGAAATAATTACTTGATTTTAGTATAATGTCATCATTGGTCATGCCTTGAACAATTTCCACTCCATATTTTATTCAAAGAAATGAAGTTGATTTTCCATTCCTGAAGTGTTAGCATATTATGCGATCCATAAATTGAATGAATGGTCATTCCATCTGTCTTTATCATAAAAAGGTTATAAAAAGTTATCAAATATACATAGGCCCATGTAAGGTGAGATTAATCGTATATGGTTCTAAAAATGGACTTATTCATCATCTATAACACTGCTTAAATAAAATAAAAATAATTTATACTAACTAGGGAATTCCCATAGGCTAGTGGTAGATGATAAAGGCATTTCACACTTTGGATGTGGGTTTGATTCCTGCATCCTTGTCTGATGTGATGGGTTGTCACCCATCTTGTAGGTTTTCCATTTTCCAAATCAATACTATTATAACATTATAGAAATAATATTAAAAAAATTATCTTTAAACCATGCTATTTCATGTCCAACTTAATCCATTCCAACCTTTAGGCTTATCCAAAATACTTTTGTCCAAACTCACAATAAAAAAAACAATTATAATAAAGGTCTTATAACAAGTATGTGAATACCTTCATTTAACCCCCATATATAATAAGATATATCTTTTTGGTCACATTTCAAACATTTTAATGACTTCATCATCCATTCTCTTAGGTCATAGTATATACCTAAATTACTATATATCATTATTTAAAACATGCATTTTTCTTTATTCTAAAATTTACTAGATATATTACAGAAGTCCCAAAAAATGTATAATTCATCCATTATAGTATAACCCACATGTTGATAACAACAAAATTTGTTTCCAAGAAACCAATTTCATCCAATTTACTTATTAAAATCGAATATATCTTTATCCAAATATCATTATCTGAACATAAGGGACATATTAAGGGTTATCTTCCTATTAATCATGTGTCCTCCAAATATATCACCTTACCCATAAATCACTTTTCTATCTCCTTAGAATTATTCAAAAATACATTTCCAAAGCTTAATTAAATAAATAAACTAAAAATAGTTATATATTTTAAGATTCATATAACATAATCTTTGAAATCTGAAACATATACACCGTAATCATCTGACTTTATTATTAAACCTTTACATAGGATCTATCATCATCATCATTCCTAAAATATGAATCATGTATAAAGGTTTCCAAAACTCAATATTCATAGGTTTAATGTAAAAAATATTGGAATAATATCACATACCTTTCACATGTCATTTATAATCTCTTTACCCTCAACCGTATGACCAATACTCGTATCATCTTCATATTTCTCTTCATGATATTTCCACATAGTAAATTAATCTTAATTAATCTGATAATTTCCACATATAAAACCTTTAATAATTATCCATGTTTTTTGTAATTATGGACATTGACTAATACCTGAATGAAAAGTGTGAAAAATACATATCAAAGATTAAAAATTCATAAGTATGGTAAATTACTAATAATATTTCAATCTATGATATCTTATGTTTAATCCTAGTTTATTCAAGATCGTTACCATAATTCTTGGACTGTAACCAATAGTTATAGATACCCTTAGGTACATCCCTAGACAATCTATAGAAATACATATAGGGATCTCACTAACTTTTTAATCCTTATTTCCAAATTTGTCTAAACCTCATCTCTGATACCAAATCTAACAACCCAAATTTGATGTACATCGACGTTTCAATAATTATGTAGTGTACGTAATAAATGGGTGAGATCAAATTCCTAGTAAGAATAATTATGTAAAACATCTTACAAAAAAATTAAGATAAAAATGTAAAAATATGAACATAACCTTTAAAATAAACATACCACATTTAACATATACAAAAAATCATTAGTCACGAAATAAATCATGGTAGTTCATAAGGGATAAATTATAAAGGAAACCTAAACCCTGAGAAAATAGAATTGGAATAAAACATGTAAGTGTGGAAAAATCATCACATTATATGATTTACATAGTAGCCAAGGAATTTCTATGAAGACCATCATAGTGGAAAAATTACATTACTAAACTAGATTTACATGCCATTCTAGATATACATTACTGAACCAGATTTACTTGTCGTTCTAACATAGTATTACTGAACCAGATTTACATGGTGTCCCGGTCATGTCCTTATAATGAGATATAAATATTCACCCAATTAATTGGAGTGAGATATAGATCTCACTCATATCATTGTGAATTTATTCTTACACGTTCCACCAAACAACAATCATTTATCATAGAATAACCAATAAAATAAAATGGGTTTCTTAAACATCATTCCATCATAACATAATCCATATAAAATATCATTCCATTATTAACACAATTAAATCATAGAAAAAATAGGCATATAAACATAACCATATTTCAGATAATCATTTGAGATGGAAAATAATTTTGATAAAACATGTGATCTTCATTTTTGGGGAAAATAACATTTCTTCTTCAAAAACATTTTCTTTTCCGAAAATGCAATTCAATTTTAAAAGAAAAGAATTTAATTAAAAATAAATTTTAAATACTGTAGAGGAAGCTTTATGGAAATAAGGTTTCATGAAACTGTAAAAAAATCCATTCATTCCATATGTGTTAATAAATCATTCTCTTCATATTTTTTCTAGAAAGTCAAAAAGTACCCCATAGGGTAAACAAAAAAATATTCCTTCCATACAATGTAGTAAAAGTAAAAATGGGTTAAAATGAAATTATACACACATATAAGAATAATAAAAGTTTAATGAAAACATTGTAATAGATAATAAATATATCACCATTAAATAATTATATATAAACAATCTCAGATAAAAATAACATTGCAAAATTATCCCTTACCGTAGGTATGATATTCTTCGTATGTATCTGAAACTCCTATATAGTGGGATTAATCATGTTATTAACTTATAAAAGAACTATAATAATAATTATGATATCATATATGACTCACTTATGACTATATTAACCGCTCATTTATCAATTACACACTAAAGCAATGTTTTGAGTAATAATAGTTTTATTTATCATATGTGTTTCAACTTATTATTCTTGATATTATTACTTAGATAGTGATTTACATACTTCTGGAATGTAAATAATGAATTTTATATCTTATATATTTAGTATATAAATATATATAATAGATAGATACATGGCATAGAATACACCATTTATAGAGATGATAGGTTGTACGTATGCATGAATGTTTATTTCTTTATTTAATTGAATGGAAAAATTTAAATAACATATATATATATACATAAAAAAATTATCATGATTATTTCATATATTTCATTCTTATTTATTATATATACTAGATAATCATTCTTTATTAGTTAATGTGGATAATAAATTTCATCACGTCGTGGAGACGGTAGGCCATACATACGCACAAGCGACGATATTATTCACTTGATGGATAAATGGTATGTAATTGGATGGTATATTAATTATAGAGAATAATTATCATTTTATATTAATTATTTACATCCACTATACTCAACATAATACCGATCCAAATTAAGTATTTTTTAATAAAAATATACACCATGGCATGGAGACGGTAAGTCGTACGTACGCACGAATGGTGATATTGTTCTTCGTATAATGGACAAAAAGAGGTATAAGGTTGTCCCATAATTAGAATAGAATCTCATAAAGTATAAAATAATTAATTTATTATTTTATTATGAGAACAATATAAAAATAAGATACTGGATTTATTATTTTAGAACATTTTTGACAAGCTAAGGGGCTTGAAATGTTTGAGTTAGTGGGTAGAGGTGATTGCCTTTTATAAGAGGGAGGAGGGGCACTTTAGGAATGTGTTGAAATATTAATTTATTATAAATTGATTTTCAATTTATAATTGTCCCAAACTCATTTAATATGAAGATAAGATGATTATGGGTAGAAATAATCTCAACAAATAAAATTTGGACATGTTTTGATTTTATTTTAATCTTTTTCATTTTTATTTATCCTTATTTAATCTATTTAATTTTATTTTGGGAAATAATATTATAAATATTAAATGGTAACAAATGTTTACATATGTGTTGTCAATTTTTCAAAATTGGATACTTTATGACATTTTAGACCATATAACATTATCTTTGTACTTCTTTAAAAATTTTGTGATTTTTAAATAATTTAATAATAAGTTATTTTTCAAAAATATCAATAGTGTCAATTTTGAAATAAGTTATTTATTTTAATTTAAATAATACCCATAAAAAATATATCTTTGAACCAAAATATTTAATACAGTCCTAACATGTCATAGTGACCTAGAAAATTTGTGGGGCATATTAATTAGTTCGTATTATATTTATTTTCATATTTCTAAAACCATTTGTTTGATATTTGTATCAATAAAATAATATCTACAATGCTATTGTGTCATCATTAATGGTAATTATTTTGTATCTAAAAATTATAAATAAATTTACATGATGTAGATAATTTCATTATATTTATAGAGGCTATTTGTGTTTCAATTTTGTTAAGTTTATCACTATTTTAATATTATTATACCTATAAGATATAAGAGAGTGACATATTGTCACTTTATTTTATTTTAATTATATTTACATCACTTTCATGGAAATATTCTATTAAATATATCCATTCCTACCCTTAGGTGATATTGTCCAACTTTAATTCATCCAACAAGATTTTTTTAGGTGTTGTGATAATTTTATTTTCTTTATCATATTATTTGTTAACATATTTTACCCAATTTACATTTAATTGTGGTAACTAAAAATTAACATAGTTACTATTCATAATATCCTAAGAATAAAAGTAATCAATTAACATAATTTAGACCCACTAATTCCAAATATGAAATCAATTTTTCAGAATTCAAAAGACATAGGTTGCATAAATTAATTTAAAATTAATTTACGTTGTCAAAACTAGAAAGCAGGTTTTCAAGAAGTAAAAACCATCAAAAGATTGATAAGTGTTTATTTCCAATTTAAGTGTGAAATTACTTATAATGACAAAAATTGTATTAAATGATAAAAATAAAATCTAGTTACACTTTATAAAAAATGAAAAATATAATCTAGTAATATAAATAAATTAGATGAAATCGAAGTTTTGAATAAAAATGCAGTATTTTTTACTATTCATTAAAATATTAATTATATAAGTAAAATAGAAAAAACTCAACCAAAGTAAATTTTGATGTCCATATTCTAAATAAGATATTTATTTTTTCAAATATAATATATAAACATTTTAAAAAAAATATTTAAAATTGGTGCACCATCAAAAGGTGGAAAAACATCATTTTTTAATAACACCTTTTTATCCAAAAAATTGAATTTTTTCTTATATAATTTTCCATAAAATACATAAGATGAATTTTAATGTTTAATGAAATTCATAATGTGGTTAATACTATTCATAAAGGCTAGTTTATATCCCATTAAATATTAATATTTTAATAACATATCATTGTTTAGTGAAACTCGGTATTGCGTACAATGCAATATATAGAGGAAGGTCGCTCTTGTATGTAACTCAAGCCATGTTAGTGTTTCATATAGTGCAAGTTTCATTTGGTTTTACGTATAACATAATCTAAACATAGTTCTTTTATACTTTGAACAAAATCTACACTTAGTGTTGCGTGTATCGTACACCAACTCGGTATTGCGTGTAACATATGACAAGTAGGTTTAGTATGAAAGGAATGTTTGACTTAGTAAATTGCAAGATATAAATAAAAATTTCAATTTATTAAAAAAATGGTCCATAAAAACTCAGGGTGCTATGTTATCGCTAGTGTGTATGTGTGGACTACTGCCTCCACAAAGAGATACGATTCATTTTCCACTACCATAACTCATGTATAATAATTAACATAGATTTAATTTTTATATATGATATTTTTGTTATAATATTGATTCTATAAATAATAATAAATATTTTAATTTCTTGAATTCCATGCTTCAATTAATGGAATCACCTCTCATGCGTACGTATGGACTACCACCTTTATATAATGATGTAATTTATTTACCCTCACTGCAATATATGAGTGGTTATAATTATGTATATAATGAATATATATTTTATTTATATCATTATTGACATTATAGAGACTAAGGAACTCTGATCAAATATCAGGGACCATAATTATTGAACCAAAAAATTTATAAAAATGAATCATTGATCGCCTGGAATGATGATGACACTAAAATGTTGTTAATGGTCGGGTGATAAGATTTTACAGTTAAAAAATATATGTAATTAAAGGTATTATTATAGTTATATTTTATAATTATAATAAAATTTAAATATACCTTGTAGTGTCTTATAATGCTTCAGAAAAATAACTTTAGGTAATATTTTTATGTTACAATATCATTTTTACTAGGATTGTATATTCTTAAAACATCTTATCATTTATATGTATGATCTATCTATCCTAAATAATATTTTCTTCCAAAAAATTTATTTTATGAATATTATATTTTTTTCTTTTCATTTACCTCTCTTTAAGTAATTAAGATATGAAAAAAAATGTTTTTAAGGAAGAGCATGCTTTTTTTAACATGAAGCCAAGAATCATTTCTTCTACATACATATTGTTTATTAATTGCTTTTGTGAATGTTGTCATTATTCTCCAAATATTATTTTAATATTATTTTAATATGGTGTACTTTCCTTTACATGGTTTAAAAGGAGACAAAATATCATTTTCCAAACATTGTTCTTTTGATTAAGGTCCAAAAATATGAAAGCATCTTTCATTTTAATATATACCACATGAAGAACATTCCCCACCATCAATAATACTCTATAATTTAATGTTTCTTTTTAAATATGCCATTTTTTTTAACGAAATTTTTTTCCTTATTATTTCTGAAAATTTTATTTTAAAAATATATTTTTTCAAATAAAATGGTATTTTTCTAAATATATGTTCTATTGATATTTTAATGGTAATAACCTATGATATTTATTGTTATTTACTATTTATATGATGCAATGTTACCATATTAAATCATTCTCTTGATATTTTATTATTATTATGATTAAATGTTTATGATTCCCATATCATCACAATAGGTTATGATTTTACGATATCATGAATGATTTATGAACATGTGGAACACATATATATGGTTTTAATTTTGTGATGTGTGGACCAAGAATTATATAGTCTCCCAATGGAGTTGGTAAATAGTGATGTCTCATGAGTTATTAAGGAATGGAATGGACTGTGACCCTGGTTCTATAAGGTACTTTTTCCTATAAGGTCATCTTAGAAATGAACATTGACTATGGGAATGATGGATTGATGAGTAAAATAGGTACAATTTGATATTCTTGGAGGTGATACATGAATAATGAAATGATTTTATATTCTTATGTGCATTACACATAATTGTGACTCATTATAAGGATATGCTTTCATGTCTCATGACTGATTATTTATGATTATTCACTCGTATTTATTATGTGTTTTGACTAATGACACAATATTTTAGGTTTAAGATTCATATATTTGAATATATGGGTATGATTTGGTAATTTCAATATCATATTTATGATTTTGAACTATATGAATTTATGGGTACGATTGACTAATATTAACATTTTAATTTGATTGATGTCTCTTATTTTTACCCTCAATGTGAATTTTATCTCACCCTTTAATTTTTTTCCCTTCCAAAGGTTATGGGAAAAAGTTTTTAAGAATTTTATATCAAAGACGTGCAATTTTTTTGAATAATGTAATCGGAAACAAAGTAAATAACTTTTTTAGTAGTTTTTTGTGTATCAAAATTTTTTGATAAACCAATCCTTTGTTTTATAGAGTGGATTATATTTACATATAATTTATATTTTCATTAATAGGATGTAGTATTTTTGAATGAATGGTTTGGGTTTCTATAATGCGCATAATTTTCTATAGATTCATCCTAAGGTATATTTTTTTATCGAACCTTAATATTTTAGCATGATAAAAAATTTAGCATGATCAAAAAAATTTATACCACCAATATTTTGGGAAAATGACATAAAAATAAAAGGTAAAAAAGTTTAGTATAATTTAAAACAAAAAATAGTCATTTTGTATGTTATTCTACAACCATGGTGCATTTTATAAGACTCTAAACTATATGAACTAGTAGTCCGTATCATATAAAACAGAACTAGATTATGTTAAGCCCACCCTATGTTACATTAAACATATGTTAATAGTCCACAATACTAAAATTATTTCCCATTATAAGGGTTTTACCTTTGTTAAAATCTTTAGTGCAAAATTTCTCCTTTTTAGTGACCTCCACTAATAATAAAGTACCACTTTCACTACATGTGTGCTATATCCATATGAGAGAAATAATGCATGATTTTACCTATTCAATAGTTGGAATGATTCATAGATAGTCACCTTTAATCTACAGTTCATGACATTAAAATACATAACATTTGGTTCAATCAGGTAGAACATGAAACAACCTGGACTAGCAAGTATCATTTTTCTTGTGATATAGTAGTCCGTGGGAATTCTATCCATGTCTTACCCATTATTTTCATGACCCATATTCTATATTTCCTTTAGAATATCCAAATACATTTTGAAAAAATTCACTAAATCTATATAAGAAATTCTATCCATATTATTCATATCATGCACTCTTCTTCAATTCAAGTGAAACTCTAGTAATATCTTGTTTCCCAACACAAGGATGACTTATGGGTAGCTTAAGAGAATGATGAATCAGTTGGATTATCATTATTATGATACAATATATTTAATTTTAGAAAATTAATTCATTGTTTTATTAGATTATAATTTACAACAAGGTATCCTATTTATAAGAATTAACAATCTTTTAAAGTGGCCTATTGATTACACCCCTTTCTCAAACATGATTGAAAGATCGATGTAAGAGATTTTTTAGTGTATTAAACCAAATTTTTATAATATTTTATCCTATGAGAACTAAGATTTTATTAATTTATATCCTTGTGGAATATATATTGACTTTTCAATTATTTATCTGGGACCCATTAATAAATTTTACTTTACTCCTAATCCACACATTCAATGTGAAGTATTTTTATTCACGTTAGATTCGTCTATATTAGACACCATTCTCGGATGATTTTTTTATTTAAGAAATATTGTGGGTTGAACCCTACTGTTATGGGATATGTAGTGATGATTAGATCTATTATATTTTGTCCAACATCAAATATCTTCAGTTTTATAATTTTGTAATTATACTTATCATCACTCAAGTTTGGTTTACTATAATCATGAAACTTGGTAAGACCATCCATCCCTTTTCTTCTATGCATGGTCCAAATATATGTATTTGAAATTGTATGAACCATGTGTGGATTCAATATTATTACTTAATGATATATAATGACTCTGAGATCACAAATCCAAGGTAAAACCATGAATCCCAATAAAAACTCCTACATTATAAAACTATTTGGACCCCTCAATTAATGATTTTCTCTACATTTTTACAAAACAATGATTATTCAAGTCCATTCATAATCATACTAAGTCAGACGAAATGAAATCATATCCTTTGTCTCATGAGGTTAAAATATATAAAAACAAATTTCAAATTGTATGATATGAAACTTCACAAAAAAATAAGTCCATCTCATATGAAATTAAATCATACGAGAACCAAATTCTTATAAAATTATTTTACACTATGAAAAACTATTCTATAGCGCATGCTATTAAACTGAATGATAACAAAGTCCTTATTAGATGATGTCAAACTGCATAACATCCAATTCATCATGATTTGATGTTTAACAGCATAAAATCTAAGTTCTTTGTGTATAATGTTAAACTTAATGACATATGGTCCCTCCTGTTTGACCATAAATTTTTCATAGTAACTTGTTCACTGTGAACCAATTATCATACATAATATCTATATATTGGTTGGAGAGAATTAAATACTAAACAACTACAAAAGGCTTGATTCTTGTTAATTTTAGATATGTAGTGATTTTAATAACATTTAAATTGGGATTATCCACATACAACCAATAATTTTCACTCATTTCTATAGTATTGAAACCGCCTAAACATGGTAATCATAAGTCTGGAATGTCCACCAATTTTTTTTCAAACATCTCTTTTCTCTAGACCATACATCATATATCACATTTCTCATCTTTCAATAAACCTTTCTTGGATATTTAAAATGAGTGTATTCGACTCTAGGGGACACCCATGTTTTACTATACATAAATACCCCTCATAAATTTCTACATACCATGAAATGTTGTCTATAAACCATAAGAATGTTTCAATCTCGGGAGATGGTCATCACAACTTCATGTACCCTAAAAACATCACTAAAGAACCCATGAATTCAACATAATTAGATATAACCCCTTTCATATATATATATATATTATAATCACTTCTAACCCAAAATCCATAAGTTATGATTTACACCATCAAAATTCTCTATATAAGAGGAGTTTTGTGTTTTCAACCCTTGGGAACCATTTGGGATATTGGATAACATTTCCCCTGTATATGATGGTCAAAACAGTATGACAATAAACTAAACATCATCATGTAATGTTTTGTCGACCTCAAATGTTATCCTTGTTGGTATAAATCACAATAGCATAAAATTATGTTGAGAAATACATAAAATTTTTAAGTTTGAAAACACAAAAAGGGGGCTTGGGAAAACGCCTTCTCTCTGTTCACGTATCCATGAACATATGGGGATTTGGTAGTAATTAAAGCTGAAATTAAAACACAACAATGTTTTTCGTCCCTCCATATCACTCTTGTTAAGGATGATCTTTTTCTGAAGGAACCACTAGTTTAGTAAATGGATTGAGTAGGGACATATCATATTCTATTGCCCTAATAATGTTTTCAATGAATAGTTCCAAAAACAATTCTGGTACCTAAACCCTCCTTGAATACCCTATCTTACATAAACCTAATTCATTCAACTTTTTTTGAGTCCACTACATTCATTTATGGATATAGGTAACATGTGTAATTAAATCCTAGGGGCACAAATTTTTGATTATGAATAATTTTCCCCCAGAAAGCTTTGTATACCCTCCACAAAATATGGCGTACCAATATGAGGTGTTTTTTTCTTAAAGACAATGATATCTAATCCCTAAATTCCATGAAACCATTATAGTCGAAACCATCATATGAATATATTTATTGGCTATCCTCGAAATAAGTGTCCCATCATGTCATTTTTGATTCAAACCCCTTGAGTTATGATTCAAACCATTAATAATCCAACAATTCAATTATAATCTTTTTTCATTCTGTCAAGACTATGTGTATCACACTCATATTTAAAGAATGTGGTGAAACATTTCATTCATGAATCTTAATCGATCATTTTTAGAAGTACTTAAAATTTATGACACTGCTGTCTAATATTAATGACTATAAAACCAATTCCCCCCAATGCGGGAGCGTATATATCTACTCATGATATATATTCACAACGAACCCTTTCTATGTATACTTCCCCACTCATCTTTTTCATATTTATACAACCTCAAAATAAAAAAATATTTCATCTAGTCAATATGAATTAAAAATACTAAAATATTTAGTCAATGTTGTATGACATTTGCTGTCAACCACCCATAGTCCAAGAATTATGATCATAAACTATTTTCACAATGTTTATACTTGTATTGGTCCTTCAATTAACATTGGGTCACTTCTACCTACCTATATATACTCTTTTACTCTTCTAGATGATTTTCATTGACCATAAACATCAAATCTCATTGGTTTTCCATCCATGACCTAAAACATCCCATTAAATAAACATATAGTGCATACAGGGTTGAAAACCTATTATTTGAAACCCATGAAAAGATATAGTATCCACTCAGTGGTTGTGAATTATATATAGTCTATACAATATTAAAGGTTGTAAAAGATGACATGACATGAAACATATTTGGTTGACAACCACTAAGGGATGAACTATGTAAAATTCATGTTTTAATATGGTTTGTTCCCCTATTTGAGGATTTGGAAAAAGTTAGGACAATAAATTCGAAAGTTCATAAAACTTGTGGGTTACTCTATATGACCATTGTATAATTAAAGTAATTCTATCTTGGTATTTTGTCCTAGGAAACATGAGAAAAATCACATATTACACTAATATATCAGATCTTTTTATCCATGTTCAATGCTCAATGTTGTAATTTTATGGAACTTGAATCCCCTTTAGTATTCGAGTTCATATTCTATGAATTTATATTTTTTAATCCTTATCACATTGAGTCATACCATATCTATATTTGAATGTATCAGATCTAGTGTATGGTGATGGCACATATTCTTATTACCGTCTTTGAGCCTCTCCGAGAAGGATTTTTCAAATAACCATAAAGATATTTGTAAAATATAACACATATCATAGAATTAAAAAATTTATAAGTAAAAAAAGTCAATTTCTATTCCTTATAAAAAAATAAGTGGATGGACTGTGATAAACTCAATTCAAATAACATTGTTGTGTGGATTTTAATGGGATAAGGGAACCTCAACATTTTGGGGTCTATCTTCCTAATGATTATAAATAAAGAAAGATATATTGTATGTCATGTTCCACAAAATAATTAATGATGTAAATATTTTATCATCACTTGCTGACGTGATTTTTATGTTTATCCATGGCTACGTCTTAATAATCTTCTTAGGAAAGTATCATAGTGGGCTTCACATCTAAAAATTAGATCACATCCTATTATTCCAAAAATAAATATTGATGTTCACAGTTATCAATTCAAATAATAGAATTTTTTTTATATAAATAAAGGTCCAATATTTGAGGTTTTGGTTAGATGGAGATTGTTGCTTCATAATGTGGTGTTCCCACATCACCACATGATGGGAGGTTTCATGATGTGAAACTGTTCTTGAAATTTTTTCATGTGATATGAACATTAATATTGAATGACACAAAATTGATTCTCAATCATGATCATATGATCAAGTAAAACATTTCACAGAAGAGTGTATGACATGTTTTTAAACCCTCCCACTCCCTAGTGTATAAAGACATGTGATGGTGTGTGGGTCACTTCACATGATATCCATCCAAAGGAGTTCATGAAATGAGATTTTTTATAATAACCCTAAGAGATTGTGAGAGATTTAACATGTAGTAGGAGCCTTATGATTAAACACAAATACCCTCGCTAAGGGTGGGATATACTCTTGTAATAGATCATGCAGAGCAGGTAATGTAATGATACCCCATGGGTGATCCAATGCTAAGTCATCTATTGTTCCAACCACCCCAATTTTATTGGATGTTGGGATAGTTGTAACATGAATTTAGTTTTCATGGATATGATATGTTAAAATAAAATGTATAAGTAGTTTTAATGAAGGAAGGAAATAATTCATCATGATTTAGAGTTAAAAACCCTCACTACTTAATTATGGGATTCAAGACTAATCATCTACTATCACATCAATAGATAAAACTCCAAGAATAATTTCTAAAAGATATGTGTCTTTTATTGGGGCCAAAGTATTAGACAATACATTTTACTATTACAACGATTGGGGAATTCTTTGTGAGACTAAAAATAAGATTAATTAAATGTTTATACAACTATAGTGGATGTACCCAAATTAGAAAAAAAACATATCATTTTAAAATTATACATCAAGAAAGGAAATATGTGAACCAGAACAATTGATTATGTATTCAGTCTCAATAAGTTCATCAACTATTGATGGACCATGTGGAGAAATGGTTTCTATAGATGTGTTAGAATCAAGAAATAATCCCCATTTAGTATGTCTAGCAAGAAAAATAGTTAGTCCACATTCAGTTTAAATAATTAATTCTGTTGTTGAAAAAACATTTATCATTATTGGAATAGTAGATTTTGCTACTAGAATAGTAGTCCACACCATCAATTAATCATTTTATAATATAACCAACAATATATAAATTACTATTATACCACCCCCCATAATAATATAGGGATCTATGTAAAAGACCAATACAAATCATGGAATCATTATAGTTGGACCATCACCTAGAAAAACTAATAAGTTAATTAAAGGGACAATACCCCAATATATATATTTGGGAAAACAGAACATCTACCATTTATCTTCTATCGAAGGTTAGCTTTCTTAGTTCTCGCATGGTTTTACTTTTTAATCTCTATGAATGGTAGCTCTTTAAAAATATTGACTGGTGGTGGTGGTGGTGGTGAAGGTGCTAATATCTCCTCATGGTTTGTAATAACTATATGAATATTTTCAACCATGTTATGGGTTTTTTCTTCCTCACCTCTCTCAAAATAATGGGAATTCACACCATGCTGCATCTATACATCAATATGTTGGTCGATTCAATTGATATTTTCTTTTCTTTGTCCTTATAAAGGGAATCAAAAATTTTTAGGATCACATTAATAGTGAATAGAAAATCAAAATAGAATTTCATTACAACTCCTCCTGGAATGTTCTTTAACTCTAATCACAAGTGAACTTATCTTCTAAATTTCAAAATTTTTACACCTAACTATTTCTCAAAATACTACATGTGATATAATGGATCGAGGAGTCCATATATCAAATATATACCAAAATATATAGGTCACCCTTTGAATGAAATGTGCATAGAAGTTGTTACATATCCAAAACCATAAAATTAAATCTCCTCAGCTTAGAGAGTCTTCTAGGATTCATTAGTAGATTCAATTATTCACAAGTTATACCAATACCTTCAGGTGTGTGTTTAACCCACCATAAAAAGAATTGGCAATGCAAAAGGTGTCCCATATATCGAGGGGATGGGATATATATACATTATTTTTTCATACCATGTATGATATAAGATGATTAATAAAAATTACTCATTCTTGGGGACTTATAATTTAATCTGTGTAACACTCTAATATTTTTATGAAATTGTTTTTACAATAAATTTATATTATTTGATTTTTTGTGATAAAATAAGCACAATGTTTTAGAAAACGGGTATATTCTATTTACATTATTTTTTAACATTGTCATTAGAACCACGTTTCTAAACATGGTTTTATGAATATGAATAAAATATTTTTTAAATTATGTATAATATTTTTATATTAGGAAATCATTTTGATCAAAAAGTACTTAATTTCTTATCAAGACTTTATATTCTTCAAAAGTATCGATTTATCAAAAAAATATTTGTTTTCTGAATCAATAATATATTTAAATGATTTATTTTCTAAAATTATATATTAAATAAAACATAAATTCTGGAATCAATATGTCAATATTATCTTGGGGTGAGTTTTTTGTATTTCATTTAGAGAATTATAATGTTTTCAAGAAATAGTAAAAATATATAGGTTTTTATTGAAAATTTTCATTTCATTTAATAAATTTATAAGTTTTTGTCTTGGAGAAAACTTTTAGAAGAAAATATAGTTCCCCAATATTATAATTAATTAAATTTATGTAATTTTAATGAATTTTATATTGAATTAAGTGATTAATTCTTTCTATACTTATGATGACTCTGTCTTCGGAAAACAAAATTTTCAAAGTGTCTTTATATTTAATTTTAAATTATAATTTTATAATTATATGAATTCAATTTCAAAAAATAGATTAAATTTTTAGAAATAAATTAATTAATATTTCATTACATGGATATCTATTTTATTGTTCAAAACGAATTTTAAGAAAATTAAAAACTAATTTCTGTGGTTAAGGTTGAAACAGTATCACTAGGGGTTGAAAATAAAAATACTATGAAAATTTTCCTAAATATTTTTCCATAGACCATTTTGAAGATTTATTTAAATTATATGTCATATATTGTAAGATAATGATCCATTTTTTATCTCGGTGGCATGTACAAAATCGGGGTACGCTTTTTTTAAAAAAAAATTCCAAGTGCATCCCCTCCCCTACTTATTAATGTCCACCAACTCTCCTCTAATATAACATATAAAAGCCTATTTTATAAGAAACTATATATGAAAGTTAATTACTTACTTCCCTAAGAACATCATAGGATCCATATTTTTATCAAGACACCCACATATGATGGATTTAGGTATAATCATAAAGTGGTTCTCAAATATGGGGTAAAATCCTTAAACCAAGGGTTTTGTTTAATTTATTCATCTAATCGATTCATATCATACAAACCCATAAAAATATAATAAATCAAGTATATACCATATAATTAGATTTTATTATGTAATTTCATAACATATATCTTTATCATCTTCCATCATATGGGAAACAAAACCATCAATCGTGTGAACAACAGACTATAGCCTCAGGAACCGATGTAATTCATTTTCTATACCCACATATCATGGTTGGAGATAATGATGTATGTAATTTCCACATATAATATTTTTGAAATTATTATAATTCTATAATTATAATATCATATATTTCATCATACCATCCGATCCATTTGATAATGATAATGTCGCTAGTGCATAAGTGTGGACTACTACCTCCATGAAGTGATGTGATATGTTTCACCATTTTATTTTTACATGGATGGTAATACGGATATAGTAAATTAATATATATTATATATATGATATAATTTTTTTTATAAATATTAATTAATATCTTCTTTAATTCAATTTTATCTTTCAAGGAAATGGAATCAATGTTATTGTGAATGTATGACCTACCATCTCTATGAACAATGTAATTCATTTTATATCTTTACTTTCCATTGATTCCACTAAATGATTTTATAATTAATAAATATTTTAGTTATGTCATGGTAAAAATTATATTGATGATGAAGCCCTAATAATTATAAAAGGAAAAAATATTCTAAACCAACCCATACATGAAAAGCAAAGAAATTATTACATGACGCGTGATTTGGACATGGAATTATTGATTAATTGGTGATAAATGATTATAATTAAATAAAACATTATATGATATATATGAGTATGGTTATGTAAAATATGTATCATACGTTTTTATTTATTATTCATCAGTTTCTAACATGTGAGAATATATTTTATAGTTAAAGTAAATGTTTTGTGTCCCAAAATGTCCTCTTTGGGACATATGTTATATTATAAACCTATCTTATTTTAAGAGGTTTATATAAAAACCCATTGACAAGTTATATAAGGAATATCATTATTATTAGGATAATTAATGTTTTATTTAATTTTATTCTTTAATATGTCTTATGATTCAAATTTTACCAATGTGGTAAGGGTTTTATGATTAAGTTCAATTTTTTATCAAGGTCTTTTAGATTATACTAATTATTATGAATTCTCTAAAAAAATTATGAAATTTATTCTCCACTATTTATTTCATAAAAAATATTAATTTTATTAGTTTTACTCTTTTTATATTCTCAATATTCCAAAATTATTTTTTTGGTGAAAATCCACTTTCTCTAACTCTTTGGTTGATAAAAACATTTCATCCATTTTAATATTTTTTAAAATGTTCTATGAAATTTATTTACTATTATCCATAAAATATTTAATGAATTTTTTACCGATGTTTATATTTTTTAAAAATGGATTAAGAATTTTCACCATATTGTTTTTTTAATAAAGTAGAATTGTATTTTTACCAATGATGTGAAAGTAAACAATGTTTTAAAGTGTAAAACATGATTTGAATTTTCCCCCATCCTAAACAGTCAATTATTTGAATCATACATTAAAATTTATCAAGGTTTTTTTTAACAAAAAATAATAATTTTTCTTAAATTTATATAATTTAAAGAGGTAATTTCCAACTAAAATATATATATTTCTCAAGGTTATATTTTAGTGACATATTTAAGGAATTTCGAATCATCAAAGACAAAATCTACTATTGATTCTTAAGTTTTACTGAGGATATGATCCATTGGTTCCATCATTTTTATTTTTATGGATGGTGTTTATTTGCAATTTTTATTGAGAGATATTTATAAAACTCATTTGATTTACAAGGGTTATGTTATGGTGTAATGTTTATGCAACATGGTTCATTCTCATGGGTTATGATATGATACTATAATGATTATTTTATGATCTTGTGTAACACATGTGTACAGTTCCCCTTATTGAATGTTGTTCCATTATATTCCATGGATTTTGGTCACATTATATCTATTGATGGTGGTTATCTTATAACCAAAAAATGGTTATTTATCTATACCTTGAGAAAAGTTAGTTCTATATCTCCATCAAATGCATTGGTTAATGATTAATACCTATTGAGATGAACATGGTTGGAATGGAGAGTGTACACATTTCACCAGGGGAATTTTCCCATAAAGATAGTATTGGGGGAGAACTGTTACTACTTTGATGATTTTGGGGAGTGAAACTATTCCACTATGATAGGCTTGAAAATGTTGCCTAATTAATAAGTAAATGATTTTATATAATTACATTCATTCCAAAAATCCAGGTCCTATGAAACTTTTATGATATAATGGATAATGTTATTTGATTCATTTAGGATTCATGTCTGGTGAACATCTAATATTTATTTTATGGCTCGATATTAGGATATATGATTTTATATTTATGGTTATTAAATTTTATTCTCATGTTTTTATACCCTTATTCAATTTTTATGATTATGTGATAGTTTATATATCCATTTCTTACCCTTACTATGAATATGATCTCACCCTCTCTAATCTTACCTTTCCTTAGTTAATGAATAAAGTCATTATGTATGATATGTATAATAATAGTACTATATTTTAAAAACTAGGTGGGAGATGATGTAGTTCACTTATAAACTTGTTTCCTATTTATCCATGTTTCTAAAGGAACTAAAACTACATGATTTTGTTGTGGATCATTATGTAATGTATTAAATGTTGATGTAATATCAATGTTTACTCATTTTCATTAATTATAGGTTTTATTAGAGAAGGGTTTTTTTATCCTTTCTAAATTAGGATGATAAAGCGTTAGTGCTAACACTTTTATAAATCTAATGTTTATGTGAATGACCTATGTTATGGAGAACAAATGAGTCCATTTTTACAAGAAATTACATCCTGGTATGGATAATATATGTGGATGTGGATCAGGAAAATATTTTTAAAGGGGTAATAACATTGAAAAGGGAGTATTTAAATAGACTTGATCATCACCTAGTTCAAAAAAACCAGATCTGTTTCACACATCAGTGGACATTCATGGGGGATATGCCTAGGATAATTTGTAACAACCTATGATTTTGTGGAATAAATTTATATTATTTATTAATTTTTGTTACATGAAACATTGATTTTACCTTTCATTACATGTAAAAATGAGTTTATACTTTATCTCATTCAACACTGAGTTTAACTTTTGTTACACAAAACACAGAGTGTATGTGAAATATGACATACAATAAGATTATTATTATATAATATGATATTAATAAACTAGACTTGAAATAGAAGGTATAAATTGGATTAATTAAATTCTAAAACATTATTATTTATACATGTATATAAAATTAATTCAATGGTGACTAATTAACTTGAATTGAAAATTAATACCATTTGTAAATAATATAAATCCTTTATTTTAAAAACAATTTTTATGAAGAAAAATATTTTACCTCAAAAAATTAAGTAAATAAAATTTAAATAATTATTTTAGTAAAATTTTTATATTATATATTTGATAAAATGTTTAACATTCATCTTATGTGTTTTCTCATCCAGAGATAAGAATAAATCCAATTTTACAATTAAAAACATTATTTTCATAAAAATATGTTTCGTATCATTTTAGAAAAATTATTTTTAAATTAATATTTTACAATTTTATATAAATTATTTTATTTTTCTTGAAATATATATTTTAAAATTATCTAGGTGGGTTTTTTATAAATATGTGAGGGGAAATTCTTTTTCTTAAATAATGAAAAATATAGGTTTTTATTAAGAATTGTCATTTATTTGAAAGCTTCTAAAAACATAAAAAAATTAACATTTCATAAAATGTTAAATTAGCTGAATTATATAAATATTTATCTAATTTTTTTTATTTTGGTAAATTTCATGTCACTTTTGTATATTAAATGTTTTAATATTTTTAATATTTTCTCTTTGGAAAACTATTTTTTTGTCACATCCGTGGGTTTAATTTTATATTAAACTTCTCCCATCATATGAGTTTAATTTAGGGAAAATGATTCTATAATTGGATTAAATATAATTTATATTATAAAATATGGTCAAATAATTTTTTTAGTAACAAATAATAATAAAAATAAAAATTAATTACCCATGTGAAGGTAAAAATGGGTTTCTCGGGTGTTTAAACAAAAATGAAAAGGATTAAAATTCCCTAAAACCTGTGAAATATATATTATGGACATATTTGGAAATATAATCTCTTATATTATTTAATATAACAATGTTTCTTTGTGAAATGTGAATTAAATGGATAATCCTTTTTCATTCCAAAAACTACCAGTGTGCCACTCACCGCACTTATAAAAGGCCACAACATCTCCTCTTCTATATAAATATCCATAACCATTTTGATAGTTCAAGACCTACCCAACAAATTTCATTATTTCCAGAACAACATCCTCACATCCTTATTTTTGGTATAAATCCATCCAATGAAGTAATTTGGTGAAATACAAAAAAAATGCTTGAATAAGAGGTAACATTCCAAAATGAGCATTTAATTGTATTTCATCCTCTACCTACTTAGTTATTATTAATGAAATACTATATACTAAAATAATTATATTTAATAAAATTATATGTTATTAAGTTCATTTAATAACTATAATCATTCTTCAATTCCATCAAATGTGATAGAAAGTGATCATTTGAATGTTCGGGGAACTGTTGCCTTACGAACCGTTGTAATTTTTTTTCAATCACCACCACTGAGGGGATGATATAATGATCTATTAAATGATTATATATGATATCTATGATATTATTATACTTTCTTAACTATTATATAACATATACCATGTTATATTCTATTCTGGGTGAATACGATAACATCGCTCGTGTGCACAGTAAACTACCGCCACATGAAGGGATATGAATAATTAACACTTAAAATGGATGGTAATAAGGATTTGATTAATAAAAGTTTGTGATATGTATGAAATAAAATTTCTTAATTAATAATAATATATATTTAAATTTATTTAATTCAATCTATAGAGAAAATTGAATCAACTTTCATGTGTATGTACGACCTAGCATCTCAATAAAATGTGAATTTGCTTTTATATATCTAACTTTTATAGTAATTACATATATAATAAATATAATTTATATTTATATAATGGTTAATATTTTTGATATTATGGAATCACGATCAATTTAATCAAACCCAAAAAAATGAAAAATCAATATAAACTTGAATAAAAAATTTGTTATTACCAAAAACGAGACATTAACATGAAATTGTTAATATATAGGTATGAAAATGTCTTAATTGAATAATTTATTGTGTGATGTATAAATTTATGGTTATTTAATATATTTATAACAACCATATATTTATTATACTTGACTTTTAAACATGTACAATAGAATTTTTTACTTAAGGTAGTGGATTTATATATCAATTTTATATCTATGAGATACATCCAATATTCAAAAAATATTAATTTTCTATAGTTTATATAATACCCTTAATTTTATTTAGTTATGATTATCCTAGATATTATGGGGTGTTACATATACTTTTTTCTATTTCCATTTCATGGGGTTTATAGTTCAATGGTTTCCAATGCGGTAAGTGATTTTCGTCTCACTTTTTATTTTGGTGATACACATTCCATATTCAAAACATATTTATTTTTTAGGTTTATATACTACCCCCATCATATATTTTATTAATATTCTTTATAAAATTATTGATATTTATATATATCCATTTTAGGATCTCTATTTAATGGGGTCTATAGTTCTAATGTTACTAATACAGAAACAGTTTTTTGTCTCAATTTTCCTTCTTGGAGATATATTTTATATCATGAACCAATATTATTTTATATGAGGTATATACAACCACTTTTCAATGTACTATAATAAATTAATTTATTTTAATTATATTATTTGTTTCATTTGATAATATTCATTGATGGGGCTTATAATTAAATTCCACTAATTTTATCAAGGATTTATGATACAATATCATCATTTATCAGCATTTATCTAGATTATATTTACAATGATAAAATATAAATATCTATTATCAATAAATTCATTTATTTTATTTCCCTATAATTATTTCATGAAAATAAGTTACTTACCTTTATTTTTCACTATGTATGTACTCAATATTTCAAATAAATATTTTTTTGAAAAGTCAACTTTATTTTTCTCTTCATTTGAAAACAAATTTTTTCTTCCAAAACCACTATTTCTAAAAAATAAAAAATGTGTTTATCATTGAAAATATGATTTTTTAATGAAATTATTACACATTTTTTACTTTTTATAATTTCTAATGAAATAGTCTTCTTATTTTAAAAATAATTCCCTTATGGATTTACCAAAAATGTTAAAGAAATATTTTTTTAATGTTTATGGAAGGAACCAAATTTCTCATTGGCATGATCATTATTTTCTTTAAATATTCCATTCTATGTTTTCTATGTTTATTTTAAATTAAAATAAATTTTAAAATTTTTTATGTTTAAAATAATATATTTCAAAGCTGAAAGGATATTATTTTTAATTATTTCATTATATGATTAATATTTTAATTTTAATGAAAATTATTTTCAATTTATTTTATAAATTTTTAGTTTTAAAAATTAATTTCAAATAAAAGAAATTCTCCAAAGGAAGTGTTCTAAGTGACTTTTCAAAATCATTTTCTATAAATTATTCTATCCTTCGATGTTAGTTTTTCATTACTAGGGATTTGATCCAAAGATAATATTATTATTATTCTATGAATTGTTTTTTTTGTGATGATAAGAAGTTTTCAAAACACATTTTTTTGATGGGTTATTCCATGATAAAATTATTATGAAACCCCCTTATTTTTAGATGTGTTATTATATGATGAAAATATGAATAGTATATGTAACCCATTTCATTTCCTTGGATATGATATTAAGTAATCCTAATAAAATCTAATTTTTTCATGGTTTCTGATATATGATGATTATTTAGTGATATTTTCGAACACAAATGTATGATTTTAGTAATGTGATGGTTGGGATATATTTCTCCATCCAATTACTTGTGTAAATATATATATACATATATATATATATATGATACAAAAAATAGGTCAAGAATGATGAGTTATCCAAGTTCAGTAATGGACTCTGTCCACTATCATATTCTTTGGATTGATCCTTGACTACTATGACGGTTTGGGGAGTGATCCCAATCTCCTATAATATTCTTCTTAATGATCGATTAACTAATAAGTAAATTATTTTATAGTCCTATGTGGATGGTAAAAATCTATGCCTTATGACTATGATATACTCTCATGGTTCATGTTCCTTGACTGTATTACGATTCATGTCTTATGAACTACAATGATTTATTAAATAACTCGATTGTATGATCTATTATAAGAATGGTATGATTTTAAAATATTATTATCAGGTTCTCATACCCCTATACTAATGATATATTAACATCTTCTTTGTTTTCCCTTACTAATCATCTTGGCTCTACCATTCTTATATTTATATCCCTAGGTTATGAAGAAATGTATTATGTCTAATATTACTCCACATGTATTGTCTCAATAATACTCTATTAATAATAATTATTTTGATACTCAAAAGTACCTTTTTTTATAATGATATTACTTTAAGTGTATTTCAGGAAATTAATATTCATTATAATATTTAATTTGGAATTATATTAAAGCATTCAATTCATAAGAAATAATTGTTAAAGTGTGTGGAAAACTTCATAGTGTATTCTGGAAACTCTATTCATGCCTGATATTAACAAACGTAACAAAAGGAATAAACCCTATTCTTGGGAAAAACGTATAAGAAATGAACCCTAGGTTTATAATAGTACATACTGATCATCAACCCTATGTTATTAAAAAAATATTGTTAAATAAACTTATGTTTAGATAGAACCTTATGTTTTTAAAGACATGACCTAACAGTTAAAGAACCCTACATTTGAGTGACAAAAAATGGTTTATCAAGCCTAATTTTATGATAAATCTTACCTTGTATCCCTTGAGTTCAAAAAAACACTTCGTAGTTGAAAGTTACATTTGGTATTTTGTTCTGAATAAACCCTATATTTTACTATTTGTATTTGGAGATTCAAACTCAAAATTTTATCTGATATTTTTGCAATGGTCATGATGGAATTACATAACAATTAAAATATCATTTATGACTAATTCAATGTTGGTTATGGTAGTTTCAAAGAACTATAATCATTAGATAAATTCACTCTTATTCTTAAGGGATGTTAATACTCCACTAGACTATTTTTTTAATTTGGATATTCGTGATCTATAGAGATATTTTTAGGACCTATTTGACCGAAAGAGAGCTATTGATATGAATAGAGTATTTTCAAATCATATATACATGTGATACGGGGGATAGAAGATTCAAATACAGATGAATATATTCTCATGAATATAATTTAAATATTTTAGGCAACAAATGGTCAAATCTGTTATTTTTATAAGAGGATATACTTTGGAGACATACTTTTTTTATCCTCATACTGGTGTAAGGTTACAACTACTATTAGTTGATATTCATATTAAATATCATTGGAAACATGGATCTATTCAGGAGGATTCTTTATTGAAGTCATTGATTTCTAAATATGAAGATCCTGCAACTATCATTTGATGTTTTTTTAACTATAAAGATAACCCAAACCATCTTCAAAAAAAGTGATTTTTATTTATCAGAGTATTGACTACCCCTACTCATTTGAGGTGATGTGGCAGCTTCCAGTGTTATGTTGTGGATAATTAGTTCCCTATTAAAGAACCAAATGTATTTTTTAGCCTTTTTTTAAAGGTCTTAATTTCCTATACTTAGTTTTGTATTTGAAGGTTTGTTTATAAGATGTCATTTTTTGAAATTCACCGAGCTCATAGAGAGAGAATTGGGGGAGTGGAATTGGGGATATTTTTTCCCCAAAACACTATAAATTTAATGTGTTCTTTATTTTTATTTATTCAATACTAAAAATTTTGGTAGTATAAAACACCATATATCTACATAAATCAGAAATTTATTCAAAATATTGAATCAATAAATATTATTGAAATGAAAAAATTCACCACCCTCTTGTGTTATGTTTTTATTATTCTAACATAACAATTGGTATCATAGGTGATATTTCGAGATAAATATATAGAAAGATGAAAAGTATAAGGACTATACAATGTAGATGGAAATAACTAATCAAAGTGAAAGAATATCTATGGTATGTGCTCCATACTTTAATGGTAAAAATTATGGATGCTAAAAAACACAAATTGTTTTCTATCGAAATAATATTGGATTAAAATTTTATTCAAAGATCATAACTCCTTATGTCATTACTAAAAAATCAGAGCCTGGGACTACTGAAAGACAATATGAATATGAAATAAATTCAAAAGTAATGAAGGATATTGTCAATGGAGATGGACCCGATGATTTTAATCATGTATCACAATTTCATATTGCATATGAGATGCAAAAAACTATTGAAGTTTCTTATAAAGGAACAAACAATATAAGACAGATGATATGAGCTTTTATAAAGCTAAAATTTGACAACTTCAAAAAACTTTATGGTGAAAGAATCAATTAAATGAAAAGAAGGTTAACATAAGTTGTAAAAAATATTACCTCTTTGGGAGATCACATTATTCAATCTGATTAAGTAATGAAAATACTTAGAGTACTTCCCTTTAAGATGAATGAAATATAAGCTAAAATTCATCAGTCATCACTTGTCTATAATTTGACTATGAAGGAACTTATTGGAACACTGATAATGTATGAAGTAGAAAATAAAGGTGAATTTATATATAATAGGATTTTAGTGAAAAGAGAAAATACTACCCCTAAACTGACATTACCAATGCATGACTGAAAAACAAGAAGTCAATGTTGAAAAAATTCATATACATCAAATAAAAAAATGGAACTGGCATAGCTTTCTAGAATATATAGTAAATTCTAATAAAAAAGGATCATCAGAAAATCCTTTCAGAATGATGAGAAACAACCCTAATAAGTCTAATGTTATGAATGAAAAAAATTGGTTCAAATCAGACCTGATTACACACAATTAAATGTTTAAATAATAATGATATAATATAAATTTCAAAAAAATGATCACTATGAGGATAAAGGAACAAAATCAATGAAAGAAACTTGGAGTGTATCTGAAAACTCTAGAAGCTCCTCAAATTCTAATTTAGTAAAATAACTACAAAATCACAAAGCTAACATGTGTTTCTTGAAGGAATAAGAAGAGGAAAAATCTTATTACTCATATGTTTCTGAAATTAGTAGTTGATCTAATGATAAATTTGATGCCTATGGGTCTATGTTAAAAGAGGAATAAGATTCGTTATTAATAAGAATAAAAAATTGAAAAATATTCACAATGATGTTTTTGGAGAAAGAAATGCTATGCTAAAACAACATCAAGATATAGTTGAAAACTTATTTCATCCACATAAATTTGTATTGATCATGAAAAAGGGATTATGGAGTTTTTGGATGAAGTAGAATATTATAAAATTAAATCTCTTATTTTTACCAAAGGAGAAAAAGTTTTAAATTACATTGTTAGAAAGATTATAATTAAAAGATAAAAAATTGGAATATGAAGAAAGGGTGAAAAATAAATACCCTAATAACTATTATTTAATAAATTATAACATTAGTTGTATTAAAAAAATTTATTTATAAAAGTATGTATGAATAAAGTGATGTAAATTATGGAAAAATTAGGAAAATCTTGATTCAGAGATCACTTCTTGGATACACTGCTAGACCCAAACAAATATGGGCACCAAAACAAAAACATGTTTAATTTATTTTGCAGGAAACATGCCATAGGAATATAGATGAGAAATACTATATAGATAGTAGATGTTCCAAAACATGACTATATATTAAAAAATTATACATGGGATCAAATGGATGGAGGTCGAGTCACGTTTTGTGATGATGCAAAAGGAATGATTGTTGGTGTTGGAACTGTTGGTGATCCAAAGACTATATCAATCAGCAAAGTACTATATGTGCAAGTTATAAAGATAAACTAGATACATATTTCCTAACATAGTGATGATGGATTTTATGTTTCTTTATATAATAATTCATACTCTGTTTTTAAAGATAAATATTTTAAATTTAGAGCACCTAGATCTGATAATGTTTATAACATTGATTTAAATTCCTTGTGTAAAAAAATGTGAATTGTTTAGCTTCTAAGAAAAACAAGTCATGGATCTAGCATATGAAACTTATTCATTGTAATGTATATGTTTTACATAAATTATCTAAGAAATAGTTATTTTTCTGATTTACATTGTGTTAAATTTTATAATAATAGATTATCTAATTTATGACAAATTATAAAAAAAACATAAATATTCTTTGAAATCTATGAACAAAATTACTATAACTGAACCATTAAAATATATCCATATGTATTTTTTTGGACCATCCCAAGTATAATATTTGGCTGGTAAATTATATTTTTATGTTTTAGTTAATGATTATGCAAGTTTTACTTGGGTATATTTTCTAAAAAACAAAAGAGAATTATTCATTTTTTTTTGATTTTTTTGTAAAATTGTTCAAATTGATATAGTTTTTAAAATAATTTTTTTAAGAATTGATCATAATGAAGAATTTTCAAACCAAGAAATCACTTATTTGTTCTCAAATAAAGGTATTAAACACACATTCTCTGCACCAAGAACACCACAAAAAATGGAATTGTTGAAAGAAAAAATATAACTATTCAAGAAATAGCATAGACTATACTACATGAATGAGTATTCCTACATATTGTTGGGTAGAATCTATAATCCTACCCTATTATATAATTAATATATTTTTAATAAGTAATATTTTAAAAAGGAAACACTATGAATATTGGAATAATAGATACCCTAAAGTAATGTTCCTTAATGGTTTTGGATGTAATGTTTATATCTTTAATACTGAATGAAACCTTTGTATGTTCAATCCAAAAGATGGTGAAGAAATATTTTTGGAATATTTTTCCACTTATGAAGCCTATAGAGTATTTAATAAAAACTCATGGATTTTTATGAACCATTCTATTTGAAGTATATGGATTGAAATTATTTTATTAAAGAGAATGATCAAACTGATGAAATAACTGAATCATTTTCAATACAAGACTTGAAACCAATAATACTGATCTTAGAAAATTAGATAACAAAATTCAATCCAGTTCAGAATAAATTCAAACTAAAGAACATGAAGGTGTCTTTCCTAGATTTTCAGGAAACCTAAATAACTATCCTTTAAATACTATTATTTGAGACATAGACATGTGAATTATAACTAGATTAAATGTTATAAACATAGAAAAAAATTCATTTTCAACCTCAATTTGAACAAAAATATATTGAAGAATCCATATAAGATGAAATTTGGTGGTTAACAATTAAATAATAGCTAAACAAATTCAAGAGAAATGAATTTTTGGAATAAATAGAAAGACCATCTAATTATCCAGTTACAGGAACTAAGTGGGTTTCAGGAAATAAATAGGATGATAAATGGATCATAACCATAAAAAAAGATAGATTAGTAGAAAAATGATCTAGTCTGGAAAAATATATAGATTACGGTGTAAAATTTTCCCTTTTAGCTACATTAGAATCCATTAGAATCATTTTTCTTATGCATCACATATGAAAATTTAATTATATGAGATGGATGTTAAATATTCCTTTTTAAATGGATATTTAATGGAAGATGTTTATGTGGAATAACCTCTTATTTTTGAAAATCATTGAAAACCAAATTATGTTTTTAAACTTACTAAATATCTCTCTGTCCTTAAACAATCACCTAGATATTGGTATGAATTATTATGTTCTTTTATTTTGAATAATGGATTTACAGTTGGATTAGAATTTCCAAAAACAATTCTTCAAATGTTTGATCTAATAA
The DNA here is from genome assembly GCA_963277665.1 of Viscum album. NCBI lineage: Eukaryota > Viridiplantae > Streptophyta > Magnoliopsida > Santalales > Viscaceae > Viscum > Viscum album. The sequence continues at coordinate 1,409,087,004 of OY728134.1, forward strand.
TATATTAGTCTAAATTTATGGTGATTATGTTATTTTTTGGTCAATGAATAAAATCATTCCATTTATTTTTAAAAACTAATGTAAAAGGAATTTTAAATGATAATGATGGGAGAAATAAATGTTTTTTATAATTTGAAATTTATCAAAAATATTACGGAAATGTTTTAAATCAAAGTAAATATATTAATGATTTATTGATAGTTTTTGGACTTGAGAATATAAAGACATATACAACTCTTATTTGTACTAATATTACCCTTGATTTGGATGAAGGTGAAAAAATAGTTGGCAACAAGTTATAACAGGGTATTATTGGAAGTTTTTTATATCTTACTACAATCTGACTAGATATTATGTTTTTGTCAGTTTATCTTCTAGATTTTAGTTAAATCTAAATGAATCCCATATCACTACTATTAAATTAATTTTTAGATATTTAAAAGGAACTATTTTCAACCTATTCATTATCCAAAAACATCTAATATTAATTTAATTTCTTATTTGGTTGTTGATTTTGGGTGATGGAGATTAGATAAAAAACACTTCAAGAACATTACACTTTTTAAGAAAATCATTAGTATATTGGTTGAGTAAGAAACAACACTCAGTTTCCCTATCAACAGTCAGGGAAGAATTTGTGTCTACTTGCGGTTGCTGTGAAAAATTATTATGGATGAAAAACAGTCTACATGACTTTGTACAAAATTTTAATAACATGCATATTTTATGTGATAAAATTGGTTCTATAAATATTTCAAAAAATATTATAAGTCACTCCAGGATTAAACATATTAATAAAACAAATAATTTTCTTAGAGTTCATGTTCTTTAAATGGATATTTCTTTAGAATATATTATTAATAAATATCAATTAGTTGATATTTTCAATATACTACATTCCACTACATGTTTTGATTTTAGTAAGGGGAGTTACGTTTATTTAATTTAAAATATATATTTATCTGTCTTTTTCATTTTAATTTATTTATAATTTTAATTTTTTTATATTTAGTTTAAATTTTTTTAAATTATGTAAATATGTGAATTTACCTGTTTATTTGTTGAAATATATTTTTTCTCCTCTTTAGTTTTTGTACCGCATGTTTTCAAAATTAAAACATTAATAATTACCCTATATAATTGGAGAGATATTGTAAAACAAAACTGTCACACCATTAATTTGTGGATGTGTAGTGATGTGGGAATGCCCCAGGTCCACTATCTCTGATACATATCACTCCCCCACATCTAAATACATGAGGAAAATGTACTTGGAATAACCAATCCTCATGAGATGCATCCTTTATCTACTCAGATGCTAAAACATTTTATGAGGGTTGGGGAAACTACATGTAATAATCCCATTTGATCCCAGATTTTGGAATGACGGTGTCACTGGAAATGTCCACATGGTGTAACTACTTCCCAGGATATTGGAAAATTCCCTAGGGACCACACAAGATAGATCCCTTATTCTTGGTTTAAATTACCCAGGTATTTTGGGCCTGGTACCACTACTCCTCTCCCTTCATATCTTATCTGTAAAATCTCATGAACCACTAGACCCAGTATTTTTTCCCTTCCCTCTAGGACATCTCTTCCACCATAGTGTATTCCAGCCACCATTCAGTCCCAACTCCATAGAGGATGCAAAACCCTTTCACTTGCTCGGGTGGCCCGCTACCTCGGCATAACTCTAGGTTATTCAGTCTCCCAACTCTGCATGTAATCATGAATTAGGACATATAAACTATTGGGCGGGAAAAACTCATTTCACATCATTCCATCATCACGTGTGAACATGTGACATAGATTCCTCATCATCAAAGGGTGACACTAATGACACACCTTTTATTACACTGTCAGAGTCAATATCTTTAGTAACTTTAATTACATTTCAAACTGTTGGTCATTTTATGAGTTGAAAACCTAATTGCAATTTATTATTGGTAGCAGTACCCCAACTCAAATAGCCATGACATATGACCTTTATTCCTCGGTCCTTGTGCCATCATTAGTCACCACCCCCATCGGCAGGGAGAATGGGTGAAATATGAAATGATCACTCGACTGAACCATCTCCAACACATCCCTTTTACCCAACTTGAATGGGTGACTTCACTTGATATTCAATATTTCCACTTGGATATCTTTTGTGGGTGGGTAGATGGGGGTCAGTTACTCATAACCTACCATGTGTGCACCTACCCAAATATACAAAAATGGAAAAAGCCAACACACATGTAGCAGTATCCCTGCACTAATATATTGTAGTACCTTGTATAACTTTTCTAGTACCGGGACAACATGGATGACATGATTCCCCATCACCAGCATCACCACCATTATGAATGTTCTTGGTCGTATCCCAATGTGTGCATACCTCTCTAGGAGAATCCAACCACAAATGAGCACTGTAATGAATCCCACAAGCCTAAGTATGCATTGAGAATAATTCTGGAAACGGTATCCCCACATCTACCACTGGCTCACATCTACAATCTGCTAGTAAGATCACTTTATGCACCACCCGTATCCCATGGGACTCATGTAGGGACAAGCCAAAAACTTATTTTTAGCTCCTATTTTTCAACTAGTTCTACCACTGGTTGTTTAATGAAATATCTAAACAAACACTTAAATGGAATTCCTATCTTCCCGATATTCCCTTTACATGTTCCCTACACTGGATCCAATAGTACCTTCACTACGGCCAAAAACTACTCATGGTCCCCTCATACAATCTTTGTGGGGAGGAAATTATAGTACATCACCCCCAAGAATAAGATCATGATTATTTGGTGAAGGTACAAGAGTCTAACGTTGACCTCCTCATAGTGAAAAGAGAATTTATTGGTCCCTTTTGACCATCTACTCAGAAACTTGGACATGATTTCCAACGACCGGTAAACATAAAACTCCAAAGCCCACCCTGAATCATAGATTCCTACATATTAAATCTCTTCCGAGAATTATTAGAATGAATAACACTCCCAGTAGTCGAATACCCAATAATCTCTGAAGTTTACCCCTTGGTGAAAATCCTTCCAGTCATTCCATCCCTTTTTGGGATCCCCCGAAACTAATTTGAGAATTTTTGGATACTATGGTGGGGATGTCTCATCCTTCATCTTCTCCCCATTGTTATTATTGATATGGTTGTAGAGAAAATCAAATGTGATGGGTTTGGAGCCTTTCTATATGTGGCCTATAGTAGCTTTATGCCGCTGGTATTTCCCCGGTATGTCGCGTAACCCGTAAGTTGGTTCATCCCTACTCATCACTGGGATAAAGACATAATATCTCAATCTGAAGCTTTAAAGATAAAGCCTCTTTCACAAATGATAATCATTTTATGCATCTGATAGTATTTTGACATATTAATCATGGTCTTAGGTGATTCAGACACACTCCACAATCATGATAATTTCTACTATTTCTTCCATCTGAGAAGCATCTATATTCACTTCGTAAGAAACCATTTGATTCAAGAAATATTTTTATTATAATTCTAGTTCCCGATGTTCGATCACAAAACCTATTCACGGATCTTATTCCGGGATCTCTGGTTCATTGGGCTTGGTTAATAGAGATGTGGTTCTTGGTGTCCAGTTTGATAAGTATTGTTCACGAAGAAAGGGTCCAAAAGCCTTGTTCACTAAAAAGGTTTTCATAGAGCAAAATTCATGGAGATCATGAGAATCATGATAAGAGAGAAGAAATTATTTTCTTCTAATCATGTTAGGTTCCTTTGATCCCCCAACACTATTCATAGGTTAATGGTCTGTGTTGTAACATCCCAACCAAGCTCACCACTAAACCAGTTGTCGGACCGGTCGCCACATGACCTCAAGCACGTCTCCCCGTATGCCAAAGGTTGCCGACTAGCAGCGAGGGTCTAAGGATAGTCATTAGGGAGAATATACCCTCTTTTTAGAGTTGCACAACAGTATATCAAAGTAAATAAAAAACAATGGCAATAAATAGTGGAAGCAATCTAATAAATGATAAACCAGCAGAAGGTACATTTTATAAATCCTGTACAAACAAATGGCCAACATCAATTATATAGCAGATGCATGCATGACATGATAATGATACAAAAATGGAAAATAGTGAACAAAACAGTATTCCAAACATTCCATTACAAAAATAAATAAACAATTACTCCAAGCCCCGAGGGAAGTCTCCTCAATCATCCCTATATTCCACTCAGTCTTTTGCTTCTATATTCCAAGTAAATGCAAACAATACAATCATGAAACCAAATAGAATCTACTCAAGTACCCCAGTGCAATGTTGGCCTAAGTAGGGTGTGATATATAAATCTTAGTAGGCCGGGACCACTGGTGTCTACCCCAAATCCTGACATTCAATAAATAATTTAAACAGTGCAAGCATTCATAATTAAGGTAAGAAGTACAATGTAACTATATACCAAAGTACCTACTTCATCTCTCAGCTGGTGTCTGAACTTTTATTATACATTTTTCATGCATACAAAATAGTAATTACACAATCATTTTCATTTATCAATTATTCAAACCTCATTAAACTACGTAATTCTCAGGATCCGGACTGAGCCTGACATTCCCTGTATAAGTCACTCACCAAAGATGTCTCTAAAGACAACCTAAGTAATAAAAGTTAAGAATAAATCCAATCTTGTTCTTTGGCTTTGATAATGCATCATAAGATATTCAATTTAATCTTTCACATAATATATCTGAGCCCTTCCACTAAAAAAATAGTGATTCACTCCTGGGTCCATCCATTAATACTGATTCACCCAATTCGTTGATAAATATGAAACCTTTCTCATATTCAATTCACCAATCATAATGTCAACATAGTTTTCATTAAACAATGAATAAATTTCATCTTCAACCAATTGGACCCACAGTCAAATGTTAATTAATGGGTGTAGAACATCATGTCTAGAACCCTTGTGAGTATTTAGAGCGTCAGTCCTTGTCTCACAACCCATGGGTATTTAGAGAATCAGTCCCTAACCCATAAAATAATATTTTCTTACTAGTTCGGTGTTGAACGCCATGTCTAGAACCACATGAGTATTGAGAGAATCAGTCCCTATCTCACAACCCGTTTATCAATAATACATATATGTTTATCATTGGTGTAGAATTCCATGTCTAACACCCAACAACTATCCATTAATTAATTCATAAATTAACTATTCCTATCTGTTAATTAATTCAACAACTAGTTAACAACATAAACCGCCCATCAAAAGTCAACCATTAATTAACCATTCAACATCTCAATAGTAAGTAATTAATTAACAATTAATTATTCTTAGCAAGACAAATAAATAATTAACTCAACATTTAATTTTCAAAATTCTTTATCAATTCTGAACCCGTCCACTCAAACAGTGATTAGTCCAGGACTTTAAAAATTTACATGCACGTCATAATCATCACAAAACATGCTGAACATAGCCTATATATTTAGAAACCATCTCATGAAGCATCTCATAATATGAAGCAACTCCATCCAAGACAACTTAATGCATGGAAATCTAACATGCATCAAAAGGTACCCGTGGCCAACAGTCGTAACAAATAATTAATTCACAATCTTAATTTAATGCATTAAAATTAATTAATTCAGCAATTAATTAATTAAATCTTATCTCTTTAAACAATCATCTATTAATTAAACATTTTCTATTTATCATGTGATAATTAAACCATCCATTAATTATTACCAGTTTCCAATTTATATTCTGAAGATTTCAAATATTTAATATTCTCAATAATCAGTAATAGCCATACTTTTTATTCCAACTCATGACATGATAATTAATTATACAATTAATTACCCTATTAACCATTATGTACATTCAAATCATTTAACTATTTAATCATATCACTTTAACAAAATTATCAAAACATGCTTAAAATCAACTCAAGTTCATGTCCTCATTTATCTCACATTGGAAGCATCATTTAATAACATCAAAAGTTTAATGCATTGAAATATCAAAATCAATGAAACTCACATTATGAATTTATTTAAAGAAGCAATTATTATTAAATAATGTGATAGGGATTTGGGACCCAACCTCGGGGTGGGACCATTTTTTATCCGAAGGGCTTTAATATACTTGGGAGTGACCATTTTACAACTGGTCTGCAATTGTACGCACACGCACCTTATATATACATATATATATATATATTACTTACACACACACACATAGAGATATATATATATATATATCTGTGCGTGTGTGTGTATTCATGCGTGTTCCCTACAATAATATAAATAAAATTCAAAATATTAAAATAGGTACTCAAAATCAAAGCAGTAAGGACCAACGCACCAATAACTAGGTACCAGGGACTCATATAAATTATCAAACCCTTAATTAAATGTTGTGAAACAATACCACGGAAAAATAACCTTACCCAAAACTTGATGAAAAAATAAAAACAAACTCATATGCCTTAACTTTGTTGGTAGATGTTGGAATACGGACCAAATGGTCTAGAGGATCCCCTTTCACATCCCTAGAATAAAAGAAACAAGGAAACCCAATAAAACACAAACCATAGGATTTTGGCCAAGAATACTGGGTGAGGGAGGATCCAAATAGCTGATGTGAATCACAAACCAAATGTAGATGGACCCAGCTCAACATGATGGACAAGATTCTAGAAGACACTGGGAGGATTCTATCGCACGAAGAGGAGCCAACATAGAGGGTGTAGCATGCCTCAAAGGAGGGACCTGGTGCATTTTTTTTTGTTCCTCCAATATAGTGGTGCACCACCCTCATGTTATCTCCCCCAATTATCAATTACACCCATGATAAACTAATAATCTTAATATAATAATAATAATATTTATTATTCTCATTTAATACAATGTTACTTCATTAACTAACATTTAAATAAATGTTACACAACTAATTCTAAAATCCCCCATTAATCATCCAATCTAATTAAAAACATAATAATTATAATAATAATAATATTATTATTATTAAATATTTCTTTTATTTAAAATGAAATATAAATAAATCATTTTAAAAACTGCATATCCGCACAGCTATCCCACACCATTTGACTAATTGTGCACAACCCGATATCTACATTTAAAATGAATTAAATTAAACCCAACTCCACATTTATTCCTTATTTAATATTACCATTTTAAATTACCCTTCTTTGAAAATGACCAAATCCAATTTTTTTAATTAATTATCTCAACACAAGTTAATTAAATAAAAACCTCCACTTCGTATCGATTAATTAAATTCTTATTGACCTTTAATTTAATTTATTGAAGCCCCAAAAAATACACTATATTTATATCCATAATAATAATAATAAACCACTCATAAAACAATAATAACAATAATTTCATTATAATTTTTATTTTTATTCAACCTTAGATAAAACCCAACACCTCTTATTAAAAAACACTACTTTATTGATTATGAAACTTCTTATTTAATTAGACGTTTCTTTGAGATACCCAAAAGCCTCATTAATTTCACATAACTATTAAACGTCATTAAAAATCCAATTAAAATTTTTTAACATATATGTTACACCCCATTTAATTAAAAACACCTCTTCATTAATTATTCTCTTAATAACCATTTCATAATTAATTATCAAACTCTCAATTTATTACAATATCATTGATATGATAAAAACTCCAACCCATGACCCCAAAGTTAATTTCCATAATAATAATTATTATCACATTCATAAAACCAAAATAATAATAGTCTAATTATTATTATTTTTCAAACATTTGATAAACCCACCACCAATATTTAATAACAACACTTCCTAAAATCTGAAACACCTCATTTTATTAAATGTTTCTTTGAGAAGCTCAAAAGCCTCATTAATTTTTCATAAATAATATAATTCTTTAACATGAAATTAAAATATCAATGCATCAAAATAATTTATTACACCATAATAATAATAATAAGATTATAATTATTTTCACATTCCTCTATCTAATAATAAATGGTCCTTTAATAATTCTGAAACTCTTCATTTAAATAAAATGGTTCTTCAATAAACCCAAAATCCACATTAATTTCATCAATCGTCATTTAATTAATTACTTAACATTCATTTAATTAAACAAACACAATAATAATAATAATAACTTCATTATTATTATTATTAAAACCTTATTTTAATTAATTACAAACTCTCATATAATATTATTTAATTAAATTAAATAATTTATTATACAGGTTAAACTGAACGGTTTTGAACGCAACTATGTGCTGCTTGTGTAGATCCATTAAAGTGAACTTTTCTAAAATTTGTTTTCCTGAGACTCAGTGAGACACCTGCAAAAATTATCAGATAATTATGAAATTCCAAAAAAGACACCTTTAGGTGTTCAAACACTCGGACAAATATTCCAGAGATCTGTTTAAAAAAACGACCTGTTGATCAACCGAAAAATAAATTCAAAAAAAATCATATTTTAACCTGGTTCAATAAAATGGGACTTTATATGTATTCTAATTTGTGATGGCCTTCATTCTAGACTCCATAATGCATGGGCCTCATGAGAAACCTCATTTATTGATCTTTACAATTGTGAGTGGATTTATTATTTTCAGTCACTCTCACTAATAAGTTTACACTCCTTTATTTGTAGACTCCCATTTTGAGTATGATTTTTTTTTCACCAAAATACATGATATGGAAATAATCATGGAAGACTCAGCCAGTTTGGTGAAAATTTGAGTTGAAATGGAACAAAATCCTTATAAGGGTATGCTTTGTGAAGCCTTTTCTCCTTGTGAATAGCCTAATCTCAAGGATCTCCCTCTTATAATTCCCCTTTAGGAACAAAAAAATCCTTTATGGTGTTCCTCCATGAGTCTGACAGCGATTTATGACTGTGAAAATGATTGAAACAGTCTTTACGAGTCTGATGGAGTAGTTCCTGTCTACGAAACCCACATATTCATCCTGAATCACTTGAAATATTTAATGAAACCCTTTCATATAAATACCCCATAACTCTGATATTTTGGGGATGCTTACCCGATCCTTCAGCTTCTGAATTTCTCCTGATTCATGAATCTCTTGATCATCATGTAATAGAACACAAATGGACCATCCAAGGTACACAAACTTCACAAAACTCCCATTAATGTGTTCTTGAAATCCTCCACCGTAAGTGGAGATTAATATTTTGAAGACATACTTATTTATAGAATGAAAAAAACAATATGGGGAACTAGAGGCTAATAGAATAATTTATCCTCTATGAAGAAATCCCTTCTGAAACCATGACTTCATCCTAGGGTAGGGTCACCCTACTTCCCGAAGGCTCCTTCTTCATGAATCTCTTGACCTCAGAAAAGCAGTCCAGCTTCCCTAATCACCTATCAATGAGGACGTAGGGTTCATGAAACCACTATCCTTGGCCTCTCTATGATTCATCCCATCTACTAACACCTCTCTATTATAGTTGAGTTTCCAGGGTCCCCACACCCATCCATGATCGGTTTAGCTGCACCTCGAGTCCCTATTTTACATGTTCCACCCATTCCTATTGCCCACTCCACCACAAGTGTAGAACGATACTCCAACCTACCTTTTTATTCTCAATATTTGTATGCTAGTTCCTAATGCTTCTCTCATAGACAAGCTAACGTGGACCTCATGACCGACCACTCCTCTCATCATTAGAACCAGGTAGTGAAAAGTCCATGCCCCTCCTAGAGGCGCATGAGTGATGGTCATGTCATCTCAATATGTATGGAGTGACTCTATCCTTGTCTGACCTACATGATGTAAAACTACATATTACCAAAATCCTCAACACATGAAATTATGTTGTGGCCTTACCCTGTGTGACGAACACATGATTACCCATGTACGATCATCATGGGATTCCACCTTGTCCCTCACCATTATTTGTTCCTCTTGCATCAGGAAGCTTCAATACATAAGCCCCACTCACATGGAATAAGATCATGCTCAGGAAACTTTAATTTTTAATCCCCACACGTTCTCTTTTTGGCACTTCATTCACGACATGAGAATCATGTATACTACTTTCTCCAGTTTCTCACACCAAGCATGACTGGTGTGGGAATAGAGGTTAGTAGTTATCATAAAATATACAAGATCCTGAAAACAATGGTCCTCCTCATTATGTATAATTCATAACCATCCCAAACTAATTGGTCTTTGATTCCCAACTAACTAGGATATATAGGAATCCTCCCTCGGGTCCAACCTCAACACCTGAACTCACCCCCATGTTATCTGGGTCAAATCTCTGGAAAGATCATGCTGCTCATCTAGCATATCACATGTCATCCAGGTCACATGGGTAGGTAGAATTCATAATACCCACACCATCCAACCAAGATCAATCCTCTTGAGAAGCGAATATTTCACGTGTAATCCCCCACAACATCTCTCGTTGACACTTCCTTCATGATGTAAGAATCCTTTCCACATGACATTAAACAACATAGATCGGTCCTATCACAAGACATTAAACTATGATGTCAAAATACCTAGATTTTTATCCCTTCCATATAGATAGGATATTTAGGAAACCTCAATGGGGTTCAATCCTAACAAAAGCTAAACCCTGGTGCGACCTCCTAGGGATGTACCACCCTAATCCCCCTTATGGGGTTTTTTATCATCCTTCAGGGTGTAACATCTTCCAATTATGGGACACAACTCCCAGATCCTCCTTCATGAGAAAGTATGATCCATTTTTCCAGGGTTTACCTCTATGTATATTTCTCACAAACCATCATAGTGGGACATATTTCTTATATGGGACACACATCTTGGGTCCACCTCCATAGGTAATTATGATACATCCATCGATAAAAATACAGGTGTGGCATCCTCCCTCATAGGGACACACCTCCTTAATTCACCTCCATGTGGAATCTTGATCAATCAACTCAGTCTCCATAAGATGTTAAATTTCCCCCAGATTCTTCCCAATAAGATGACATAATTCGTCCATAAAACACATTATACTCAGGACCCAGCCCAAAATATAGACCTCATGTAAAACATGAGATGCCTGAGGTAAAAGACATGGATGTTAGGCTACTGTAGTGTCCGTAAAATTATGAAAAATATGGGATGTCTGAGGTGAAATCCTTCGAATATATATGCCTTCTGATGTCAAATACCATGTGATCTACACGGGATTCCTTGGGTTCCACACCTACGATTCCTCAAAATAGTTTCCCCCTCAATAGGATGCATAAATGTGACCAATGTACCCATTGTCTAGATATTACATTGATGCCCAATGTTACTACTATCTTGACCAAAGGATGCTACCCTATCAAAGCTTGTAGGAATATCCATGAAGAAACAGTGTAGTCCAATGATTTCCACAATGAAATGACCCTAAGAATTAGTTCAATGAACCTGAAATAAATCATTTAGGGAGACTTTGACTAGGCAAAAAGTTCCATAGAGGAATCCATGGAAAGGGGAACTGACATCTCTTCATCTCATATCACTCATGGAGTAAACATTTTCAATGAATGTGATAAAATTCACCTACATTTGAAAAGTGTTAATTTGGGGTAAGAGGCATTTAATATCACATTCACATGTAGTTGGAGGTCCCATCAAAAGTGTCTGAAACAACATCACATTCCAAGTTAAAATTTTCCCAGGATGCCCATAAACACATGTTTAGTGTATTAAAACACTAAAACATGTGTGTGGTAGTAAAACCATTACATGTAATAATTTGAAAAAATACATTATTGTAATTTTTAATGATTATGAAAAGACAACAAATCAATCTGACGTGAGGTGTTCTCAGAATGAATAGGTCCACAATTTTTAAAGGTACTAAACCCTTTAATAATGTTTGTCAGGAGGATAAAACAAGGTAAATTTCATATTATAGACATGAAATTAGAGTGAAAATTACATATATTTATTTTTTAAAATATAGGAACTGATAACATGTCATTCTGAGTTATGGTCTTCTAGGTATGCTCCTAAAATAATTTTTAGAGTTTTAAAACACTAAAACATGCATGTAATGACAAAACCATAGAAAAAGACCTAATATTTATGTGAAATCAATTCAAAAACACCTTTGAGTTATTCTTTATGTGTACAGATAGACAAAATGTCAATATGATATGTGATGGAGTCAGAATGACTCGATACATTGTTTTTAAAGGTACCGAAGCCATTAAAAACATGTTTCAAGGGATTAAAACCTGAAAAACATCATTGTATGTTCATGAAATTAGAAAAAAGGCAATATATTGATTTTTAAAATTTAGGAACAAATGGAACGTCATCTCAAATTACGATTTTTCTTAGTATTCTTGAAAATTAATTTTTATTGTTTTAAAATACTGAAACATATGTGTGAAAATAAAAAAAATATAAACACCTCATACTAATGTGAAATATTTGGGAAACCAAAATTGAATTACTTTTTACTTGTATGCAAACACAACATATCAATCCGATGTTTGGTGTGGTCTAGAAGACTCAGTAAACATTTTTTAAAGGTAGTAAAGCCTTTGAAAGCGTGTATTAAGGGGTAGAAACTAAGAAAAAGATGTCATATTACCATGAATCAATTTAAAATTACCATATATTTATTTTTAAAAAATAATAATTGAAGTAAGATCATTCTGAGTTATGGTTTTTCTGAGATTCTTGTAAATTCATTTTTAGTGTTTTATAACCTTGAAAGTTGCATGTAATGATCAAACATATATAAAACAATATTTGATTAATGAGAAATCGTAGGAGAATAACATTTTTATTATTTTTACATGTATGCATACACATCAGGTCAATATGACATCTTATGTGGAAGGAATGACATGGTAAATGGTTTTTAATGGTACCAAAGCCATTAGAAATGTGTATCTGGGGGTCAAAACAAGGTAAATGATAGCGGATTTCCATGAAATTTGGGTGAAATGAATATATATTTGTTTTTTAACGGTAATAATTGATTTTTCCATTCCAAGTTACAATTTTTTCTAAATTATCTAAAAAATTATATTCGTGTTTCAAAACACTAATGTGTGTGTAACAATGAAAACCACAACGAACAACCCCATATTCAAAAAATATATTGTGGAAAATACTTTTGAGTTATTTTTTATCTATATCCAGACAATGAATCAATTTTATGTGCACTACAATTAGGATGACTCTGTAAATGGTTTTAAATGTACCAAAGCCTTTAAAACATGTTTTAGGGGTACCAATTAAAGAAAACAATGTTAAATGGTCATGAAAGTTGAAGAAAGTCGTCACGTATTTATTTTTGAAATGTAAGAACTGAAAGAATGTCATTTTTATTTTCAGTTTTCTAAAGATACCCATAATTGTATTTTTTGTGTTTTAAAACACTAAAACATGTGTGTAATAGTCCAAACTATAGAAAACGACCTCATATAGATGTGAAATAATTATAAAACCACTTTTGGGTTTTTTTAAGTGTATGTAAATAAAAAACATCAATATGAATTGTAGTATGGTTAGAATGACTGGTAAAAAGATTTTTATGGTAACAAATACATTAAAAATGTGTGTCTGAGGGACAAAATGATGAAAAATATGTTGGATTTCCATTAAATTAATGGAGAATAACTGTATACTTATTTTTTAAATTTTGTAACAAGTTAACTTCATTAGGAGTTATAGTTGATTAAGATTCCTATAATCATATTTTTAGTATTTTTAAACACTGAAGCGTATGTGAAATGGTCAAAAACCCTAGAAAACAACATCATATTGATGAGATATCATTGGAAAACAACTTTTTCATTATTTTTGATGTGTGTGGATAGACAAAATGTCAATTTGACATGTAGTGAGGTTAGAATGACTCATTAAATTGTTATTAAAGGTACCAAATCCTTTATAAACATATGTCAGGGATAAAAACATTGTTCTTAGTTTATTTGGAATGTTTAAATTTTATCAATTATTCTATTGTAATTATAGTTTATTATGTTTTGCATTATTTTTTGTTTTCTTTTTTTTTAATGTTGATGAGATGATGTGGTCATTTCTAGTTCATGAGATGATGGCGCGGTATATTGACACATCATAGGTCATGGGATGGGCATATATTGGCAATGGGTTTTTATTATTGGACATATTTTACAGTTATATATTGAAGACTGAGTTATGTGTTGATTGAGGTTATGATTCGACAGATATTATAGTGAATGAGGTTCTATGTATATATTAATATGGATTTATAATGGATTTTTTTTTCATTTAGATTTTATTTTGAAGAATTTTAGAGTTTTTATGTCAGTATGTATTATTAAATATTTTTTAAATAATTAGATTTATAGAATTATATTTAGAAGCTATTTATTATAACATCCACTAAAAAAATTTCATAATATTTTAGTTACGAGTGGTTAATATTAACCATAACTAAACATAACCCCTACTAATTTATGTAGTGGGGATTGGGTTCATTTTATCTATTTTTTAAAATTAATAATGGGTAAGAATGTATCAAGTGTTTTTATATCTAGAAACCTATTTCAACTAGGTTTTTTGATGGCCAAATCCTTCGATCCAGACTGGTTTTAAGATCAAAAATATATATTCATTGGTTTACTAATGAAGGTGGATGATAACCCTTTGTAGGATTCCCTGATTCTGTATTTGAATGAAATGTTTGTGGAGAAATCATCTTCTCATAGTAGGAAGAAACATATCTCCCTTTTTCATGTGGACCAATGGTGATTGTTTTTTAATCTTAGGGATGATAACAATTACATAAAAAAATAGAATATATGATGCAGACCCATTTATTTATTCAAATATATCTTGATGATTATTGATGAGTGACTTTAGGAGTGAACATTTTCCATTCTCTCATGACTAATTATTATATAGATTGAAAATCCCTATAAATAGAAATGGTTGAGGAAAGTTCTAACTCATATTTGGGGTTTTTGAGCTCAGAGTTTCACCACAAATGGTAAGGGGATACTTTCATATTTTCTCCCTATCAAATAATTCCAAGGAAAGAGAATTAGGATCTGATAGTGTTTCTCATCAGTTGGGAATTCTGAAAATCCACGAATGGGATATACTATATATCCAATGTTTTCCAAAAAGTCATTTACACAATTATGGATTCATATTCATAGCCTCGGATTTTTTTTCATGAATCCCCAGATCCTATATGATATCAATTCAGCCATTTGTATTCCTATAATGTTTTATAGGAAGAAATAACATGTGTGGTATTTATATTTTTCCTATATTCTAATTGAGTTATATATTTTTTCTTCTATTATCTATATTGTTATTCTTATTTGTTATCAGTTGAGGATTGAAATGTAAATTGAGTATTAGAGAGTTCATGGCCTCTTCTCGAGCTGCAATTGTACTGATCATGTTACATAAAAACAATTCAAGAACTTTATGTGTTATTTTTGTATGAGATATGGCCATTTAGAAGGATATTGTTGGAACAATGTAAAGGATAATACTCCAAATTCTCAAGGGAACTCGTTAGTTGGAATTCATCAAATCAAGATTGGAAATTATGGCACAATATCTTGTGTTGTTTCTCTAATAAAGGGTAAGATGGATATGAGTATAAAGTTTATGAAGTATATGAATTTTGTGTAGAAATGTAAAATAATTATTACACTAAATAATTGTACTCATGTTTAGATGACCAATAATTATTATAAGGAAAAAGAAGATAACATGCATGGTGAGGAGGTGGATCATCAGGTTGATGTCCTTAATGTTGCTCCAAAAACACTAAGGAAGTGGTGTTGGATGTCTAGTTATCTATTGATGATGCTGTTGGTATAGATTCTACTAATATGATGGATTACATCTTCATGAAGTCATGAAATGGCAAGGGAATTAAACCTATTTCTGAAGTATCCCTTTTCTAAAATAGTGGATTCACAATCTGTAGGAGCCCTAGAGAATATTATTTCACCAAGAGGCAGAGCAGAAAGTGCATTTTTTTATATCTATCTTTGGTCATCTGGGGTTCACCACTGGGGGGATAGGTATCTAGGGAGCGGTTGACAGCACCCCTGATGATGTTGTGTCTCATTCCCCTAATGGAATAGTGGGAAAGGGCTAATAGGTCACAACAACCAATGCTTCTCAGCCTTGATCTGAGTTGGTGCATACTTTTCATAACATAATTCATATTAGTGAATTGGCTCAAAATGGTTGGAAAGGACAAGACCAGGAGGTAGTAGGGGGTCAAGTTTCACTCCAATACAATGAGTGTCTCTCGAAATAAGAGGTATGTACCATAACTGAAATTATAAACATATCCTATATCCATGAGGGTATTTTGGTGTAATTTAGAAACACTCATAGGAAAATCAGAGTTGATTGAAAGATCTCAAGAACTATGACTATTAATGAAATGATTACTTCTGATTAAAAGACAATATTAGAGGCTTTAGGCATAGTGTGGGAACAAGTTCCCCAACCTCTTGTGGATCTAACTCTACGGGACAATGACTGTCAATTAGATGGTGAAAATACATAGAAAAGGCCTAAATGCTGGAGGAGTTGATTTCACCTAAGAGGTATCCATAGTGGTCATTTTAATTTCAATAAATGAATAATCTGCTCATTTCTCTTGGTTAGATGTCTGATTTTATTCTTCTGGAGGTGGTCTATCACTATTCTATTCATAACATCTTCTCCTACCATTTGTACCTATTTTATTTTCAATAAATTTCTAGACCATGGATTTCAACCAATGTTTCACAGCATTTTGTGTATTTTTACATTAACTTTTATGTAAAACCACTACTAAATAAAATCAAATCCCATAGTCAATTTTCCAAAGCCTACACATAAAAAACCACCACTAAAATGGAATATCCATTGATAAATGATTTCTGACCATGAAATTCATGATGGCTTTCATAACTACCACTAAACAATTTAGCTATGGTTTAAACCACTACCAATAACAAAACCAAGGCTAATACATCCATTTTTTTAGTGATTAATTCAATAACTCAACAAACTATTTGGAATAATAAAATAAAATAATATTCTCAAACTCAACACTTCCACAAATCACTATTTACTCAGTGCTAGAATTTATAAGTGATAAACATAAATTTTGGATAAATGGGTAACCATTATTAACATTAGTGAAAAGAGCAAATAAAAGTATCTTTTATCAGTGCTACAAAAATAGCTGATAAAAGTTTAACCTTTATCGTCAAATTTTTTATAACTAATAAAGGTGAATCTTTAATAGCCCATTTTACAGCGCTGCTAAAGGTGCATCTTTATTAGTTCTTTTTTTTAACGATGATAAAAAATATTCTATAAAAATATTTTTAATATACTTAAAATTATCAAATTAGTGTTAAATAAATAATATTTATTTATATACATTAATTAAAAAATAGAAATATATAATTAATATAAATATGATATATTAATATATATTTTTTAGTAATTTAAAAAATTATATAAAAATAAATGATGAATTTCTAATATGTCATATTTGAATGTATATATTTATATCAATGTGTATGTGCATATATGTGAATACATTATGTTGTGTGTGTGTTTTGTGTGCGTGGATATAAAAAAAATTTATGTGTACAAATATATGTATGTGTACATATATGTGAACATGTTTGTGGGATGTACATATAAATAGATAACATGTGTGCATGTATATGTGTGGCATCAAAATATTTCACATTTGATGTTTATTTTCTTTATTTTTTATATAATTTTTTTTGAATTTATTATTTTTTTAAACATATTTTTTCTTTACTAAGTATTATTTTTAATATGTTTTACAATTATATGATTAGTATTCATTCAATTTTATTTATTATGTCATAATATTTTAAAATTTATTCACATTTATACAATTAAGTTATTTAATTGGATATGTTAATATCTCACAATTAATGTAGTTAATCTTATATGAAATATTTTTTTAAAAATAGTTTTTCCTAATAAATTCTATTTATTTCTTTTAATATTTCTATCATTTAATATTATTTATTATTTTTTAATATTTATTAATTTTCATATTTGTAGCAATTTGACTATTTTTTAATATTTATTTATACTTATATCTATTTACTATACATGTAATATTTTAAATATGTTTCTAATTTAAATAAATTGTATTTATTCATTTTTTATTATGTTTTAATATTTAAATTTTTTTTCAAACTTTATATAATTAATCTATTTAAATTTATTTTTTAATAATTTTTAAATTTGAATATTTAATTATAAAATAAAAAATATATTTATTTTTTTTGAAAACTTATTTATAAATTAGAAATATATATATTTATTTATTTAAATAAATATAAAATTACATTAAATATATTTACAAAATGAATTTATTTATTATGTTTATAATTATATATATTTATATATTAATATATATCTATATATATAGTTATATAAAAAATATAATTATATAATTATATAATTATATTTTTTTGAAAAGTTTGAGGCTTATAGACCACTTTATTAGAGACAAAAAAGTATGATAAACCAAGGAGTAACATTATAGAAACAAAAAGAGATCAATTCAGTGCTCCTGTTGTGGTGTGGGGAATATCTTTCTTTACCACGGGGTTGTCTCCCCCTTCTTCGTGTTTTGAGATGAAACCATGGGCCACCTCCATTGTCAAGAAGTCCGGCATCAATAATGGTATTTATTTTTTCTACACTGCTCACACATTCATGAATTTTCCCTTCCTTTTCACTATATCCATATGAAAGAATATAAAATTAATTGATTGTATCCACACTCAACCCTGATTACAACTTGTCCAATAGAAAAAAAATAGATCCCACTAAGGAGCATGTTCCCTTTGATTTTTCAAGAATGAGAGCCGTTGAAACCCCAAAGAATTATCAATCAATGTTATAACCAGTTCCAACATTTTGAAAGAAAGGAGTAGCTTTGAAACGTATCAGATCCCCTACAACCATGTTCATGCATGTAACCAAGGAGGATCTCTTACCTTAATCTAACCCTGATATAAGAACATGTCTCTACCTAACATTAGTGGTTCCTAAAGAAAAAAATATTCATTAGTTGGTGCCTTAGAATTTCCTACCCGCTCTGCATCTTGAGACAAAAGGAGATAGTTATCAACCATGACTATCATCTTTCCCTAATAATGTTCTAGGGTTTTACAAAAAACCGGCAAAAAAATGAGATACATAAGGGGTCTTCATATCACCACAGAAAAACTTCACATCATACATGATAAGATTAGTGTAAACCCATATCCCTTCAACAATATCTACCATTGAGGCCAAGGATTTAACATGGGAAAAATTTTATTCCCTTCCATGGTTATATTATGAAACCAACCGAGGTCCATGAGAATCCAAAGGAACACTGCATGTTGGAGAAGCTAGATTCTGCAAGACACTGTCAAAGACATTTAAAAAAATATGAGTACAAGTATATTTTCTATCCAATTATTTTTCAACTATATGACCAGGAAGAGGAGGAAAATAAGAAGCCTACGATTCATTAAAAACCATATTAGAGTCCAATGCATCCAAATGATATCCAATGGGCTTGAATGAGAATGATTGTTTCGGGAGGAATGTAATCCTAATCATTGGTTGTCACTAGGGAAGAGTTACCTTCACCTAAGAAATGGATGTTTGGTCCTTTTTATTATTTGAATGTGGAAGTATCTACCTTGTATTTACCTTTGAGAGTTTTAGAGGAAACTATTTTCGTTCTTCCCACAATGAGTAGCCCAAATTAGCTTGTGTATAATCCTCTAATGCATCGTGAATATTATTAGAATCTTCAACATCATTATCATACCTCAAATAACTATTTTAATAATCATTGAAGGAAAAAACTAGTAGCATCTATAGGATTCCCATAAACTATATCATCCAAAACGTAATGGGGTTTTTAGTCATTTGAGACAGAGAAGTAACCATAATGGAATTACAATGAGAAGAATAAGGATTAATATTAGGGTTATTTGTTCTTCCATTTACCTATGTAATACTGACTAAATCAGACAATCTAGTTCCTTGAGAAAAACCATCAACATTATGATGAGGCTTCCCACCTTTGGAATTAACTTTCCTTGAAGTAGTGTCATGTACATAATCATATAGAAGGATATATTTTTATGATTATAAATGGTTCAAATGACCTCATTAGTACCCATAATTTAATAGTGTTTAACATAATTCCCTTTAATTTAAAATTAGTAAGAAATTGTTCTCTCCTAAAACTAGATAGCAAGTAAAAAATAATTTCACATGAATCATAAAAAAAGATACCATTTTTAAAAATCTATTCTAAGATTGATATCATACTGAGGTGTAGAAAGGAAAAAATTCTAAATATATTTTGAACATAAGTCAGCATCCACCAAAACCCTTGAAAAGTTACCATAACAAATCATCTCGGTTACAGTATCCATCCTAATCAAGTTTCCTATTGCAGAAGTTGTGTGAAATAAAACATATGGTTTCCATAAGACACAACTTAACCAATGGATTTTGATACAAACCTATGAATAACTATCTTTAAATTCAATGAGGTTGATTTTAAGTTTGTAGTCTTGAACTATTAGTGTTCATGTCATTATATTGAAAAACCCTAGATCCAAACATGAATGTTTAACTCCATATAAGGAAAAAAGGAGTTGAAAAAAATTATGAACATGAAAGACACACATAAAGTCAAAATTCACTCAAATAGAAGATGACCATGAAACTAAATCAACTACATTCCAATTTCTCATACCATTGGATGGTGCCATGTGAGCAATAACATAATGCTTATGAAGATTAATTTGTTTTGTAATAGTTCCTTCTGAGGTCGAGACATGACCAGTACTGCATTTCATGATAATTACATACATTTATATTTATTTAAAATTTTACACATTTAAATATTTTATTTGTAATAATTATATTACAAAAATGAGGTCTTAATCAGTGTATTTTTATAGCTAATAAAGATCACTTTTGTTAGTGCTTATTATTGTAGCACTCATAAACACCTTCCCCATCATTTAAATAGAACCTTAACAAAGTTCTCTATCCATTTATCTTTCAAGAACTCAAAAACTGATTCTTTTTCATCACCCCCCTCAAACATCTTGGACAAATAGGCACCTTCATATCCCAAGTTATGTTATTTTTGATCCATCACTCACCCTCGAACATCTTTGTTTGTTTTTTATTTTTACAAAGGATTGTAAAGGCCTATGCAAGCGATCTTATTTTTACTCGATCAATCTTGCGGATTATCTACCCAATCTCACTCACCTAAATCCATTTTTTTCACCATCTCCCTCGCATACATGTTCATTAAACTCATTCATTATAATTTCTCACTCTAATTTCATGGAGCTCCTAGTTCTACACATTAAAAACCATAAACACCTAACATGTAAGGTGTTGACTCAAATGATTAGTGGGTAGAGTTTGGTGGTGAATGAATGGTAATCAGTGACAAGTTCCAAGTATACCGCTTGTTTCCATTGACTAAAATCAAACAATTATTTCTATTTTTTCAATTAATAGTGATAAGAACTCCAATAATTTTAATATCTACTAATTTTTTTATAATTTCTATTAGAATTAGTAAATGGATTTAATTTAGTTTGAATGATTTGTTCCAATTTTTTATATTTATAACAATTTATAAAAATTATTTCATGATACTTTTGATACTTATACACATAATATTTATTTTTGTGCTTTATTTTTTGTTTTATGTTTCTTCTTAATAAGTTATCTTGTTATATAATTAATAAATTTTTATATTTTTTAAACATTGTATAACTTTTTTTATAGTAGTATATATATATATATATTATGGACACCAATTTGTTATATATTTTACATGTTTGATATGGAATGAACACATGGTTTATGCACATGGATCATTATTCCACATTAGTACATAACATATTGATGGTGCATAAGAGGCTTGCATGTGAAATTAGTTGTTTGTAAGTAAATATAAAGTGAGGCTAAATACGCACATTTTAACTACCTATTATTAAACCTTTCCTACAAATTGTATATTGAGAATTATGATTTAAATATATCACATGTCATTTTAAGATCTTATACTAGGTTATCAGCAGAATGAACAATCTCATATGAAATAAATTGACATTACGATATAACTCGAACATTGGTGGTGTCAATTTCATACATTCTGTAAGAAGTTTCTATTGCATTACAACCCAACACATCTTAAATTACCTCCAACATAGTATGACTATGTCTACAAAAGATATGTAATTTCTCCAATGCAAACATGGATAAAAAAATAAATCCAACATAATGAGCTTTGTGGTGCTAGGATCCTCTATTGTTTTTTAACTCTAACCAACTACACTACATGATGAGTATTTAACATGGATTTATCATCATGATATTTTTATTCTCTAATTAAAAATTAGTGTTACTTTAATTCACTTAAAGGTTATTTTTTTAGCTCAATGTATTTTTTTAATTTCTTTAAAATGAAACTTGATTTATTTAGTGATTTACTAAGTCGAAGAAGAATTGTTTTTTATTTCATGTTAATGAATGAATTAAATGAATAGTACATAGATATGAATATAGATACATTATTGATTATCCTCACACAATGATTTGTGAATATATAAAATGGTATGAGTTGTATCTATTTTTATAAATGCATACATGTGTATGGATAAAGGGTTGATGGGAAATAAAATTATATATCCTGAAAATGGTTTTTAAATAATGTTCTTAAAAATTTTATTCTCAAAGTGGTATTTTTAAAAGTTAGAAGCCCATTAAAATTAAAATTTAGTTGTTGTATTGTCTTACATTCATTCCATATTTTAAAAAAGGTGATTTAATTGTTTAAATCCTTCTTATAAAGAAAGTGGGGGGTTTTTATGCCTCATGGGTTGTTTAAATTTATTTACTTTGATTTAATAAATGAAATGTTTTAAAGTGGAATGTTTGTTTTAATGAATTTAACTATTTGGAATGGGTTTTTGAACGGAACCTTTGATAAATTTTGAATTGTTTGAAATTTAAATGGAACATGGGAACCCCATCTTGAGACTTCTGGTTCATTTGATTTAAATTCCATAATTTATTCAACCATTATGTTCTCAAGACTTTATGATAGGTCAATATTAATGTTCTCATCATTTTAAAAAATATCACCTTTGAATCCTAATAATCATTTCATTGAAACACCAACTATCTCATCACATACAAAGTGATTAAATAAAAAAGAACATTGAATCAGTAATGGGAGTCGGGATTCGATAGTCATTCTAGGTCACCAGTGACAGCACTGGCCTCTGTGCTGGTCCCTCTTACCCCATTGGGGGAGGGACCTTCATCGATCAGTAAGGGTGTGAGATCCCCCTTCTATCCCTTTTCTAACTCAGAACTTCTTCCTCCATTTCCTCAAGCTTCGCTCTGTCTGAAAGTCCCGGATTTGTTTCAAGGGAGTCCCAATATTCCTCTTTCGCTTTCGGAGTTTTATGGAGCCTATGCCCTCCTGAATCTTACCCAGGTTGAGCCGTTTAAGAAGGGTCACCCTTCGGTGGATTAGTTCAATCGTCATGTATTCTCATCATGGAATTTACAAGAGCAAGCGACTGTGGGTTTTCTTGACAACATGCATATCATGATTCGTTTCACTTCGGAGGAAGACCTAATCAGAGCATGGTCTCGGGCTCCTCAAATCTTCAATGGCAGCCAATTCTACCTTTTTCTCTAGTCTTATGACATTCATATACAGTGTGACTCTCCAACGTTGGTGATTTGGGTAAGTTTACCTAATCTCCCCCTCCATTTTCAAAATACCTCGGTGATTCGTATTCTTTCTAACTTAGTCGGTAGATACCTTTGCTTTGATAGCCGTATGGATTCACTTTGTCATGCCATTATCCCACATGCCTGTGTGGAGGTGGATGTGTCCAGGGTGCCGTTTGATTAAATCTGGATTAAACTTGGTGAAGAGTTCAGGTGGAAGTAGCCGGTGGTCTAAGAATCTTGGTCTGAGTTCTGCGCAGGATGCAAATGCTTGGGACATTCACAAGATCTATATCGACGGGGGGCTACGACTCTCTCCAAGGAGAAGCCTACAGATAGTGGTAAGGGTACACAGTATCACGCTGAGTTTGTTGAGCCGGAGCTGAATCCTGTGGGTGCGGCTTCTGAGGGTAATGATGCAAGGGGAATGCCAAGTGGATCGCAGGAGGTGATTCCCTTGGTGGCTGAGTTAGTAGTACCTGGTCATAATTTAGTGGCTGAGTTAGTAATGCCTAAGAAAAATTTAGTGGTTGAGGCCCCTGAGTGTACGGATTCAAGGGGAATTTCGAGTGGATTGCGGGAGGGGAATCCGTTGGTGGATGAAGTTTTTAACCTATTGCGGACTGATTTGAGTGCACCTCAGCTCCATATGAATGCTGCTTCAGGGCTTGAGGGATCTGGTGGGGCGGAGGAACATTCTGGCGGTGTCATCAACCAGGTGGGGCCATAAAGTGTGGATGAGGGAGTCTCCTCGTTACATGGAATGACTTCTTATGCAGAGGCATTGTACTCAGGTGGAGGTATGAGAGACATAGGTGATAAGTCCCTAGAACAGGATGGAAAGAATGCGATTGCGGTTGCAGCCAGGGAAACATCTTTAGCGGTTGAAGGTATTGGGCTGCCTAATTGGTTTTATGCTTTGATAGTTGAGGACCCCGCCCAAACTGTTGGAAATGACATGGTCAGAATATCCGCGAATGTTGAGATGGAGTGTGAGAGGGAGTTTAGTGACAAAATATCAAGCTGCTTTTCCGGTGATACAGAGGACAAGGACCAGAGGGGAAGGTACCCTAGTCTGAGGCGGAGCAATAATAAAAGGGTTAAACTGAATGAGTAAAAGGACTACTCTAAATTTCCTTTACTGATGGAGACCATATCGGCAAAGAAGTCGAAGGGAAGGCAGATAGAGTGTGACCCCCATTCCTCCAATCTGGCATGCCAACAACCTGAGGTGGACGATAATCCTTTGGATATGCTCTTGAGCTCAGATGAGGTTAGGCTGGAAACTGTACTGACAATCAAAGCTTCCAATGAGGAGGTAGAAAGGATGATGGGAAATACACTTAAGGTGGCCACCAATGATGATAAGAGTGCATGGATTGACAAGCAGGACATGATTCTGGTTCGGGGGATCCAAAACAGAAAGATCAATGTAGATGAGTAAATACAGGTGTGGGGAAAGCTGGAATTCAGGTTTGAAGACCTTCTAATGGAGAAACCGGATATCCAGGTAAACTCTTTATCACGGAAACTATTTAGAGAGATCAAAATGGGTAGGCTGAAATTTCACTTTAATGGCATTGTACCATCCTTCGTTGCTTGACTTGGTTCCCCACTTTTTTCCTTAAAAGTGTTTGATAATAAAAATTTGACTTTGAAGTGAAAAATCACCAACTCCTCCAAATTGTTGATTTTAATTGATTTTTTTTATTGATCAATAATTTCTATTTAATCATATGAGATATCATAGAATTGATCCTAAATGAGATCTCTTCATTTTGAAATATATAAAAATTTAATTATATTTTTTTTAATTTTAATATATCACACCATTTTTCCTTCAATGGTTTCAACCACTATAAAAAAATGTCAATACACCTCAATCAACTATTATTATCTTAGAATAATGGATTCGTGTATCTTAAATTATTCTCAAAGAATAAAATTTCATGGGTTCTAAGATCATGATTTTTTTGAATTTATTTATATTATTAAATACTAATATTACAACATAAAATATGATGAATATGAATATAAAATGGATTGATGTTAGTTGCATGACCAAAGCGTTGGAGGATAGAGTTAAAGAGTTCATCAATTTTTTAAAATATAATACTTTAGACCCTTATTAAATCCTTTATCAATGATTTCGTTCTTGTTTTAACACACTAATTAGTCCAAAGATGTTGGAAGAACACTTGATCTATCATGGAATAGATCAATGTTTTAAATGTTGGATTAAACATGTGGAAAAAGTGAATGTAGCTATTGATACGAATAACATTGTGTTTTGTGGATCATCTTATATGATTACAAGTGTGTAAAGTAAAGAAGAATGTTTCGAGGATATTATTATAGGTATGAATAATGTTAAAGATTGTATTGAGGAAATGAGAATTATAGTTAAAGATAAAATTCATGATTTTTCAAAAAAATTGGGAACATAAAGTGTTAGGAAAAGATTCCATTATATACTAGTTGTACTAAATATATAGCAGTGTGAGCCAAAATGAGTCTATATAATTTAAAATTTTGTAAGGGATAGAGTGACACCAATTTTACTAAACTACATTCTTTATAGAATGATATGATCCCACAAGATGATGATATTCCTTTACGAACAAATGGTAATAAATGAATTTTTTGTCTGATGGGTATTATATCTAAATGAATTGATTCCTTTCTAAAAGATTTTATTCTATTTTTTCAAGGATAATAAATCAATATAAAATTGAGAAATTGTTATTCTTGTTGTTAAATGAATGAAAAATCTGGTCCTACCAAACTTTTACGGTACATTAAAATCATAAAAAAATTTAGGCACATATATGGAAGTGAGGAGAGTAAAAGGAAATTTACATTGAATGAAGATATAAGAAATAAATATAGTGAACCTTATCACCTGAAAAACTCCCCTTAGTGGAAGATAATTAATTTTGAGTATCTTGAATTAGGAAATAATCTATGAAACTGTTGTCTTACACTATCTATATAAGGATTGAATCTATTCAATTTTCAAAGAAGCACTCACAATACATGGACATATATGTTTTAAAATTATAACTTTCCACTATGGTTATGCATGAAACTAAAATAAATAATTTTATATATCTTTATATCATGAACATAACACTAGTGTAATGATATTGATGTTTAATTTTATCCATCGATTTAATACATTAAATTATTGTGTGATTCAAGTGTTACGTTGTATAAGGCTTATAGAAATAAATATTTCACATTCAGAGCCATGTTGTATGGGGTGATAAATTAATTTCCTACATATGGAAGTTTTTATGGATATATCACTAAATAAACTCAACGGTGTACCGTTTATGAATAAGGTATGCAATCAATTAGGTTGAAAAATTCATCAAGGACTATGTTTATAGGACATCAGAGATTTATACTCCAGTAACATAAGTATTGATCTTGGAAGACATCATTCGGTTGGCGTTCAAAATAAGGCACTTCACTATCTCCACTTACATGTTATATACTATTTGGGAATTTAAAAGATTTGGAAAATGTTTTTGGTAAAACATTTTGGAAAAACCATACAAAAACCAACTGGAAAAAGAGATCATTTATTTGAATTATGATATGGTAATTGTTTGTAAATATAAAAAATTCATGATGTTATTCCTATGGAAAGAATATATGTGGTAGTGGAATTTTCACATTACTAAATACATATGGAAAATGAAGGATGGATTTAGGGTTAGAATGGACATGATTGAATTATGGATATAGAAAGAGTTAACTCCAATAATGAGTGAAAATTTGTATTTTCTTCCCCCAACAGCTTACACTCCTTCCATCAAGGGAGATATCAATTTTCATACATCATCATTCATGTAATGGTTTTTTAGGGTTATTCATCTAATGTCAAGAAAAACTTTTCAATGAAAATATTAAATTTAAAGGTCCTGAAATCACATGAATTTCATGTTTTGGTATGAGATCTAATGTTTGTATCTTTAAATTTCATTTTCTATAACAATTTAAATCATTCATTAACCAAGATTTCATTAATTTTCAAAGCAATATGTAGTGAATTTATAGAACAAGTGAAATTTCAAACTATAGAAAACTAAATTTCTATCATATTATTTAAATTAGATATGTTATTCCTTTAAAAATTATTTGATATGATGGTTCACTTGGTAAGGGAGATTTGACTATGAGTTCTTATAAATTATAGATGTATGTACCCCATTTAATGGTATATAAATATTTTGAATTGTTATGTCAAAAAAATTTGTCAAGTATAAGATTGTATTATAGTGCAATATATTGTTAAAAATAATTGAATTATGTACCGATTACTCGTCAGATGTGGAAAGAATGTTTCTACTAAAATCTCATCACATCATGTGGATTTATGGGGAATTTATTTTCAGAATCAATGTTATCACAATTACTATTATATTGTGGGATTAGGCTCACCTTTAAATTTTTCCTAATAGTTTAGAGGTTCATACATATGATGAATCCTAAAAAATTAATTATTAGGTATTTGAATACATCATGATCTAAAATATGGACATAAAATTCACTTGATCAACAATTTATAGAATGGTATCAATACCATATTATTAAGGAGTCGGCTGAAAATATAGAGTCAATCCTAGAATGACTTTGATAGCTAGCCAGAGGACTAAATGATCATGAATTATCTTCTGATGGTTATATAGTTAATGGTTATACATTTTATAAAAATAAACCTGATGAACACAATTTCATGAAAATAGTAGACTTACACATAGGATTTAAGTGATGCATGTATCTTGTACGAAGGATAGAAATCAAATTCATGGGAATATGTCATACTTTGGAATCAATTAAAAAATATGGGAGTGGGATTATATAACTTTCTAAGTGTTGATTTTTCAATGCAAGTGGGTTGATAACATGTGTGCAGTTAAAATCGATGAATTAGTATTTTCGAAAGTGGATTTCAGTATGGAAGGATAAAAAAACCATTTATAATTGTATCACATGAAGTACAAGTATTTTATGTTAAAGAACATTAAAACTAGATTTTTTCAATTATTCTTTTATCAACTGAAAAAATTGAAGAGGCAGATGTCAATTAAACTAAGTTTGAACCATTCAATAGTATTTCTCAATCATTCCGCAATGTTCCCAATTTATAATGTGTCTTGTTCATTAAAGGTGACCACAATAAGAATATTTGGATAATCGATAGAGGGGTTAAATCCATTCTGTGTTTAAAAAATATAGTTAAATAATCATGTAATTTTTTTATAATATACATTCTATTACCTCATATAATTGTCTATTTACTACTAAAATTGAATTATATAAATTAAATGTTCAACCACGTCAACATATAATGACTCATGCACTTGTTGATGCTCCCAATCTCAAGGATTAATGTGTTTCTCAACATGCTGATTCTCCCAATGTAGTGGAACACCAACCTTTTACCAATGTTGATGCTACAAATTGATAGGAACAACATATTGATGATATTGAATCCAATGAGATGGTAGATTGTAAACAAATTGTGTGCAAGAAAAATATAATGCCCCGAACCTAGTTACCCAGAGTTGGTGCATTATTACATAACAATGGCATAATCACAAGGAAATCATGTCTCAAAAGACCAATTAGTTTAGTATTATTGGAAACAAGATTCATACATATGTTCAACTTTACAGCTTGAAGAGAAATCGAACAAAAATATATTTCATTAGAAGAATCCCAGCCTCCTAGATTATGCCTGTAGGTCACTCAAAACTAACTTCTTCATATCCTAGGAAAATGAAACATAAGAAAAGGGGTGAGCTCAAACGCTCAGTAAGGGTAAGTAATACAACAGAAAATGACATAAATATTAAGCATGGTAAATAATTTAAACCACATGCCTTTACCAATAATAAACATGAATAATTTTATGGCAAGAATATGAGCTGAGTAAATAATGCCATAATAAAACATAATCATGGGTATTCTACGAGTCTAATGACCACATGAACCACCAATATTATTTCCATAATGAGAAAATGTATAATTCTAGACATTTTGGAACGTTTTTTCAAGGCCTCAGCCAAGATGTCTAAAAATGATTAAGGCCTCGGCCAAAACCATAAATCAAATTGGGAAAGGGCCTCAGCCAATGCCACGTCTAGTTGTCTCATGAGACCTACCGATGCATTGAGGAACCATAAAGTTCTCCACCCATCACTTATTAAGTCCAATACATTCCTCATGTGAAAAGGTTTAAACAAATCATAAACATTTGTATTAAAACTATCATATTAAATGTCAATACTTTAACTATATTCCATGAATGGTATAAAAATAGCACATCCACAGTAAAACATATCATAAAAACTTCAATACAATATGGGGTTTTTGTATCATAATAAATCAACTTCAAATAAACTTAAAATCCATCAAAGGATGTTGACACAGATGAAATCAAAACAATTTGAGAGAAATATCTCTTTTTTTGAAATCATTTAAAAGTCACATAATTATAAAATAAAACATTTACTTTGAAAATATTTTTATATGCTTCTAAAGGAACCTTCTAAGATTTTATAATGGCGGAAAATAGCCGCACCCGCCGTATAAGTTAAAAAAAGACATTCTTACCTTAATTCTTTCGAAAAGGTTAAAAAGGACCTTGTTTGGAAAAAGACGGAAATAATCCTTTATAAACATCTTATAAAAAGTAAAATAAGGGTATAAATGACTTTAACCCATATTCTGTAAAATAGTAAGAATGTTTTGAAATACATTTTTAAGAAACATGGATGTGGATGATAAAGAGGTCCCAGTAGATAATTACGTATAAACAACCTCGGATAATGTAGAAATTGTGAAATAAACCCTTAACTTGTACTTTTACTTGGTTGAGGGTAGGTTATACTCCTGTATAATGGTTAAATAATTGTTATTAAATTATACAAGAATCATATACATTAATATGATATCATATATGATCTTTTAACATTTCTTTGTTAACAATATTTTAGTATTATCGTTGTTTCGAGTGTTAACTTACTCATTTTATTTTATATGTTTTGTGACAGAAGTTATGTTTTTTATGGATATGTTGTATCTTATTCATATACATAATGATATAAATTCTTTAAAAATTATTTTAAATCATCAAATGAAAATTATAATTGCATGGATACGATGGGGAATGAATCTCATCGCGTTCATGGAGATGGTAGTCCGTACGTACGCACGAGCGACAATATCATTCTTTTGACATTAAAATAATATATAATTGGATGGTATATCATATATACAGAATCACTATCATGTTATATTTATTAATTACATGAATTATAAATCATTATTTTACCCATCCAAATAATAATGTATTGAATAACAATTACACCACGACGTGGAGACGGAAAGCCGTACGTACGCACGTATGGTGACATGTCATTCAAAGGATGGGTAGAATACAGAATATGGTTGTAACATATTTATAATAACATCACATTATATAGATGATACTAGATTTATTGTTTTATAATGGAAATAACAAAGAAAGATAATGTGTAAGAAGAAATGAACTTAAAATAGGGTGGTGAAAACGTTACCTCTTCTTCGGGTTCTTCCTTTTGATATGATCAAAAGCACTTTTTAAGTTGGCTTTATGATCAAAATAATGCCTCTATGTTTAAGTGAGGGAAGTTGAGAGATTATTTGGGTAGGGTTTGGCCGAACCAAAAGGCTTTGAAGGTGTGACGAATTGGTTAGAAGTGGTGTCCTTTTATGAGGGGGAGGAGGGGCTCTTTAGGACAAACTTAAAGTATTATTTTATAATAAATTCATATTCGGTTTATAATTACTCAAAATTGGATTATTCAAAGTCTAAGGTGAGTATGGGTCTAAATCCTTTCAACCGATATATTTTAGATAGGTTTGGATCATTATATTAACCTTATATTTTAGTTTTAACTCTTAGTTAATTAGTTTGATACTTACCATGTCACTTTGTATTTTTATATTATACTGTTAAGAAACATACTATATACATCCAATAGACCCCAAGTGGTCCATTAATGATACAACTATCATCATAAAAGTCCTTTGGCCGAAACATAGATTTTTAGGAATTTAATATCAATTAGTAATATAATATTTGTTTTAAAAACTCTTTTATGTCAATTTTGACACTATTTGATATTTGATTTTTGTGAAAATTATAACAGCATGATTACTTCTAACAGAGTTAACTAAATCAATCCTAACATGTCATATTAACCTATAAAATTCGTGTAGTTCATTAAAAGTCTCAAATTATATTTATTTGGGTATTTATAATATCAATTATTTTACTATTTCAATAATAAAGTAATTACTACATCATCATTGTGTCATAAATAAATTATATTATTTAAAGTATAAAAATTATAAATAAAATACCATTATATAGAAACTCTTTTTATATTTCTAATGAATATTTATAGTCCAAAATATAACATATATAACCCTATATAAAAATTGTTTTTCTAAAAGATAAATGCTTTTGTCATTTTGGTATTTACTTTAACTTAATTAATATAAAGTGTCATTATCAATTACAAGTGGATCCAAGGGGTCCCAAAATCAACCCAAAGATGCCCATGGTCGGACATGTATCAACCAATAAGGTTAATACATTTTTTAGGGTAATTTAGTATTATTAAAATATTATTTTTTTACCCTTATTTACCGGATTTACCTTTTAACCATGGTAAATTAAATATTTACCAAAGTAATTATTCAAAATGTCTAAAAATAAAAGTTATCTATTTACACAATTTTGAAATCCTGATTCCAAATATGGAGTCCATTTTTTCAAATTCAAAACACATAAGTGGAATAAATTAATTTAAATTTAATTCCCGCTGTCAAAACAAAAAGCGTGTGTTTAAGAGATAATAACTATCAAAAGATTGACACTTGTTTATTTCCGGTTTAAATGTGAAATTATGTCTAATGACCAAAATTTTATGAAATGGTAACAATATATTCTAAATATACTTTAAAACCACTCAAATTCATAATTTACCACTATTAATTATTTCTATTAAAAAAAGTTATTTTTAATTAAAATTTAGTAATTTTCACTATTTATGAAAATATAAAAGTTATCCGAAAAATACCAAAATTTCATCCTAGGATAATTTCGATATTCAATATCCAAAAATGAAGTCCATTTTGAAAGATAAAATGTATAAAATTTCAAAAAGTGCGTATTACTATTCATAATGGCTACTTTGATTGGTCGTGGAATGTTAGAATCTCGAAGTTGCGTACAACACATGCTACTGTATTATTCAAAGAGAAGCGTACTGTGGAAGCTAGGGGTGTTACATTCTCCCCTCCTTAAAATAATTTCGTCCTCGAAATTTTTAGAATATTACTACATAAAAAGACTCGGGTGGTTCTTCATCATAGGATCCTCATGTTCCCACGTTGGCTCTTCTATTTTATGGTTTCTCCATAGAATTTTTACCAGAAAAGTCGTCCGGTTTCTTAGAACTTGGTCTCTCGTATCAAGAATCCTGACGGGCTCTTCGCAATAATAGATATCGGGTTCCAGTTCTAATTCCCCATAGGTGAGTACATGCGTTGGGCCAGACATGTATTTTCTCAACAGTGATACGTGGAACACATCGTGAACTTTGGAGAGATTTGATGGCATTGCCAAACAGTAAGCTACATCCCCAATTTGTTCTAGAATATCGAAAGGTCCAATGTTCCTGGGACTCAATTTACCTTTCTTGCCAAAACGTATAACTCCCTTCCATGGAGATACCTTCAAGAAAACATGATCTCCCACCTGAAATTCCAAATCCTTTCTTTGGTTGTCAGCATAGCACTTCTGCCAACTTTGAGCTTCTTTGATGTGGTTTTGGATTACCTTCACATTTTCTATCATTTTCTCCACCATTTCTGGGCCTACAAGTTTTCTTTCGCCAACGTCATCCCAACAGGTTGGTGTGCGACATCTCTTTCTATATAACGCTTCATATGGTGCCATCCGAATACTTGAATGGAGGCTGTTGTTATAGGAAAATTCTACCAGAGGTAAATATTGATCCCACATACCCTGAAAGTCAAGTGAACTCGATCTCAACATGTCTTCTAAGGTTTGAATAGTTCATTCTGATTCTCTATATATTTGAGGGTGGTAAGCAGTGCTAAAACGAATTTCAGTATCCAAGGCCTTCTGAACACTTTTCCATAATCATGATGTAAAACGGGGATCACGATCTGAGAAAATCGATAGGGGTACTCCATGAAGTCTCACAACTTCATTAATATATATTCTCACTAGACGTTCAAGTTTTAAATCCTCCCTTATAGGAAGGAAATGTACTGACTTGGTAAGATGATCAACAATGACCCATATTGCGTCGTTCCTTCTAGGAGTCTTTGGTAGTCACATGACAAATTCCATCATGATATTATCCCATTTCCACTCAGGTATGGGAAGAGGTTGCAATACTTCTCCAGGATGTTACCTTCCAGCTTTCACTTGTTGACAAACCATACATCTTGAAACAAAATCGGCAGTCTCCCTCTTTACGTTGTCCCACCAAAAATGTTCCTTCAGATCTATATACATTTTGGTGCTCCCAGGGTGTATAGAGAAATTGGAATTATGAGCATCATCCATAATTATCTTTTTTAGATCAGGTATATCGGGAACACAAAGTCTCTTCCCCAACATTAAAATTCCATCTTCATACAAAAAGTCACTCAATTTCCCATCATTCACAGCTTTAATCTTCCTTTATAACTCTTTATCACCAGTCTGAGAACTCTTTATCCTTTCTAGTAAAGATGTTTTGGAAACCATTTAAAAGTATTGATGTTTCACCTTCCATGGTGATTCCCATATCCATCTTAACTAGATCCATGTATATAGGATCCTTTTCTACTCTCATCTTGTTCAATAATCCATGATCTTTTCTACTCAAATCATCTGCCACCGTATTTTCCTTCCCCAGGTGGTAGTGTATCGTGCAATCATAATCCTTGTGTAGTTCAAGCCATCTCCTTTGCCTCATGTTGAGTTCTTTCTGTGAGAAAATATACTTCAAACTCTTGTGATCAGTATAAATCTCACATTTTTCACCATAGAGATAATGTCTCCAAATCTTCAAAGCAAATATTATAGAAACTAACTCAAGATCATGAGTAGGATATTTGTTCTCATGAATTTTCAGTTGTTGTGATGTGTATGCAATAACTCTATCATTCTGCATAAGGACACAACCAAGTCCTTTCTTCGATGTATCACTATAAATAACAAACTCGTCATTCCCCGATGGTATAGTAAATTTAGGAGAATTGACTAATCTTCTCTTCAGTTCTTCAAAAAATTATTCACAGTCTTTATTCCAAACAAATTTAAGCCCTTTACATGTGAGCTGCGTTAATGCGTCATCCAATCCAGAAAAATTCATGACGAAATGTCGATAATAACATGCTAAACCAATAAAACTGTGTACCTCAGTTATACTCGTCGGTGCTAGCTATTCTTGGATTTCAATTGACTTTGAAGGATCAACAAAGATTCCATCCTTAGAGACCATATTTCCAAGAAATAAAATCTCTTGAAGCCAGAATTCACACTTGCTAAACATCCCATATAATTCATGTCTTCTCGGAGTCTTCAATATAATGCGCAAGTTATTTTCATGATATTTGTAGCTTTTGGAGTATACCAATATATCATCAATAAATAACACTGCAAATTCATCAAGATATTCTTTGAAAACTTTGTTCATTATATCGATGAAAATAGAGGGTGTATTAGTCAGCCCAAAAGGCATTACTGTAAACTCATAATGCCCGTACCTGGTTCGAAATGCTGTCTTCGGAATGTCATCCTTCTTTACACACAACTGATGGTATCCAGATTGAAGGTAAATATTTTAAAAGTATTGAGATCCATGCAATTGGTCAAATAAATCATCAATGAGAGTTAGGGGATACTTGTTCTTTATTGTTATAGCATTGATCTCCTTGTAGTCAATGCACAACCTCATAGATCCATCTTTCTTCTTAACAAAAAGGACAGGGTCTCCCCATGGAGAAACACTAGGGAAAATAATTCCCTTATTACTAAATTCCTCCCATTTTTTATTTAGTTAAACTAATTCCACAGTGGCCATTTTATATGGGGTTTTCGATTTGTGCCTGGAACCACGAATTAAATCAATGGAAAACTCAATTTCTCGTTCTGGAGGATGTCCAGGTAAATCTTCCAGAAACACATCAACATATTCTCTCACAATATGTACATCATCTATTTGAGAATTATTTTCCTCACCCACAGTTATTTCATTCTCTTCCTCTCTGATAATTGAATTTAGTTGAGCTACTGGGGGTGGATCTAGATAAGAATTAGGTGGCGGCGATTCTTCTCTAAAGATAAGGTGTTCCTTATCTTCATCATCAAGAATTGTAACCTACTTATTCTTACAATAAATCTTCGCATCATGGTCCGAAATCCAATCCATACCGAGGATTATATCAAATTCAATCATATGTATGACAATGAGATCAGCAGATAAAGAACATTTGTGTTCTCTAATGGGGACTGATTCACAAAACATCGATGCAATGATACTTCCCTTGGGAGTTTTAACTGACAACTCCCTTGTTAAATCAAATTGGAAATATCTAATTTTCTTAGAAAACTGGGATGATATGTAACAATGTGATGATCCAGAATCAAATAATGCATTTTCTAAACTTGAGGAAACCATTAAATTACCTGGCATCACGTCTTTTGGAGCTTCTACCTCAGCAGTAGTGATAGCATAAGCTTGGCCTTGATCCCTTGTCATTTTTGAGGTAAGTTTCCTTTAAGCTTAGGTAATTCATTTGCATAATGTCCCATCTCCCTGAAATTTTATCATTGAACATTGGTACCATCTTTATTTCCTTTACAATCACAAGCTAAATTTCCCTTCTTTCCACATTTGTAGCACACTCCTTTTCCTTTTAGACAGGCACCAGGGTGCTTCCTTCCGCAATTGTCACAGGGTGGAAATTCAATTCTTCCCTTCTTCCCAGTTTCCTTATTTCCTTTCCCATAGTGTTCATCAGATCTCTTCTTCTCTTGCTTTGATTTAAATTCATAAGACTTAGAGAATTCCTTTTCTGTTTTGATTGCACATGAGCCCATATCTTCATATGATGTGAAGGATTGTGATAATAATTCTCGATGGAGAAATGGTTTTAACCCATCAAAGAAATCATCAATCTTACTTCTTGGGTTACGTATATAATCTGTAGTATACCTCGCTAACCTTGGAAAGTAAGCCTCATACTTTGCGACATTCTCATCCTCCTTTTGCC
This sequence comes from Viscum album, assembly GCA_963277665.1. NCBI lineage: Eukaryota > Viridiplantae > Streptophyta > Magnoliopsida > Santalales > Viscaceae > Viscum > Viscum album. Next base: position 1,409,124,191 of record OY728134.1, read on the forward strand.
TCAGACTCAGAAATTGCCTTTCCATATCTGCTCGATGGTCATGAGGAAAGTATTTTTCTAAGAAAATATCTTTAAATTTCCTCCATTCCATATTTGATACTTCATCATCTTCCTTTGTATTTTGAATCAAGGACCACCATTGGTCAGCATCTCCAATGAGGCGGTAAACTGCCTTGACAACTTTTTCCCTTTCGCTACTCCCCAAAGCATGGAATATTTTCTCTAAGGAGTTTATCCATTGCTCAGACACTAATGGATTTTTACTCCCATTGAATGTCAGTGTTTCTTGCCTCATAAAGAGATCTAACATTGATCCTCCATGCTGCGGATTAGGGTGTTCTATAAGGGTAACATTATTATTCATAACCTGAGTGAGTTGTCCCAGTATGGTGATTAGCTAATCAGCACCAGTTGCATCACTAGCTCCACTATAATTATCTTGAGCAGGAGGGAAATCCCTACATGGAGTGCGTGCATTGATACAGTTTCCATTTCTTCCACTAGGATCCATTTCTAAACAATGGCATAAACTAGATTAGTTTATGAATCGAAATATATAACTCCAAACTTCTAAAACACTTAACATGAATTCAACAGTTTATGGATATACTCCATAATCATAAAAAAAAAATTTCTTTGAGGAAGTATATACTCATAATCCTTTATAATGTTTTGTAATGAAAATGAGAATTATCCTAAGCATATCCCTCGGGAGTGACGTTACCAAGAGTGCAGCAAGGCCCGTTGTCGTGCACCAGTTCCCATTCGAGTCTAGCTCAAAGTGGTGTTTTTGGGTTTTACCCCTAGGTACATCTGTGCCAGAGCCGCCTCTACCTACTCGTATCCAAACAGGGATGTATTTCTCAGAAAACTCACAAAATCTCTACAATTCCAAAATTCTAGGAAGTTCTTCTATACTAATCCTCAAAGTCTATCTTAGGGTTATGTGCTCTAATCCGAATTTATCTAAATCTAGCTTCCAAGGGTTGTACTAAACTTCCTATGATACCAACTACAACGCCCCGACCCTAGTTACCTAGAGTCGGTACCTTATTACATAACATTGGCATGATCACAAGGAAATAATGTATCGAAAGACCGATCAGTTTAGTATTATTGGAAACAAGATTCATGAATATGTTCAACTTTACATCTTTAAGAGAAATACAACAAAAATATATTTCATTAGAAGCATCCAAGACTCCTAGATTATGCCTATAGGACACTCATAACTAACTTCTTCATATCCTGGGAAAATGAAACATAAGAAAAGGGGTGAGCTCAAATGCTCAGTAAGGGTAAGTAATACAGCAGAAAATGACCTAAATATTAAGCATGGTAAATAATTGAAACCACATGCCTTTACCAAAAAATAAACATGAATACTTTTATGGAATGAATATGAGCTGAGTAAATAATTCCATAATAAAACATAATCACGGGTATTCTACTAGTCGAATGACCACATGAACCATCAATATTATTTCCATAATGAGGGAATGTATAATGTCGGACATTCTAAAACATTTTGTCAAGGCCTCGGACAAGACGTCTAAAAATGATTAACGCCTCAGCCAAAACCATAAATCAAATTTGGAAAGGGCCTCATCCAATTCCACATCTAGTTGTCTCATGAGACCTACCGATGCAACGAGAAGCTATAGCGGGCTCCACCCGTCACTTACTAATCCCAATACATTCCTCATGTGAAAAGGTTTAAACTTATCATAAACATTCGTATTAAAACTAGCATATGAAATGTCAATACTTTAACCATAAAACATGAATGGTATAAAAATAGCACACCCACAGTCAAACATATCACAAAAACTTCAATACAATATAAAATTTTGGTATCATAATAAATCAACTTCTAATAAACTTAAAATCCATCAAAGGATGTTGACATAGATGAAATCAAAACTATTTGAGAGAAATATCTCTTTTTTTGAAATAATTTAAAAGTCACACAATTATAAAATAAAACATTTATTTGAAAATATCCTTATAAGTTTGTAATGGAAGCTTCTATTATTTTATAATGGCAGAAAATAGCTGCACCCGCCGCATAAGTTAAAAAAAGACATTCTTACCTTAATTCAGTCGAAAAGGTTAAAAAGGACCTTGTTTGGAAAATGACAGAAAGATTCATTTATAAACCACTTATAAAAATTCAAACAAGGGTATAAATGACTTTAACCAATATTATGTAAAATATTAAAAATGTTTTGAAATACATTTTTAAGAAACATGGATTTGGATGATAAAGAGGTCCTGGTAGATAATTACGTATAAACAACCTCGGATAATGAAGAGATTGTGAAATAAACCCTTACCTTGTACTTTTCCTTGGTTGAGGGTAGGTTAAACTCCTGTATAATGGTGAAATAATTGTTATAAAATTATACAAGAATCATATACATTAATATGCTATCATATATGATCTTTTAATATTGATTTGTTAAGAATATTTTAGTATTATCGTCGTTTTGGGTGTTAACTTACTCATTTTATTTTATATGTTTTTTAACATAAGTCATGTTTATTATGGATAGGTTGTATCTTATTCATATCCAGAATGATATCAAGTCCTTAAAAATAATTTTTAATCATCAAATGAAAATTATAATTGCATGGATACGATGTGGAATGAAGCTCATCACTTTTGTGGAGATGGTAGTCTGTACGTACGCACGAGTGACAATATCATTCTTTTGATATTAAAATAATATATAATTGGATGGTATATAATATATAGAGAATAATTATCATGTTATATTTATTACTTAAATGAATTATAGATCATTATTATATCCATCCAAATAATAATGTATTGAATAACAATTACACCACGACGAGGAGACGGTAAGTCATACGTACGCACGTATGGTGACATGTCATTCAAAGGATGAGTAGAATAATAAATATGGTTTTATCATATTTATAATAACATCAAATTATATATAATATACTATAGTTATTGTTTTATAATGGAAATAACAATGAAATAGTAAATGGAAGAAGAAAGGAACTTGAAAGAGGGTGGTGAAAACGTTACCTCTTCTTCGGGTTCTTCCTTTTGATTTGATAAAAAGGGCTCCTTAGGTAGGATTTATGATCCAAATAATGCCTATAGGTTGAATTGAGGGAAGTTGAGAGAGTATTTGGGCAGGGTTTGGCCAAACCAAAAGTCTTTGCAGGTGTGACTAATTGGTTAGAAGTGGTGTCCTTTTATAAGGGGGAGGAGGGGCTCTTTAGGAAAAACTTTAAGTATTATTTTATAATAAATTAATATTCGGTTTCTAATGGTTCCAAAGTGTATTATTAAAATTATATGGTCTGTATGGGTCTAAATCCTTTCAACCAATAGATTTTAGACAGGTTTGGGTCATTATATTAACCTTATCTTATAGTTTTAACTCTTAGTTAATTAGTTTGACACTTACCATATCACTTTGTATTTTTATATTATATAGTTAAGAAACATATTATATATATCCAATCAACCCCCAAGTGGTCCATTAATGATAAAAATATCATTATACATGTCCTTTGGCCGAACCTTAGATTTTTCAGAATTTAATATCAATTAGTAATATAATATTTGTTTTAAAAACTCTTTTACGTCAATTTTGACACTATTTGGTATTTGATTTTTGTGAAAATCGTAAAAGCATGATTACTTCGAACAGAGTTAACTAAATCAATCCTAACATGTCATATTAACTTATAAAATTTGTGTAATTCATTAAAAGTCTCAAATTATATTAATTTTGGTATTTATAATATCAATTATTTTAATATTTCACTAATAAGGTAATTACTGCATCATCATTGTGTACTAAATAAATTAAATTATTTAATGTATAAAAATTATAAATATAGTACGATTATGTAGAAAAATATTATTATATTTATAATGAATATTTATAGTCGAAAATATAACATATATAACACTATTTAAAAATTGTTTTTCTAAAAGATATATGCTTATGTGATTTTTGTATTTACTTTAACTTAATTAATATAAAGTGTCGTTATCACTTTCAAGTGGATCCAAGGGGTCCCAAAATCAACCCAAAGATTTCCATGGTTGGACATGTATCAACCAATAGGGTTAAGACACGTTTTAGGGTAATTTATTATTATTATAATATTATTTTTTACCCTTATTTACTGGATTTACCTTTTAACCATGGTAAATAACATATTTACCGAAGTAATTATTCAAAATGTATAAAAATAAAAGTTACCTATTTACACAATTTTTACATCCCAATTACAAATATGGAGTCCATTTTTCCAAATTCAAAACACAGAAGTGGCAGAAATTAATTTAAAATTAATTCCCACTGTCAAAACAAAAAGCGTGTTTTTAAGAGATAATAACTATCAAAAGATTGACACTTGTTTATGTCCGGTTTAAATGTAAAATTATGTCCAATGACAAACATTGTATTAAATGGTAAAAATATATTCTAAATATACTTTAAAACCACTCATATTCATAATTTATCACTATTAATTATTTCAATTAAAAAAGTTGTTTTTAATAAAAATTTAGTAATTTTCACTATTCATCAAAATATAAAAGTTATCCGAAAAATACCAAAATTTCATCCTATTATAATTTTGATATTACAAATCCAAAAATTTAGTCTATTTTTAAAGATAAAATGTATAAAATGTATAAAATGTATAAAATTTCTAAAAGTGGGTATTACTCTTCATAATGGCTACTTTGATTTGTCGCGGCGTGTTAGAATCTCGAAGTTGTGTACAACACACGTTTCTGTATTATTCGAAGAGAAGCATACCGTTGAAGCTTGGGGTGTTACAAAAAAATAGGAGAATATTAGTGTGATGGTGTTAGAAAAATAAATATGTTAAGAAACAAAGGCATCAAATTCAAGGTTGAACTTATTTCATATGCCTAGGCTATTAACCCCATCAATGTCATGTTTAATACTCACATTGAGATCACCACTCAAATTCATGTGCCGATTGACATCGATTTTTTTTCACAATGTCGTGAAAACACATAAGTCACTAATTTGGGATGATATAAAGTTAAATTTAGGACATCATTTCATTATTTAACATAAAAATAAAATATTGAAATGTTGATTTACTATTTATTATCCAATGAAGAGTTCATTTATTGTAAATGTACCCAGAATGAAATTTTTATTAATGACCACTAAAAAGGATCATAAATGATTTAAAAACATTATTAGGAAGTATCATATCAAAGATGTTGAGAGGAATATAAACCCACACCCACTATAGATGTATCCACACATGATAAACCAAAAATAATGGGATGATTTAATTAGTAGTCATTCAGAGAAATATTATTTGGTACACTGTGGCCAAAAATACATTAAGCACATTGATTAAGAATTTTAAATTTATGAAAGATAAACTGAGTGCTGAATATAAGTAATGTGTAACAAAATGAACGTACCCCTCCTATAAATCATAGATAGGGTAGGCTTCACTTGAAAAATAAATGGTATGTATTTTAAATCTAAAGTAATAATTGTATCTTATATGAAGAAAATAAACATAATTATATTAATTTGTTTATATGTATATTGATGAATTAAAATCCATAGCCACATCCACATTCACCCCACAACATGTTCTTTGGAAGGATTCATGTGTAAATAAGGATGAGATACTAATAAATGAAAACACAAAAAAAGTGTGGGAAGAATGTGTATGTATGAAATTATAAAAATTTGTTTCGATTTATGTTGTTATAACAAGAAAATAATTAACTATTTTCCTATATTTTTTTCGACATAGAAATAATAATCATCATTAATTTTACCCGATAAACAGTTAATATCAGTGTCCTTAATGTAGCTATAATAGTATGTCTACCTCCGAGGTGTGGGTTTTGGGGTGTCACCCCAAATATACTTGTGGGAAATAAATGAACTGGGTGATAAAATAAGAAAATGGGAGAGAGGTAGGGATGATAAGATACTCTAAAAAAAACATATTCGGTAGTATCATTTATTAGAAAATGATATAAGAATGAATGAAAGAGAAGATACTAAAAAACAACAACCACTAGGTAAATATCCCCCCACCCAAACTAGCATTAAGGAAAGACATTCCCCTTAACAAAATCTCTTAGAAGAGGTAATAGATGTTATAATGTTTTTTTGTAAAATTTGAAATAGATTGACACCAATAACTTTCATGTAGTGATATTTTATATTGTAAAAATCATTTTGATTTATATTTATCAACACTGGACTATATCGTTATTGTGTGGTGAATAGTTTACAATATAAAAGTATATATTATACACAAAAAATAAATTCCAATAGGTCAGTGAGAGTATGGATTGACTTAGAAAACGAGCTAAATGTTGAGCTACTAATTCCACTTGATAATGTAGATATTTATATGATTTATTAGGCTATTGAAACATTCAAATCATGGCCTTTAAATATTCTAAAAGTACATTTCAAAAATAAATAATTCATTTTTGAATAATTTATTATGAAAACAATAAAAGAATTAATGAAAAAAGCATGAACCGATAAATATTATTACAAATAAGAAAAAAGGAAATGGGTGGAACATAAGGTAAAACCAAAATGATCTGAAGGATAAACTAACCAATGGAAAATATCTTCACAATTTACCTTTACCACACATATTCAATTTATTCATTTATTAAAAAAAGGTTCATAGAGATACAATGTTAGTAAGTGTTGATATGACCATAATTCATTTTGATGAATATATGTATAGAGATGAAACTATATACTTTATTGGTATTGAGAATTTAAATGAAATCCTCAAGCATGAATGAATAGGAGTCTCACATTTAAATGGATACATATGGTGTGTTTTCATGAGTTGTTTTCCGATAGATGATATACTATGTTACCAATGACTAAATACTATTCTTATTTTATGAGGTGTGTATATCATTACTATTTTAAGGGAAAACCTTATAAACCAAAATTTGGACTCATTAGTCCTCACATAACTTCTACATAACTATTCTCATTAGAACCAAACTAATATGGAGTAATAGTGGAAAAACTAGCCATAATATTTGAAATAAAACTTATAGATGATAGACTCTTCTTAATACCCATGATGTATGGGTAAAACTATAAAATTTAGTAATATCATGTATAATTTCATTCATTTCATTACATATTCCTTTTCAAGAATTATTAGAAACTTATTGTATTCAATTTTGTTACTCAAAAGATTTATTTTCAATATTCAATGCATGGATACCCAATAAACCAACAACATGTAATGATGTTTATCAATTTTTAATACACTACATGAAAAAATTTACAAATAAACCTCAATTTAAAAAATTTATATTATATTTTATTCAAAATTATATCATGATTGGGTGATGATTAAATAAATTTAATATCATGACATGAATATAGACTAGGACCATAAAGAGCATATCGACTACTAAAATAGATCTATATTAGGGTATATATAATAACAATAAAATATAGAAACATATATCAAAATAAATTACTTTTTTGTCAATGTTTTTATTGTTCTTAGAACAAAATATTGGAAAATATTATGGTTATTAGTTTTTCAAATTTAATAAAGATGTCGTTTCCATCAAAAAACTACCATCCTCAATAAGGTATTCCTGATTATAATTAAAATTTAACAGAAATATTTTCCAATACATTATTTATTTATATTTCTCCAGTACTACCAGTACTATCAATAGTGTTATTGTTAATAATATGAAATTTATTTGTTTATAAATTAATGGGAAGAATACAAGGTGTCAAAATGTATACTGATATCATAAAGAGGTAACTTTTTAATACTTATTTAGTGAATTTTAGCACCATTTTATCTACTTTATTTTAGATAATTTACTTATTATTTTAATCTGATTCTTATTTTTAAAAATTTCATAAAGAATATAAATAAATGCCTTTATAAATAAGGATTATGTTCCCATGAACAATGATTATGCACTTAGTAAAGATAATGCACTCAGGGGGATTCACTTTTATTTTTATTATACAATTACTTAAATGTAACAACCCAATATATTGGAAAATATTTTTCAAATTAATTTAATATTTTAGATAATTTTAATTACATGAAAAAACTATCTTTAACATTTGTTACACACAATAATAAGTATGGATTGCATTACATGTAACAATGAGTTTAAATGAAGCCTGACATACTATTAAAATACTATTATTTAATATAATTGTTTTCACCCATTCGTTGGAAGGGAAAGTAAGAATGAGATTGATAAAATTATGAAAATAAGGATTAAAAATTTATATATAATGATGTTTTTTGTGACTAATTAAATTTAAATGAAAATAAAAAACATTTTAGAATAAAAGAAATACTTTTTAGAAAAAAAATATTTATATGCGGACAAAGGTGTTTTACATTAAAAACAATTAACCAAGTAACCCTTTTTTATTAATTTAATGAAATTTAAATATTATACACTGAATAAATTTTTTAAATTTTATATTATTTTTTTCTATAAAATAGAGAATAATGAATATAATTTAATGCATAAAACTCTATTTTTCTAAATACCAGGTTTTCACCTTTTTACTACTTGTTTTAAAACTAATTTTTGACAATTAAATAAAATTTATATTATAAAATAATGTTGATTTTTGAAATCATCATCTAAAAATAATAATAGTTTTATGTTTTGATAATATTCTGAGAAGATAAATTTATCGGCGAATAAAGAAAATTACTGGTTTTTATTAATAATTATGGTTTCTTTAAAAGCTTTAAAAAAGTTAAAAATAATTTTAAGTTGGTTTTAAAATAAATTTTAAATGATTTATAATTATTTTAATCCAATTTATGTCATTTGAATCATTTTCATCATGAGTTTTGATATATAAACTTTTTAAACTATTGAACATTTTCTCCTAGAAAACCAACATTTTCATCAAGTCTAGGGGATTAATTTTAAAATAATTTTTCAAATTACGTAAATATAATATAGAAGAAATTGATTACATATTTGGAATCATAATAATTTATATTATTAAATACGTTCAAATTAATTTTTACCCATATCGAATAGTGAACATAGTAAAAGATAATTACGGCATTTAAGATAAAAATGTGTTTACCAGGTGTGAAAATAACATGATAAGGATTAAAATGACCTAAAACATGATATAAAATATATTATATAGACATATATCAACCCAATAAAGATTAATTATTGATACTAATCCATGATTAAAACTTTTTTCATGAGAGATAAATGGTTAAACATTTTTCATATAAAAAAGTTACAAGTGTTCCACTCTCCTCACTTAAAAGGCCACCTCCTATCCTATCCTATTCACATATTCAAACCATCTCGGGTACCTACCAAAATAACTTCCCAAATTACCTCCTCGCATCATATAACCCTTATTGTGGGCATAAATCCAACCTAGGAAGGATTTTGGCACAAACCTAAGGAGGATACCCAAATAACAGGTAATATTCTTCAATAAGCATATTTATTTTATATATTTGTATATAGGATTAAATTATTATTAAAACATGATGATATGATAAACTCAAAATCATAAATATAAAAATATATTTTTTATTTTAAGTTAATTACCTACAATATTCTATACTTAAATCAAATGGTTTATGACATCATCATTCATGAGTACAACAGACAACCACTTCGCAAACTGATGCCATCCATTTTTCCATTACCACCTCTCACAGATTGGTATAATTATGGATCAAAAATATATATATGATTTATAAAAAATATTGTTTATATTTAGTAATTATATACTATATACCTTTTTACCTTCTAATCACTATGGTATATGATAACGTCACTCATGTGTACTGCATATTATCCCCTCATGAAGTGATATATTTTTTAAATAACTCATTACATAGAAGATAATAAGGATAGTGTTAATGAATATAGGTGATATGAATGACATAATAATTATATTAAATAAATATTTTTAATTCTTAAAAATATAATATATTACTTAATTTGTTACCTTTTTAGTCCCTAAAAGATGTTAATGTTGATCATGTACGTGTGGACTATCATCTTTACAAAGCGATGTGACTTTGTCTTTTCATCCACAAACCACATGGATGAAATGTATAAGAATATTAATAGAAATAATAAGTTATTTATAATATTTTTAGCATTAGTTAGATATAAAATAATACTTAACTCATTTCCATAATGATCATGAAAAAATGGGTGTCTTAGACATGAGTACATACGACCTACTGTATCCTCAATCGTAACGTATATTATTTCTCAACCCCATCACTCATGATTGGGATTAAAAGTATAATTTAATTATATAATAACAACTATTTAATTACTATTATTAAATATATTATTTAAAATTATCAATGTCATAAGAATTAACATAATAAATAAAAACATATATGAAAAACCACGCGATAATTACCTGAAAAATGATTTTAACAAGGAATTGGTGATAAATGGGTAATAAAAGATCATAAGTAAAAAATATATGGTTTAATATATATATATATGGTTCTATAATATATTTTTAATAAACTTATATAAATTATATAAGAGGATTGAACATGTATGAAGGAAGTTAAGACTTAAGGTAAGGGATTTCTAGACTCTCTTCTATTTCTGGGAGACATATGCAAGTTCACCACTCAATTATTTTTTAGGGATTATATACATGAATTGAATGTATTTTATGATTATTATGATATAAATTATGGTAATTTACATATCCATTAAATGATCTATCTTTCATGGGGTTTGGATTTCAAAAGATACCAAAGAGGTAATGGATTTTCTTTCTCAAATTGCATTCCTTGAGTAATATATACTTTTATGCACCTATATTACATTATGAGGTGTATATACAACACCATTTAGATTTAATATCACAAATTTATTCATTATAATTATTATTATTTTTAATTTAATTTTATTCTATGATAGGGTCTTTCTATTCAAAGGTACCAATGTTGTAAGTGTTTTATGATATAATCTCATCATTTATCAGAATTTTTTAGGATTATACTTATAATGATTAAATATTTTAATCTATCACTCAAGAATACATGATTTTTATTATCCTATGGTTATATATTAATAATATATTTTTTTCTATTCATTTTCCTTTATTTATCTTCACAAGACTTAAAAATAATCATTTTAAGAAAAAACATCTGTATTTATTTCTTTAGTGAAAAACCTTTTTTCATAAAAAACCATGTTTTCTAAAAAGATTTTAATATTTTTTATTAAATTATTGATAAAATAAATTTTTACCCATGTTTGAGTTTTTTAAAACAAAAATTTAATGGAATATTCATATCATTTTCCAAACAATTATTATTTTTCTTTTACCAAAAATTTGGAAGGAATACTTGTTTTAACATCTACATAATGCAATTAATTTTCTTCCATCATCCTTATTTTTTCATTGAAGATTAAATTATATGATTTCAAGGTTATTTAAAAAAACAATTTCGAAAATAGTTTTATTTATTTAAATGTTTTTCTCAAAATGAAATTGGAATTTTCTTAAAGAAATGTTCCATGTGATATTTCCATATAATTCTCAATCAAAGATGTCTTCCTTTGATATAACTTATGATTTTTTGGGGATATGTACCAAGGATACCATTATTATTATTTTCCTAAATGGTTTATGATGAAAATATTTTTATGATACCTGTTTCTCTTCAACATGTTATATAATGTGAAAAATATCATGAAACCAACATCATATTCCATGGGTTATGCTATGATGAAATAACAAAATTAAAATGAAACTTATCTATTTTACATTGATTATGATATGATGAAATGTTTATGAAACACATTTCATTTTATGGGTTATGGTATGATTATTGTTTCATGGTCTTTTAAAACACATGCATATGATTTTCATTATATTAGGGGTGTGACCTATATCTCCCTCCAACACATTGGGTAAACTTGGATTAATCATGAGTAAATATATTATCTGTGAACCTGATTACACATTCACAATGTTAGGTGTGAACCTTATTACATGTTCATAATGTTATGTGTGAGCTTGATTACATGTCCATTGGGTTATGTTTGTGCCTATATTTTATTTCCAATATGTTATGTTTAGACCTATATTTCATGTCCATAATGTTACATGTGTATATAGTTGCATTCCCATTTAGTTAGGTGAGGTCCTTATTTCATTTCCATAACTTAATGAGTGAACCTATCTCTATTTATACCTGTTCAGAATGTTGTAAGATGATGTGTATGCCAAAAATCAATGTTTGGATCCAATTTCATGTAAACATGACTCATGTTCTTTAATTATATTATTATTCATGTCTTATAAACTACCAATATATATTTCATGATTCAATATTAGGAACTTTGATATGTATGGTATGGTTTTTAAATTTTATGCATGTGTTATCAAACACTTATTCTCATGTTATTCTTACATATCTCCCTACATTTACCCTTATTAATTATCTAATATCACTCTTTCTTTTGTTTCCTTTCCCCTGGGCATAATGAATGGTTTTAGTAGAGTATTGTTTTGAATAGTTTTTAGAGGGGAATATATTTATGGGAGATGTTAAAGATATTTCAGCAAATTAAAATATTTTGTACATAGTTTCCAACGACACTAAACTGTTATGGTCCTCAAGCTTGTGTTTGTGTAACATATTTAATATTAATGTAAAAACATTTAATATCTATGAATGAAAATTATAGGTTTTTATAGTCATCATTTTTGGGTATTTAATATAAATATTTTAATATTACCATGAATGAGGAATGCATTACAGAATTAATAGTCATAGTATGAGGTATACGAATCCACCACACCCCAATTCAATACAATGTATGCCCAGTACGACTCATTTTTTGTGATTTTATTTAAAATTTAACATTTTAGTTAAAAACACATGTTACATACTCAAAATTAAAAAAACACATTATTATTATATTGACACATTAGGAACTTGATTTATAAGTCATTTTTGACATTTATGAATTAGCCATACCTAAATCCAATACATGATGTTTACAATATGACAAAGCTAGTAACATGTTTGAAGTAGATCATGCTCATGGGAGATTTTACTTAAGAGATACATTTGAGATAATTGTGATAGGGAAATGGGTCATGAATATATACAAACATTGTGAAAATGTGAATTCATACTATTTATTTAGTTAGTTTTAGCACCATTTAATCTACTATTTTTATGTTAATTTCCTTATCATATTTATCTCATACTACAATGTGTATTTTTATTTAAAATTTTTATTTTTTTAAACATGACACATTACATACTGAAAAAAGATAAAATGCATTAGGATTGTTTTTATACATTAGGAATATTATCCATAAGTTATTTATATATATATGAATCAGTTTCACCTCAATATGTTACACGGTATACCTAGTATGACATAAAGCATCTGTTATTAATTTAAAATTTAAATTTTAGTTCAAAACGTGTGTCACTAATTTAAAACAAAGAAAAAATATTATATTGTCTTGATACTTTAGGAAAATGATTCATAAGTAATTTTTGATGTGTAGGAATCAGTCTCACATCAAACTGACTCACAATGTGATCAGTATGGCTCAAAGTGTGAATAATTAGTTTAAAAGGGGATTTTTGTACAAATGAAATGTGATATATTTAAAACTAATAAAATTAATTCATATTGTTTTGATACATTAGAAAAATTATCCATTTGTCATTTTTGATTCATAGGAATCTTCCAAACCTCAATTTGATGCATAATGTGACTAGTATGACACCAAGTGGGTATTTTTATTTCAAATTGACATTTCAGTTCATAAAAACATGTCATATAATAAAAATAAATAAAAAACATTCTGATTGCTTTTATAATTTGGGAAAATGATCCAGAAGTCATTTTTTGACTTGTTATAATTAGTCACATCTCAATTTGACACACTATGTGACTAGTAGGAATAAATGTGTGATTTTTTATTCAAAATTGATATATTAGTTCAAAATACAGTTCACAAACTCAAAACTACTAAAATGAAACAGGATTGTTTTGAAATTTGATGAAAATAATCCATAAGTAATTTTAATTATATAAGAATCATCCACAACTCAATCTGATACACAGTGTTTAGATTATGACTCATAGTGAATTTTATCAGTTTAATATTGACAATTTAGTTCCAAACGCGTGTCAGTCGCTGAAAACTGAGAAAACATACTCAAAATTTCATCAGACATTATTAAAATGATAAATTATTCATTTTTTAATCATAAAAAATAATCTCATGTAAAACTAACACCCAATATGAAGAGTATGACTCAAAGATTATGTTTTCAGTTTAAATTGATATGTTAGTAAAAAATAAATTTCACATGCAAAAAACTAAGAAAGAACATTTTGATTGTTTTGGTACTTTATATATATTATTCATAAGTCATTTATGACATGTAGGAATTAAATGAACCTCAATCCAATGCACGGTGTGACAAGTATGACTCCAAGTGTGCCTTTTTATCTAAGAAATAAATTTTAGAATAAAACAATCATCACAGAAATCTGATACATGGTGTTCCCGGTATGACTCAAAGTGTATTTCATCAGTTTAAAATGGACAATTGTAGTTCAAAATGTCTATCAATAATAGAAAATAAAGAAAATATTATTAAATTTTTTTGATACTTTATTAAATAAATCCATAATTCATTTGTGATGTGTGGGAATTATTCTCTCATTAAACTAACACACGATGTGACTGGTACGAATCAAAATGTTTGTTTTCAGTTTAAATTGAAATTTTTGTAAAAAAGACACATGACCTACTCAAAAATGAGAAAAAAAACTTTTATATTGTCGTGATACTTTAAAAATGATCCTTGTTTCATTTTTTATGTTTATGAATCATCCTCACCTCAATTCGATGCACAGTGTGACTGGTATGTCCCCGAGCTGGCTTTTTATTTAAAATTTACAAGTTATTTCAAAACTTGTGTCACATACAAAAAACCATGAAAAAGAATTGGGATTGTTTTGATAATTTAGGATAATTATACATAAGTATTTTTTGATGTATAGTGATTATCAACACCTTAATTGTATACACAATGTTCCTAGTATGACTCAAAGTATCTGTTATCAGTTAAAAATTACAATTTAGTTCATAATTTGTGTCACTCACTAAAAACCATGAAAAATTGTCAAATTGCATTGATTGCTTAATAAAACTATTCATAAGTCATTTTTTATGTGTAGTAATCATTCTCTCATCAAATAAACTAATGGTGTGATCGGTATTACACAATGTTTGTATTTTCAGTTTAAATTGATATTTTAGTAAAAAAGACACGTGACAAACTCAAAAATGTCCAAACACATTCATATTTTCATGATACATTATGAAAAAGATATTTAGGTCATTTTTGAAATGTAGGAATAATACACAGATCCATATTATGCAATGTGTGACTGGTATGACTCCAGGTGTATCCTTTCATTTCAAATTGACATTTTATTAATGTATTGTTTCATATTTAGGTTTAATTTAATTCTTTATAGTTTTACAAAAACAATAATTGTTTTCTTATATTGGTGGATTTTTTTGGTTGAGTTGGAGAGTTCTATTTAGAAACTGATCCAATGATTGGTATTTTTTGAGAGGGGGCTATGTTCTAAAGACAATGAAACCATTTTATGGTTTTTAATGTTTGTGATATCACTTTCCAATGAAATTAAAAAATTGAAATGTATATAATATAGTATTTTTTTTCTTGTATTTATAATGTATTTTTTATTTCAATTATATTATGAATTTCTTGTTTATAGTTTTATTTGATGCTATAGTGTACTATAGTTTTAAAAACACACTACAGTAGTACACCTTGTATCCGAACTAACCGAAGCACTAATAAAGGGTGAGCTTTATCCTCGTTAAAAGAATCATTGAGAATAGATACCCATTATTAGCACTAAAATACCATTAATACTGGACAACCTTTATTAGTTCTTTTTTAGCAATTATAATGGTCCCCCTTTATCAAAAAATTTCTTTCACTCGTAAAATTGGTACACTTTTAACAACACTTAGGTCAAAAACTCTTTTTAGCACTAATAAAGTATTTTTATAGAACATTTAAAATCCACTTTTGTAGTGCTAGAAATAAAACTCCAACATATATCTATATGAAATTTATCATTTATAAATATGTTTCCTATTATTTCTAAGTGTCCTCTCAACTCTAAGGTGTATAACTGAATTAAAAATCATTCGGTGATGGTTTTCATTATCTAGAGAAAATATTCAAAAATGATGTAAAACTATAATTTAGCAATGGTTCTACGAAATTATAGACAATTCTTAAATTAATTATAATTAAAATTAATTTTTATCATGGTTTTTTTTATTTTTATTAAGTACTCATAATTAATTAACTAATAGTGGTTTAAAACACACAGGTAATTATAAAAAATAAAAAATTATAATCATAATTTTTTTTAATTATGATGATTATTATAACTCATAAATTACATAATTTTTTTTATAATTTATGATATACATTGAGTTGTTATCATATATTAAAATTTACTATAATTTATTACAAACCTTTCACACTCGAAGTGGCTAGTAAGATTTGAACACCTCAAACTCATCATTCTACTCATGTGCTCTTATAGATTACACAAAAAACGAATTATATTAAATAAATAATATTATTATTTTTTGTATTGTATAATATGTTACATTATAAATAAGAAATATGAAATTAAAGGAACAGATTAAGTAGATATTTTCACTTTTGCTATAATCATAATTGAGAAGGGGGTACGAGGGTGGGTGGGAAAAATATTCCAAAAAATGAGAATGAAATTTTTATTAAATCAGTGGCCCAATCTATAATAATAAGTATTATGTCAATTTTTATGCTTCCAAACTATGTAGTTTCCATTATCCATTATTATTTTGAAAATTTTTGTGGGACTAATATGAAGGCTATAAAAAATGATTTTTTTCTTAAGACTATCTATGTGTATCTAAATATTAAAATTAAATTGGATTTAGTCATAAATATATATAGGAAAATTAAATAATGTAGTTCCCACTAAATAGTGCTAGTGTCTCATTGATAATCATGATTCATTATGTGTCAATTTTATTACCAAGATACTATTTTTTAAATACGATAGTTTTTTTAGGAGTAACTATTTTTATAGGATCGTTTGTGGAGGGAGATCATTACATGTAAATGAGGCTTCCAAATAATTGAAAATGGGATTGTTATTATGGTTTGGGTAGTCACTTGGCTATTCAGTCATGATAGAAATACTATAACTTATTTCTCCTCATCGAGGTTGTAGAATATGTGGGAGAATTATTTAATGAATGAGTAAATGACAAGTTGGTGTAATCATAATGTTTCAACCTTTTTTAACAATAGAGACACACACATAATTATTTATTTTCCAATTTCATACGGATGTTTTGATTATTATTTGATAGTGATGATATATTTATTCTCTAAATTCATTAGTATATTATTTTTTGATATATTGTTTTATATCATATATATGTACTATATGGTATGTGTTGAATTTAGGATTGTAATTAATTTCCAAAATGGAACAAATTCTTTATTGGTTTTCTAATATTAATTTATTACATTTAGTACTCATTGAATTTATCTAAAAATGTTTTTATGAATTTGTTCATTTTCTTCTCTTTGGTTATGATCGATCAAATAGGCTTGGGGTAGTAAATCAATCATCCTTGGATCATCCAATTTTCACTTATAATTGATCGATGAATTTTGGTTGATTGATGCTTTTGGTAATTCAATATCTCATTTAGCTACTTCATACTTTTCACACAATCGATTCACCAATGCTCAAGAAACAAGATCATTTGGGGTTTTCAATCTATCGAAGCCCAAAGTCAATTTTCATACCACATAGTCAATTATTCTTCTATGATCAAGATTTTTTTATTATTTTGGGTTGTTTTGCTCAAGGATTTGCAGCCATCCATTTATCAAATTCTATTGAGTCATTGTAACAACCCTCATATCTTTTGGGTATTTTTACTCCCCAACTCCATATCATTATATTGGTATAGATTCAATGGTTCTAAGAGAGAATATTTTATTATTCCGAAGAAAGATAAGTATTGTTCTAGTAGATAGCAACTTGAGTTAATGGAATTTTTCCCTATCAAACACACTACTTCCCTTACTATCTTTCATTAGATATTTTCTCAACATCATTTTTTAGGGAGATTATGTTGATCCATATCATGAGGTTTATCATTATAGTTTTTTTCAAAATATATTGATGAACCCATAGAATCCCATATCTAAAAATCAGTTAGTAAATCTGACTTATTTGTATCCTTTCATACATATTTCCCTGGTATTTCCTTTAATGTAGATTTTTCATATTAATATATTTAATTTTTCACAAGTTCTCTTTCATTTTTTGAAATTTTTTAAATGGTTTTAATTAAGACTTGTATTAGTGCTTCTCTTTACCAATAGTTGGGGAAAAAGGTTCTAATCCATGTTATAACCCTATTTTCATTTTTTATTCAGATTTATTAGATTTCAATTATCATTTATTCTTCTATATTCTCTCAAGTCTCATTTAAAACTGGATGTTTCCATCTTGTGAACCATTATTGGAGTTTAATTGAGGGAACATCCATAACTTCTGGCCTCAACAGTTGGCATCAGTGACTTACGAATTTGAAAATGGATTCCAGTTTGTATAGAATTGATAATTTCAATGGTATAGATGATTTTAATAGGTGTATATTAATGATTATGTCCCTACTAATCCAAAAACATTGTTCCAACAATCCCTTTAAGAACCCAAGAAACCACATATAAGTATGTTTGCTAATGGGAAGATTGTGATCATATACTCATAGGTCCTTCCTGACATTTTAGTGAAAGCACATATCTTTTTATCATTATCTTTGAATAAAAAAATTCATTCAAAATTTTACTTATGTAAATTCCATATTTTTTATTTGGTCTAAACATAAAAAAACATTATTTGATCATATCATTAATTGGACATCTACGTAAGAAACAGAAACCATACACCTTTAAGATTCATCCTGGAACTCCCATCCTCGCACGTCATGGTGAGTTTGATAAAATATTATTATACCTAGACAATATAAATGTTAATGATCAAGATGAGGAAAATGAGCTCATTAATTAAATCTCATTATGTAGTACATATGAATACTTTATTGATGTGATGATGTATAAAGGAGACTCCTTAACATAGAGGAAGTCAAATCTATCTTTCATTCTCTTCAGTTGTGTGGGAAGGATAAGTTTGAATCTAATGAAGGGGTCTTGAGTGTTATAGTTTATTATATGTTTTTAGGAAAGAAGAAAATATGGAAAATAGGGTGGTAAGAACTATATCTAATCTCGGGAGTCTTGGTTAAAAACCAAACTAAGTGAGGTTATCTGTTATCATTACAGGAAAACTAGGAATGCTGATCCAAAATTCACAAAGATGAAATATATAGAACCTAATTCAAAATTTGTAGACTATTCACTATATTCCAACCAAGTCTATGATATTGTTGAAATTTTTTGTGGGTTTTAGGAAATGTTGCATGATATGAGTGTTTTAGACTTAAGGTTTTCATTTCATATTTTCTTTGATTGGAATTATTTTTATGAGATGATAGAGGGAGCATAAGGAGAGGTTGTTTTTGGAAATAATAAGAGTATTTATTTCATGGGTAGTGGTTCGTATATTATAAAACATTAAATATACCCTCTTTATTCCTTTTTATATGTGATATGGGTTCCATATATTCATTGGAATCACATTTCATTAGTTTTCTTGGATCGTACAACATTCACTTTCAAATCTACATATGGTTTCATTGAAATATCTAGGTGTTATCATATGGTCCTAAAGGGTTATTTGGTGAATATTTTATATGTATTTAATGGAAATACTTAAATTAATTAGTTAGGAAAAAATTTCACTAATTGTGAAACCACTATACTATGACATAGAAGGTTGTGGAATGTGAGTGTGAAAGTATTATATTGATTGAGTAGACAAGGAATTCTTAACCAAATTACACTATGAAATGATCCATTTTGTTATGGTCATGTCCTAGTAAAATCCAAAATTGTCATTTTTCATAAATCTAGCTTCAACATTGGTGGACCTCTTGAGTGTGTGAGTTATGATGTGTTGAGACCTACAAGAATTTCCTCCCATGGTGTAGGATCCTATTTTTTCACTTTCAAATATTACTTCTCTTGGAATTTTTGGATTAAATATTGAAATATAAATTCGATGTCTTGAAGGTGTTTAAAACATCAAAAACCTATATTGAAAATTATTTTTAGACGAAATCAAAGGCTTTAAAGAATGATCATTGAATACCTATACATTGAGTTTAAATAAAAATTCAATTATCACGTATTTTTAATGAATGAATATAAGGGATATATTCCTAATAAAATAGTTTGGCTGAACATATGAACCATTCCATTCATGATTGGATTCAAATATTGATTGTAATCTCATGATTACTCATGTCCTTTTTGGTTAATTATACAACTAAAATAATGTATTTTATAATTTGTAATCCGTTATATTTTAATGTATTTAACACTCTAGAAGAGATATAGAGAAGAAATACCACATCCTATGGATATTTAAGAGTATTATTATACACTGACTATACTCATATCAAGACTAATAGGCTTGAGCCTAGGGTTGTCATGTGTGTTTTCCTAGGGTATCCTGAGGTGGGGAATTACTATTAAAATTAGGTAGATAAACCTGGTTTTTAGAAATGAATTCTTAGTCATGATTTTTTGGTTCAAGACCGATTTCATCCTATATTCTAGACTCCTATATATAACAATAGTGTTCCTACTTATAAAATTGATCTTGATGTTTATCCCTCAATTTTTGGTGAGTCATGTATTAAGACTTCTGTACATGTTTCCCAATCAAATCCAAATTTTGGTTTTGATTATTATGATTCCCCTTATGCTAGATATCCTTCTAACCATAGAGGTTACGAACTCACTCAAGATAGGAAGATAAGTTTCATTAGGCCACCATTTAGGAATATACATTTTTATAAGGTATATTTTTCCTTTCATGTTTCCCAACTTCTTGATTATGAGGATCCCAGATCCTATAAAAGTTGATCATTTATAGGAACACTAATAATTGGATTAAATCCATGTAAGGTGAGATTTAATCCCTTAAAAACAAATATAACTAATCTAAATTCAATAATCAACCTTTAACTAAGTTAATTATATAAAAATATATTTGTAAAATAAAATATCATAGTATAATTGTATATATAATAATATTTAAATCCTTATTGATTTCCAAAGGATTTCTTCAAAGACATGGAGTTGATTATGCTGAAATATTTTCTCAAGTAGTTAAACATTATTTTATCAAAATTATTATCTAATTTTCTTCTAATTTATATTTGTTTATTGAATATATGGATGTTACAATTGTTTTATTTCATGGTGACTTAAATGTTAAATTATACAAGAATCCTACTTCTAGTTTTGAACATGATTTTAAAACTAACCAAGTTCATTTTCAATATAAACCATAATATTGAATAAAGAAATATTTTATCCAATGGTATAAAATATTTTATTCATTCATGTTCAAAAATTATTGTAAAAGGAGTAATTTTGATGCATATGTGTATTTAAAATCCATTAGAAATTTCATTATATTCATACAACAATATGTTTATGGCATGTTACTCATGTGTGGTAATATGAAATTATTCACCAGTGTTAAAATGAAATGAAATTAATCTTTAAAAATGAATAATTTTTATTGTTCTAAATAGATCATTTATATAGAAATAATTATATAAATCATTTTTTACTTTATTTGTATCAACATTCATGTGTTAGAAAAGAGCTTAGGAGGTATTTTTTATGCCTTGAAACTGCTAATATAGCATTTTATCAGTATTTTAAATTATAAGTATCCAAGGTTCCTACCAACACTAATGATATTAAATATATGAGTAGAATCCCATATTCCAATGGTGTGGGTAGTATTATGTATTTTATAGTAAATACCAATAACAATTATTCCGTCCCCATTTTTACATTGAGAAAGTTTATGGGAAATTTAGTTAAGGCACAATAGCATACCCTCAAGTAGAATTTGTGGTACATCTCTTCTATATCAAATATTTTAGTTTTATACAGTGATAATTATAATTATAAAAATTTACTAAGTAGTTATGTGGACAATACTAATACTAGAAAATTTAAAATAATAAAATCCCCAACTATGTTTTTTCACATCATGTTGTAGACCTATCTCTTGGAATTGAAATATGAAATATGTAGTGACCATTTCCACCACTAAGGCTAAATATATTACACTAAACAATTCCCTAAAAGTATCAATTTGTCTTAATGGTTTTATTTTTTAACTCAATATATGTTTTTCTATTATTACAGTACAAAGTTATTCTCATTATTCCATTTATATCTCTAAAAAAATAGTTTTCCATGGTAGGTCTAATCATATAAATATTAGTTTTCATTTTTTTAAAGATTTTATTGAAATTATAATAAATATTTTCACTAATAAACATTTATATAATAACCCATGTGATTGTTTGACTAAGGTTTTATCTTTTTCCATGTTCAAACATTCTTTGGAAATTTTTAACATGGTTCCACATGAATAACATTAAATGCAAGAACACTATCTTTTATATTATTTTAGTTTCCTTAAAATATAGTGGAGATGTACTGAATTTAGAATGGTAATTGATTTAAACAATTAAACTAATTCCTTGTTGTATTTTTATATGGAATTTATCATTTCTAATTTGAATTATATTTCTCAGCCTTTTTTCAATCCTTTGTTCATTTTATACAACTGAGTATGTGTAGAACAATTATCCTTTCCAAAATCAGTTGATCTGCCATGATATTGTCAATTTTCACTTTTTTTATAACTTTTTGAAGTTCTACCGATGATGTTGTTCTATACATTACTCATGTGGTCACTTCACCCTTTTTAATGTTGTTAATTATCCTATACCCAGGAGGAATGGTCGTGTGGGGTTTACTATCAGTTGAATGCAACAATTAATCATTCTACTACACGGGAAATCTTCTTAACCTGTCTGAGAAGTGTTTTTATATATATTTATGGTAATTAAGTCATGAGGAATTGTAGCCATCCATTTCTCAGATTTTTTAATCATTTCAACAACCCTTGGCTATTGTGGTTATTTCTACTCCCCGACTCCAAATCATGAAAGGGGAATTTTTTAGAAGGTTTAAAAAGAGGTGAGTACTGATATTATAGATATAGATAGAAACATTAATAGTATATAATTAAAAGATAAATTGGTTTTATTCCCTTGGATATTAATTTCTTCCCTTTTAATTTTTATTGTTGATTTTCCTAGTGAATCTTTCTGATAGATATTATAACACGCTAGAATTTTATTATTATTTTTTTGTTTAAATAAAGACAATTATAAATATATTTCTAATCATTCAAAAATTAACTAAAACAAAACTGTGAAACCTTAAAATAAAATTATACAATTTTAATTTTTCAATATAGTCATTAAATTGAAGGTTATAAAAGTAAGTAACCATATTATCAGATCTATAAAGAATAGGGAAATAAATGGCAACGGGTAGCAGAAGTATCCTTTATGGTGCCCATTTTACCAAGATTGAGAATGAGGTAGGTTAACAAGGGGTTTACGTAAACTAGTCTCAATATGAACTCCAATAATTATAGTATGAGGGAAATTATATATAATAGACGATCAAGCTCATCAAAATTTCCATGATATCCATGTCCACAGAATCACCGCCTACGACTACCATAAGATCTTACCTTATTATAAGTCTTATATAAGTATCATGAGGGGTTATGTAATTATAATTTTTTTTTGATATATACATGTAATTATTAATTTAATAATTTTTTATCACAATTATTTTACACATTTCTCATTATGAATTTTAATGAAAATGAAATTAATTTACTATTTCCTTGATAAAACTAAGAAGATCATTTTATTCTAAAGAATATATTTTATTGAAATTTCTTTTAGTGTTTTTTATTTAAACAATCTAAAAATATTATATATATTTTTATATAAATAATATAATACCAATATAATTAGTAACTGATATGAAATATGAGCAAGAATGGTTTATTTATTTCTAAAAAAAAATTCCTATGAAAGTAGCTTTCATTAATATATTTTTTTAATTTTTATCATAACTAGATTAAATAACCTAGGAGGGGGGGGGGTGAATTGATGTATGATAGGTTAAAACAACCCTCTCTTCATATAATATTTCATCATTAGAAAAAACACTTCTCTCTCTATTTTCCATTGCATAATATAAATTAACATTGACACATGAATAGTAAAAAACAATTTTACTTGGCTCACCCTCACTGGGATATTTACATATAGAATTCAATGGAAATGTGCCAATATACCAAATCAATTAAATCTTTATAATTTTAAAAAAATTTAGAGTGAACTCATTTCCCCTCCTAGTTAATAACAATTAACAATATGAAATCTCATTGCACTCTCTCTAAAGTGAACGAACTTCTCCTCCAGTATACTTCTCTAAAATTTAGATCTGATTTGATGTGCAATATTGAGTGTCTTAATTATCTTATTTCATCAATGATATGAAAATAACCTTTTCTTGAGAATCCTCCATAATACTCCTCTATGAGACCCCTTCATAAGTCACCCTTCAGATCACACGGAGTGCATTTCTCCACCATGAGACTCTGTTCAATTCATGCAGATCGTGTGACTCTATTTGGTCTTCTTATGCCTTGTTTATAATACTATTCACAAGAAAAATTCATGAAACAATCTTATATTCACATAGATCACAAGACCATGTCCAAATCACGTGGATCGAAAGACCTTGTTCAGATCATATGGATCGTGATACCTTGTTCAGATCATGTGGATCATGACATATCAATAGGTATACCTATATTTGTAAACATCTATTGTATACTTAACTTCATAAGACTCCTTCATGATATCCTTTCACAAGACATTACCCTAATTAAGTTTATCATAAGACTCCATTAAAAGACTTTTTTTAGTTAATTAAAAATATTTCTATTTGGATATAACCACTTAAGAAAACATATTAACATCATAAGGATGGGTTTGGGGTATTTATACCCATAAATAAACTTCCTTAACTCTACAACTCACAATTATCCATATATTCCACCACCTCAGTAGTCGACATCACACGATTCATGTGATATCTTCACATGATTGCCTAATCCAAGTCGCATGTGATTCGGGTGATCATCATCATTATTTTCATGTTCTTTACGTGATCTCATTATGAGATCTAAATATAATAATGTGGACAGTTTCATTGTCTTCTAGATCTCTGCATGACCCCAACTTAAGATCAATGGACAATCATATGGTGTCATTGGCATTGGCTTCAAGATCTTTGCATGATCCCATTATGAGATCCGAAGACAATCATGCAATCGTGTTATTTTAAACAACCATGTGATATCTCTATCACTTCCATAATTATTGTATATATGCAGTTATCAGGATCTTTCTGAGATATCCTCTTACAATCACATGGTTTCTTGATGTTCTTTGCATGATCTCTTAGTCATATCCTATTCCACTCATGTGATGTCTGCAAGTTATTCGTATGATCTATCTGTAAGATCCTCTGAAAGTCATGATATGTATTCAGTGGCTTCTCATGATCTCAATGTGACATATTATGACAATAATGTTATGGTTTTCATTACTCCTTCTCCTGATCAGTTTTGATATTATTACTTTGTGACATCAGTTCAGACATTCACGATCCATGTGATTAGACATTTCACTCTTCATGATATCATACATTCATGCTTCATGATATTATACTTTCAAACTCACTCTTCATGCATCCTTTGACAACCAACCTTTGTCAAGAACCTCAAACATTATCAACAAACACAATCAACCCAAAATCACCACCACGGTGGAGCTTTTCCAATAATCTGGCCCTTTTGGTTTGTTTACAACCATTACAATATTTAATAACTTCCTTACATACAAGAAACGAATTTTCTAAACAATTTACCTTCTATAACATTACATATAGATCAGAAAAATTCTTAACAAGAACTATAACCCAACAGAAGTCATTCTTGGAATGAGAAAAAAGAGTATCCTGAAATTATCATTAATGAATAACTTCATTCTCAAACCTTCCACATTAAGCCTTCTTGATTCCAAAAGATAAAACAAGATCATCCTTCGAGATCACTTCTTAACCCACACATTTTTAATTATTTCATTATGAATGAAAAGAGATATCCTTTGTATTATTATTATTTTTTGATAAAATAGTTTTAGGATCATAAGATTTAAAACTCCCCCTATTTCACTGCTCCCTCTATAACCTTATCCCCTATCATTATTAAGTAATTCTCTCATCCTTTTTCAATTAACCCAAAGTTCATGATTTCTTGGTGTGAATCCTAGAGAAGAACATATATTAGAGTACATGGTAAAATAAACCATACCTTTTAGATAGGGTTTCCATATCCACACTAATAAATTTTGGGTAATCGATTGAACTCTAATATCCAGTCGATTCCATTCAAATGTTTAATTGGGTAAGTTCTTTTGTAGGATTTCTACAACCAGTAGTTTAATAGACACATGATCTAGATTCACAAGGCCATGATCCAAATTCTCCTTAATAATGTGATATTTGATTTCAATGTTGTTTTTCCTTGATTGATGTAATGTATTTTTGCGGATATTTATATCACTTGAATTTCCACAATGTATGTCGATGAGGGAATTGACTTTAACTCCCATATTATCAAGTTATTGCTTCATCCACAATAACACAATGAATGATTTAGTATTCACACTGTGTAAAAATTATGTGGTGCCTAGAGAAATGAAATATTGCTTTTTTTCTTATCTATGAAATACATAGTCCACTTAGATTGAATGCACCACTTGATGTTAATTTTTGATCATCTTCTAAACGGACCCAAACTGCATATGTAAACCCGATAAATCCTGCTAAATGTTTTCATTGTATAGTAAACCAAAATACACTATGGATTTTATATACCATAGTATTATTTTCCAAACAATTAAATGGATTTCTTCTGGATAAATTTGATACCACACCACTAGGAATTTGTCAAATACAATATCAGGATGAGATGCTGAAAAGTACAACAAACATCCAATTATCTATCCATATTTCATGATATTGACTACTTTTCCTTTATCATCACATGGAAATTTCATTTGTTTAGAAACCATAGTTTTGTTTCTTTGAAATTTTCCATCTATAATCTTCTAAAAACTACTTGGCCTATTTTGACTGAGAAATAAATGTCTCATTTCTTCCTTATTGAACCTATGAACTAATGAAAAATGATATCTCAATAATCATTGGCATTTTAAACACACATTTCATGAATTATAAAAAATGTTTTCAATGTGATTAATTTGATCCAAAAAATAGTATTTCATTAACATAGAATAGCACAATCTTCCTTTGAGTACTCTCTTTATTGACATATAGATTATAATCAACTCCACCACCTTAGAAACTGAGCTTATACATATACTGATAAATCATTAATACAATGTTCTTGTTGCCTACTTAAACCCATATAGATCCTTCTTTAGTCAAAAATAATTTTTATCATCTTCATGAGTGGAAAAACCTTCTAGTTATTAAATATAAACTTCTTCTTCTAGAATCCCATTCAGAAATTATGACTTCATATCCATCTAGAAAAAATTCAATTTTCTTTTCACTACTATGGCCAAGAATAATAAAATTTTGTCCAACCTTGAATTAGGTGAAAATGTTTCATTAACATGACTACCAAAAATCTAAGAGTATCCCTTTTACAAAATTTATTTCATGTATCTAATTATTATGCCATCTTTATTAAACTTTTTTTTGGAAAAACTATTTATTCCCAATGAAATCCTTATCTATTGGCCTTAAAACAATAACAAATGTCTCATTATTTTATATTTAGCTATTTTATTCATTCATTAAATAATCCCAAATCTTATCTCTTGAATCCTATTTAAAACATTTGGATATACCTTTGATAATAATGATTATTCCAATAGATTTTTCATCCTCCTTATTTGCATTGGTTCTATTTAATCCCTAATAATATTCATCCTGTCAATTTCACCACATCTCTTTGGTTTCTTTATAGGTTTATTTTCTCATCATCTAAATATTAATATAAATTTTCGTTAGGTACTTGAACTCCCCTGATATTATCCCCAATTAATTATTATCCTATATATAATGTT
Source organism: Viscum album (assembly GCA_963277665.1). NCBI lineage: Eukaryota > Viridiplantae > Streptophyta > Magnoliopsida > Santalales > Viscaceae > Viscum > Viscum album. Next base: position 1,409,152,636 of record OY728134.1, read on the forward strand.
CATATATTTCTTGAATATTATGATAATTTTCCACCAAAAAATCATTTCACTCTATAAAATTTCCCAGATTATTGTTAAAGAATTTATATTATTTTCCTTTTCCTAAGTTACTAATAAATATACCTTCATATACACATGATTAAGAAATCCTATATTTCCCATTATTGAGAATAAAACACTTACTTTTGAAGTCTTAGAATATTTCTAATATTGGTATCATTCCATAACATAGATGGAAAATAGAATTTTCTTCCATTGGATAGAATATGGCTCTGTTAGAAATATAGATTGATTTCAACACTACTTTTTTTTAAAAATTCCATATATGGTCTATCTCAATAAGCACCGTTCTAACCCTATTGTTGATAATATTTTTTCTTTTATCAACCACTCCATTTTACTATAGTGTTCTTAACACTGAAACAAGGATCCTTATCCCATGTTTCTCAAGATAATCCTACACTTTGATATTCATGAACTCTATTCCATTATTAGTTTAGAGCTATCAGATATGATGATATATAATATTTTTAACCTCCCTTAGATAATGAGCTATGAAACTGAATAGATCATACTTGAGGGTGATAACTGAAACCCATGTCATTGTGCTAAAAACATCAATAAAAAAGAACATAATATCTCTTTCTATTAATATGTGATGGTGAAATAAGTCCATGTACATCAATATGATCCAATTTTATAACTCTTGTTAACCTTTCATATTTTTCCATATATATCTTGAGTAATATTCCCATATTGAAAAGTATCACACCTATGTGAACGATCACAAGATAACTTAGAGATATCTCTAGAAACCTAAAAATTCACTAGATCTTCTAAGTAAGTTTGGATCAGATGAAAAATACATGTTTTTCACAACCTAATTACTTATTCCTTGGATATAAAGAACATTTATTATTCAACACTATCATGGTATTTATTTCACTTTGTGAAATTTAAATAAAAACAACTACACAATCTTTTCCCTTTATGATGTGTAACTCATTGTTAATTCTTATAGTACTTCTAGAGTCACACAATTGACTAAAACATAGAAATTTTGGACTACGATCATAAACAATCAAGACATATACACATCTCAGGTCTTTACCCCCAAACTTTGATTTTCTTGATCTAACAATATTCATGGAAACATTATTACCAAATCAATCCTTCCTTTTCAAAATAAACTCCTACCATTGTACTCTTATTTTCTATCATATAGGAGGTGAATCCACTATTAATGACTCCTATTTCATTATAATCTAATTCATAAAATAATTCTCTACAACAACTTCATATTCATCTTTTTTCTTTATGATATATGTATTTGACTTCACAAATGATGTTGACTAATATTCTTGATATTCCACAAATTATGATAGTCCAACCACATCTTGTAGAAAATAAAATTGATTTCTCATTATCATCTCATTTGATGATCCCTTTAATTATTACATGTTACTTCTTTGGTAGTGCTTCATTAAATTCCTCTACACTATCAATGGGAAATATCTAGATATGTGCCCAAGTCCTCTAAAATAAGAATAGTGGCCATCAAAAGAATTCTAGGAATATTGAACTCAGTTTGGATGCCTCAGTTTATATTTCCCTCATTTTTACCTGTTGGATATAGGACATACTTTTTGAGTAAGACTAATCTTTCCAAAATAATAACACATGATATGAGGTTGATTCTTTTGTTTCATTACTCCAGTACATGTTATCCACTAGGACCTATAAATTTTCTGATTCTAATTTTTACCCAAATCAATCTTCAACCTGAGAGTTGGAATTTGTGTTCTAAAACCAATCATTATTGATTTATTTTTTAAATCAATTCCCATATGAGTTATGTAAATATGATGTTTCATTTTCTTCTCGGGAGATTTCTTTGAAATTTTTATTGGACCTACAAATGAAATTTTTACTTTTTTTGTTTTGTGAGAAACATTATTTCATAATATCTTATAATGATTAAATATTTTCTCTTGATCATTTACCTATATTCATTGACAAACAACTTCCCCTAAAGTTCTACAACAAGTTTGAATCAATATTTTACTTTTTTATTCATGATATTGATATCTCTAGTCTATTTATCCTCATTGATCATAAACAAAATGTATTTCTCTTATTTTTATATGTTTTATGATATGATATATTTCATTTTTGTCTTTAACTCAAGCATTTATTCTTAAAGAAACATTATATAGTTTTTTAACACAACCCACTCTGTTGAATTTATTCATTTTAACTATCAAAGCATATATATCTTAAAGAGAAGGTTCTAATTCACCATGGAGTTCAACTCTACCTTTAACAAATCCTTCTTCATTTTCACTTTCTTCACTTTTCTGGGAGTTACCTATAACTACCTCTATACCATCTTCTCAATGACCCTTTTAGTATTCCATCTCTTCAACCTCAAATTCTTTTGAATGATCATTTTCTTTTGAATTTATTTTTTTATTTTTAAAGAAACTTCAATTAGCATTATTCCTATAATTCATACTAGTTAAAGACTTATTTTTGATAGATTCACTATCATTATCATCATCTTCTTAAAACACCTTGACAAAATTTTCCACAAATGTCTGACTCTTCCATAGTGAAATCCTAAATGTGGATGTTCCCATTTAAAATTTCCTTTTCCACATTGAATGGTTGAGGAAATAAATGAAATAACAAAATCCATAGTGCATTCTTCTTAAACATATTCTATATAGAGATTATTCATGGACTTGAATGTCATCTATTTAGTCTTTCCTTTTTTCATAGACTCATTATCATCATTTATCATCTCATAAGAGACAATACTACTTTGTAACCTATCGAAATTTATCTCCTTCAGATCATTATCCTCTAGTAAATACACTTTTGAATTAAACTAAGGTGTATGTCTTCTCGATATGTTCTTAGAAATCTTTACATCTTCAATAATTTCTCTAAGACTATGCATGTCTTCCATAATGACATTCACCCAATCAAATAATGTATCTACAAACTCATTGTTGTGCATTCTTATGTCTTTATATTTGTTCCATGGAACATGGATTTTAGCTTCTAAGACTTTTGGATCGCCTTCATAGATATTTATAAAATTGTACACATAGAATGTGATGACATACATGGTATTACCTTTTGTATAGATTATATTACATAAAGCTCCCCCTAAGGCACTGATTATTATAGTGTGAGCATACAATTTTCTATATACATCTTTTGATAAAAATCTAAAATCCATATAGGTATAAATTCAATAATTTCATCTCTAAACACATCCATACCTAAGGATCAAAAGAAGTGATGCATCTGATTCTTCAATAGATGAAAATTATTTCCATCAAAGATAAAAATTCTTGGGTGATTTATAGATTATATTACATCTTTTGAGATAGAAAATATGACTTTATCTATTTCCTATGAAACTAATTATTTTACCAATGGGGTTAAATACCTTGAGTGGGGTAAATCAAGGTATGAGATATTTAGAAAAACATTCACTTAGAATCTTATTCCATCATTAGACATAAATATCTTCTCCATTTCTCCATTGAAAAATATAAATAGAAACTAAAACATGCATATGACACAAACATTTTACCTAGTTAACCCTCACTAGGTGACATACATGGAGTATACAAAGTCAATGTGTTGATGTATCAAATCCACTAAAGTTCACTTTTATTTCAATGTTTGGAGCAGAATCGCTATCCCTACTAGTTTACAACCATTCATAACTTAAAGACTCAATTTTATCACTTTATATCTAAATAGAATGCATTTCTCCTCCTGTAGACTCTCCAGACAATTAGTCCTGAGTTTATTCATACTTGTGTTTGTCTGTATGCTCTTTTTTCATCAATGAGATGACCATAACCAATGTTTGAGACTCCTCTTCAAGGAACCTTTTCAAAACCCATTCACATGTCACTATTTATATTATATGGATCATGTGATTCCACTATAAGAATATGTTATGTTCATGTAGATAACATGACTCTGATCAGTCTAATGATACCCAGTGCATGGCACCCTTATCAAGACCATTTCTCAAGGCATTAATCAAATCACATGGATCATGATACCTTGCTCAGATTATGTGGATCATGAGATATTATTAAATTCATTTGGATAATGAGACCTTGTCCAAATTACGTAGATAGTGAGATATCAAAACGTTTTCCATTTCACGCAAGCACCCAACGCATACTTCACTTTACGAGACTCCTTCAGGAGATCCTTTAACAAGAAATTCTATTGATAATGCAGATCATAAGAATCCAGCACAAGACATTATTCAAGTCATGTGAAATACTTATTCTTCATATCAAACCACTAAAGAAGACTTGTCATCTTCATATAGATGGTTTAGGGGGTATTAATAGTAATAAATTCACCACCTTAACTCTGAAAATCGTGGTTATCCATATGCTCCACCACCTCAGAAATCACCATAATTCAATTCGCTTGATCGCATCACATGATCACCTATTGTATGATGAAATTTATTCATGTTTCACCATCATTATCTTCATGCACTTCATATGATATCATTGCAATATACAAAGAAAAACATGTGGCTAGCCTCATTGTCTTCTAGTGCTTCAAGTGACCTTATCACAATGTCAAATGAAAATAATGTGGTGTTAGTGGAATTATCTTCAGGCGCTTTGTAAGATCCCATCATGAGAACCAAAGGCAGTCATGCAGTGGGGTGATTTTTAATGACCATGTGAAATCTCCAACATTTCAAGCTTCTTTATCTTCATTTTCTCCATATGATCTCTCCATGAGATCCTCTGAAAATCTTGCAATGTCTTCGAATGATTTTCATGATCTCTCCATGAAATCCTCTGAAAATAATGTGATACCTTTAGGTGCTTCTCATGATCTCTCCATGAGATCCATTGGAAATCATAAGATGTCTTCAGGTGGTCCGTAAGATCTCAATGTGATATCTTTTGACAATTATGTGGTGCTTCGTGCAACTCAATGTGAGCCATTATAAAATTCCCACTCCATGAGATTAGTTACTAAATTCAGGATCCATTAGATCAATAATTTCACACTCCACGAGATTAGGTATTCACACTCCATGAGACTAGACATTCATGCTCACTCATCACACCTCCTTTGATAACTAGCCAAATTAACCACCTTAACCTTGTTAACAAACACAATTAATAAAAAATCTCCACCTAGTTGGTTTTTTTCCAATATTATTTTATTTTAAATTTTACAATTTAAATTTGATTTATTTAACTTCATTTTCTAATTTATAATAAAAATATTATTATAGGATTAATTTTCATATTTTTATGAAATATTGTACTTTTAGCTGATTAGTAAAAAACATTTTATATTAATACGGTAAATTTTTTAAAATTATCAAAAAATGAGAAAATATTAATTTTTTATAAAAAGGATTCATAATTTGTTTTAATGAAGTAAACAATATTCATTTTAAAATAATTTTAAGATTTTACAAAACTTTTGTCTAATATTTTAAGAGAATAATTAATATTTTCCAGTAAAACCCATTTTATTTTATTTTTCTTTTAGTTAAATGTTTTGGAGTTGTGATTAGGTTTTGGATTAATTTTAAAGCCATATAAATCTCCATTTTTTTCATAATGATCCAATTAATTTCAATAAAATCAACAACAATGATAATTTTATACCAATCAAATTATTTCTTCTTAAAAGTAAACTTTTTATAAAATGGTTTTTTCCTCATTACATACGCTAATGTTAGAATTTGTTTTTTACACTTATGAAACTTTTTTAATAAAATTTAATTAAATTATATATTATTACATTAAAATTACTTATTAAGGTCCATTTTATGTTTAGGCATTAAAATTAAATTACTTAAGTAAATATTAATTGTTTTATTAAAATCAAAAATGGTAAAAGGTAGAAAACTAAGAGTAAATGACCTATAAAATGTTTAGAAATTAATTTTTAAGGATTAGATATCCTAACTCATCCCCTAATCCATTGTTTCCCACTATTGGTCCACATTACATGTGAAACATGTTGTTTTTTATAGTAAGATAAATTTACAAAAATACAATTCTCTTCACCAATAAAAGGAGATTACCTCCACCCCATTTCTACACTTATTATAAATAATTTTCTCTACCAAAAGACATACCTCGTATCTCCTCCACTCTATAACAACATCCTATATGCCTTGGTATTTTGAAAATACCTTTTTATGGAGCCTTAATGTTTTTCCCATGGAATAACTTCCAAAGGGAGAGGTATTGTTCTCAACAAAAAACACTAAATGTTTTTCTTATTCAACCCACTGAAATATTTTTTATCAATGAAATTATGATAACATAAGAATTATAAATATTCATAAATTTTAATGTACTAATCAAATATCCATTTTTTACGTTCCTCTAATACCATTTGAGAAATGAAGATGTCATCATGCATACATGCAATCTACCACCTCCCTAAATTTTGTTTTCTATTTTTTCATAACTACCATACCGGTATGATCTAAAATATACATTTAATTAAACAATTTTGTATTTATAACATTTTTATGATTCTTAAATGGTAATTATTTTATTTTTCTACCCCACCACCTCATTCTATAGAAAATTAAAGTGGCATTCATGTACAAGTGTGGACTACAACCTCCAAAAAATGATGTATTTCATATATCATTACTACCTAACATGGATGACCTAAAAAATGAATTTAATATATAATAATGATTATTATGACACCATTAATAATATAAAAATATAATACTAGACATTCTAAAAGTTATTTTAACAATAAATGGTAATAGTAAACTTCAACTCCTAAAGTGAAAATATTAAGGAACATTTCATAAATTGAGTAAATTTTAGTAAAACCTCATAAAATGTATAAATATTGTGTTTATTGAATAATAAATGAAATAAAAACTTTTAATTCGTGTTTTTATAATTATTGAAGATATTTTACAATACATGTTTCCATGGACAATATATCGAGGATGTTTCAATGAAATTGAATGAATCACCTCAAGTATCAAACATTAGAGAAAACTATTTGATAAAAAATTAGAACATAATAATAAATAGTCATTATAAAATGAAATATAGATACAAAAATCAATAATTTATTAAATTAACTTAAATTTATTATTTATAAAGTTAGGAACATGGTTTGAGAAAATCATGAACATAAGTAATAGTTTCTGCATCTCAATTTGGATTAAATGAGATATAATATGTATACACCACTTGTTATGTTATTGTGATATAAATATTTTCATTGGTTTTATATTGTCATAATTTTTGTGAAATTTAATTATTTAAACATAGATATTGTTTTATAATTTTATGGGTTTTCTATTTGAATGATAACGATGTCACAAGTAGTTTATTGACTCAATTTTCATTCCCATTGTATACCGAGCTATCATTCCTAGATACTCTTTTCTAAACGGACATATTATTACATTTACCTATTTTACATGTTAACAAATATTTTTTAAAATAAGGTTATAATTTATTTAAATGAAAAAATTATTTATTTTTGATTTCTTCTTAAAATTTATGACATGGTTAGTATTAATACTTATCCTTTCAAATAAATTTTCCTCCTCTATATCCATATTTTCCATTTACACCATGTTCTCCATTCCTATCAAGGAACCCAAATATTATTTTTTCTTAGTTGAACTATTCCCCATAACCCTTTTAAAAATATACATTGATTATCCTTTTAATGATGAGGGTTTCAAAAATGGTATTTTCCAACACTAAAAGAGATCTTCCAAACCAACCTCATTATGTTTAGATTATGTGATATCTTTATTCTTCTCCATTTTTATCTACCTTATTATCATGTATTTTTCATAATCTATATATATGTTAATTACATATATACTGACTTAATATACCTTTCTTTTTTGGTGATAATTTGTATTTTATGTTAACTTTGTAATTCTCTCTAATAGGTGAACATGATTTAAAATAGCTTCCTTATTTATTATTTTATTCCATTTAGATTTTGGTAAAAGATATTATGGAATTAGGGGGAGGGTTAAATTTAACATTTAAAAATTTAAATGTGAAAATAATAAATAATGTGAGAAATATGTTAGGCGATATTTCATACATTTGATCTGAGTTATTAAGGACGGTATAATTGTAATTTAAGTGTGGAAGTAATCGAATAAAATTTATTCAGGTATAAAAATAATCTCAAATCATGATTTTTTTGAAAAAGGTATATTATTGTATCATCCATGGTCTTATATTTATTTATTTCAAAATCATTTAAAAAATAATTATAATCCTATGAGATCAATGAAGACATTGATTGCTATATTTAATTAATTTTGACCATCTTAAATTTATCCCAATGTTCTTCATGGGATGAAATATCTAAAACCATGACCCAGTGAAAAAATTGATACCATTTTTACCTCCAAAACTCTCAAATACTATATCTGACACACATAGGAAAAAGCTGTTTTTGGTCTAGCAATGATCATCTCCAAAACGTCCAACTCCAACACCCCTAGTTCAAGCAGTTTTGGCAAGTGTTTTCATAAAACTTCAATAAAGGCTGCTAAACTAGAATGAATGGCCATCTAGGATTAATCTAGAATCCTTACAAGGGTTTGATACTTCTATTAATACATAATTAAGAATACTCCAAGATACGTAAAGGAATATAACATTATTTCCCTAAATAAATCAAAAACATTAGAAAACATTAGAAAACTATGTGAGATCCTATGATCATGAAAACACTATAATATAGGGAGGTATAAAAATATACACCTTTTTATGATCCAAAACACATTTCTTAAAAAATAAATTAAGATAAAATAAATTTATAAATATATATCATGAAATAAAATATATATTCAAACATATATTAAATGATATTAGGGAAGAAAAATACTCATAAAATGACTCCACCATTGTTTTTTATTAAAAGTTATTGAAATTATCCTGATTTTTTTAATACCAAAAAATAGAAGGACAATGACAGAGATGATAATTTTAAGTGTGGATTTATGAAATGTTCAAGGGTGATTTTGAAAACCAAACAAATTTTAAAAACAATTAATGAATAACATAGATTTTTAAAAATTTAAGAAGTTTTTGGAACACCTCATAACTTCAAAACTCTCTAGATAATATTTTTTTAGAGAGATATAAGAGTAGAAAATAAGATAAGATGATAAATAGAAAAAATTTAAAAAACTACTTAACTTCCATAATCCCCAAATAAAATGATTATTTTAGAGTTTCATGATAGTTAAAAGAAAAAATAATAAGAAAGTAATCAAAGACAAAAAGGAATAAATTGAGATAATGAAGAAAATATAGAGAAAATAAATAAAATATAATAATTACATACATTTTCTTATCAGTGAATTCATTTAAATAGTAATTTTCTCCATTAAAAGAGCTTTGAAATAATAATTTCATTCCACTATAGTAATCATTGATTTCCTTTCCCTCAAATATGTCTCATGAATTTAGTTCTAAAGATAAGAATATACAAAAAAATTACGCACTCCTAATCTTCCTTAAGAGAAATATATTTTTTAAAAAATAATTAGACTAAATATATAATTTATCATGTATGTTTCAAAAAACAATTCAAAAGAAAAATTTAAAAAGTATAAAAATGTAGTTTAAAATGAATATAAATATTATAAAAAACACTATTAATTTTTAGATTTAGAATTAAAATTCGAAATTTTAAAAAATTGACAACATTTTTTAGAGTAATTATTTAATTTCGAAAACAAAATAGATCTCTAATTCAAATTTTCAGAAATAGATAGATAAGAAATACCATAAAATAATACCATAATTGAGATAAAGGAATCATAACCAGAATAAAATTATAGAATTAAATATGAAATTTAAAAAGGTGTTATGGTATCAAAGTATGAATTTAAAAATATAACAGAAGTTATCTAAAAAGTGAACTAAGAAAGTCATAAGAATACCATTCCTAATTCACTATTAATTAATTCAAAATTATCACGGTATAACATTTTAGATAAAATATCAATTACTTGATATTCTATTTGGAAAAAATCAAACAAGATATCACCTTTTAAGAAGCGGTATCCTAAGAAATGGTGTTGAAGTTCGATGTGTTTGGTGAAAAAGTGATGTATAATATTTTTTTAGATACTACCCAATCTATTATTATCACACCTAACATGGATATGGTAAAATTGAAGCCCTAAGTCCAAGAGATTATGTTTCATCCATTGAATTTGGATTAATCAAATTTTGATGCCAATGTATTCCACTTATCTAGTAGAAAGAGAAATTGAATTCAACTTTTTACTACTTCGTAAGATGATGGATTTTCCTAGTAGATAAAAAGATTAAATTATAATTTTCAAATCTAGATATAATCCACTAAAATCATCCTTGGAAAAAGAATTTAGATGAAAATAAGTTTCTTTTAGATATAAGAAACTGAGATTTTGGATCCTTTTAAGGAATGAAAAATCCATTAGTTTGATTTGAACATTGATTTCATTATATTTTATTGAAAATAGGCATATATGAAAAAATTATTATGATGTCTGATTGGGTCACAATAAGGTAATTTATTTTATCAATAATATTACTATAACTCTTTTTGTCGACCAGCTAACCGTCTGCATCCAACATAATATTACCTACTGTACCTATGGCAGTTTGTATATAGTTTTTATGATCCATGTAAAATCTTTTTAGGAGTTAATTTGTGTATTTACCTAATTTAAAAATATTCTATCATTTCATTGGGAAATTGGAAAACTAGTAAATAATTTTAGTTTACCTATAATTCTCACCTCAAATCCATTTTTCCTTAAATAAAAAAAATTCAAAATAAAATATGGAAAAAATTTGTTAATAAAAAACTAGTGATTGTTCCAAAAAAACAATTTTTGAAAAAAATACCATTTAGAAATCACTTTTAAATCCATTATAAAGAGTTTTAAATTTAGATTAGAAGTTAATTCTAAAAATATTATAATATAATCTTATCGAACTATTGGTGTGAAGGTATCATCATAATGTACTCAATCTTCTTAGTTATAACCTTTGGAAAATAAATGTGCTTTGTTTCTAGTGATATTATCATAATCATCATGCTCACTTCTACAAACACATTTAAATATTATAATAGAATGATAATTAAGTCCTTCTATAAGATTACATACATCATTTCTGGTTAATTTATTTAGTTACCCTTGTAAGTAAATAACCTAATTTTAAAGGAAATATGAAGGTATTTGGGTTTGAGGAGAGAGATAAAGTCAATGTATTAAACAAGGAAAATATAAAAGAAACACCATATATATAGCACCCAATAATTAGAAATATTATTATTAGTAACATTTATCACCTTAGTAGTGTTATAACCAGCATGAATTATCCAAGATTTATCAGCATATTCATCAGGTCCAAACCCCTTTTTTTGCGCTTGGAGTACTCTAAAACAATGCATCCAGGCTTTCCATGATTTATTTATGTAACCATATTTACCTTAAACATTTATTTATATATATGCTGTTTAGTTTTATTTCTACATAAATTATTGTTTTATTTCTTCTTGTTCTTAATCTCGGGTCTAACCCTTATAAAAATATATTTTACCTCAGACATTAATTTAGGTTTAGCATGAAATTATTTATAAATAATGGTAGATTTAACTTCTTCTAGTTCTTAATATTATCATCCACAAATCATGGTCTCTATCTGGGTATTATAGAGACTATCAAGTGAAATTAACAAGAAAATATCTTGCTCCTCATACTCAATTTCAACATTGTTGTTATGAGGATCTGACATAATCTTGTTAAATTCATCTAGGTGATCCCCAATTAGGGTATTGGCTGCAATCTAAAGTTAAAAAATCTACATCTCTTATATAGGTGACCAACAAGGGAAGTATTCATATATATTTTTTCTATTTTCAACCATACACCAGAATTAGTTTTTGCATAAGCTATTTTACTAATGATTTTACCTCCTAGGGATAGAAGTATCAATCTATGGGGATTTTTTAAGGTCCCAATATGGATATCTTGATAAGTGTTTATAGTATTTCCATCATCAAATTGAGAAACTATATGTTTTCTAAGTCCACAAAAAGCATCGGTAAGTCCCAAATGTATTAGAAGATCAATCATCTTGATTCACCAAAGGCTGAAGCCATTCTCACTATCAAACCTTTATATCTCATATTTACAGGATTTAGTCTTGTTAACTAGTGTCTTTGATACCAATATGGTTCCCCAGTCTATATAATATCCACCCAATTAAAGGGTTTAGGATTTATAAGGGAGAAGTAGAATAATTAATTAACTTATATGGCTATGTAGGCCAGGTTCCATATATTTAGAACTTGTGAAGACCATTAAATGTTTCCCACACACAATTTCTAAAAAATTCAAGCAAATAAATAAATAAATAATCTATATGGAGTAAGATCTAGGATAATGTGGAATCATGAAGGAAGTTGGCACTAAAACTAAAGCCGCATAATGATTATGAATAGTGGATAATACCTTGAGGGATATGATTACATGAAACATGGATTATCCATGGTTTACTATCTTTATTTTACTATTTTTTGCATTCTTAAATCACATTCCACCCCTATAAAGCATCCTTTCATGGTGGGATAACCATCAAGGTTGCTTTTTGAGGGTGAATTGGCCATATACTTCCCGAGATAATGAAATACATTTGCATTTTTTATTCATATACATTATTTCTATTTATAATGGGATGTTTGAGTGAAGGAAGAATTGATCAAATATCTATAACCATTTCTAACCTAGTGTTTTTTACATCTAACAAATTTTACACTAGGATCCCCCTATAGTGTATCTAGAATATGATAGGTCTTGGAGGTTATGGATCTCTATTGACATGATTTTGGTTATTTTTAAATTTTTAGAAGCCAAAAAAATAGATTTAAATGCTTAATATAGAGAGGGAAAAAAGAGATTTCATGTACATTTAGGTAAACTGAAGGTCCTCCATGTTGGACGGTGCATGAGGAGAGTGAATCCAATATGTAATCACATAGAACACATATTTTATTAAATACATGAGAAGATGTGAGAGAGGCATGAGTCATGCCCAATATTCCTTCCTTGCTTAAGCATAATCGGCATCTTGATTTCATTAGTCGAACCATGCTTTCTTACAGTGGCTAGCTTGAGCATCACCATATGCACAACAAAATTTATAATTATAAGAATTATAAAAATATGTGATACTTTATATATATATTATTAATAAGTACTAGAGTTGGTGTACTAAGAGGATTTATAGCCTAAGGTGTAGTATAATATAGGATAACCGTTTGTACATGTTGTCCCAGAGATGATTTTTCAACAACTCAATTTGGAATAGGTTGGGAAAAAAGAGGTGGGTAAGTGGATGTCGTTGTAGATATTTTATCCCATGATGTTGGGGTAGCAGCTCTTTGACTCTACATTGGATACAAGAAGGGTTCCGAGTAAGAGTGCAAGGAGCAGCAAGGGGGGATCTGGAAACTTCCATGACATTTTCTTCTTCTCTATATAACAAGGAAAGACTCCACACTACCCATAGAGTTTCTCACCTTATAATTTATAGCATTGTCTTTAACCCCTATAATTTCTTGAAATTGTAGCGAGATTTCATTATCCATAATCACACATGTGCGGGTCTGGCCGGTGGATAAATTATTATCCCAAAAATTCCACAATCGCTCACATGCACACTCCATGTGCATCTATGGTGGAGTAATTATTGTGTAATTTTTTATATATGGGGTTTTTTATTTTTTTTATCAAAAAGGGATAGGGTTAACAATATTTTTATAAATGGGTCTGAAGATGCGTGAACCTTGTTAACTCATCTTCCCTCCACCAGATATGTGTGAACGGGGTTCACGCATCCAGCGTAGATGTGATAAAATATGAGTGAGCCATATTCACCAATATCTCCACGACAAAGATTCCTGAACAATATTCACGCATCTTTGGCCTGGTGGAAGATATGTGAACGACATTTACACATCCTTTGTAGACAGGATGAAGGATGTGTGATCCCAGTTCGCACATCTCACCGTGGTAAATCTATAAAAGGGGTCTCCCCCCCCCCAAAGTTCATTCTTCTCCTTTGAATTTTGTAGCAAAGCCCTATAGAATATCTTTCTCATTCAATTTTTTATGCTTTAAAGAAGGTAAGATTTCACTTTAAAATTGTAATTGTTTAATTGTGTTTATTTATTTCATTTGTATGATTTATTTATTTGATTTTTGATATTTATAAATTAGTGTTTGTGTGTATGGTTTATTTATTTCATATGTATGAATATGTAAATTAGTGTCTCTTTTATGATTTAATTTTTGAATGGGGTTTCTTTTGTATGAATTCCAATTGAATGTTTAAGAAAATTAATTATGTTGTGTCTAAAATGTAGTATAAATTCATATTGAATGTTTATGAAAATTAAATATGTAATAAAATATGTTATCTTGAAATTAAAATTAATTAAAATTATAATATTTTATAAACTGGTTATATAATTTATGAATAATATATTAGTTAGGTGTATCATATTTAAATTTATTAAAAAAATATATAGAAAACTATTTTTGTAAGTGGTATAAAAACTATTTTTTATAAATAATAATTTCAAATTATATTAGTTATAGTTAAATTTATTTTATATAAAAGAGATGTAGATATTTAATATATATTTCATCTAGTAATAGATATAATAAGTATACCAAAAAAACATGATAAGTTGTGTGATGACTGATCATGAGTTGACCGACCAATGCATAATTGAAATTGCATGTCTTATTTTGTGAATATGGTTTTTTAATTTATAATAATTGCATTTATTTTTTTGTATGGATGACCTACGAGTAATCTCTAACTATTTATGTAAGGACCTGTGTGTCCACTTAAAAAATTTATTTAATTCATACCCCTAAACCCCCTCACATGCATGTGAGTAAATTTCTAATTTAAAGGCAATCAACAAGAGGCATCCCCGAAGACGCATCCCTGAAGAGTCATCCCTGAAAAGGCATCCCCAAACAGGTGTCCCCGAAGAGACGGATGAGAAAAATAGTTTGATAGAAGGAATTTTTGTTTTAATAGAGACTAAGAGTTGCTGAAATATTTGATAATAGAGACTCTAGGAGTCTACTCATAGTTTTTGGTTAGTTTATCAAATAATGATAATCTAATCATAAGTCTCAATATCAAGTCATGATTATTACATATGTAATTAAAATATATAATCTTATGTTTAATTTTATTTGGTAATAATACCACCATCACTATACCTCAATAGTGATAAATCAATACATAAAAAAGACTCAATATAAATTCAATTATTCAAAACCAATTTAAATAATGTAAAATTTTGATGTAGTATATAATCTTTTATTAATTATTTTTTATAGGTAATAATTTCAATGAAAATATATTGCAATTGTGAGTCCATTTATACTGAAAAGGTATTTAGCTATAGTGTTCCACCTATCAGGGTGCTAAATCTTCATGGTTGTATGACATTGGATGCAGTTCTCAATAAGATTCATTATCAGTTAAAACTGAGGTTCAATCAATCCATTACTTTAATAACATATTGATATCTATAGTATCCTAAACATTTCTGAAACATTGAGTACCCTTTGGTCGATGATGATGATTGGATGGATGTATCTTCCTTATTTATACAGTAGTGTTAAAATGGTTTGATGGAGGTTTATGTTTTGATATCTAATATAGTTGTGGTGAAACCGACTACTACAAAACTATGTTTTGTGAGCTCTGTAGTAGTTGGTCCTTCACATCATTCTTTTTCATTTCCTTATTCTCATATGACTCTAGTAATAGAAATATATTATTAAGAAGATGATAAAAATTTGGAAGAAAATGTCGTTGACATGATTTTGGGTGCTGATATAGTGAATGAAAGTTAATCTGAGGAAGAAGAATATGTGGATCCATTAGGAGATGGTGTGGGTGAGGGTGATGTAGGGAATGAACCTTCTGAGGTTTCATTAAGATATGTGGGTGAGGTTGATGTGGGGGGTGAACCTTCTGAGGTTCCTTTGAGAGACAGGCATCCACGGCATCCACCGGTTAGTGGTAACCATCCTTTAGTATTGACTTCATTAGTTGAAGGATCATCTCGTGAACAATATTCTGATTGGGATGTCATTATATCAGATTCTAAATTCCCTGGAATTATAGGGAATAGGTCTACATCAAATGATAACGCCATCTATGTTGGGGAGGAGTTTGAAGGTAAGCTGGCCATGAAAAATATGATAAAGCAATACCACATTGAGAAACATTTCACAATTGTGGTTGATGAGTAAAAGAATGAAAAATATCTCATTAATTGTTAAAAATATGGTACATTATTTAAATTTTGATTAAGGGAAATATTTAATAAAAAATTTCATGTTGTAGGGTATCCAAATTAGAAGGGTCATACACTTATGTGCATCCAAGCTTTTCCTAGGATCACTCTTCCCATGATTCAGAGTATATATCAAAAGTTATTTGTGAGATGATATGAACATGTTATGATGTTCCCATTTCCCTTGTTTAGTAAATAATTCAACTGATGTATAACTATAAGATATCATACACCAAAGCATGGAATGAAAAACATAACACAATTGTTAAATTGTGTGGTGATTGGGATGAATATTACGCTATGTTTTCATAGATTATGGAATTACTTTCCCTCGACAATCATATTGTTTATTAGTTGGACACTATTGAGTATGTATCCCCAATCAACGAGTTGATCGAACAAAGGTGTAGTTCAATATGATTTTTTGGGCGTTCAAGCCATGCATTTTTGCCTTTACCTATTGTAAAAAATTTATTCAGGATGATGGAACTTTCATGTATGGAAAGTATACAGGTGTTCTGCTCATTGCTGCCACATAGGATGGTAATCGTTCCCCTCTGCCACTTGATTTTTATATTGTTTAAAAGGATAATTTTGAGTGATGGAGCTGGTTTTTGGCATGTGTATGTGTTCCTATCCCACAAAACCAGGTCATGTGTCTGATATCAAATCGGCATTGAGCGATTAAAGAGGACTTGGCTAGTGATGGGGTTTCATGGACTGATCCGAATGCTTATCATCGTTATTACATTATCCATATTGCAAGTAATTTGCATAAGCATTTCAGAGAAGAGGCCATAAAGAAGGTGATCCTTAAGTTGGGTATGTTGTTTTAAGCTTACTTTAAAAAAAATTAATATCCATTTTAATAAATTATTCTCTTGTGGTTTCTGCATATGATCCCCAACAACAAAGTTTTGATCGACGCCTTGAAGAGGTTAGAACTACTAATGAAGATTTGTATGAATATATGATACATATTTCGAAGGAAAATAGTCATTAGCATATAATTGTGGAATAATATAAGGCCATATGACCACTAATATAGTGGAGTACATAAATTGGGTCCTCAAAGGTGTGTGAAAACACTCAATCACATGGTTAGTGAAAGAGACATTTTATAGATGTGTTCACTACTTTGTTGACTGGTCCCAAAAGGCCTATCAGATGATGGAAAACGGAATGAATTTTACTCATCATTTCCAAAGTGATATTGATAAGATACTGAATGAGGATTCAAGATAGACTATTCTAGCCTTTTATATGGAAAATATGAGCTTTCAGGTAAGACAGTGCTACGACCGGGCTAGATGCACTAGCGGTCAAGTGTTTGTGGTCATGTTAGGTAATAGGTAATGTGATTTCTGAATGTTTCAGACATCTAGATATCCACGTGAACATGTTATTGTAGCTTTGGATTCAATAAATATTTCATGGGATCCATATTTTGAATTGATGTATCACATGAACACTTTGGTTAACTGTTATAGTGCATCTTGGAAGATTTTTAGTGACTTTCATTCTATCTCATTGCCTGCTGATCAGCTGACCATAATCATTGATATTAACAGGATTCATAATTTGGTTTTGTTTTCATTTACGAGTTTTTTAATATTTTTCATTTTCTGAATTATTGGATTCATACTACTAGGTTGAAGACCCGAGGAAGACCAAAGTCAACTAAAATAAAAAATGAAGTGGATTGTGCTTGGAAATGAGGAGGGAGAATATGATGTAGTATTTGTCACAAAGAAGGAAATAATCATAAGAGATGTACCCAAGTGGAAGGATAGAACTCCACATCCAATCATCCATGATTGAGTCTATTTATTGTATAATGAATTTGTATATATTTTTTTATGTGGATGTTTTAGTATTGAATCATTTTATTTCAAACTTTCTCCATTTCTGACATGTTTCAATTTGGGTCTATCTCGTTTTTTGATTTTATAATAAAGAATTTTGTGATACTAAAAATATTAAAAAAATAAACATAGTACAAAAATTAATATATCATGTTTCAACATGAAACAAAGATAGTAATCCACAATCAAAAAATAAATCATAAATTGAAATTATCAACACGGTCATTTTTTATTTGCTTGTTCTATATTTTTTAAAATAAAATTTTAAAATTGTTATTGAATTCACTATAAAAAGGTAATGATGATGTGATTTGTGAAAATGGAAGGTTTTCCATTTCTCACATCCCAAGATACTCATATATCACAACTTCTTTTATATGGAATTCATGTTCTTATTTTGAGTGTACACAGATTTCACCATTTCTACCATACCACACTACCTCCTGATTTCATCCCACATCTTCGTCGTGTTGGATTCTATAGCGTAGTGATGTGAAAATTCACCTTTATTGATCATAAACTCATTTCTACGCTTGTAGATAGATGGAGGCTAGAGTCACATGCATTCCATTTTAGATAGGGGAGATGACTATTACCCTGCAGGATGTGGCCATTATGTTGGGCCTCCCCATTGATGGTGCAACTCTGATAGGCTATGTTGGAGCATATTTTCCAGAGATTGTTCATAGACAACTAGTCATAGTGGTCCCCGATGAAGGTAGGACCATCATTGGTGGAAGATTACACATGCCTTGGTTATACCAGCACTTCACGCATTTAGAAGAGGATGTTGATGATATCACTGTGCTATGATTTTCAAGTGAATATATTTTGAGGATGATCAGTGGAATGCTTTTTGTTGATCACTCCACTACTTTTTTACATCTAATGTATTTACCATTTGTGGAGGATTTGGATGAGGTAGGCCAATATAGGTGGGGGTATCCTTATCTAGTATATACATATAGGGTGCTATGCAACTCTTGTCGCATTGATAAGATGAAAATCATGGGATTCATTGTTATTCTACAGATGTGGGTATGGGACCACATCCCTCATTTAGCTCCACATTCTCATGCGCCATTTCCAGCAGACATTGTAGCAGTGGCTCCGTGTGGACATTATTATGTTATTCCTTCCTTATAATGTCTAACATAATTATATAACTTTTGATTATGAAATGTAAATATTACAATATTATCTATAGGTGGATTCAGGCACATCGACTTTCAGATTCCACTAGACACTACATCCACCCCTACAGACTTATGTTGGACATCATTAGACCACACGATGTAAATGATTATTAATTATATTGTTAAATCGTTATTCTTTACTAAACATGTATCCATTTATTAATTGAGTTTGTTAATTTTTATTTAAAATTATATGAATTCCCTTTATAGAGGATATTATCTAGAGTATTCCACCTTAATGTATAAAAATGATTGTTACCAGCTCCTACAGGGTTCCATTGATTCATTTTCATATAGTCGAGTGGCATCAGACTGATAGAGTTATGAGACAGTTTGGATTCTTTCAGGATATTCCTGACACACCCATTCAGTTAGATTCATTGCATTCCCTAAAGATGTTAGGGAAGAGAGATTTTGATTAGAGGAGATACCATGCCAGATATATTGATTTATGGGACAGACGACAGGATTCTCTGTTGCAAGGGGTGGGGACAATACATTTTCATTTTGTGGATCAGATGGATTATGCATTCTGGTATGCAGGTTCCCAATCAAATTTCTATCATGAAATGGACAAGGCTTTTATGAGTTGGTATACATTTTTCCTTCCACTATTCTACTGATTTTTTATTCGTATTACTTAAAACGGAATTTTTTTATCATAGGATGATCATATCTGTCATCTACTTCACATGTCTGATTGGGTGGAGAGCATTGTATTTGGCCCAGAATATTTTCACATCCTTGTGACACAATTTCTTCCTTCGATGGATGAGATTTTTCATGCAATGTTCTTCGATCCACCACATGATGAGAAGGCTGTAGAGCCTGTTGCGCCTCATATAGATGTACATTGGGTTGACAACCCTATTATAGATCTTGTTGTTCCATGGGAGGAGGTTGTTTATCTTGATTAATTTGATGTTGTTGTTCCACATGAGGAGGGTGTTTAGCATGATCAGTCGTGGGATCCTCCAACTTCTCAGGCTCAGCGATAGGTGGATACAAATGTTGATTGGGCTGAGATGGATTCTTTATTATAGACATCTACATCACAAAATCCATCTTCATTCCATGTTGGTGAGTATTCCAGCCAACATCCACTATCCTAAAATGCACGGTAGGGTACAGATGGTGAGACTCTACATCCACCGCCTGTCAAACAGGAGGATGTGGAGCTGTCTGGCAATGATGATGCGCAACGTATGCCAAATCACAGACATAGATATACACGAAGTGGAAGCATCCAGTATATACCTGGTTTTGGGAAAAATGACCATATATTCTAGAGGCATATATTAGGTTAATTTTTTATTTATGATTCATTTTGTATGTGCATTTCTATTATCATTTATAGAGTTCTACTTTTTTAAATAAGTTTCTTACTTTCATAAAATTATCATCCAAAACTAATATTTTTTATTTAATTACAACTATTAAATATTAATACTCTAGATGAAAAGATCTTTGAAGATCAAAAATTTTGAAAAATATTATCGATCTCAATGATTTTAATATAAAAATAATGGAACGCGATTCTTTGATTAAAAAATTAAATTGCATAAAAAACAATTTCAATGAATAATTGATAACTTTGATAAGTGGATGATTATGGTTGAAGATCTAAAAAACCACAATATGAGATGTATGTAATTATAAGTTCATTTGGCCAATTTTGAGAATATACATATTCCATATTTGTAAAAAGGACACAGGTTCTTATGGTACACAATCTTCACTAGAGGATTTTACTATTAAAATACCTCAATGGTGTGAAACAATTATGGACATTATGAAAAACATTGATATCATATTCTTTTAGAATAATAAAAAATCTTTAATAGGGTTAAAAATGTGTTAGCATATCCAAGAATAAGTATTTAATAAGCTCATCCTTGGTGAAGTTATATATGTTTTCAAAACTTCTGTTTTTGAGTGTTTCCCATAAGGGGGAGGTAAATAAAGAAATATCAAATTACTGTAAGAATTAGTATATCAATTAGAATCAAACCTAATTACTATATAATGTTTAGGAAAATCATGTCATTAAAATACAAATTTTTTTCTAAATCTCTCTTCCTTTGTTAACAAAAAATAAACTGAATAGAAAGGGGTTTTAAATACATTAATCAAAGACATAAGGAAAACTTGCCTATAGTAAAGTGTATTATCTCTTCTTTTCTATAAATCTATGAATTAAGAAAAAATAATCAAATGTAATGATTTATTGTAAATGGATGCCTTCTGAAAATTATAATATAAAATTCTGGAAGTATAAGTGGTTGGTCCCTCTACTAATGGATGATTTTAATAGACAAATACAAGACCCAATTGTTACTATCACATGAAAATTTAAACTAAAAATGGATCAACTCCCCAAATCTATAGGATTCCATTTATTCATTTTAATTCAAGAAAATAAAAGAAAATCTAGTTTAGGATCCTACAAGACATGGTTCCCCTACCTGTAAACATTATTATAACTTCTGTATGGGAAAGCCTTTGAAAATCACCTCTTTCTAAAATCCTATTTGGAAGCATTGGATTACTCCATCCAAGTATGCTATTATTTATAGGTCATCCTTTTATAGGCTCTCCAAAAATTAATGTCTCATGAATATTGGCATGTTCCTTTTCCTAAGGTGCAATTTTTGTAAAGATGGAGAAGATTACATAAAGAACACATTCTTTTAGTGATTCTTTTCTATGAATTTAGGGATTATAATAATAGATTTCTACTCAACAATACAACCAATCCAAAAGATTTGGGAAATAATATTTTGGACTATTTAATATTTATTTATATTTATTGATATTTTATACATATTAATAATTTTTTAGTTAATAATATATTTATATTTAATTGGTATTTACAAATATTTATTTTTTTTATTATCA
Source organism: Viscum album (assembly GCA_963277665.1). Lineage (NCBI taxonomy): Eukaryota > Viridiplantae > Streptophyta > Magnoliopsida > Santalales > Viscaceae > Viscum > Viscum album. The sequence continues at coordinate 1,409,175,035 of OY728134.1, forward strand.
TTAAAAATTTTGTAGGAAGAGTGAATATTTATTAATAATTATTTAATGGATATCTATTATTTATGAATATTTAATAATAATAATTAATTTCAATTAATATTTATATAACATTTATTAATAATTAATAAATATTTATTTATATTCTTTAGTATTGAATTAATATTTATATTCTTAATAAGAGGTTTTTACCCACAAGTTACCAAAGAAAATTATTAAAATATCTCAATATTAATTAAATATTTACTATTTTAATTGATATTTATTAATATTTTTGAATATTTGTTAATTTTTACTTAATATTTTATAATTATTATTTATAAATGTAGAAAAATATTTGGTTAATAATTATTACTATTTCATTTATATTATTGACGTAACACTCCAATCTTCCATGGTATGCTTCTCTTTGAATAATATAGTAGCGTGTGTTGTACGCAACTTCGAGTTCTAACACATCACAACCAATCAAACTAGTCGTTACGAATAGTAATACCCAATTTTTGAAATTTTATAAATTTTATCTTTCAAAATAGAATTCATTTTTGGATTCGGAATATTCAAATTACCCTAGGGTGAATTTTTGGTATTTTTCAGAAAACCTTCATTTTTTGATGAATAGTGGAAAAACACTAAGTTATAGTTTAAAATCGAATTTTCACTCAAATAATTTTTTATTTTACTTAAATTTATTTTAGGTCAAAATAGATACATAATACCTATATATTTTCAATGTAATTAATTAGAGTCAGTTTATAACAATTTTAGATATATAAAAATTTCATTGAACTTTTCACTGGCTTTTACCCACCTCCTAAGAGAATTTGCAAATTCACATAAAACTTAATTTTACTGCTTCTGTGAGAGGAATTTAAAAAATCCAAGAGACGCGGTTAATATCAAGGAGTAAAATATGGTTCAATAAAATAAAAATAATTTTTGGTGAATAGTAACTTTTTACTTTTATTTACCATGGATAAAAGTAAATAGGGTAATTAAGGGTAAAAATGATACTATTATTACCCTAAAACATGTCCTAATTATATTGGCTAAGTATAATTAAACCATAAAAAACATTAGGAATAAAATATTAACCTCTTTGGTCCACTTGGATTAGATTAAGAAATTTACTATTATTTACTTCAAAGAAGAGTTAAACGAGTTAAAATCAAAGTTTAATAACCGAAACATTTTTAATATAGGTTTATATATATGTTAAATTCCATTATAAATATTCATTATAAATCTAAAAATATTTCCTACATAATGGTATTTTATTTATAATTTTTAGACATTAAATAATTTAATTTATTTATGACATAATGGTGATGCAATAATAAACTAATTAATGAAATATTAAATTAATTCATATTATAAATATCCAAATAAATGTAATTTGAGACTTTTTATGAATTAAACTAATTTTATAGGTTAATATGACATATTAGGGATGGTTAGAAGAATTTTCTTTGAAGTAATAATGCTGTTATAAATTTAGAAAAAACAAAATACCAAATAGTGTCAAAATTGACATAAAAGAGTTCTTAAAACAAATATTATATTATTAATTGATATTCTATTCCTAAAAATCTATTGTTCTGCCAAAAGACTTATATATTGATATTTTTATCATCAATGAACCTCTTGGGGTTCCTTTGGAAGTATATAGTAAGTTTACTAACCATATAATATAAAATTACAAAGAGCCATGGTAAATGTCAAACTATTTAACTAAGAGTTAAATCTAAAAGACAAAGTTAATATAGTGACCCAAAACTATCTAAAACCTATTATTTTAGTGGTTTTAGACCCATACCCACCTTATCCTTTAAATAATATATTTTATATCCATTATAAATAGAAAATTATTTTATTATAAAATAATATTTCTAGCTTTTCCTAAGGTGCCCCTCAACCCTCTTATAAAAAGGCACTCCCCCTTCTCTCTAATTCAAACCTTAAAAGCCTTTTTAATCAACCAAACCCTGCCCAAATATCCTCTGAACTTCCCTCAATTCATCCTAGAGGCCGTCCTTTAGTCATAAAGCCAACTTCAGGATCCCTTTTGATCAAATCCAAAGGTAGATCCCGAAGAAGATGTAATAATATCACCACCCTCTTTCAAGTTCTTTTCTTCTTCCACTTATTATTTCTTTGTTATTTCCATTATAAAATAATAAATCTAGTACCTTCTATATACTGTGATGTTATTATAAATATTTTACAGCCATATTCAATATTCTATCCATCATTTTAATGACATGTCACTATACGTGCGTACGTACGGATTACCGTCTCCACGTCGTGGTGTAATTGTTATTCAATACATTATTATTTGGATGGGTATAATAATGATGTGTAATTCAAGTAGATAATAAATATTACATGATAATGATTATTTATATATGATATACCATCCATTATATATTATTTTAATTTCAAAATAATGATATTTCCGCTCGTGTGTACGTACGGATTACCATCTCCACGACCGCGATGAGATTCATTCCCCACCGTATCCAATCAATAATAATTTTCATTATATGATTAAAAATATTGATTAATGAATTGATATCATTCTTGATATGAATAAGATATATCCCATCCATAAAAAATATGACTCACATAATAAATAATATAAAGTAAAATGTATCCGTTATAACCCGAAACGGCGATAATACTAAGATATTATTAACAAAACAATGTTAAAAGATCATATATGATATCATATTAATGTATATTATTCTTGTATAATTTAATAAAAATTATTTCACCATTATACAAAAGGTTAACTTAACCTCGACCACGGAAAATTACAAGGTAAGGTTTAATTTCATTATCTCATTATTATCCCAGGTTGTTTTTATGTAAGAATCTACTGGGCCCTCTTTATCATCCACATCCATGTTTCGTAAAAATATATTTCAAAACATTCTTACTATTTTATAGAATATGTATTGAAGTAATTTATACCATTGTTTTACTTTTTATATGATGTTTATAAAGGAATCTTTCTTTCATTTTCCAAACAATGTCCTTTTTAACCTTTTCGACAGAATTATGGTTAGAATGTCTCTTTTTTTAACTTATACGGTGGGTGCGGCTATTTTTTTTCATTATAAAATCGTCGAAGCTTCCCTTAAAATCATATAAGAACATTTTAAAATTAAATGTTTTATTTTATAATTATTTGACTTTTAAATGATTTAAAAAGAGATATTTCTCTCAAATAGTTTTGATTTCATCTATGTCAATATCCTTTGATGGATTTTAAGCTTATTTGAAGTTGATTTATTATGATACAAAACCTCCATATTTTATTTATGTTTTTGTGATATTTTTGACTGGGGATGTGTTATTTTTATACCATTCATGGTTTATGGGGAAATTATTGACATTTCGTATGCTAGTTTTAATACGAATGTTTATGTTATGTTTAAACCTGTTCATATGAGGAATGCATTGGACATAGTAAATGATGGGTGGAGCCCGCTATAGTTCCTCGATGCATCAGTAGTTCTCATGAGAAAAACTAGTGTCTTGGATCAAGGCCTTGACAAAATCTTATTGTAGTCTTGGAATAAGGAATTGATTATGTGGTTATGATAGTCTGGCATTATGCATTCCATCATTATGAAAGTGGTTATTGATATTTCATGTGATTATTACACTACTAGAATATCTATGTGAATAAGTAAATGGAATTATTTCATTTTATTTTTCTATATTATGCTGAGGTTCAAGTTTAAAAGGAATTTGTTTTAGTTGTACATTGCCTTAAATGTTTATGCTTATTTATGAAAGTTTCTGATATATTGTTATCCTTACTGAGAATGTGAGCTCACCCTTTTCTATGTTTTATTTTTCTGAGGATGTGAAGAAGTATTTTACGACTAACCTATAGGGATAGTCTGAGGGCATATGAGTGTGGACTATGGAGACTATTTTATTGTAGTTTTTCACTTTATGATGTAATGTAAGACTTATAAATGTATCTAGTGTTTCCAAGGCTACTAAACTAATCTATCTTTTGAGACATAATCTTTTGTGATCATGTCAATGTTATGTAATAATGCACCGACTCTGGGTAAATGGGGTTGGGGCATTACAGTTGGTATTAGAAGAGGTTTAGTACAAACCTTGGATGTTAGATTTAGATAATCTCTGATTAGAGCACATTACCATAAGATAGACTTTGAGGATTAGTATAGAAGAACTTTCTAGAATTTTGGTATTGTAGAGATTTTGTGAGTTTTACAAGCAATACATATCTGTCTAGATACGAGCAGGTAGAGGCGGCTCTGGAACAGATGTACCTATGGGTAAAACCCAAAATCACCGCTTTGAGCTAGACTTGAATGGGAATGGGTGCATGAAAATGGGACTTGATGCACTCTTGGTTACGACACTACCGGGTGATATGCTTATGATAATTATCATTTTCTTTACAAACCATTATGAAGGGTTTATGAGTATATACTTCCTCAAAGAAAACATTTTTATGATTATGGATTATATCCATAAACTGTTCAATTTATGTTAAGTGTTTTACAAGTTTGGAATTATGTATTTCGATTCATAAACTAATCTAGTTTACGACCTTGTTTAGAAATGGATCCTAGTGGAAGGAATGGATTCTGTGTCAATGCACACACTCAATGTAGGGATTTCCCTCCCTCTCAAGATAATTATAGTGGATATAGTGATACAAATGGTGTTGATCATCTTATCACCATACTAGGACAACTCGCTCAGGTTATGAATAATAACTTTACCCATATAGAGCACCCTGATCCGCAGTGTCGAGGATCAATTTTAGATCGCTTCATGAGGAAAAAACCAACAACATTTAATGGGGGTGAAAATCCAATAGTAGATGAGAAATGGATAAATTCCTTAGAGAAAATATTATATTCCTTGGGGAGTAATGAAAGGGAAAAAGCTATCGTGGAAGTTTACCCCCTCACTAGAGATGTTGATCAATGGTGGTCATTGATACAAAACAAAATGGAAGATGATGAAGTATAAAATATAGAATGGACAGAGTTTAAAGATATTTTCTTAGAAAAATACTTTTCTCGTGACCATCGATCAGATATAGAAAGGAAATTTCTGAGTCTGAGGAAAAAGGGAGGACGAGAATGTTGAAAAGTATGAGTCTAACTTTACAAGGTTAGCAAAGAATGCTACAAATTATTTACGTAACCCAAGAAGTAAGATTGATCGTTTATTTTATGTGTTAAAACCATTTCTCCATCAAGAATTAGTCTTACAATCCTTCTCGCTGTATGAAGATATTGTATCATGTGCTATCAAGACATAAAAAGAATTCTCTAAGTCTTAAGACTTTAAAAAAATCAAGAGAAGAAGATATCTGCTGATCAATCTGGAAATAGAAATAAGGGGAAGAAGGGAAAAGTTGAATATCCATCCTACAGTAAATGTGGGAAGAAACACCTCGATACTTGATTGAAGGGAATGGGAGTCTGTTACAAGTGTGGTGAAAAGGGACACCAAGCTCGTGATTGCAAGGGGAAGAAAGAAGCTACCAATGTTCAATGCTACAATTGAAGGGAGATGGGACATTATGTGAATGAATTTCCTAAGCGTCAGGGGAACTTACCTCAGAAAAGGCCAAGGGATCATGTCCAAGCTTATGCGATCAATACTGCTAAGGTTGAAGCTCTGAAAGACGTGGTGGCAGGTAATTTAATGGTTTCCTCAAGTTTAGCTAATGCTTTATTTGATTCTCGATCATCACATTATTTCATTTCTTCCCATTTTTCTAATAAAATTATATATTTACAATTTGATTTAACAAGGGACTTGTCAGTTAAAACTCTTAAGGGAAGTATCATTACTACAACGTTCTGTGAATCAGTTCCCATTAGGTCATATAAATGTTCTTTATCTACTGATCTCATCATCATACCCATGATTGAATTTGATATAATCCTCGGTATGGATTGGCTTTCAGACCATGATGCAAAAATTTATTGTAAGAAGAAGGAGGTTACTATTTTTGATAATGATGATAAAGAACACCTTATCTTTAGAGCAGAATCGTCACCACCAAATTCTTATCTAGATCCACCCCCAGTAGCTCAGCTAAATTCAATTATTAAGGAGGAAGATAGTGAAATGACTATGGGTGAGGAAAGAAATGTTAAAATAGAGGATGTACCTATTGTGAGAGAATATGTTGATGTGTTTCCAGATGATTTACCTAGACATCCTCCAGAACAAGAAATTAAGTTTTCCATTGATTTAATTCCTAATTCAAGGCCCATATCGAAGACCCATTATAGAATGGAAACTGTGGAATTAGTGGAACTAAGGAAACAACTAGATGAATTGAGTAATAAGGGATTTATTCACCCTAGTGTTTCTCCATGGGGAGCCCATGTCCTTTTTGTTAAGAAGAAACATGGATCTATGAGGTTGTGCATCGACTACAGGGAGATCAATGCTATACCAAGAACGAAAAAGTATCCCCTACCTCGCATTGATGATTTATTTTACCAACTGCATGGAGCTCAAAACTTTTCAAAGATTGACCTTTGATCTGGATACCATCAGTTGTGTGTGAAGAAGGAAGACATCCGAAGACAACATTTCGAACTAGGTATGGGCATTACAATTTTATAGTAATGTCTTTTGGATTAACTAATTCACCCTCTGTCATCATGGATCTAATGAACTGAGTTTTCAAGGAATATCTTTATGACTTTTTAGTGGTATTTATGGATGATATCTTGGTATACTCCAAAATCTAAGAAGATCATGAAAATCACTTGCGCATTATCCTGAAGACTCTGAGAAGACATGAATTATATGGGAAGTTTAGAAAGTGTGAATTCTAGCTTTAGGGGATTTCTTTTCTTGGCCATATTGTCTTTAAGGATAGAATCTATGTTGATACTTCTAAGAAAAGATCAATCCAAGAATGGACAGAACCAATGAGTATAACCGAGGTATGCAGTTTTATTGGTTTAGCATTTTATTATCGACGTTTCGTCCAGAATTTTGCCCGATTGGCTAACCAATTAACGAAGCTCACACGTAAAGGGGTTAAATTTTTTTGGACAAAAGATTTTGAAGAATCTTTTGAAGAAATGAAGATAAGATTATTCAATTATCCTATATTGACTTTACCATCGGGGAATGATGGGTTTATTATTTATAGTGATGCTTCAAAGAAAGGACATGGTAGTATCCTTATGCATAATGATAGGGTTATTTCCTATGCATCATGACAGCTAAAAATTCATGATAAAAACTATCCTACTCATGATCTTGAGTTAGCTACTGTGATCTTTGAATTTAAGATATATAGAAATTATCTCTATGGTGAAAAATGTGATATATATAATGAGGACATGAGTTTGAAGTATATTTTCTCATAGAAAGAACTCAACATGAGGCAAAGGTGATGGCTTGAACTACTCAAGGATTATGATTGCACGATACACTACCACTCGAGGATGGAAAAAAAGGTGGCAAATGATATGATCAGAAAGGATCATGGAGTTTTGAACAAGATGATATTTGAAAAGGATCCTATATACATGGATCTAGTAAAGTTGGATATGGGAATAACCATAGAAGGGGAAACATCAATACTTTTTCAAATGGTTGCCAAACCATCTTTACTAGAAAGAATAAAGAGTTCTCAGACCGATGATGAAAAGTTTCAAAATAAGATTAAATCTGTGAATGATGGTATATTGAGTGACTTTGTGTATGAATATAGAATTTGGAAATTTGAGAAGAGACATTGTGTTCCCGATATTCCTGATCTAAAAAGGGAATCGTTAGACGATGATCATAGTTCCAATTTCTCTATACACCCTGGAGCACCAAGATGTATAGAGATTTAAAGAAACATTTTTAGTGGGACAACATGAAGAGGGAGATTGTTGATTCTGTGTTAAGATGTATGGTCTGTCAACAAGTGAAATATAGAAGGCAACAGCCTGGAGGAGTCATGAAACCAATTCCCATACCTGAGTAGAAATGTGATAATATTATGATGGACTTTGTCATGGGACTACAAAAGACTCCTAGAATGAACGATGGAATATGGGTCACTATTGATCGTCTTACCAAGTCAGCACATTTTATTAATATAAGAGAAGATTTACCACTTCAACTTCTAGCAAGACTGTATATTAATGAAGTTGAAAGACTTCATGGAGTACCCCTATTGATTGTTTCTTGTTGTGATCCACGTTTTACATCAAGATTCTAGAAAAATCTTCAGAAATACCTAGATACTGAGCTTTGTTTGAGCACTACTTACCACCCCCAAACTGATGGACAATCCGAATGGACTATTCAAACCTTAGAAGACATGTTGAGATCGTTCTCACTTGACTTTCAGGGTATGTGGGATCAATATTTATCTCTGGTATAATTTTCCTATAAAAATAGATTCCATTGAAGTATTCAGATGAAACCATATGAAGCATTATACGGAAAGTGATGTCGCACACCAACCTGTTGGGCTGATGTTGTTTCAAGAAAACTTTTTGGCCCAGAACTGGTGGAGGAAACGATGGAAAAGATGAAGCTAATCCAAAACCACATCAAAGTAGGTCGAAGTAGGCAGAAGAGCTATGCTGACAACTGAAGGAAGGATTTGGAATTTCAGGTAGGAGATCATGTTTTCTTGAAGGTATCTCCATGGAAGGGTGTTACAAGTTTTGTTAAGAAGGTAAAATTGAGTTCTAGGTACATCGGACATTTAGAAATTCTAGAACGAATTGGGGTTGTAGTTTATCATTTGGAAATGCCGCCAAATCTCTTCAAAGTTCACGATGTCTTCCACGTATCAATGTAGAGAAAATACATGCCTGACATAATGCATGTACTCACCTATGAGGAATTAGAACTGGAACCCGATCTATCTTATTGTGAAGAGCCCGACAGGATTCTTGATACAAGAGAACAAGTATTGAGAAACTAAACTAGTTGTTTGGTAAAAGTTCTCTGAAGAAACCATAAGATGGAAGAGGAAACATTGGAACTAGAGGATCTTATGATGAAGAACCACCCGAGTCTTTTTTTGTAGTAATATTATAGAAATTTTGAGGACAAAATTATTTGAAGGAGGGGAGAATGTGACACCCCAATCTTCCACGGTACGCTTCTCTTAGAATAATACAGTAGTGTGTGTTGTACGTAACTTCGAGTTCTAACACACCACAACCAATAAAACTAGCCATTATGAATAGTAATACCCACTTTTTGAAATTTTATAAATTTTATCTTTCAAAATATAATTCATTTTTGGATTTGGAATATTCAAATTAGCCTAGGGTGATTTTTTTTGTATTTTTCAGAAAACTTTACATTTTTGATGAATAGTGAAAAAACACTAAGTTATAGTTTAAAACCGAATTTTCACTCAAATAATTTTTAATTTTACTTAAATTTATTTTAGGTAAAAATAGATACATAATACCTATATATGTTCAATGTAATTCATTAGAGTCAGTTTATAATAATTTTAGATATATAAAAATTTCATTGAACTTTTCACCGTCTTTTACCCACCTCCTAGGAGAATTTTCAAATTCACATAAATATTAATTTAAACAATTCTATGAGTGGAATTTTGAAAATCCAAGAGACATGGTTAATATCAAGAAGTAAAATGTGGTTCAATAAAATAAAAATAATTTTTGGTGAATAGTAACTTTTTACTTTTATTTGTCATGGTTAAAAGTAAAGATGGTAATTAAGGGTAAAAATGATATTATTATTACCCTAAAACATGTCCGAATTCTATTGGATAAGTATAATTAAACCAAAAAAAACCTTAGGAATAAAATATGAACCTCTTTGGTCCACTTGGATTAGATTAGGACATTTATTATTATTTAATTCAAAGAAGAGTTAAAAGAGTTAAAATCAAAGTTTCAAAACAAAAAAAATTAATATAGTTTTATATATAAGTTAAATTTGATTTTAAATATTGATTATAAAGATAAAAATATTTCCTATATAATGGTATTTTATTTATAATTTTTATACATTAAATAATTTAATTTATTTATGAAAACATGGTGACGCAATAATAAACTAATTAATGAAATATTAAAATAATTCATATTATAAATATCCAAATAAATGTAATTTGAGGCTTTTTATGAATTACAATGACTTTCTAGGTTAATATGACATATTGGGGTTGGTTAGATGAATTTTCTTTGAAGTAATAATTCTGTTATAAATTTAGAAAAAACAAAATACCAAATAGTGTCAAAATTGACATAAAAGAGTTTTTAAAACAAATATTATATTATTAATTGATATTCTATTCCTAAAAATCTATGGTTTGGCCAAAAGACTTATATATTTATATTTTTATCATTAATGACCAACTTGGGGTTCTCTTGGAATTATATAGTAAGTTTATTAACCATATAATATAAAAATATAAAGAGACATGGTAAATGTCAAACTATTTAACTAAGAGTTAAATCTTAAAGATAAAGTTAATATAGTGAACCAAACCTATCTAAAACCTATTAGTTGAGTGGTTTTCGACCCATACCCACCTTAGACTTTAAATAATTTATTTTGGAGCCATTAGAAATCGAAAATGATTTTATTATAAAAAATATTTCTAGCCTTTCCTAAGGTGCCCCTCACCTCTCTTATAAAAGGGAACTCCCCCTTCTCTCTAATTCACACTTTCAAAGACTTTTGACTCGGCCAAACCCTGCCCAAATATCCTCTAAACTTCCCTAAATTTATCCTAGAGGCCTTCCTTTAGTCATAAATCCAACTTAAGGAGACCTTTTGATCAAATCAAAAGGAAGAACTCAAAGAAGAGGTAATAATTTCACCACCCTCTTTCAAGTTCTTTTCTTCTTCCACTTATTCTTTCTTAGTTATTTTCATTATAAAAAAATAAATCCAGTATCTTATATATACTGTGATGTTATTATAAATATGGTATAGCCATATGCATTATTCTATCCATCCTTTTAATGACATGTCACCATACGTCCGTACGTACGGATTACAGTCTCCACGTCGTGGTGTAATTGTTACTCAATACATTATTATTTAGATGGGTATAACAATGTTGTGTAATTCATTTAAATAATAAATATAAAATAATAATGATTATGTATATATGATATACCAACCAATTATATATTATTTTAATATCAAAAGAATGATATTGTCGCTCGTGCGTACGTACGGATTACCGTCTCCACGAACACGATGAGATTCAATCCCCATCATATCCATTCAGAACTAATTTTCATTAGATGATTAAAAATAATATTTAAAGACTTGATATAATTCTGGATATAAATAATATACATCACATCCACAACAAATATGACTCACATAACAAAGACTATAAAGTAAAACATATCCGTTAACACCCGAAACGGAGATAATGCTAATATATTATTAACAAAACAATGTTAAAAGATCATATATGATATCATATTAATGTATATGATTATTTTATAATTTAATAAAAATTATTTTTTATTATATAGGAGGTTAACCTACCATTGACGAAGGTAAAGTACTAGGTAAGGGTTAATTTCACAATCTCTTTATTATTCGAGGTTGTTTTTACGTAAATATCTACTGCGACCTCTTTATCATCCACATCCATGTTTCTTAAAAATGTATTTCAAAACATTCTTACTATTTTATAGGCTATGGGTTAAAGTCATTTATACTCTTGTTTGAATTTTTATAAGATTTTTATAAAGTAATATTTCCGTCATTTTCCAAACAATGTCCTTTTTAACCTTTTCGACAGAATTAAGGTAAGAATGTCTCTTTTTTAACTTATAAGGAAGGTGCGGCTATTTTCCACCATTATAAAATCATCAAAGCTCCCCTTACAAGAATATAAGAATATTTTAAAAGTACATGTTTTATTTTATAATTATGTGACTTTTAAATGATTTAAAAAGAGATATTTCTCTCAAATAGTTTTGATTTCATCTATGTCAATATCCTTTGATAGAGTTTAAGCTTATTTGAAGTTGATTTATTATGATACAAAACTTCCATATTGTATTTAAGGTTTTGTGATATGTTTGAATATGGATGTGTTATTTTTATACCATTCAGGGTTTATGAAGAAAGTATTGAGATTTCATATGCTAGTTTTAATATGAATGTTAATGTTATGTTTAAACCTATTCATATGAGGAATGCATTGGACTTAGTATGTGATGGGTGGAGCCCTCTATAGCTCCTCGATGCATCAATAGGTCTCATGAGACAAACTAGTGTCTTGGCATAAGGCCTTGACATAATCGTATTTGTATTCTTGGTACAAGGCCTTTACTATATGGTTATGATAGTCTGATATTATGCATTCCATCATTATGAAAGTGGTTATCGATAATGCATGTGATTATTTGACTAGTAGAATATCCATGTGAATAAGTTAATTGCATTATTTTATTTTATTTTTTCCAAATTATGCTGAGTTTCAAGTTTAAAAGGCTTTTGTTTTATTTATACATTGATTTAAATGTTTATGCTTATTTATGAAAGTTTCCACTATATTGTTATCCTTACTGATCATCTGAGCTCACCCCTTTCTATGTTTTATTTTTCACAGGAAGTGAAGAAATATTTTATGATAGACCTGTAGGGATAGTCTGAGGGGATATGAGTGTGGACTATGGAGACTATGTTGTTGTAGTTTTTCACCTTATGATGTAATGTAAGACTTTTGTATGTATCTACTGTTTCCAAGGCTACTAAACTAATTGGAATTTCGAGACATAATCTTTTTTTGATCATGCCAATGTTATGTAGTAATGCACCGACTCTGGGTAACTTGGATCGGGGTGTTACAATTGATTATATAATTAATATTTATTAATATTTGTTTAGTATTGATGAATTTATTTATTTAACATTTTTGTAGGATTCATGAACATGGTTCACGCATCATTTATAAACTTCATACATTATGTGTGAACATCGTTCATGCTTCCTAGCGAGGTATGATGTGTGAATGGGGTTCATGAATCTTAAGACACATTTTTAAAAATACTCTAACCCTATCTCATTACGAAATAAAATGAAAACCCCCTTTAAAAAATTAGCCTAATTATTGTTATAAGGATACCACCAATTGAACATTCCCACACCCAAAATTATTTGCCCCACTAAAATTTTTGGTTAGTAGTTATTATATTAATTAATTAATATACAGGTGAAAATAATTCATTTTTATTTACATAATATTAATTTATTATTTAAAAATTTAACCGTGGTTGTTTGTTAAAATTTAAATATATTATCTACATAATCATTAAATAATTATATAAATATAAATATAGGTAAGTATATTATTTATATATTATTGATCGATTAATAATATGATTAAATGAAAAATTAATTTTTTTGTGCCAAGGTCTCACTTTGTGATTTAAATAAAACCAGTAATCCAAAGAATAATAAGTCAACTTCATAAACACTAACTGAATTAATTGAATAACTCAACATACTATTTGGAATAAAAAAATTGAAATAACTCACTCAAAATTAAATAAACACCCAAAACCTGATGTATAGATTCATTTAAAGTCCATTAGTGGTGGTTTTCATTATCTAGAAATAAATTTCAAACACTGATGTAAAATAATCATCTAGGGATGGTTCTGTTAAATAACAGGCATTTCCTGGAAAGCCAATAATTAAAAATAAATATTAGCATGATTGATTTTATTATTTTTATTAAATATTTAGAAGTAATTAACTATTAGTGGTTTAAAACCCACTGGTAATGATAAAATATAAAAATTTATTATTATAAATATTGTTATTATGAATATTATTATATATTATATATTACATTATATTATTATTTTTTCAATTTATCATTTTCTTTGAGTTAATATCATACATTAAAATCTACTAGAGTTTATTATCATCATTTCACACTTAAAGTTGATGGTATGATTTGAACAACCCATCCTCATCATTATACACTTATGGTCTTACCAATTGTACTGATTAAAATGAATTTTATTAAAGAAATCATTTTATTATTTTTTGTATTGTATAATATGCTACATTATAAATGAAAAACATTAAATTTTAAGAGGGGTTTAAATGGATATTTTGACTTCTACTATAATCATAATTGAGAAGGGGGTATGAGGGTGGGTGGGAATAAAATATTCATAAAATAAAATATGAGGTTTTATTAAATCAATGGCCCAGTATATCCTAATGAATGTTATATCCATGTTTAAGCTGTGAAACTATCTAGTTGCCTTTCCTTTCTTATTTTGAATTTTTTTGATATGTACAAAAGGAAGGGTATAAAAAATGAATTTTTGTACTTGGGATAATATAATGTGTATCTAAATCAGCACATGGCCTTCTATTTAGACATATATATAGGAAAATTATATAACGTTATTTCTTCTAAGCAGAGCTTGTTGCTTATTGGCTATCATGATTCATTATGCTTTTATTTTATTAATAATTTCCCAAAATCGTATTTCCTAAAGAATAATTCTTATTTAGGCAAAAACATTTTTCAAGGATTGTTTGACGAGTGAGGTCATTACATGATAAATAATGTTACTAGATAATTTTCGATGGTATCTCTATTACAGTTTGGGAAACACTCGGTTGTGCAATCATGGTATCGATGTTGCAACTTCTATATTCCCATCGGTGTTGCACAATATATGGGAGAATTATTTAAGGAATTGGGAAATGCTAGTTTGGTGTTATGAGAATGTTTTGGTATTATTTAAGAATAGGGATAGGAACATAATTATTTATATTCTAATTACGTAAGGATGTTTTGCAGATTATTTGATATAGTTAATGGATATTTTCCATAGATTTATTAGCATATGACATTTTTTATATATTATTCTTTATGTTGTATATATATATATATCATATGGTACATATTGAATTTAGGATGGTAATTGATTTCCAAAATTGGATCTAATTCCATTGTTGGTTTTCATTTTTTTTAATTTATGATCTTTAATCCTCATTTGAGTTCACTACTCATGTGTTCATTACTTTGTTCATTTTATAATCCTAAGTTATAATTGATCAATTGGCCTTTGTATGGTCAGTCTATCGTCCTTGTAATTGTCAATTCTCACTTATAGTTGATCAATGTCTTGTGGTCGATCGATGATCATGGTCATTGCACCTCTCATGAGACTACTTCACCCTTTTTCAAGTGGCCGATTGACACATGCGCAAGAAGCACGGTCATTGGGGGTTTGTGAAGGGTCAAAGTCCACGGTCAATTGTCCTACCACACATTTGATATTTATTCTATTTTTAAGAAGTTGTTTATTTTGTATTTTTCAGTTTTTAGTGATCAAGGATTTGCAGCCATCCATTTCTATCATTCCACTGACTCATGGTAACAACACCCAACATTCATGCATACTTATACTCCCCTTCTCCAGATCAATAGATGGATATTGATTCAAAGGTCTGGGAGATGATATTGTTTTTATTCTAAATATGGAGAGGGGAACCAAGGGGAAATTAGAAAATCAAGGAGGAGTTGTGGATTCAGCAATGGATTCTCTCCTCAAGAGTACTCCTCCCTAATGACTATTGGGAAAGATGGGAAAGCGACGAATGCGCAGACAATAGAAAATGAAAACACCCAATAGGAATTAAATCTTTCCCCCCAAATAGAGGATGCGCAGTGAAAAAATTATGTGTGCATAAAAATAAATTTGACACCGGAAATTTTTATGTGGAAAACCCAAAATGGAAAAACCACGGGACCTAGTCCAGAAAGAGGGATCCACTAAAATAAAGAGGTACATGGTAGATAATCCCCAACATGGAAGGGATCTCAAAAGTAATACCCGAGAATAAAAGTGTGGATCAAAAGGTGGAAAGTAAGAAAGATGATCATCGAAGAAATGTGATCACCAAATGGGATTTTCTCTCGGTGTTGTTGTTATTGTTGTTGATGTTGAAATTGTTTCTGATGATTTCATCGGGGCATGCGCATCCGTCTATGAGGACGTGCTACTATCGCCCTACATTCCCGCTTTCCAAAGGCAGTTGGCATTCGCTCCATATTCAGGGACATCTTCTCCTTGATTGAAACTGGGATGATGGGATGTCAGTTCTTCATTCTGTGGATTCCTCCTCGGAACTCTTCAACTAATCTGGGTCTCCGTCATAGATTTAATACATGGTTCGTGAATCTCATTCCTGGTGCCATGTCTTCATGGATGCTGGTTAATTACACTACTTCCGTGAAGACATTCCATGGGGTCTTGACATGGTAGCAACCTTCAGTCGTAGTAGATGACAACATCAGGCATGTCGGGGCATCTCTGGGTGCGTGGACATTGGGGAACCTGTATTCTTCCTCATAAGAGGGCATCTCAGTGGTGCATAACCTGAGGCATCTCACGTCGAATGAGGGGAATCACATTCCATAGGCTTGTATCTAAGGTTTTACTCAGCATCCCATGTTTAACACAGGGTATGCTGTAAGATTAACGTCTAGAAGAGACGGTTATGCCAAAGGCGTGTCATCCAAGGTTTTCCTCACGCATCTCATGTTTATCAACAGGTAGGCCACGAGTTTAACATCTTGCAGAGATGGAATGAGGGTGATCAGATTGTCCCATATAGACGGATCAGATGTGGTGTGTCCCGTAGAGGGGAGATGTCACACCATAATGGCTGATCTGAACACCACTGAGGACGGATCAGGGGAAATGCACACCAGGATGGGGGACACCATGGATTACCATTGGCTGGGATTGAACCTCTTGGAGGTTTCCTACATACCATGTGTAGAGGACAGGTATCAAAACCTGCATAGTTCAAAGGGGTGATGAATCGGGGTGTACACAGAGGACAACGACCTGGACACATAATGGAGATTACGCGTGGATAGCGGCCCAGGTACTGCTAGGAGCAGCGAGGAGGGTGGATGGCATGATCCCACCGGGATGTGGCGGCCCGGGTATGAATCATGATCGATAATGGATGTATGAATGAAGTGGAGGGGGAATGAAATGGGACCATCACAAGGGCGATAGTGAAGTTGGGCTTGAGCCTCGAAGAGACCACCTATGTATCCCTATGGCAGGTAATCAAAGTCCACGTAGTTTGGGATGGTGTCGGTGAACCGATGTGAGGTGGACCTTGGCCCGATGGTGTTGGTATTGAACCTCGTGAGGTTTCCAACGTACCATGCCTTGACATGGATCCAAGTCCTCGTAGTTCAGAACGGTGCGTCGGAGGACCAACAAGAAGGTGGACCTTGATCCGATGGGTGTTATCAGCGAACCGACGTGAAGGTTGACCTTGGTCTGATGGGTATCGTCAGCGAACTGACGTGATGGTGGACCTTGGTCAGATGGGTATCGTCAGTGAACCGATGAGAAGGTGGACCCGTGGGTCCACTGGTGGTGATGGGCTTGAACCTCGTGGAGGTTTCCTACGTACCATGAATTTACATGGATCAAAGTTTTCTTAGTTCAAATGAGATGTTGAATACATTTTAACGTCATGCGAGACGGGGGTGAACTAACGTGAATGCGGTCGGAACGACCAGGTTATGGGCCTGAACCTCATGGAGGCTTCCTACGTACCACACCTTAGCATGGATCAAAGTCCACGTAGTTCAGGTTGGGTTTTGTCGGAAGGCCGACGTGAAGGACGACCCGGGGTCCACTGGTGGTGGTGGTCTTGAACCTCCTGGAGGCTTCCTACGTACCATGCCTTAGCACGGATCAAAGACCACATAGTTCAAATTGGATGTCGGAAGGCCGACATGGAGGAGGACCTTGGTCCAGAAGGTGTGGGGCTTACACTCTAGGCTACCCAGGTGTTGGTGAACCGACATGAAGGAGGCCGGAATGACTGGGTGGTGGGCTTGAACCTCAGAGAGGCTTCCAACGTACCATGGCTTAACATGGATCAAAGGCCACGTAGTTTAGGTTGGGCTTTGTCAGAATGCTGACGTGAAGGAGGACTAGGGTTCTACTGGTGGTGGTGGGCTTGAACCTCCTGGAGGCTTCCTACATACCATGCCTTAGCACGGATCAAAGACAACTTAGTTCAAATTGGATACCGGAAGGCCGACATGGAGGAGGACCTTGGTCCAGATGGTGTGGGGATTACACTCTAGGCTGCCCAGGTGTTGGTGAACCGACATGAAGGAGGCCGGAACGACCGGGTGGTGGGCTTGAACCTCAGGGAGTCTTCCTACGTACCAAGCCTTGACATGGATCAAAGGCCACATAGTTCAGGTTGGTCACAACGGCTTACCGCTGGACTGAAATGCAGTTTCACGTCATGCGGGACAAAGGGTGAACCCTGACGTGAATAAACGACGGGCGGTGGGCTTGAACCTCGTGGAGGCTTCCTATGTACCATGCCTTGGCATGGATCAAAGACCACATAGTTCTGGTGTGCAGTTTAACGTCATGATGGATAGGGGAATACAGTTTAACGTCATGATGGATGGGGCATATAGTTTAATGTCATGCTGGACAGGGGTGTAACTTGACGTGAAGGAACGACCGAGTGGTGGGCTTGAACCTTGTGGAGGCTTCCTATGTACCATGCCTTAGCACGGATCAAAGTCCCCGTAGTTCTCTTAAGATGTGCTTCAGGGTCGGCGCTCACTCTAATCTCACGTGAGTCATGCTCGGTGTGAGAAACAAGAGGTTGTCGGGACCTGACGATCACGTCGTGAAGGATGCGTCCGTGGGAAACGAAGAGGGGCTTATGCGTTAGCTGGCCCATGGTGCTGGGACTTACTCCAGGATGGAGGCCCAGGGAAAAGGATGATGATAGTTTTGGGCTTGATCCTTGAAGAGGATTCCTACGTATCCCTGTGGCAGGGAATCAAAGTCCACATAGTTCTTATGATGACGGCTTACCGCCGATTGGGGGTTTCAATGGCTTACCACTAGATTGGGTCATAACGGCTTACCACTGGATAAGGATGTGAACAGCTTATCACTAAATCGGGTCGCAACGGCTTACCAGTGGATGAGGATGTCAACAGCTTGCCGCTGGATTAGGTCACAACAGCTTACCGCTGGATAAGGATCACAACGGCTTACTGCCGGATAAGAATGTCAATGGCTTGCCGCTGAATAGGATCACAACGTCTTACAGCTGGATAGGATCACAATGTCTTACCACTGGATAAGGATAAAAATGGCTTACCGCTGGATAATAATGTCAACGGATTACTGCTTCATAGGATAACAACAACATACCGCTTGATAGAGTGACAATAGTGGATGGGGATTATGCAAGGAAGCTGCCCGAGTGCCGCTATGGAGAGGCAATGGTGGATGGGGCTTACGCAAGGAGTTGCCCGGGTGCCGCTATAGAGTGGGAATGGTGAATGGGGCTTATGCAAAGATGCTTCCCGGATGCTGCTATGGAGCGGCAATGCTGAATGGGGATTACGCAAGGAGATACCCAGGTGCCGCTATGGAGTGGCAATCGAGGATGGGGCTTACGCATGGAAGCTGCTCGGGTGCCTCTAGGTAGCGGAAATGGTGAATGGGGCTTACGCTAGGAAGCTGCCCGGGTGCCGCTATGGAGCAGCACTGGTCAATGGGGCTTATGCTAGGAAGCTTCCCGTAATGTCTTCCTCATGTCAGGCCATGAGGGCATCCCAACTCACTGGTGAATTGAGGCCCTCACCTGTGTACTGGTGCACAAGAGGGATAATTACAAGGGGAGTTGAAACCATGCTTCTGTAATCATGGCATTAGGTGTCTTATGCTTGGAGCATAAGGTATCTCTTGTTTGGAGCAAGGGGCATCCTATGTTTGGAACATAGGGAATACTATAGTTTATAGTCATGTAGGTAAGACTATTGGCATCTCATGCTAGGAGCATGAGGCATCTCTTGATTAGAGCAAGAGGAATCCTATGCTTGGAACATAGGAAGAACTACAGTTTATAGTCATGTAGGTAGGACTATTAGGCATCTCATGCTTGGAGCATGAGGCATCTCTTATTTGGAGTAAGAGGCATCCTATGTCTGGAACATAGGGAGAACTACAGTTTAAAGTCATGTAGGTAGGACTATTATCATCTCATGCTGGGAGCATAAGGCATCTCTTATTTGGAGTAAGAGGCATCCTATGTCTGAAACATAGGGAGAACTACAGTTTATAGTCATGTAGGTAGGACTATTAGGCATCTCATGCTTGGAGCATGAGGCATCTCTTGATTGGAGCAAGAGGCATCCTATGTTCGGAACATAAGGCATTACTACAGCTTATAGTCATGTAGGTAGTATTGTTAGGAGGAAGGTGACTAGAAATGGTTGGTGTTGGGACTTACGCAAGGGCGGCCCTTTCTAGTTCAACCTGGCATAGGAGCCAATTGATTGGGGTTTAGAGAAGTTGCCTGAGGAATGGTTCGACTCAAGGTACTCGGGGAATTGATGATGAGAATCTCAACTCATGACATGAAAATGAATCCAAAAGGAATAGGTTGACTCGAGGTGTATCATGGTGTGTGGAGGAGTATCTCAAATCATGGTATACCATAGGTGGAAGATGGGAGCGAATAAGGGAGCAATGAAAAATCCCGACGTCCCGGCCCAAAAAGTTCGCGGTGCGACTGTCCTTTTTTCATGGGGGTCTGTCACAGCTGCGAAGGGACCGGCCCGAAGGGGCGGGACCGAATCGTGGTAGTAACCCCAAGCGGGGGTGAAGGGGCGCAGGCGCCAAGGTATGGATAGGGGGGTGCAGAGGTCAGATCCTCACAAAAGGATAGGTCTTCGCGAAGTAGCATCACAGAGCAAAGGGGCTCGGGGAGCATGGGGTCTCGCGGAGCATGGCCTCGCGGAGCATAGACTCGCGGAGCAGCATCGCGGAGCATGGGCTCGCGGAGCATCATGGCAGAGCATGGACTAGCGGAGCATGGTCTCACGAAGCATGGTCTCGCGGAGCATGGACTCATATAGCATCAGCTCATGGAACAGCAACATGAAGGAAGCTGCTCGGGGGGCATGACCTCGCGGAACCGTGAAGCGGAGCTCCGCGGACCGGGAGATCGGTCGCCCAAGGGGTGGAAAAATGGCCATCCGGAGAAGGGGGTCAAGCTGGGTATTTATAGGAAAGGGGCAACGCAATGCAAAGCTCACGCTGCGCGAAGGGGGAATTCGGTTGCTTCGCGGCGGGTCGCGAACGTCAATCGGATTCGCGGAGCGGTACCGCCTCCTCTTCTTCGTGGCGGGTTCGCGAACGTCAGGGCGTTCGCGGAGAGTTACCACCTCATGTGCATCGCGGAGGTTACTCACAGCGCGTCGCGAACATCATCCAGGTTTTCGGAGCATCCCGCCTTATTTCTTCATGGTGGCACTCCACGATCACAGAGGGGGGATTCAGGAATGGGATTTGCGAACCAGTTTTCTAGCCCAATTTCAAATGTCCATAACTCCTAATACGTAGCTCTGTTCGGGCCCTACGACCGACCAAATTGAAGCTTGTGAAATGGACTACGATCTTGGATCAATTATGGAAGCATTTATAAAAATTTTGGGGACACGGTTTCCAGTTCCAAAAGAAATTCTTTTCCCATGCCTCCTTATATAGGAAGAAGAATCCACATCAAATAATTTCACCACGTAAAAATAGTGTCACTGCGTTAATTAATTCAAACGGCCTAGGCCCACATTAAAACACCCCATTAAAAGAGAAATAGTGTGGTGCTCCATTTGAGTAGGCGTTACAAGGTGCGCCAACCATGAAGGCACCCAACAAACTCCCCTTCCGACTCAGGTGGGGATCACTGCCAACCCTGTAATCAATCGGAAAGTCTCCAATTTCCCTCTGGGTAAACTCTTGGTCAACATGTCTGACCCATTTTCATCAGGTTGGATCTTCTCAATCTCTAACTGTCTTGAATCAAGGATATTGCAGATCCAATGATATAGAACATAAATATGTTTTGACGTGCCCTAAAAAGTGTAATTATTTCCCAAAAAAATAGCACTCTGACTATCACAAAATAAAACATACCTTTATTGATTTAAACTAAGCCCTCGAATAAAAGTTTTCATCCACAAAAATACTTTGCATGCCTCTGGAGCAGTAATAAACTCTGACTTTGTGGTAGATAAAGCAACACATCTCTACAATCTAGACTGCCAAGATATAACTCCCCCTCAAAAATTATCAAATAACCAAAAATAGACTTCCTTGAATCGATATCTCCTGCCATATCTGAATCTATAAAGCCACAAATCCTAGGTTGCCCTTTTCCAAAACACAATCTCAAATCAGAAGTACCATGAAGATAACAAAAAATGTACTTCACTACTGTCAAATGCTCTCTACTTGGATTTGATACAAAATGACTGACCACACCAACTGCATGATGTATATTGTTAGGAGGGTATGGAGTATGATATTCAACTGTATACCAATATTAGGATCACAATAGTGCTAAAAAGAACAATATACAAGAGTGGGGTCAATTGTATTCTTTAAAAAAATTCCATAAGGGACTTTTGTATAAACAATATTCATAACACCTCTAATAAGAAATCACCTTCTTAGAGAAATATAATGTTATTATGTCTAAATCTTAAGAAACATTTCTTACAAAGAAATTCTACAACAAGGCGTATATAATTTCTTACAATCAGAGATACATGATAGAAAGTTTATACAAAAATAAATCTTCCTAACTCTTACAAAGCATCGGAAATTTACAATATTATTTTAACCCAAAGAGGAGGGTATCCAACAACCTTGGATAAAGGTCTCTTGTTTTATACTTAAAATAAAGTTTGTCTTACCCAAACCCAGGGTAATCCCTCAATCCTAAGATCGATATCTGTCTTTCTATCCTTGGAAGCCCTCGATTTGTAAGGAAGTCATCACCTCTAACTTCACAACCTGAAGTCTCTGATTTTAAGTAAATCGCACCTCTGCACAAAGAAATTCTGCATGAAGAATATTTTGAACAAGTTTTTCAAACTTTTTGCGTGAAACTTGACAGTTTATAAGAGCCTCTAACTCTAGAAAAATTCACTTTTTGAGAGATGAACTCCAAAATGAAAACATGTGAACTTGTGAACTAGTGAACTTGTGAACATCTTTGGGTCTCATCATCTAAGGTCTTATTTATATCTTTCAAAAATCTACTGGTAGGTTCCACTCCAATGGTCATATTTTATTAAATCTCGGAGGGACCTAGACACGTGGAAAACATAAAACCATTAGTTTATAACAGAAACAATGACATCATTTTATATAAATAACCATGAATATAAAGATCATACACCTTGAGTGTAATGAATTTGGAATTCGATAAAATTGTAATGAGAAGAAAAAAAATATAAGATTCAGAATTCTAAGGAAATAAAACTTTGAATAATGAATTCCTGAATTGTAATTTTTGGAATGTATTTTCAATAAATCAGTACGAGTAAAGTGTAAGAAAATATTTTATGAAAACATGGTTTTTTCAAATTCTGGTACCAGTATCATGATTTACGGCATGATAGAAAAAATAATCGGTATCAGATTATAGAAGACAATGCATAAGGAAATTCTTGGTACTGGTTTCTTATTCTCTTGTATCGGTATCATAAGAAATGGTATCAATGTATCTAAAATAAATGGTGTAAAGAAAATATTTTTTTAGAAATGCATAATGTAAATTTTTTGGTATTGAAATATCAGTATAAGAAATTCGGTATAGAGATTTTCGGTATGGCATAAAACCTGTATGAAAAATTTTCCTTAAAACCACAATACTGGAATTCTATGTAAAAGGAAAATATGACACCTAATATCATTTAAAAATGGAAATCGGTGTCGTAGTGAAAATAGAGTACATGAAACAGTGTCTTATGGAATTCCATTATGCTGCAACCTAGAAACAAATTTTAGAACCTTAAGAACTTTTCCAGTATGGTAAAACAGAATTCTAAAAACCTTAATAATAAAAAAAATGTATAACTAAAAAATCTATGTAAATTTTTGTTATAAGGTAATTTATGTAAGTGTAAGGAAATATATGAAAGTGTAATGAAATATATTAAAGTGTAAAAAAATATATGAAAGTGTAAGGAAATATATGAAATTGTAAGAAAAATATATTTACAAAGAAGGTGTTTGTGATTTTCAAAAAAAAGCGTAAGGGATGGAGAGGTCTTATAGACCTAACAATCTCCCCCTTTTTGGAAATCACAAACAACTTCGGAAAAAAATATGGCAAAGGATAGAAATAGTTACTCAGAGTAAGAAATACGTAGCTCCCCCTTAAGTGTATGACATAGGGTAAATTATTCTTCCCTTATGTGGAAGTTCTTAGAGTATGGAAATCTCCCCCTCAGATATATATTCTTCTATTTAGAGAGACTCCCCCTTAGGTGTAGAACTCTTCCTTGTAGATGAAAGATAGGAAATTTATTTTTCCTTAGATTTTACCCTAAGGAATGTTTTTCTTCGTTATTTTTTCTTCCTTTAAATTCTCCCTTTGATAGAATTCACCGTCTTTGTGATTTTAAAAAAAAAGGAATGGAGAGGGACCTGTATGGTTATAAAGAAATATATACGAGACAAAATATATAAAATATATTCAAGGAATTTTCCATTAAGTTTCTTATGAAACTACAAAAAAACCTTAGTATGGACAAAAAATTTAACCCTCCTTCTTCTTCTATGAAATAAGACTTTTCACCAAGGACTTAATATTTTTCCCCTCCTTATGATATTCTTGAAGCTTCTTTATCAAGGCATCTTACTCAACTACCTTCTTCTTCAGAGCCTAGATACGGAATTCTTGAAACTGATTCTTATCTTCAAGAACATTGATCACTTCTTCTTGTGAATTCAATTTCTTCTCAAGACGAGTAGATATCCCTTTCTGGTAATTAACAACTTCAGTTATGGTATTCATTTCATCTAGATGATTTTTCCTTTATTTTACCTCGCAGCTAACTCACTTGAGAATTTCACTGAGAGAGAAGTCCGGACTTTGGAGAGCCCATTTGATACATCATTGAATGCTCCCTTTGTTGATTCCATGAAGTCCGAGATTTGTAGATATTTATCTGATAAGGTTCGTGTCTGGCTCATCACTTTCTAACATGAAACTTTTTTATCTTTTTAATCAATGAGAAGATTATTATGATCGGCTTCACCTTTCACCACCATGTCCATTATAATAGATGTTGAATCCATCTTTTGATTTAAGTTTTCCTACATCATTTGACTCCGGGAATCTATGTTATCAAGTACCGAAAAGGTACTTACTAATTTCTTTAATTAAAGTTTTACAAATTCATCACCCATATATGATGAGGACATAGATTCAGATTCTTCTTTATTTTCCTTCAGAGCAAAAGATTCTGAAATCTCAAGATTTTGAGGAGAGTCGTCATCATAAGGGGAAACCATAATGGCCTTACCTTTATCAATTTTCAGCACTGCAGAGGGTTTGGAACCCTGAGGAACTTCCTCATTTTCTATACTCTTATCATCTCTGGATCCTGCATGAATCTCTTCTTCATTCTCTTCTTTACTTCTATTATCACTATTAGCGGATTCATGATTTTCATCTTCCTCTTTGGTTACACCATCCTCTTCTTCTACCTCTTCTACTTCTTTGACTTCAATCTCAACTTCTTCTTCTTCTTCTTCCACGGTAGAAACTCCTAGTTTTGCGACATACTCATCAACTTGTCTAAAAAGATCATTTTCTTCTTCTTGAAAAATATCATCCTCTTCCTATGCTTCTTCTTGAAGTTCTGGAACATGTTCAATTATTACTACAGTTTTATTTTCCTTCTTAGGATCCAGAGTGACATCCGGTACTAGTATCTTTTCAAAGAATTTTTATACTCCCTTTAGCAAGGATTGTATAATCTTGGACTCAGTTCTCTTTCATTTCTGCTTCTTCTCCTTAATTTGTTTCTCTAACACATCTGTGGTTTGAATCTTTAATTCCCTTGCCTCTACTGGATTTAACCCAAAGATTGGATCCTCTTCCTTTTTGGATTCAGCTAACTTCCTTCATCTATCAACGATATCATCAGAGTAATCCTTCGGTTTCATTATCATTGGTGGAGCTGGGGCCTGGCCTACTGATATATGCTCATCATGAGAAACCTCATCCGACTTTTTCTTCTTATGATCACTTTTAGAAGATTCTGGTACTGACTTTTTCTGAGCTAGTTTGGATGATTCTGGAATGGCTTCTTTCAACACCGGCTTCTCAACTTGTGGTGTCACAACTTCCTCAAACTTCTTAGAGTTCGGATTATAAGAAAGTTTCATTCTCTTCAGCATATCTTCACTTAGAAACATAATCTTACAGGATTTCAAAGCATACTTGCATGTGAATTTCAATTCATCTAAAACCATAATAATTATCCTTGAGATAGTGTTTGGGTGGATGAGAATTTGAGATTTGATGGTACTAGATTTCATAGCATTAATTTTAAGGAAAATATACTATACCAAATTAACCTTTCAGAGGTTGATGAGAAAGTATAACAAAATAATGTCACATGTCTTTAAGGAATCTTTATCCCCTTTACTTGGAATAAAGAACCCCTACATCCATAATGCTACCAATCTATGGTCTACTGATAAATGTGCAAGCTTCAGAGTCTTAACTCCCTTGATGTCGATACTTTCTAAAGCATGGTTCTTCTCGAAAGAAACTTCCTTATCCGGAATTTTTGAGGAACCTATGAGTGTTTCTCTTTCATAGGGAATCATCAAGAAGTTGGCCTCTTTTCAGCATGGAACTGTGTATGACATTTCATAAGCATTATATCTGAGAAATTCCTTACCGATTTTTTCAAAGAAATTGACAAAGTCATAAAACTATATGACTAGTTCTGGATATAAAGGATCTTGAACCTTGTCCTTTGATAAACAAATATAATCCCAATTATTACATTTAATAATACAAGTGATGAGGGAGTCATACTGATTGAAAAATTCTGAACATACAAGTCTCTCCTGAAATATCATCTTGTCTTTATTCTCTTTGACTGCCATCTGGTCAGAACTTCCTGACATTTAGATCTATAGGAAATCTCTGAAGAAATCCAGAATGACTAACTCTAAAGCAGGAGAACTTCATCTTGATGGATTAAGGAACCAGTGGGGTCCTCATGAAGTGGGGTAGACCTTATATAGAAAAACTCTGACCTTTTATCTTCCAAAAGGAAATCAAATGGCTTTGATTTTCCCAAAAGGATATAATGGTTTAGGATGGTTAAAAAAATATCCATACCGAAATTTTGAGGTTTTAGAAAACTTAATGTCGGATTCTAAGGAAAAAAAATTAATACGGAGAAAAAAAATTTCTTAAAAAAAGAAATACCAACAAATAGAACTGTTGGAAAATAACTAGGGGTAAGTAAATGTACCTTTAAGGAATATCTGAAGGAATTATTAATATCGAAGAAAAATTTCTTGGGGTAAAAAAAACTAGACACTTAAAATTTTACTATCGGAATTTCAACTCCAGAAATATGGATTCTGAGAATTTTGATTCCGGGATTCTCAAAATAGACAGAAAAATTTGAGATAAAAAAAACATAAAGAGGATTTAACTTTAGAAAAAAATTCTTAATGAAATATTTCCTTAAAGAAATATTTTCTAAAAAAATTTGGAACTATTAAATTTCCGGTATGTTGAGAAAACAGATACCAGGAAAAAATCTCAATTTCAAAACTCACTAATTCCAAAAAAAATAGAAAACAAAATTTTTTAAAATTTTCAAACATATGTACTCCCCCTGAATTTAGGAGTATTTTAATGTTAGGAGATGATTTAAACAAGAAGTAGATATGAATAATTATCTCACAGATATCATTCCTATATTTTGTTTAATTTATTCAAATCTATCGGATGGTAATGGTTTGGTAAAAATATCAGCAAGTTGTTCTTCAATTCCGATTAATTGAAGAATTATATCTCGTTTGAGTGTGTGATCCCTAAGAAAGTGAGTCCTAATATCTATTTTCTTAGCACGAGAGTGAGGTGCTGGGTTTTTACTTAGAGCTATGGCACTAGTGTTATCACACATTATTTGAGTTTTGGTAAAGCTCATGTCATAATCTGTGAGTGTGTGTTGCATCCACAATACTTGAGCACAACAACTTCCAGCTTCTACATATTCTACATCAGCAGTGGAAAGTGCTATAGAGTGTGGTTTCTTGCAAGACCAAGAAACTAATGAAACTCCTAGTAAATGAAAAGTTCCTGATGTACTCTTTCTATATATTTTATAACCAGAAAAATCAACATCTGAAAAAAAAATTAGTTCAGAAATATTTCTAGAAGAATAGAATGGTCCTATATCCAAGGTTCTTTTTAAGTACCAGAAAATTATTTTCACAACCTCAATATGGAATTCCTTAGGATTTTCTTGATATATTGCACGTAAGCAAACAAAAATCATTAAGTCTGGTCGACTTACTCTTAAGTAAAGTAAACTTCCTATCATTCCTCTATAATATGTTTGATCCACGGGTTTACCTGCTTCATCAATATCAAGAGTATTAGATGTTTTGATAGGAGTACATATACTCTTAGTATTATCATACCCAGAATTTTTAAGAAGATATTTGATGTACATATGTTGAGATACGTATGTTCCTTATGGTTTTTGAGAAATTTGAAAACCAATAAAAAATGTTAACTCACCCATCATACTCATCTCAAACTCAGACTTCATAAGACCCACAAAGTAATCTATTAAAGATTGTTTATTTGATCCGAATATAATGTCATAAAAATATATTTGTACAATTAAAATATCTTTCTTATCTTTCTTTATTGAAATCATTGGATCCGTAGTTCCCTTAGAATAGTTTTTTTGAAGTAAAAATCATGTAAGTCTATCATACCTGGCTCTAGGGGCTTGTTTAAGGCCATATAAAGCTTTTGTAAGTTTATACACATGATTAGTATGTTTTACATCTTCAAAACTAAGAGGTTGGTCTACATAGACTTCTTCCTGTACATATCCATTAAAGAAAGCACACTTCACATCCATTTGTTAAAGATTAAAATTATAGAATGTTGTAAATGATAAAAGTATTCGGATAGATTCGAGTCTTGCTACCGGTGCATTGGTTTCTTCATAATCTATACCTTCTTGTTGGTTATAGACTTTAGCAACCAATCTTGCTTTATTTCTGAATATGATCCCTTTTTCATCAAATTTATTTCTGAAGACCCATTTTACACCAATAACAGATGTATCCTTATGTCTTTCAACCAAGGTCCAGACATGATTCCTTACAAACTCATTGAGTTCATCTTACATAGCCTTTATCCAATATTCATCAAAAAAGGCTTCTTCGGGAGTCCTTGGCTAAAATTGGGAAAAAAATGCAACATGTTCAATTTCATTCCTTAAGGAACTTCTAGTCTTTATAGGTTGATTGACATCTTCTGTGACATTATCAGTAGGATGATTTCTAAGTAAAAACTGATTTGGGTTTTGGAAAACTTGATAATCAACATATGGTAGATAATCTTCGGGGGTAAATGTTTCAAGAACATTTTCATGAACATTTTCCTTAGAAGAATCTTCAACTATAGGTTGTTTATCATTTTTATAAAATATATCTGGAGGATTTAAATCGGGTTGTTTGAAAACAAAATTATCAGTTTCATCAAACTTAACATGCACTATTTCTTCCATAGTACAAGTGTTTTTATTAAAAACCCAATAAGCCTTAGAGTTAGTGGAATATCCTAAGAAAATTCCTTCATCAGATTTTGGTGAAATTTATTTTAAGTTATCCTTAGTGTTAAGGATAAAAAGTTTACAACCAAAAACCTTAAAGTAAGAATCTTTTGGTTTTTGACTAGTCCATATCTCATAAAGAGTTTTATTAAGAAAAGGTATTATCAAAACTCAATATATAGTATAACAGGAAGTACTTAAAGCTTCAGCCCAAAAGTGTTTTGCTATGGAATATTCACTCAACAGGATTCTGGTTATCTCTTGAAGGATTCAGTTACTTATTTCAACAACACCATTTTGTTGAGGAGTTCTAGGAGCTGAGAAGTTGTGAGTAATACCTTTATTAATACAAAAAGGTTCAAAATATGAAATTTCAAACTCACCACCATGATCACTATGAATAGTTATCAATGGTACTTTTTTCTCATTTTTTTCTTGAGGTCAAAAAGTTTTAAAATGAGAAAAGGCTTCAGATTTTCTTGCTAGAAAATAGACCCAAGTATATCTAGTGTAGTCATAAATGAGAACAAATACATAATATTTGCCTCCAATACTTCCAGTTTGTGTAGGACCAAATAGATCCATATGCACTAACTATAGGGCATTAGATGTTGAAACTTCACTAATAGATTTAAAGCTAGATTTGTGTTGCTTTCCAAATTGACAAGGGTCACAAACTTTTGAGGAATCAAAACGTAGAAATGGTAAATCCTAAACTAATCCTTTTTTTGATATATTAATAGGGTTTTTAATGTTGTAGTGTCCTAACCTTCTATGCCAAATCCAATATTGATCATCAATTGCACTTATGAAGGGAAGATCTTGACTTCTTAAGTCCTCTACGTTCAAAGTGTAGACATTATCATGCCTATGGGCAGTAAGAATATATTCATCCTTGGAATTGTGAATTAAACACTTATCATTCCTAAAATTCACAAGGTAAACTTCATCACATAATTGAATTATTCTTATATGTTTTTTCTTTAGACCATTAAAAAATAAAACATTTGAAATTAAAACATTTCCACGAAGTATGATGTTACCTATACCGAAAATCTCTCCTTGAGAATTATCCCCAAAGGTTACTTTTCCACCTTTTGTTTTGACAATTTTATGGAAATAACTTTTGTTACCAGTTATGTGACCGGAACATCCTCTATCCATAAACCAGATATTTTTTATACATTCTTCATTTTCCTGCAAAAAACAAAAGATAGATTTTCATAATCCAAACTTGTTTGGATCCAGGGTTAGACAAAAAAATTTTAGGAACCCACATTTTTGTTGAGAAATGGGATTTATGAAACCCAAGAGATTTGAAATTATTTAAAGAAAAAATTTTCTTCCAATTCCCATCACTTTGACATTTTGTACAAAATGGGGATCTTGATGGAATAAAAATAGTTGTTTTTTAAAACAGATTTTCTGTGAGTATATCCTAGTCCAGTAGTATTTCCTTGAGGTCTAATTTGAGACTACATCTTGTCAAAATTTTCTTTACCAGAAGTAAAAGATTTAATAAGATTATTAAGAGAAAATATTTCAGATTTTAGTCTTAAAAATAAATTCCTATACTTGGGTATTATTTCTATAGAGTTAGATTTTTCATCAAAAACATTTATTTTTGAAATAGCATTCTTAAGATCTTTAGAAAGTTTTTCTTTTTCAGAATTTACTTCCTTATAGTCATTAGTATTTTTTCAAGGATATCATCCTTATCTTCGGGATCTCTAGTGAGGTCTGAAATCTCTTTTGTAAGAACTTTTCCTCTAGTATTTTCCCTATCTAGTTTTTTAGAAATTTTATAATTTTTTCCTTCTAACAACTTGGAAAATATATATACTTCAGAATAAGAAGGTATTTATTCATTATCTGAAGATGAAGTATCTTCATCAGAAGTAATATCTTTAGGATAAATTTTTTTATCAAGAGATAAATTTTTTAAAGCCTCAGCAGAGTATACCATGGCTATAAGAAAAGTGTTTGGTAATGTAGTAGCAATGAATCCGATATTTTTCTTTGGTGATGATTTACACTCAAAAGATTCACTTTCAGAAGAGTCTTCACAACTAGCACTCCAAGTGTCATTTGATTTAAGACTTTTATTGTTCTTAGAATGGTAGAAATTATTCTTGTTTCTCTCTGAATTCCTTTCCCTCTTATCTTTATTTTTCAAAAGAGGACAATCAGGTCTAATATGACCTGTTCTTCTGTATTAATTCATAGAAAGTAACTTCCCCATTTTTCTTTTCCTTTTAGTCTCTCTTCTTGAACTTATTTTGATAGTTCTTCTGAGCTACTATCTTGTTCATTCTCTATGAAATATTAGGCAACTCATTCTCATATTTTCCTGTATCACTAGATTCTGACTCAATAGAAACATTCTTTGACTTTGATCTTTTAACTCTTTCTAAAGTATTGGAGTTTATATGTTTAGAAGTGGTTGATAAAGAAACTCCTCCATTCCTATTCTTCTTTTTAACATTATCAGTATCTCTCTTCATTCTGGTCTTGTGCTGAAGAAGAGATCCAAAAATCTCATCTAAGGAAACCGGGGTGACTTTCCTGTTCTCATCAATTGATGTCCTATTGGACTCCCATTCATTGGGCATGATTTCTATGATATTGTCAACAATTATTTCATTATCAAGACCTTTTTCTCCCATAGACTGTAATCTATTCACAATGGTCATGAACCTCTGCTTAACTTTTCTTATGGGTTCTCCATAAAGAAAGTAAATTCCATGGTATTCAGATCTGAACATAGCTCTTCTTGTCTCTATATCTTTAGAAGTTCAAAAATGTGTAACTTCAATTTTCATCCAGATACTAT
Source organism: Viscum album (assembly GCA_963277665.1). NCBI lineage: Eukaryota > Viridiplantae > Streptophyta > Magnoliopsida > Santalales > Viscaceae > Viscum > Viscum album. The sequence continues at coordinate 1,409,207,611 of OY728134.1, forward strand.
TTGAAGCTTCACATGAATATATTTGACTATAGATGTTCCTAGTCATGGAACATTGCAATGTATTTTTTACTCTGAAATTATTTTGATATTCTGCTTTCTCCATATTCGTAAAAGTTCTCAATTCCTTTTCAAGAACCTTATAGTTTCTTGTCAGCATCAGGTAGTTATTAACTCCAGTGTTAATAATGAATGTCTTCATCCTATCACTCTAGTACTCATAATCATTTCCATAAAAAATAAGAGGTCTGGTAGGATTTAGATTGTTGATGGAACCAACATTTAAACCTGCCAACTTAAGAAAAATATTTTCACACAAACTTGTTAGTAATAAAAGTTTAAAAAAAATATCTCTAAGATAAATATGAGTCTGAACTTTTTGGGTTCGAAATTCTAATTCCAAAAAATTGAGGAAGAAGATTTCTCTTCTAAATCTAATCATGATATTAATTCATATTAAACCAACACTCTGATACCAATTTTTAGGAAATTATGGAGTATGATATTCTACTCTATACCAATATGAGGATCACAATAGCTCTGAAATGTACAATATACGAGAGGGGGTGAATTTTATATTAAAAAAATTTCCTTAAGGAAATTTTGTAAAATCAAAATTCACAACACCTCTAATAATAAATCACCTTCTTAAGGAAATATAAAGTTATTAAGTCTAAAACATAAGAAACGTTTCTTACAAATAAATTCTACCACAAGGTAAATATAATTTCTTACAACTAGAGATACAAGTTAGAAATTTTATAAAAAAATAAAACTTTGTAACTCTTAAAAAGTAGGGGAAATTTACAATCATCTTTTAACCCTAAGGGGAGGGTATCTAAAAAACTTGGAAAAAGGTCTCTTGTTTTATAATTAAAAGAAAGTCTGTCTTACCCAAACCCAGGGTAAGCCCTCAATACTAAGATTAGTATCTATCTTGATATCCTTGCAAGCCCTCAATTTGTAAGGACTTCGGCACCTCTGACTTCACAACCATTAGTCTCTGATTTTAAGGAAATCAGACCTGTGCATGAAGCAATTATGTATGAAGCAAAGTTTGAACAAGCTGTTCAAACTTACTGCACGAATCTTGAGAGTTTATAAGAGCCTCTCACAATAGAGCAATTCACTTTTAGAGAGATGAACTCCAAAATGAAAACATGTGAACTTGTGAACTAGTGAACTTGTGAACATCTTTGGATCTCATCATCTGAGATCCTATTTATAGATTTCAGAAATCTACTGGTTGGTTCCACTCAAACGGTCATATTTCCTTAAATCTCAGAGGGACCTGGACATGTGGAAAACATAAAATGTTTAGTTTATAGCATAAAAAATGACATCGTTTTATATAATTAACCATGAATATAAAGATCATACACCATGAGTGTATGGAATTTGGAATCCAATAAAATTGGAATGATAAGAAAAATAATATTAGATTCAGAATTCTAAGGAATTAAAGACATGAATAATGAATTCTGGAATTGTAAATTTCAGAAAGGATTTTCATAAAATTGGTACGAGTAAAGTGTAAGAAAATATTTTATGAAAACTTGGTTTTTTCAAATTCCGGTACCGGTATCATGATTTATGGCGTGCCATAACAAATAACCGGTATCAGATTATAGAAGACAATGCGTAAGGAAATTCTCAGTTTTGGTTTCTTATTCTCTGATATCGGTATCATAAGAAATGGTATCACTATCACTAAAATAAATGGTGTTAAGAAAATATTTTTTTAGAAATGTGTAATGGAAAATTTTCGGTATAGAAATATATGTATACGAAATTAGGTATATAAATTTTTGGTATGGCATAAAACCTATACGAAAAATTTTCATTAAAACTGCAATACTGGAATTCTATAAATAAGGAAAATATGATACAAGAGTTCATTTCTAAATAGAAATCGATATCGCAATGAAAACAGAGAATGGGAAACAGTGACTTAAAGAATTCTAGTATGGTATAACCTTGAAACAAATTTAGGAACCTTAAGAACTTTTCTAGTATGGTAAAATAGATTTCTAAAAACCTTAATAATAAAAAATGTATAACTCAAAAGTCTAAGGATATTTTGGTTGTAAGGTAACTTATGTTAGTGTAAGGAAATATATGAATGTTTAAGGAAATATATGAAATTTTAAAGAAATATATGAATGTATAAGGAAAATATATTTACGAAGAACGTGTTTGTGATTTTCAAAACAAAAGCTTAAGGGATGGAGAGATCTTATAAACCTAACATATATCAGGTATAGTACATACCATTACATACATCAAACATCCAATGGAAGATGAATAAGGTATGTGCTGTATCTCCTCTCTCTCTCTCTCTCTTCATCAGTAGAAGGTGGCTGACTTGTGTTGAGCTTAAAATTTAAAGAAAGAGGAGTACTAACCACTTTATCTCTATCAAGAGAAAATATCTGAAGAGCCTTCTCAATGTATCTCTCCTGAGATAACCAAAATTTTTATGGCCTTCCTGTCATGGTACATCGTCATGCCAAGAATCAGTCATGCTAGCCCAAAGTCTTTCATCATAAAAGACTGACAAAGATCCTTCTTCAATCTGTCAATTTTAGAAGTATCATGGACAAGAATGAGCATATGATCAATATAATGAAACAATATAATGAAATCATCATCAGTAAATCACTGAACAGAAACACAATGATCATAAGATGTCTTCCTAAAACTCTGATGAGAAATGACAGATTCAAACTTTCTATAACACTGCCTCGGAGCTTGCTTCAAACCATAAAGACTCTTCTTCAACCTAGAGACATGATTTTCTTTACCTATTTCAACAAAACCCTCTGGGTTTTCCATATAAATCTCCTCCTCTAAATCTCCATGGAGGAAAGCTATGTTCACATCCATCCTCCCAATCTACAGATCCAGACCAGCTGCCAAACCAATACCAACCCAAATGGAAGACATTTTGACAATAGGTGAGAAAATCTCATCAAAATCAATACCTTTCTTCTGAATGAAGCCTTTGACAACTAACCTTGCCTTGTATTCTGGAACAGAACTAGATTCTTCATTTTTTATCTGATAAATCCACTGATTTTGCAAAGCTATCTCCCTTGTCGATAACTTCACCAGCTCAAAAGTGTGGTTGTCGTGCAATGATGTCATCTCATCATCCATTGTTGTAACCCATCTGTCCTTTTGTTCACTCTCCATTGCCTCATCAAACGATTATGGTTCTCCCCCTTTAACAATGAGCACATAATCATATGGTTAATATTGAGTAGAAGTGGTGCGATGCTGAGATGACCTCTGGAGTGGAACTGCAGGTTTATTAATAACCCCTATAACTATATCATCGAAAACAAAAGGTGCATTAGAAACATCAAATCCAACCTATTCAACTTGATCATAATTCTATACATCAACATGATCATCAAAATCAACAATATGAGGTAAATTTGAATCATAACCTGGCTCAAGACTGAAAAAACAATCAGAAGTTGGAGAAGCATATTTTTCTCCCTTATCAATGTCTGAAATACTTCGATCCTCCTTAAACACTGCATCGTGGATTCTAACAAGTTTCTTCAAAATAGGATCATATAACCAGTACAAAAACTCATCATGTCCATATCCAATAAAAATACACTGGTGTGTCTTACCATCCATCTTGGATCTCTCATCTCCAGGCACATGAGAAAAAGCCTTGCAACCAAAAACATGCAATTGATCGTACGTGATCTCTTTTCCATACCAAAACTTATCAGGAGTGTCTATCTAAAAAGAAAGAGCATGTGTAATTTTGATAATATAAGCAGCATTAAGTAAATCCTCACCCCAAAAATGTCCATGAAACTTTGATCCTAAAAGGAAACAACAAACTCTTTCCAACAAAGTCATGTTCATCCGCTCAGCTACACCACTCAGCTGAGGTGTCTTGGTCGTTGTCTTCTGATTCTGAATACCATCCTGCCTTTAGTACTGATCAAATGGACCACAAAAATCTCCCCCATAGTCAGTGCAAATACATTTCAATTTCTATCCTGACTCTCTCTCAACAAAAACGTGAAATTTCTTAAAAACACTGAGCACCTGACTTTTGGCCTTCAAAACATAAACCCAGAGCTTTCATGAGTAGTCATAAATAAATGTAACCAAATAAAGATCGCCCCTAAATGTATTAGATTTAAAAGGACCACAAACGCCAGAATATACCAATTCAAGTCCCTATGACTTCCTGTGTGGAGGATGACTGTTGAAACTCATTGTGCTCTGTTTCTCAGCCATGCAATGATCACATGTGTCCAATTTGACACTCTTTAAATTTGGAAGAAGATTTATCTTATCCATACAACCAAGGCCTTTCTCACTGATGTGACTGAGCCTCATTTTCCACAACTTGGATGAAACACTACACTCAATAACTCAAGCAGTATCATGGGAAATAGAAGCTCTAGTCTACTAAAAACCTGATTCCTACTTCCCTTGAGCCACAATCAAAGATCCCTTGGAATGATTTCTTTTTAAATCACCAAAAGTGTTGATAAACCCTTCATTATAAATAATTCTAGTAGAAATAAGATTTAAATGAACCTCAGGTTCATGTCTAACATTCTTCAAAATCATCTTACTTCCTGTACAAGTCTCTAAACAAAAAGTCATGATGCCTACAACGCCAACATGACCATCATTTCCCATCTTTAAAATCCAAAAATTACTTGTGCTGTAAGATGTAAATAAATCTTTATTTGATTTCATTTTAAAATAGTCACCACTATCAACAACCCAGTAAGAACCATTAGAAGCAATGTTAATGGAGTCATAAACAATAACAAGATCACCCCCCGTAGCGGTGGTAACATGATCATCTCCATTCCAATTTTTCTTCTGTGGATTTTCCTTCATTCTATTATCTATTTTCAGCTGATAACAAAACATCTTAACATTTCCCTTCTTAATACTTTGATGACATTCAAAATATATCTACTTCAGTCTGGATTTGCTTTTGCCTCTGCTCTTACCTCAACTGCTCTGCCCCCAGTCATGAATTCTCCCCCTGTTCTTTGTGACTAAAAGCTCTAAAGAAGATTTCTCCTAAGTGTGTCTCCTGACCTTTTCATTTAAAATAGCATACATGAAAAAATTAAAGGTCACAACACCATTAGGAGAAGAAACAGTTAGATTAACACGTAAATTCTCTCATGAATCAGGTAAAGTGTTAAGCAGCAAAAGAGCTAAAACCTCATCTTCAAAATTGATACCCATGCCTGAAAACATATCAAAACATCCTTGATATTAACTTAAATAATCCGAAATATATGTACCTTATTTTTACCTAATGTTCATCATTTTTTTGAGAATAAATATTTTGTTTTTTCTCGTATTGGAAGCGTAGGTCGTCTCAAGCTTCTCCCACAAAGTTCTGGCCTGAGAAATGTTGAAAATGTGGTTCATCATGTTGTCTTAGACCCATTGGAAAATGAAGCCACAAACCATCTCATGCTCTAAGGCCCATTCTTTGTCTGACATTCTCTCTGGCTTCTGGGTACTAAACACTAGATGATTCATTCCCTTGACAAAAAGAAAATCCTTCATTTCAAGTCACCACATATGGTAGATGGTACCATTTAGAAAAATCATCTGACTATAATTGGCCTTCATAATAAATATGAAATGAAAAAATCAAACCTTATGATACTAGATGGTGGGAAATATGGGAAGGCGACGAAATCACAAATAATAGAAAAGTCAAACATGCAGCGGAAATTAAATATTTTCTCCCAAATAGCGGATACGCAGTGACAAAATTAATTTTGAAGAAAAATAAATTCGATACCAGAAATTTTTTTGTGGAAAACCCAAAAGGAAAAAACCACGGGGCCTAGTCCAGAAAGAGGGATCCACTAAAATCAAGAGGTACATGGTAGAGACTCCCCCAAAATGGAAGGGATCTAAAAGTAATACTCAACAATAAAAGTGTGGATCAAAAGGTGGAGAGTAAGAATGATGAACATCGAAGAAAGGTGGTCACCAAATGGGATTTTCTCTCAGTGTTGTTGCTATCGGTGATTTTAAAATACCTTTCCTCTGCCAACTTATATAGGAAGATGAATCCACATCAAATAATTAATCCGCATCAAAAGAGTGTCACCGTGTGAATTAATCCATGCTATCTTTGCCCATATTAAAACACCCCATTAAAAGAGAAACAGTGTGCTGCTCTAATTGAGGAGGCGTTACATAGTGCGCCAACCAAGAAGGTGCCCAACATTGACAGATCTTCCTTCCTTGACATCTTTAGCTTTAGCTGAAAGCAACGACACTAGATTCCTCAGATTGATTGTGGAAGGGTCTTGTCTCAGCGATGTCTTCCGTATTTGGTAGGGTTTTGGTTTTCTTCAGATATTTTATAGATCTAGTTGATTTTACATCATTGGTGGTAGATCCAAAAGTTGTGGTGGCATGAATCCTGCTCAGCGACTCAATGGTTGGTTCATCTTGTGGAGAAGTGCTGCTATGGGGTTTCTGGTTCAGCTACTATTCTCTAGTGTTAATCAGCATTGTGTTTCTTCATGGAGGGGGTGGAAATAGACTCATTTTCTACTTATTCAGTGGTAGGTTTGAGGGAGATACTACGGTGGCATATCATCTTGCGGTTGAGGATGCGGGGTTCGTGGTCTTCAGTCTCAGCTAATGGATATTCCCTGTCTCCTATGATGGTCCTTGTTGGTGGGGGTCAGCTATGTACTAGATCTGTCTATGCCAATTTTTTTATTAGTTTTTTCTCTTTTGGATGTAATTTTGGGCCTCAGGATAGGCCATTATAATGGGATTTGTGAGAATGGGCCCTTGGGCCATTCAAATCTAAGATTGCGTGCCTCTGGACCTTTGGAAATGTAATGGGTCCTCCTTTAACCCAGTTCAAAAGGAATTTTTATCTTTTTTTCTTTATTTTTTAATAAAGGGGTTGGTCTTTAAACTATTTTGATAGAGATATAAATGTTTTTTAATGGAAGATATCAAATTGAGTTGGAGGTTTTGTTCCATGTCAGTGACATAGTTTCCTTTTATATTCATCATTAGTGATTTTTTTGACATTTTGTTAATGTAGAGACTATATTTCTTTTGGTCATGAGGATTCCATTGATGGGTTATTATAGATACATATTGAAGAAACCATATAATCCCATGTGTGAAAAATCAGTCAGTAAATTTTATTGATTTATTTGTATTCCTACATCTATCCTTGGGGTTTCCTTTAACGGAATTGTGTCTTCTTTCTAGCATGCAGTGCTCGAATGTTCTTTTACTTTTGTTGTAATTTTGTTTTAATAATTTTAATAAAGGATAGTATTAGTGGTGCTCAAGCCCTAGATTAGGTCCAGAAAATGTTCTGATCCTTATTATATGACAATAATATTTTCCATATTATTTCTTTCTTCATTTTTATTGGTTTCTAATTATAATGTATTCTTCATATATCCCTCAAATCTCAATGAAAACTAAATATTTCCATTGGGTGCATGATTCTGGGAGTTGAATTGAAGGAACATCCATATGGGTTCTTAACAGTTTGTATCAGAGCCTCACACATTCAAAAATGGTTTCACATAAATATGAAATTTAGAAGTTTAATGGGTGTAATGATTTTAATAGGTGTTTATTAAAGATGAGATCCTTTCCAATCCAACAATTGTTGAAAGATTCACATTATAGACCCAAAAAACCACATATAAGTTATTCTGGGGATGGAAAGACTATGACCAACTACTGATAAGTCCCTCCTAAAATTATGATAAAAGAACTTATCTCATTATCCTTGTATTGGACAATAACGTCTTGTGGGAATTTTCAACTGAAAATTCTGTAGTTTTTTTGTTCTAGACATCAAAAGAATTTTATGACAATAACATTAATTGGACATCAGAATAAGTAACATAAACTATGAACCTTTAAGATGCATCCTGAAACTCTCATCCTTGCACATTAGGATGATATTAGTAATATATTTATAGACATAATCAATATAAATGTTAATGTTTAAGATTAGGACCATTCCATCATTCGTTTGATATCCCTTGACGTTTCATATCGTAACCTTATAGATGTTATGATATATAAAAGATAATCCTTCAAACTAGATGAATCCAAATCTATCTCAGTTCCTCTTCAATTGTCTAGTAAGGATAAAGTTAAATATAAATATGGGGATGTGAGTGTCAAAGGTCATTATTTGTTTTGAGGGTAGAAGAAAAGAAATTAAAATAAGGGTGGTTATCCATACATTCCACCACCTTAGAAAATAGCATCATGTGCTCCCCATGATCGGTTCACATGATCACCTACTGAATGTTCCATTTTCGTCACGTCATCATCATAATTATCTTCAAGAACATCATCTGATCTCATTTTGAGATCCAAATACAATCATGTGGCTAGTTGCTTTGCCTTCTAGTGCTTAGTGTGACCTCAACATAATATCAAATGACAATCATCTAGGTCAGTGACATTTTCTTCAGGCACATTGTGATATCTCATCATGATATCCAAATATAATCATGTATTATTGTGGTTTTAAATCACCACATGGTATCTACATGATTTCCAGCTTCTTTTTCTTCTTGTTCTTTGCATGATATCTCTATGAGATCCTCTGAAAATAATATAGTGTCTTCAAATTCTTTTCATAATCTATTCATGAGTCCTCTAACAATCATGTGGTGTCTTTTGGTGCTTCTCATGATCTCTCTGTGATATCCTCTAATGATCATTTGATGTCTTCATGTGATTTGAATGATCTCAATATGATATCTTATAGAAATCATGCAGTGCTTCATGTGACTCCGCAAGATCGGTTTTGACATTTCCACTCCATGAGATTAGTTCAATAATTGATCCACCCTAAAATCAGGCATTTCTCCATCCATGAGAATAGGTATTTGTGCACTGTGAGATCTGACATTCATGCCCACTCTTTACACATCCTTTGATAACCATCCTTCATTAACAACCTCAATCCTTGTCAACAAACCCATTCATCCAAAAATCACCACCAAGTGGGATTTTTTCTAACATTATTTTAAGTTATAACTTAGAATTTATATCTGATAAAATTAACTTCATTTTTAAATTTTGAATAAAAAAAGTATCATAGGATGATTATTTTTCTAAAATATTGGACTTTTAGGTGATTTGTAAAAAATACTATTTTTATTAATACCACAATATTTTTAACATTATAAATAAATAATTAATACTTAAATGTTGATTAAAAATGGTTCATAACTAATTGTTTAAGAAATAAAATGAATCATTATAAAATACATTCTTGATTATAGAAAACATTTCTATAATATTTTAGGAACACAATTTATATTTTCCAATAAAAACCATTTTAGTAATTTTCTTTATGCTAAGGTTCTCTATGTTTGATTAGGCTTTGGGTTAACTTTAAAGCCACATAACTCTCCTTTGTTTAATAATTTTCTAACTATGTTCATTAAAATCAACCACATTGGTAATTTTCTGTTATAGAATATATTTGTTCTTATAAATACACTTTTTCTAAAAATAGGATTCTACATGTTACATAAAATAATGTTATAATTATTTTTTCTTACACATATACACATTTTTTTGATAAAATGTATTTAATATTTGGGATTATTAGTTTAAAATTATTTAATAAGGTCTATTTTATTTTTAGGAATTAGAAGTAAGTTACTTAAGTAAAAATTAACTATTGTGATAAAAATAAAAAATGAAAAAAGTTAAAAATATTAAGGTAAATGACTAAAAGATGTTTAAAAAAGAATTTTTGTTGTATTATATAGCTTAACTCATCTAAACTATATTATTTAATTGGAGTCTAATTTTGATTGTGTAGGTTTTTTAATAGGGCTTCACCATTATGGGGGCCAGTATCCAGCAGTATACTATATTTTAAACTTTTCCTCTTTATTCTTCTTATAATGGCCATAGTTGAAGTTATTATAGATTATTATATTAATTTTTTCAATTATTATTTCTGGTTATACTTGAAATATTTTATTCCTAATACAATGAGAAAAAATCATTAGAAATGATAACTTTTTAGTAGAAGTTCTAGTGTAAGTTCTAGTGGATTATTTTTGGATTGGAACATCCATTTGAACATTCACTGAATCACTAAAGGGAATTGTAATTATTATAGATATTTTTTAAAAAAATTTCCAATATATCTTAAATTTTCATAAATATATAATTTTTATTCATATAGTTTATACATTTTTAAATGGTAAATTCTATTATTATTTAAAAATATTATGTAAAAAATTAATATATATTATATATTTTCAATTTATGTATATATAAATATTTAATATTTATTAATATATTTATTATTTTTATAAATATAATTTTTTTTGTATGGTGGATCTTACACTAGAACCTCCACTAGAACATTTACTAGAACTTCCACTAGAAACTCCACAAGAACATCCACTCGAAATTCTGTTGGAACTTCTACTGTAACACTTAATGGATTTATAATTTTTATTTATACATATTTTGTAAAAATATATATTCAATATATCTTTTAAATGCATTAAATTTAAATTTAGTTTTACCTATTATTTCATAAATATATTTGAATTTTATATACTTTTTAATATTTATTTTTCAAAACCTATAAATGTTATTTAAATTTTTATTCACATATTATATAGATTTATAAATGGGAAATTATATTATTTTTATAGAAATTATATAAAAAATGTAATATTTTTTTTATAGTTTCATTATAAATATATATATCAAAATTTAATTTCTATTAATATATTGTATAGTTTTATATATATATTAATTTTTTTATTGTGAAACTTCTACTAGATATTTCACAGGAACATCCACTCATATATTATATACATTTATAAATGATAAGTTATATGTTTTTCAAAAAAATTGCATATCAAATATAAAAATTATTTTTTATAATTTCAATATATATATATATATTAAAAAAGATTAATCTATTCAGTAGTTTTAGAAATATATTATTTATTTCTTTTGTGGAACTTCCACTGAACTTCCATTAGAACTTCTACTAAAACATCTACAGGAACATCCAATGGATTATTTATTTGAAACTCCACTAGAAATTCTGTTCTAACATTTAATGGATTTATAATTTTTACCACGAATGTCCAAGACCGAAAAAATTTGGCACTATAAATTATTATAAGAAAAGAAAAATACAGATCAGAGTCAAAAGGGGGTTTACAATTATGAGACTAAGTCACCCCCACATATCAAAATCAATAAAATTTACACAATATTGAGTGAACCTTCTTGACCACAAGGTTCTCATCTCCATGATTTCCCTATTTTATAATGCAACCACAACTTGATTTGCCTCTCTATAAACATGGGAGACCATGAAATGATGTTTTTTTACATGTTTGAGGCATTGAATCCAAAAAGGCATTACTCTATAAGGTACATCTCTTGTCCCTATTCTGAGGGCTTGAAAAACGATTTATGAATCTGATTCAATCCATAGTGGATATAAGTTTTTGTGGATAGCATACTTGATGGCTTAGATGATGGAGAAAATTTCAACCTCATAAGCAGATCTAATCCTGATGTAGTGGAAAAACATCCCTTGAAAAATTCAGGATGTGTACAGAATACACCTCCACATCCCGAGGGTCCTTCAATTCTTAAAGCGGACTCATAAACATTAACTTTTTTCCATGAGAATAGAAAATAGTTCCAGTGAATCAATTTCATCAATAACAGATTCATTGATCTTCCTACTACACTAAGAAACCTCTATATATTTAGGTCTGTGCATGTGTTCTGCATGGTCCCCATCTGTAGTTTGGCAATGGTTTACACCTCCCTATGCATAGACCATATGCGTGCACCTACTGCAAATTTCATGGTGTCAGAGAGTTTTGAATTCCTAGTCAACCAAATTAACTAATAGTCTAAGGAAGTGGCGTCTAGAAGAAGGTTCTGAATCTTCTCACTATGAACGGCCATATATAAATATAACAAGAGTTCATAGGCATACATGCATGCTTGTAAATTAATGCCAAAGATGCTGCTAACATATCTCCATAGCCTCTTAGGATAATCACACTCCACAAAGTGATTACGAATGATTTATTCAACATTTAGACACAAGTTAATAGTCGAAACAATATGCTACCCAGTCATCTTTAGCTGATCATGAGTAGGAAATCTGTTTTTTAAAATTTCCCATAGTAAGATGATCCTTATAGGTTGTATAAAGGGTGCCTTAAAATTGAGGACCCATTGTGGTGTGGGGTTGGATCCATCACACTTCATCCGATAATATTTCATTAGATTGAAAGAAAAATTCATTTTTTTCCAAACCAGGTTATCATGATCCATAAAATTATAGAATTCAATTTTCATCCAGTCTTGTGTCGAAAAAACTTCACTAAAGTTAATTATAGAAATATGTTCATCAGTGGGAATATTATCCATTTTTGGGGTCATTGGAAGTGTATTATCCATCCACAGGTTCCTCCATCAATTAAGATTTGAATGATTTATTACAAGCCACTTAGAGTTTTTCCTAATGTTATTGAAGGAGCATTTGATGGATGACCATACAGATGAAGCAAGATATGACCAGCATCCATTAAACAACCATTGAAACTATGTGATAATAAATCAAGACAAGGATCATCATAAGTGAATAAATTCTAGGTGAAATTATTAATGAGGCCATCATTGAAAACTCTAAGATCCTTGATACCAAGTCCCCCACCTCAACAAGTTTCATATTATCTTTCCAGACAATATTCATTAACTTCCTTTCATGAACTGATCATGTCCATAAGAAATTACTTATCATAAATTCAATATCATTGATGATATTACATGGCCATCTATATAGAGAAAAAGATTACACAAAATTAGAGGTGATGAATCAATTAACAGGGCACACCCTTCCAGTTTGTGACATGGATTTCCCCATCCATCGAGATAATTGATTAATTATTCTTAAGAATATTCCCCCAATATGATTAATATTTAACTTTACCTATAATATTTGAACAACAAGATAAATAAATGGAAGATATCCCCTTTAAACTCTAAGTTAACCTTGTTTTTCATTCCAACTTTAATTCCCTCATCAAAAAATGAAATATTTCTCCCAACTGATGGCTTGACCAACAAATTCTTCATAGTGTATGAAAATAGATTTGATAACATGAATGGCTCTCATTGAAGATTATCCAAAAATTAAGATATCAAATTCATGTTGGAGAAGTTATGGGGTGAAATTATCCCTTCCATCACAAATTTGTTTGTAAAGGATAGTCTTCTAGAGTTCTATGATGCATCTACTCAAGTGGTCCTCAGTGATTTAAAACATGAGGCCTGAGAGGGGATCTCATTGCCTGAAACCCTTGGTGCAGTGAATGTAACCCCTAGGAGATCCATTTACTAGAAAAGGAAACATTTAGGACCTAATAATTATGTAGGTCAGTTTAATGAATTCATGTAAGAACCCATAAATTTTTAGGAAAGCAAAGGGGAAGCTCAATTTTATGTTGTCGAAGGATTTAGAGATATCAATTTTTAGTGAAAAATTCCCCTATTTGGATTTTCTTTTCACAATGTTCAAACTCTATGAATTTTAAAAAGGAAAGTTTTGAATGTTCCAACTATGGAAAAAGATAAATTAGTTAGGTTTGATGTGCTTCTTCATAATTCCACCCAATATAGCCATGATAATTTTACTAATAATTATTTGAATGGTATTCACAAGTTATATCGGTCTAAAGTCATTGTTATCAATTGAATTATACTTATTTGGTATAAAAGTAATAAAATTCAAGTTTATCCCCAATTAAAAGAGGAATTATTTAAGAATTCATTGATTTCATGGATCATTCCATCTTGTAAAATGTCCCAGTAGAACATGAAGAATTAACTAGTGAATCCATCAGGGTCTACTGTACATTCCATGTTGAGTGCGAATATGGATTCCTTTACTTCTTCCTTGGAAGGGGTGATGATAAGAGCACGATTTTGTGGCTCCTATATGCATAAATAATTTTTCCCACCATTTGTTTGGGTGTTGTGCCCCCATCATCATAATATAGCTCCTTGAAGTGGTACCCAACAACAGTAAATATTTCATTCTCTGATGTGCGGAGTTTTCCATTGACTTTAATGGAATTCAAACCTACTTTTTTGAAGAATGAAATTTTTGTTCCTATCACTATGTTTGAGCCATTTTACATTCAACTAATTTCATTCCCATTTATCTTTCATAGTTAAAAGGTTATTCAGATTTGATGAGGAAGCAATTTTCTCCCAAAAATGTGTATCTTTGTGATGATTTCTAAGTTTGTAGATTGCAATACATTTCCATACTTATTTAATGTAAAATTCAAGGATGGAGAAGGAATTCATACTCCAATCTTTCAGAAATACCTTATCACACTTAAACATCAGAGAAATGATCTTCATAGGTCTTCTAGGAGGTATACATTCCCAAGCATTAATGATGATCTCTCTGCATCCAACTATAATTAGGCCCCAATTATTAAACCAAACAGTAAGAGGTGTTATCCTTGATACCTAAGAGTGAATATCAACAATGATAGGATTGTGATCTGAATTATTTATGGGGAGGGTAAATCCTATGACCCTGGAGGCTTCACTCCTATCATCCATTTTGAAAAAAAACATATGTCTTACTTTCTTACATGCCTCTCATTTAGAGTATACCTATTCCAGGTGAACTTATCTCCATCAATTGGGACATCAACAAGGTTAAAATAGTCCACAAATGATGATAATTAAATTGAGGCTTCCCTATTGAAATTCAATCCAATATTTTCATCATGTCTTAGAATATTATTAAAATCACCAACTATAACCCATTTAGAGCACATAGAACCAGAAAACTTCTCAATATCATTATAAAGACCTCTTCTCCGAATATATTAATTAGAGGCATATACAAAGGTTAAAAATAGATTATGGCCTTAAAAATGAGATACATTAAGATACATTTTCATTTTTTAATACTTGATTCAACATGAATGTTTTTGTTACAAAATATTTATAGATGATCCCAATTTTTGTTGTGTAGGTTTAGGGAGAAACTTTTATACCCAATTAAGGACCACATAAAGGATTTTCACCTCTCAAATAACCTATTAGGTTCTTCAATTCCAATATCCATAGGTTTATAGGAATTAATGTAATGTATAAGGGCCTTGGTTGTGGGGGTATTCCCTATCCCCTAATAGTTCCAATAAATGATCTTTATAGTTTAATATTTTGGCTCCTTGTTAGGGGCCTTCCATGGTTCAGCCCAATATCTTTGCCACTTTTATTTCCTCCCTTCTCCCTCTTCATTCCTCTTATTGGGGTATTACTCACCTCAATTTTTCAAGCCTTCTCAATTTTCTTTTCATCCTTCAGATATTTAGTAGCCTTTTACACTTCCTCTAGGTTTCTTGGTTGACTTTCATTTGGATCATTTTCTTGCTCAGCATTATCATACTAAAAGGTTTCACTTGGCGGGGTAACTTTATTGGTGAAATGATGTTTCCCATGGTTCTTCCAATAATTGAAGTTGCTTCAGGAATAATTATATGTGGGCACAAGTGATAATGGATCTTCTTTATGGGTTATTTTTAGCAAGCTAGCCAGAATTTTCACACATGTTTGGCTCAATTATAGGGGACATTCTCAATAGTTATCCCTGAGAGTTACCATTAGTTCTTTAGTTACCCCCATCATGGATCTGATTTTATACCTAAATGTTGTCCTTAGAAAGTGGTGATGTAGTATGATCCCCATATGAAGGTGGGGAAGCTGGTATCCCCTACTGAGTTACCTCAATCTGAGCCTCTATGATTTTAATCGATTCAGATAAACAGGATGCCCCTAAAGAAGAAGAAACTATTATCTACATATAATTAGGTTCCTTACTCACTAGGATGGCCTGTTTGGGATCCATCAAAGATTTATAAACCTTTTAAAATTACATTTGAGTAGGATCAGTAATATCTCCATAGATTATGCATTCATATTTCGATGATTGTTTTTTACACACTTTATCCGTTGGGACATGCAGAGTTTCCATTTCAACATCCATGTTCAAATTCCTAACCATCGAGGGATTAGGTATTGATAAAATACAATTTTTAAGAATATTTTATTTCTTATAAATGAAAACAATTTCCACACATTGTGTTAAATATGATTATTTATAAAATATTTGGGATTAGATCATTCATTTGAAAATTTGGTGAAAATTCCAATTCATGCTTTAAAATTCACTATAGAATTTCCGACATAAATATTTTGATATGTATTATTTGATCTTTAAATTTTTTAAATTTTTTCAAGACATAATTTGATACAACTTTCCTTCCAGACATATGAGCTAAATTATGCATTTGATTCGACCTAATGGGCCATGAAGTCAAAGATGGAATGGACTCGCCAGATTGGACATGGGTTATGTTCATGGGTCATAACATCTTCATCCATGCTTGGATTAGGCCCATATTTTGGGAGGAGATCTAGGAATCATTTTCTTAGGAATATTCCTTCTATAAGGACAACTAATTCACGCGTTGTGGTGGTCAAATGGGAAGTGCAAGTTGGCATAAAATATTTGACCAAGATTCCCGATTCACACTTGAAACCACTTTGAACCTAGCCTTCCCACCACTGTATAAATTGGTTTTTATCTCATTTGGTGGGGTTGGGACATGTATTAATACATTTAATGCAGAGGAGAATTGATTTCAACCAAATTATCCAACCATTGTAAGAGGGGTAGGTCCGGAAACATGGATCCCCTCATTGAATCCTTCTTCTCTTCTTCATGTTGTAATGTCTTCATTTGTGTTTTTATAATAAACTTCTTTGTTATTTTTTTATTTAATATATTTTCTTCTTCTATTTTCAGAATTTTTATTCACTTAATATTACTATTTTGGATGGAATTCATGAGTGGGGATGAGATTGGGTTTTACCCTTTCAATCCTTTTCTCATGCAAAACATCTCCACGATGACCACACCACCCATGGAAGAGTAGTTCTCTTAGTGATCGATCTAACTTCTACCCTATTCATTTAATTATTTTGAATCATTGATCAAATATAATTCACTTAATAGGATCCATGAGTTGTGTTTTTAAATTATAATAAACTAAGAAATCAATTGAACAATTAACATAAAAACACACAAGGTTGAGATTTTGTGTAAATTGTGAAAATGTGAACATAATCAGTAATACAAGACCACGCGGGATAAGTTTGTAGAGATAAAATATATTACCTAAACTAAATTAATCCTAATTTTCAGAATGTATAAGTTATCTAATGAACCACTAACCATAAGTTAACCTTAGAACATCAATCAAAGTAGGGTGTTGTTATTGCGTGTTTTGAATCTAGCCTTGGGTTTAAGTAATTTCATCTTTGTGGTTAAGTTAACTCTCGTAGGGTTCGAGGGCTGAAAAATTAGGGGAACATAATTAAGTGGGTATTAAGTTAAATTATAATGATTAATAAGTAAATGAATATGTATATTTATATCGATTACAACTTTTAAATATTGTCTAAAAAACACATTTTTGTTGTGTCTTTTTAATCGAACTTCATTTCAAAACTAAAAACAAAAAATACAATCTTCTTCTAGAAAAATTATTTTAGATTTATAATCTATAAACAACCCCCATAATTTTAATTAATGTTCTTATATAATATTATTTACGTTCAAAATACCTTGAATATGTTGTGAAATTTACTACCTCCTTTTAGAGATGACCTAGGTCGACCACTCTACTGCACCTAAGTAACCCGAAACCGAACTTCATTTGAAAGCACCCATGACAGTGCTCTTTAATATTGGTGTCGTTTTTGGGGAGGCAACTAATTATTTCAAATAATTATAGGTATTTATTTTATTTTACATTTTATTATCTTCCTCTCTTCTTTCTTCCTTCTTTACCCAATCTGAATTTTCTTTCTTCTATTATTTTCTTCTTCTTCTTTTCAGACCATCAACTAAAAAAACCCTTTTTCTTTTATTATGGTACACTTTTCTTTATTTGAATTTTTATTTCATTTATAACATGAAATAATCCTTAAGATCTCTTAGATCTTGATCATGAGATTAAACGTAGCCTTCAGGCTAAAAATCAGACATTCTCAGTCTACGTGAAGTTTCAACATTCTACGAGTTGGAGAATTCCTCCACTTTCAAAACATTGAAATTGGAAGAAATTAAAATTAAACCATAAAACAGGAATCAATGGCAGAAAATAAGGGAAATGAACTTAATAGAACAATTTTATAATTGACTACACATGATATTAATTATCAACCAAATTGCATTGCATACCCAAATCTCGAATCAAACATTGAATTGAAATTTGGATTAATTCACCAGATTCCAAAATTTCATGGCCTCTCAGGTGAGGATCCTAATAAACACCTTAATGAATTTAATGTGGTTTTCTCAACCCTTAAACCAAGAAATGTATCTGAAGATCAAATCAAACTATGATCATTCTAATTTTCACTTGATAGAGCTGTAAAAGACTGGATGTATTGTTTACATCTTGAAGATGTAACTTGTTGGAACGATTTGAAACGTCTTTTCTTGAAAATATTTTTTCCAGAATAAAGGACCACTTCCATTAGTAAGAAGATATTGAGGATCAAAAAAGCACAAGGGGAGTAAATGTCTGAGTACTGGGTGCGATTCAAGAAGTTGTATGCAAGCTGTCCACATCACCAAATCAGTGAGCAACTCCTCATCCAATACTTCTATGAAGGAATCACAACTATGGAGAGGAGAATGGTGGATTTTGCAGCTATAGGAGCATTATTGGATAAGACACCAGTAGTTTCACGTGAATTGATTGAAAATATGGCCCAAAACTCCAAAACATTTGGAGATCGAGGTACACCACATATTAGGGGAGTATATCAGGTAAGTACTTCTTCTCTTAAAAGTCATTTGATTGAAACCAAATTGTTATAATTGAAAACTATGGTGAGACAGATTTCCTTGGCACAAAAGACATCCCAACCCCCTCCTTCTAGGTCTTGTGGAATTTTCACTGAGATAAGCTACCCATCTAACTGTTTTCCCCAGCTACAATAAATAGAAGATTATGAAGTAGTGTTTTCTGGGAAACCATATCAGTAGCAGCAATAACCATATCCCAAAAATAAGATTGATTCATTTTCATCAATATAAAACCAATGGTGGAAGGATTAATTAGACATGAGGTATGGCTTTGGACAACAACAAAGGCCCCCTTTTAAACAAAAAATTCTAGTAGCCTTCGCCTTTCCAGTAGAGTTTCCAACAACCCCAAAAGATATTTGAAACCCAAACATCAACAATACAACAATAAAGGAATCCCCCATACAAGGTATATTCTAACACTGTTGACCTTTTGAAACAAAGTTTTTCTTAATCAACATAATGAGATGGAGAGTCAAGGTTTAGAGCAGAGGGAGTTGAAGACTCAAATGAGCAAGATTGACACTGCCTTCCATGAATTGGTAAGTGAGAATTCTGTAAATATACCATCCCAACCTACTCCAAATCCCAAGGGGAATGTCAGTTCCATCACATTGAGAAGTGGGAATCGAACAACTGATACATCTACACTTATTGAACTACCGGGATTCACCTAAACTCTGGACAAGCCCCATTCCATACCAACTGATGAGCAATCCAAGGAGAAAGATAAAGGTAAGAAAATGATTAATGATGTTCTTCCCAAACCCCTTCCTTTTCCAAATAGGGTTATACGAACCAAGAATATGGCTAAAGAGGTGATGCAAAAAAGAAGTTTTGGATACATTCAAGCATTTGGAGATCATCATACCTTTACTTGAAGCCATTAAAAAATACCAAGGCATGCCAAATTATTAAAACAACTTTGTACCAGTCGAAGAGGTTTCAATGGAAATTAGAGGATCAACCTTGGAAGGAATGTTTCAGCACTCATTACACCAACTCAAGTAATTCCAACAAAGTGAAAGGATATAGGGACATTCACCATCCCATTCATTGTAGGGGAGTTACACTTTTATGATTCTCTTTGTGATTTAAGAGCTTCCATAAATGTAAATCTTCACTGTGTATTCTCTTCTGTGTAGGTTGGTGAGTTGAATTCTATGAGAGTAGTGGTGTAGTTGTCGAATAGAGCTATGGAATATCCAGCATGAGTCCTTGAGGATTTACTTGTCCGAGTAAGAGACATGATTATTCCAGAAGATTTCTACATGCTTAAAATGGAGGATGATCAGGTAAGTTATCATGCTCCCATTATCTTAGGTAGGACCTTCTGCAAAACTACAAAACAATTATTAATGTCAATGAAGGTAAAATTTCCATGGAGTTTGGAGATGAAGTGGTGATATTTAATGTTATGGACTCCATGAAGTACCCCTCAGAGGACCATTCTATATTTTTTATCTCCCATTTTGAGCCACCAAATAAAAACCCTATGTAATTTTATTGTCCTATGCTTAGGGAGATTATGATTATTGGTTCTATTTTAATGTATAAGGGAACTTCCAAAACCGTTTCTAAAGAACAAAACTCTTTATGATTTTATTTATAAATGGATTCATATTCTGATCTTGATCGTATGAACTCTAATTATGACATGGTGGTTTAGTACGCTGATGAATCTGATAAACTGTTCTTTGATTTTGATGATGTCAACTCTGATACTGATGTTCATTGTACACATATTAAAATTCCTTCAATTTCTCCATCCATACATCACCCCCTATGTTGGAAGTCAATACATCTCCACCTAATCTCAAAAACTCATACTTGTTTAGTGGTGAGAAGCTACATTTTATAATTGCTAACAATCACCTATTTGAACATGAAGAAAAACTTTTGAATCTTTTGAGCGAAACATTAAAGCAATTGGGTGGACCTTGGCTAACATATCAGGTATTAGTCCCTCTATTTTCTTGCATAGGATTATTTTGGAAGATGGTGATAAACCTATGAGGCAACCACAAAGGAGACTCAATCAAACCACTCTAGAAGTTGTTGAAATAGAGGTTGAGAGTTTTCTCAAGATGGGTATAATTTATCCCATTTCAGATTCCCAGTGGGTAGGTCCTATTCAGGTTGTGCCTAAGAAAAGTGCTGTTACTATTTTTAAAAATGAGAAATATCAGTTAGTTCCAATGAGGGCGAAAAACAGTTGGCATCTGTGTATTGATTAAAGTAAAGTAAATCATTCCACTAGAAAGGACTATTTCACCCTCCCATTTATTGATCAAATTCTTGAAAGAATATCTGGGAAGACACATTATTATTTCTTGGATGGATTTTCTGGATATTTCATGTTCTTATAGCTTCATAGGATTAGAAGAAGACTACATTCACCTGTTTGTTCAGCACATTTGCCTACCGAAGGATGCCATTTGGACTTTACAATGCCCTAGGTACCTTCCAAAGATGCGTGGTGAGTATTTTTTTTGATTTTATTGAGACCTTCATGGAGGTATTTATGGATGATTTTACAGTGTATGGATCCTCATTTGATGAATGTCTAAATAGTTTAGGAAAACTTTTGAATCATTTTATTGAAAATAATTTGGTCCTAAACATTGAAAGGTGATATTTATGGTAGAGCATGGAATTGTCTTAGGGCATGTAGGGTAAAAAACATGGGATAGAGGTTGATAAATATAAGATAGAAAATATTTAATCCTTACCATATCCTTCATGTGTGTGTGATGTTAGATCTTTCCTAGGTCATGAGGGAATTTATCGGCGCTTCATCAAAGATTTTAGTAAGATTTCTCTTCCTATGTCACGATTACTTCAAAAGGATTCTGATTTTGTGTTTGATGTTTCTGGAAGGAATTCCTTTAATGGGATAAAACACCATCGGACCACTCCACCTATCATACAGCCTCCATAGTGGGATCTTCCTTTTGAGCATTTTCGTGACGCATCTAACTTCATGGTTGGAGTTATCTTATCTAGAAGGGTGTAGGGACGTTCACATGTGATCGCCTATGCTTCAGAGACATTGGATTCGGCGCAATAAAATTACACAACCACAGAAAAGGAGTTTCTTGTTGTCATATTTTCTTTAGATAAATTCCTTTCATATTTATTGGGTGCTAAAATAGTTATTTTTTCTAACCTTGCAGCTTTGAGGTACCTCTTGAAGAAGCCATATGCAATGCCCCAGCTAATATGAGGGATGCTACTTCTTCAGTAATTTGACATTGAGATAAATGAAAAGAAGGGGTCAGAAAACTTGGTGGAGGACCACATGAGTAGGCTTAATCACACACTAGAGGATGACACCATGGACTAGGTACCACTTCGAGACACTTTCCCCAATGAGCATCTTTATGCCATCTCAGGTACTTATCCTTGGTAAGCATATTTAGTTAACTACCATGTTGCCTATGAAATCCCTGACAAATTTAAAGAAAAATCAAGTCCAAAAAATAAAAAGTGAGTCTCAGTATTATGTTTGGGATGATCCATACCTCTATCACATGTGTGGTGATCATGTTTTTTGGAGGTTTGTTCCTGATCACGAGTTTGAGTCTGTTTTGCAATTTTTTCTTACACTTGATTATGTTGGACACTTTGGACCCCAACAGATAGCTCAAAATGTTTTGGACTCCAGATTGTATTGGCCTAGTTTATTCCATGATGCTCATGTGTTTTGTAGGTCATGATCACGTTGCCAACAAACTGGTAATATTTCTAGGATACATGAGATTCCCCAACAACTCATATTATTCTATGTGATTTTTTGATGTATGGGGAATTGATTTTGTGGTTCTTTTTTCTAGTTCATTTGGTTTCCTATATATTTCAGTTGTTGTTGATTTTGTGAGAAAATGGGTGGAGGCTAGGCCACCAGGGCTG
This sequence comes from Viscum album, assembly GCA_963277665.1. Lineage (NCBI taxonomy): Eukaryota > Viridiplantae > Streptophyta > Magnoliopsida > Santalales > Viscaceae > Viscum > Viscum album. Next base: position 1,409,230,535 of record OY728134.1, read on the forward strand.
ATGATTCTCATGTTGTTGTGGACTTTGTCAATGCGTAGATTTTTTTCAGGTTTGGAGTACCGATGTCCATCATTAGTGACCCAGTCGGAATCTTGCTTCCCTTAGTTAGAAGTATGGGGTGACACACAAAACATCAACACCATACCAACCTCAAACAAATGGCTAGGCTGAGGTTTTAAATAGGGAGTTGAAACAAATTTTGGAGAAAACCATGCATCCAAATAGGAAAGATCTGAGTATGTTCTTGGATGATGCTCTTTGGGCATATAGGACAGCATACAAGACACCCATTGGTATATCCCCATTTTGGATTGTTTTTGGGAAAGCTTGTCATCTTCCCATGGAAGTTGAGCGCCAGGCTTATTGGGCTATAAAGAAATGAAATCTTCTTTAGGGAAACTTATTATAGTTTTATAAACGATAAAAAAACCCCATCCTTTCAAGTAGTGTTCTTATTTCCTTTATTTTATTTTAAAAATATCTTTTAATAAGTTGTCATATTTTCTTCCTCCTTTGAGAGACGACCTGGGTCAGCCACTCTGTTGCACCTAAGTACCCAAAACCACTAACCATTTGAGGAGATTTGATTGTCAGCATATGATAACTCAAGACTCTATAAGGAATGATCAAAATCATATCATCACAAAATGATCCAAAAAATAGAATTTCAATTTGGAGAAAATGTGTTGCTCTATAGTTCATGACTGAAGCTGGTGTTTGGTAAGTTGCGTTCAAGGTGGTTAGGTACTTAAATTGTGAATAATTTTTTTCTTATGGTTTAGTGGAGATCATACAAGAGGACACAGGAAGGATCTTTATAGTCAATGGTAAACGTTTGAAGAAATACATAGAGGGACTTCATACTGATGCAGTGGATTTCATCACACATCATTACTTGAGCATATCAGGCTGTTCCTAACCCTTTCACTTTTTTATTCTTTGTCCTATTTAAAATTATTCATTAAATGTGAATATATCATCTCATGGGTTCACATTGAGGACAATTAAATATTTTAAGTGTGGGGTAGGGAAAATATTAGTTTAGTAATTTCAATTATTTTACTGTTTTTAAATGATTTTGAAAAAAAATTGTGTTTTTTTAAATTTTGTGTTTTTATTTTTCAATTTTTTTTGTGTTTTTGAAAATTTTTAGCTGAAGTGATTTTCATCACCATTTTGGAATTCATAAAAATAAGTGAAATAATTTACCCCAAGAAACTAATCTTAAATGAATGCTGAAATGACTTTGTTTCAAGTTCAAATATTTAGTAATTTCATGAAAAGTACTCTAAATTTTGAATCTCATGCCACATCTCACTGTCTTTAGATTCAAAATCACTTTCCTGTGAGACTTATGAACCCTTATTTTCACATTATTTACATTCACCTCACTTTTTTAGAGAACCAAACAGTGCTTGATTTAACCCGAATTTGATTTATTTCTATCAAAACATGTGGTTTTGAGGTACTTATGTTTTAAATGATTGAGGCACTTGATTGGTATTAAAGCTACCATTTAAAATAATATAATTTTATAATGAACTGCCTTAAACATTTAATCCTTGTAGACCTTATAATCAATGAACATCATGTTAGGTTTTCCACATTAAAAGCCAATTTTTCATATCCAACCAACTCCTAAAGTTAAATTGATTAATATAGTTGAACTTAAGCGTGGCAGGGAGTTGTCTTGTGTTGTGCTACCACATTCTATGATACATTAAGTAGAAAATTAAATGATGAATAGATGTGTTTTATTCTGAAGAAAATCATTATATTGAATGTTGTGCCTTTCTAGATCTTTACTGATAAAAGAAATTGTGCCTTTCTGAAGCTTCTAATAAAGGGACAAAGATGTGCCTATCTAGAGCTTTCAAGAAAATCATGCTTGAGAAGATTGACATTTTTTACTGGTAAAATGTTGAATAGTGTGAACATTCATTTATTATTTATTATGATGAACATGATTTGATGTTATGGGGATTGAGGAGGAGACCATATTTAAGTGAAAATTAGATTAATACAAATTTTCTTCAAAAAGAGTCAAGCCCCCCTCATTCAGCCTCAGAATTTTTCACATCTAAATCCTACCCACAAAAAGTCACAGAACATCCTTGGAAAGTACACATGATAAAAATATGTTCTTGACTCAAATCAGGTGGTGATGTCGAAATTTATCAAGCCTATGATGACCGTTGTATGAGTTTGGATGAGAAATACATTGCTGAAAAATTGACATTTGTGTGATAAGAGAAAATTCAAGTGAGGTATGTGTTTTGTGCATGGGAGGATAAGTGATGTGTAAAAATATTGAATGATATAAATAGAGAACTTGAAATAATTGTTTTTATGATTCATGACAACTTTTGTTTCCTGGTATGGAATTGTTTTATCTCAAAGATATGTGTTTCAAAATTTGTTTTGATTTGATATTGGTCTTTACTTGATATGAGGTTTTTCCCAGGAGTGAAAAAGGGTAAGTGAGGGGGCGTTGATAAAACGAAATTTTTTTGAATATTTTATTGATAATAAATGACAAAATTTCATCACATTTTTTTAAATATGATTATTTATAAAATATTTGGGATTAGATCATTCATTTATAAATTACGTGAAAATTCCAGTTTTACCCATTAAACTCCCCTTTAGTATTTCAGACATAAGTATTTTTATATGTATTATTTCATCTTAAAATTTTGTAAATATGTTCCTAAAATAATGTTATACAACTTTTATTTAGTATATATGAGCTAAAATTTGGATTCTATTGGACTTAATGGGCCATGAAGTCAACAATAGACTGGACTCACCAGATTGGACATGGGTTCTGTATTTAGGTCATAACTTCTTCATCCGTGCTTGGATTAGGCCCGTATTTTGGGAGGTTCTCTTGGACACATGTTTTAACGAATCATACTTCTATAATCACAGATGATTCATGCATTTTTCTGGTAAAATTGGCATCTCATGTTGGCATAAAATATTTATCCGAGATTCCTCACTCACACTTGAAACCACTTTGAACCTAGCCTCCCAACCACTCTATAAATTGGTTTTTTTCTCAATTGGTGGGGTTCAGATGTGAATTAAGAGATTGAAGGAAGATAATAATTGGTTTCACCCAAGTTATACAACCAATGTAATAGGGTTATCTCTTGAATCAAGGATCCCCTCATCGAAGCCTTCTCCTTTTCTTCATGTTGTAATGTTTTCATTTGTGTTTTTATAATAAAATTCTTTGTTCTTCTTTTATTTCTACTATTTTTTTCTGTTATTTTCAATTTTATTATACTCTTAATATTCATATTTTTGATGGAATTCAATATTGGAGATGAGATTGGGTTCTACCATTTCAATCCTTTGCTCATGCAAAAGGTCTCTACAATGACCACACCGCTCATAGAATAGTAGTTCTCTTAGTGATTGATCTATCTTCTACTGTATTCATTTAATTATTTTGAATCATTGAGATAATATAATTAAATTAAAATGATCCATTAATTGAGTTTTTAAATTATAAGAAACTAAGTATGAAATTGAACAATTAACACAAAAACACGTGAGGTCTAGATTTTGTGTAAATTGTGAGAGCGTGAACTTAATCGGTAATATAAGACAACACAGGATAATTTTATAGAGTAAAAATATATTACCTAAACTCAATTAATCCACATTTTAAGAATGGATCTATGATCTAATTAACCACTAACCAAAATATAACCTTATAACATCAATCAATGCATGGAGTTGTGATTGTGTGTTCCGAAGTTAGCCTAGGGTTTATGTAATTTCATCTTTGTGGTTAAGTTAACTCCCGTAGGGTTTGAGGGTTAAACAATTAGTGGATCATAATTAAGTGGGTATTAATTTAAATTATATTAATTAATAAGTAAATGAAGAGATATATTTATATCGATTACACCTTTTAAATATTGACAAAAAAAATTCTTGTTGTGTCTTTTAAATCGAACTTCATTTAAAAAAAACAAAAAATTACAATTTTCTTCCAGAAAACTTCTTCAAGATTTATAAACTATAAAAAACCACCCCGAAACTTTTAATTAATTTTCTTATTTAATTTTATTTATGTTCAAAATACCTTTAATATGTTGTTAAATTTACTTCCTCCTATGAGAGACGACCTTGGTGAGCCACTTTGTTGCACCTAAGTAACCAAAAACCGAACGTCATTTGAAAGTTCCCACAACAGCGCTCTTTCAGGGATGTTTCTTAGATCATATGGTGGAATATTTTTCTTACCTTTCCTATTTTTAAAATTGGTATCATCATGTATCTTGGACATATAGAATATACATTCGCTTTCCCTCATACATTAGATATTATGTGACCAATGAATTTACAGCCCATACAAAACATCATCTTTCTCTCAAGTTGGATTTCAAGGGTCATATTGTCATTCGTTGTTGTCAAAACCACTTCTTCTTCCAAGGTTCTAGACATGTAAACTTCAATTAATATCCTTTCATAATGCCCAAAACTTATATTATCAATTTTTTTATCCATACAAATTGGGATTCCTACTGATGATGTGGCGTCCCATAGGATGATAGGTTTCCAATACAACAAATTCAACATGAAAATATGGATCTATACCTAGGTATGGGTGTCTCAAGCATTGGAAGGATCAAATTTATGAACCTATTCATGAACTCTTAAGAAACCAGATTTTAAAGAGATGGAGCCTAAGTTCTATGCCTTTCGTTTGAGCTCATCTGAGGGTAAAATCATGTGATAATACCCCCATCCAATTTTCTTTTATTTTACTCTCTTCAAAACCCCATGCATATACAATCTTGCAAGTTTGGTCTTTAAATTTCTAGAGTGTCTCCCCTTTTGGAGTTAATATTGTCACCATAATGGAGTGTGGACATAGATTAACACACTCTTCAATTACTTCTTGGTCTACTACTATATAGGCAATTCTTCCCTTACTGACCACTCTTCCAGGAGGGGAATATATAAAATCCAAGAAAGAGGGGCCATAGGCTGATTTCACAGCCTCTGAAAAATTTTTATTGGAATCAACAGGTTCATCTTGAGTATACTAAACTTTCTTCAACTTATTAACATGGGAGATAAGCTCTCTATGACCCACATTATTTGTAATCAAAGTCTTCTTCTCTTCACAATCACACCGGTAAGGTCCCCCCCCCCCCTCTACCACGGTTCCTCTATCATCATTTATAATATTTATTTATATATATTTTGTAACAAATATATTCAATATATATTAAAAATAAATTTAATATAAATTTATATTTATTTATTTTTTCACAAATTTATTTATAATTTATTTATTTGTAAATTTTTATTTTCTTAAATATATAAAATATATTTCTATTTTTATTCATATATTATATATATATTTAACTAGTGAAATATATTATTTTTATAAAAATTATGTGAAAGATGAGATACATTTTTTATAATTTCATTCTTTATAAATATATTTATTAAAATTTAATTTTTAACTAGTAAAATATATTATTTTTATAAAAATTATATGAGAAATTAAATAAATATTCTTTATAATTTCATTCTCTATAAACATATTTATTAAATTTTAAATTTTAAATATATTCTGTAGTTTTATAAATGGATACTTTTGTTGTATTGTGGAATTTACAATGAAGCTTCCACTAGAAATTCCACTCAAACATTCAATGGAATATCTGTTGTAACAATTTAAAGATTTATAACTGTTATTTAAAGATATTTTATAAAAAATGTATTCCAAATATCTTACCAGTGCATTTTTTTATAAATTTAGATTATTTTTTATTCCCAATATAAATTTCTATTTTATATATTGGTAAATATTTTTTTCCTAAATATATAAATTTAATATATATATTTTTTCATATATTATATAAATTCTTAAATGGTATATTATATTATTTTAATAAAATTTATATAAAAAATGTAATAAATATTTTTCATAATTTAATTTTTATAAATATATTTATTAAAAATAATTTTTATTAATATAATCTCTAGTTTTATAAATATATTCTTTGACTATTTCATGGAACATCCAATGGAACTTTGTATTGATTTTTCTTAGAATATTGACTAGATTTCATAGTGTAACTTTCACTAGATATTCCTTCGAAATCTCTAAAAAAGATTTATAAATTCTTCTTATAGAGTTTTTGGAAAAAATATATTAAATATATTTTATATTTGAATTTATGTAAATTCCATGAATTGAATTTTATATGTCGTGGGTTATTCTAATGATGATAATATTGATGTTGCATTATTGTCTGTTAAACTAGTTGTAGAGATGATGTTCAAATCACTTGAGGATGCACAAAATTTCTATGTTACATATGGGGGAATAAATGGGTTCAATGTTTGTTGAAAATACTCAAATAAAATAAGAAAAGATAAATAATTCATCACATCATGCCTTTATGCGTGTAGAAGAAAAGTTGATTAGAATGCTGAAAAATGTTATAGCATAGTGAAATTTCCTCAAGATGATAAAATTACAGGTTTCCTTGCTCAAATAGTGATTTTTTGTTATCTTGTGGGAAATATGCATGTATGTATTTTTTTGAAGGGCATGATCACCTCTTTCACAATCCTGAATCAATTCATATGATAAGGTTGTCGAGAAAAATAACTGATGCATTAACAGCTGAGTTATATGTGAATGCTTTATTGGGTATTAAACCAAATGAATTGTTATCATTGGAGATAGATATTTCAGGGGGTCGAGATGTAATTGGGTACATGTGTGTTAATCAGTTGAATTTTTTATGGTCTAAACAGGAAAGGTAATTGGTTTGTAGTGATGCATGTTGCATGTTATAGTACCTGGAAAGACAAAATCAGGAAAATCCATCATTTTTCTATATTATATAGTTTGACTTGACTGGGAAAATTACTAATACATTCTAGTATAATAAAAAAATGAAGATATATTATGAGTTATTTAGAGAATTTTTTGTTCTTTAGAACCTATTTCAGCACTAATAAAGTGTATAAGCCCTTAGGTGTTTTTTGGGCTTCAATCATCATCCAAAGATTATTTCTTTTGGGACATCTTTGTTATATTATGAATATGTGACTCCCTTTTCATGGATATTTTAAAAAATTATAGGTTCATCACATGAAGAGAACTCAATGTATATTTACTGATAAGGACATTATAATGGGAAAATCCATTTATGATATATTTTTGGGAAGTTGACATTTCCCATGTACATGGAATTTGATTCAAATAGGCATTAAGAATTTCGGTAATTGGATGAATGATGGATATAGTTTTCTAACTTGATTTTAGATGTGTATGTTCCAATACCACAATGAACACCAATATAATCAGGGGTGGCCTTCCCTCATAGCATAACTTGGGGATGGTAAATCACAGAGGTTAGATGATGTATACATGTTATGAGAACGGTCAGTGTATTGCTTTTTGAAAGATGATTTATCATTGGGTATTCATAGTACTCAATTAAGTGAAATTTTTAACAGACTTATAAAAGATTACATTCATTATAAGTAATGTGTTTTCGATTTTTTAAGTATTTTAAGTGATTTTTGGTGAAAAGTCAACCTTGAGAAAAAAAGGCCAAATTTGAAATGCGGCATAATATCCTCATGATCTTTACTTTAACGATGCAGGGATATTCTTGGTTTTTACTAGAGATACACTGAAGTTATTTTATTTATTTCAACTTGAATATCAAATTATTGGGTATTTATTGTTGATATCATGTATTCAAAGAGGATTTTAATTTATTTATTTTGTTCGAATGTTTGACAATGAATATCAATTCTGTGTATCATATAAAGCTTCAAATGATGTTTTTCAATGTTCTTGTCCAAAAATTGAGTTTTTCAGGTATCTTTGTTGTCAAATTTATAAATATTATTATTGAATTTATGTGAGATAAATACCTAAAAAATGGATTTTGGTGAGGTGGACCAGATTGGATAGAAATATTCTAATGTTCAAAATAGATTCTATTGATATAAATGTCGATAGAAAGTTAGATTTAGAAAAATTTGACAATGAATTAAAATGAATGGGAATGAAGTTGATTACCATCACTTGTGAGACATATAGGAGTTATGACATTTCCTTCTCTAATTTTATAAATTTTTCAAAAGATTTTACTATTGTAACTACATAAATAGATATATCTATTTTTCATGATAGTACTGACATAAATTTCTAAAAGGAATCTTTTAAAAGAAAAAAAATAAGAAATGCGGTGATTTAATCAATTTTTTTTACAAAATGGCTGCCAAAAGTAGACATAATTGAATAAAAATAAGTTTAATTATAGTTTTATGATGATGGTATGATTTTTTTAATGATGAATTTCATTTCTGAGAGAATTATTATAATGGGAATGTGGTATATGTTATCATTTTTCTTTTTGAATGGGGAATTATTGATCAATCAATATCAGTTTTCTTATAGTAGTAATAAAAAAACATTCAATGTAATTTCTTTAACCACATAATTATTTTGTATATGTTCTACACTTTTTTTACTTCCCTATTTAAGGAAGAACTTTCAACAAATTTGGAACTTCATCTTTGGAGGTAGACTGTAATATAATTTGAATTGAGGTTGTGCAGAAGATACATTGGATGATTTTTCTTCTTGGGCTGAATCGCGATGCCTTTACACCCAATATAGGCCATTTTGAACTATAATTTATCCATTAAAGCATTTTTCAGATGGTTTGAATTTTAATTTTTTGTGAAAATATTTTAAAAAATATAGTATGTATTCATCACTAATATCTGAGAATTTTTATAAAACCAAAAAATATTTTGATTTCTAAAACACCTAGTTTATTGTTTGAGACCATTTATACAGGCATCGTGTTCCAAATATCTTTAACCATTGCTAATAAAACTATATAAAATATTATTTTCTGAATGGCAATGAATCCATATCGATGATGTTGAATTATCTTATATATGAAACTATTGGGAAGAATATTATTGATGCAGTTACTAACAAGGAAACTATCTTTGGAAGTGGGACCTAGTGTAATATTTCTTTTCAAGATAGAGAGTGTCATGGGTCTATGAATATTAAACCATAAACATTCGACTATATACTATTAAAGATAACTAAATGGAGAATAGGATATAAACACAATGTCTAGGGGATTTATGGGTTATATCACAATGTGAGTCACCATTCTCAAGTGGTATTTCTAGGAAAATTTCTTCCCTAACCAGTGTAGGGATATTTTTCTTTGGTCTCATACTCTAGCTCTGTCATCCCTGTTGAATATGTGTTTTTAGTTTTCTAGATTATTACATTTTTATATGTATTTCCATATCACCCCACTTATATTTTAAATTTTTAATAAATAGGGAAGATCCTATAAGCTCTATGCTCTAGCTTTTGATATATATAGTTTCAAATAATGTGGTTTGAAATTTTACATAAATTGATAAATTCAAGAAAATTAATCATTTTTCCATATTATTTAATGGATCAACTTTTTATTGTGTTGTATTTATCATCAATTATATGTTTTTAACAATAAATTTTTAATATTTGATTAATGATAACTTGTATGAATATTTTATTTCACATTATTGTTTCTCATAAGTTTAACTGATGTTACCACGAATTAATGTATCACTATAAGAAAATTCAAAAACACATTGAGGATTCAAGATAGAGGATCTATCTATAGGGGTAAATTTAATTTTTTCTATTATCATTATTTTATTATAATTTAATTTCTTCCATTTTAATCTTGAATATTTATTCACTTATGTAATATCTAGATGAAGGTAAACTAATTTTTTTAGGAAAAACTGTTTGAGTAGAGTTCATGAAGTTGAGTTCCATGGGGTGATTAAGTTGTTGGATTCCTTGTCTCTATGAACTATCTAGGAAATGTTATTACACTGTTCACATTATTTTCATATGACATTAGTCATTACATGTAGAAATAATCTTGGTTGATTTTTTATGAATTAAATTTGTGTTATTGAAGTGAAATATCATTAAAATATTATACGGAATATTTATATGTTTCATAAAAATAAAAATATATTCAAGAAAATATTGAAGAATATTTGAGTGATCTCCATATTCTATTTGAGGTTTTTGAAGATATTTTGAGTTGAATTATAGAATCCATAATTGGATATGAAAAAAATACAAAGTCCATAAATCTACTACATTTCATAAGTATCATCAGACTCACTAATTCTTGTTGAATATCAACTCCATACAAGAATTTTAGTAGTTTCAGGAATGGTGTATGACTTATGGACCTCATAAGACTCCTTGGTTGGTGAAATTTTTCAAATTCATTCCACATAAAACTTTGTTTTACTATTCATAAGACATTATTTGAGAAGGCATAATAATTCATTTTTTGTAAGAGTGTCATTTTGATTGAAATAAATATGTTATAATTTTTGGAGTTAAGGTTTCAGAAGAAAAACTTTGGTAATTTTTTTGATTATTAAATGTTTTTTTATGATTAACACATTATTTAAATTCGGTTTTATGAAAATTTAATGAATATGAACTTTTCATGATCTTTTCAGAATAATGACATGATGCAAATGCGTTTTAAAAGAATTTACATCCAAAGCTACTATTGTTGATTGAAAGTAGTCATGTTATCGGGTGAGAAGACCAAATCGCATTGTTTAATTATTAGTATTGTTATGGTAGAGCTTCATGCCACAACCAAGACACAACATGATCCCATGTAAATAATGATTTTGAAGGATACATTTTTGTGGATGAAATAAATGTGAGATAAAGACATGGTGATTCAAATTAACATGAAGTATTAATGGATAATTCCACACAAGAATAAAAAGAAGATTAATTTTGGTCAGTTTCAATAAAATTGAAGAAAAAAAGATGGAGTTTTGAAGGTTGAGATTTAAGAAGAATTAATAATGCAAAGAACTTCACGTTGTTTGTGAATATATATTCTTAAATGAAAAATAAGAAATTACAGAATCCGATGAAACATTCCTAATTATAATATTTTTATCATAGAAGTACACTCAATGATTCCACTACATAGAATATATTTTCAATCATATAATTTAAGAGATCTATCATAGATATAAAAAAACATCTTTCATGTTTAAGGACATGGGGAAAGAGATATAGTGTACACACATATGTAGATTACCGTTTAGGATAAAGAAGTGAGAGACATGGCCACGATAATTGGCTAAGAAACTATGTAATTACAACTCTTACACTATGAACTAATAATACATCCCCAACCATAACCTCCACCAATATGCACCCCTCCTTTGGTATGTAAATTTTATTAGAGGCCCAAGTATCAATACTGCCTCCTTGAAAATCCACATTTTCTTCAAGATGGACACTAGTAAATTTGGCCTTGATCCTCTGTGTATCCTCCCAAGTCGCCTCCTCAGCTACCATTCCATGGCACTAGATTAGCCAAAACAAGGTTTTGTCCTTAGTCTTCTCTACCAAAATATCCACCAGATAATCCCCTTATTCCATATATAATTATATAAAAATTATTCAAGGTTATATCGGATAATAGTAGGCCTCAATTGTGACACATGAAATACATGACGTACCCTGATATTCTCATAGAGTTTTAATTTGTATGTTTTTATCACTGCCTCCTGATTATCATGAAATATCTATAATATCTTGTTTTCAGTTTCGATGTTACCTTGGATATATTCTCTATAATATTGTGTAATAGTTTAACCCAGATCAAATCTCCAATTTCATAGGTTACCTCCCATTGGTTTTTGTTAGCATATTTTTTCATAAGCTATTGTTCCCTGTGTAGATTAACTTGGAGTTTCTTCAGTACTTCCCTTACTACCATTACGATATCCATGACCTCAAAAACAAATTCCCCTTTAGTATAAGGCAAAATATGGTAGGGTTTATACCCACGCACAAACTCAAATGGTGTTTTCCTAGGGGAGTTTTGGTATAGGCTGTTGTCTCAATATTATTCCCATTCCAACCATGATTCCAACATTTTGGGTTTCTTCTATGAAAAAAATTAAATATACCTCCAATCATCAGTTCACAACCACTACTTATTCATCATTTTTCGAATAATAGTAGGAGATCATCTTATGTTTTGTGACTTGTAGCCTAAACATATCTTATCAGAATAAGATGTTGAACATGAAGCCTCTATCACTTACTATTGATTTTGGTACTCTATGAAGGAGCACTACGTCTACTAAAAAAATCATTAAACTTTATCTACAGTACATAGATGTTTGAGTGTAATAAAATGTGAATTTTTACTAAGACATTATACCACCACAAAACCCACTTAAAATCCCTAATACTTGGATTTTTTGGATACCAATTCCATAGAAACCTCTTCCAAAATTAAATTAGAAATTGGAAACAGTTGTATTAATCATACTAGACTTAAATCCTCAAAAACATTTCTTGAAGGTTTCATGTTCACAAAGAAACTATTGTGCACTTTTTATCATTCCATTCCAATATACTCCACCTTCCAAGAACTTATATGTATTTAAGTACCATACGATTCCTTCCACTAGTTATGAATAATATTTTTGTAAAATATTTTTAATAAGAGATCATTCCCTTGGTAAAAAATATTATTTTTAGACAATAAAAACCCATTTTAGGTACAATAACAATGTTTAACTGAACATATATACTAATGTAATTCCATATTTGTCATCCTCCAAACATATCAATCAACTCATCCTTTATCATCTTGGGTTCATCCCAAATAGGTTCAAAAATAGCTAATTACATACATTATCATTCACGTATCACTCTTTATAGAGTATAAACTCCATTGTTTAATTTTCCAAGATTTCAAGTCACTAGAAAATCACATCGTAGTAGTTTAGTCTTCTAGTAATGTAACCACGTTTTGACTAAGAATATGCATGAGTCCACTATGATGGTTTGTATATACCTCAATCATTTTTCCAATTAATCATTGTTTCCAGTACTGGATTTCTTAAACTAGTTCCATTATCTCTGTTAAAAATACCAATTTCATAAAATTAGTTTCATATTTTTCTTTTACAAATTAGGTATGTGTCCTCCCTTCCTTAATCAAAAAATCCCCAAACCCAAAACTAATAGCATCAAATTCTGTAAAAATCCTTTATAGAAATCAGGAATTGTGATAATAGGGTTAGTAATCATTCCATCCATAATCATATCAAATGCTTCTTGAATTTCAACTTCCATTTTATAACCTTCTTTCTTATTGAATCTTTTAGTGGTATCTCTATCTTCCCATAATAATTGGAAAACATTTTATAATATCTGGTCATCCTTAAAAACCCTCTAACTTATTTTACATTCCTTGTCTTTTTCCACAATTTAAAGAACACTAATTTTTTACGATATATCACAAATACATAAACTGAAACTACATGCCCCAAATACTCCATATTTCCCTTTATGAAAGTACACTTTTTCTATAAGAAAACACCATGTTTTCACTCAATAATTGAAGAACTTACTACACCAAATCGATGTGCTCATTCCATCACTTATTATATACGAGTATGTCATTGAAAATCACATACATGATCTTCATTAACAATATCTACAAAATTGAATTCATGGTATACTAAAATGTGGTGGGTTAATTCATTATTCTAAATGGGATCATGAGGTATTCATATTGTACCTCATGGGGTTTGAACACCATCATCCCAACATCTTATTCTTTCATGCGTACTTGGGGGACACTTGATTTGAAGTCTATTTTTGAAAATAATTATTCCCCACGCATGTCATCCATCAAATAATCTATAATAGAAATATGATACCTTTCTGAAACTATCAAACTATTCAAATCCCTATAATACTTTCACAATCTCCACTCTCTATCCTTCTTCTTTAATAAATTAATTGGACTGTATTATGGGATGGTATTTTGTTTGATAAAATATTCTTCCAAAATTAATATTTTCATTTCATTTTTCATAAAATAATCTTGTTTTTTAGGATGAATATTGATTGATTCTACCCCCTCCATCAAGTTGATCACATAATTAATCTGCCTATTATATGCTCGAACTAGATGTTCTTAAAAAATCCATAATTGACTCAATTTCTATTGAAATTTTTTATTCTGTATCCTTTTCAATTCTATCCCCATTCATACCATCCCTTCTTTTAACACACTATTCAAAAAAAGACCAAATATTTTTTCCCTTCTCAGATACTCTGCAAGTTCTCCTGACATATCCAACATATATCTCACCCCTCGTAAGGTAATTGTATTTCCTTTAATTTCTTGATCCATAATCATATTCATCTAGTGAGTGGTTACGTATCACAAAGTATCTATCTATAAAATTAAAAAATCCATGTATGGACCTATGGTTTCCATCCTATGCATCCACCAAAAAGTATTCTAAAAATATAAATACCTCAAGTTATTGACACATTCCTTTATAATCCACTCATTGGACATCTCCCTAATGAATTATAAATGTTCTGGTCTTGGACAATATAACTGTATAGCACTTAACAAAATTCTAGAAATTTTTTTTTTTATAGCCTCATTACCCACATTTACATGTATGGTAATCCCCTTCTAGTGCCTCTATTAATAAAGATTTAACACATTCAGATTGTGCCTCATCCACTTAAAAAAAGGGGCTCCTTATATTTCCATTTCTACCACATCCTATTCTTTTAGTTTTTTTCCTTCACAACCTCCTGCCTCTATTTCTTCCACTTACTGGGGCTGACATATTCCCATACCATCAGTTTGATGTCCTTTTATTTACAACTATGTGTAGGTTTGAAGTTTTTTCTATATGAATAACACATTCCCATATCCTTTTCTATCCTCAATTTGTTCCTTGGAAAAATAGATAATTCCCTTCCACCATTGAATGTTTCCACGCCTAATATCATTCAAATCACCGGGTGTAACCATTATTACTGGATTGGTGTTCCGAATTCTGCCCTATTATCCAACCATGTTTCTCTAGTTTTGAACCTCATTCTACATAATTTTTATTTTAAAAATATACTCGTTTTCTATTCTCTAGGTCAAAGTCAACCATCATTCCTAGTTTTTTTGTTTATGTTTCATCAAAATTCATTTTATTTCCAGCCTCAGTCCCCCTATGAATAAACTCATGTACCACTTCTAAATAAAATCTAGTACTCACAATGCCACCTGATCATACTCATAAATGTATATATCCACCGAAAAACTCTTCCACAACTAATATTTGAATAATATATGATCTTCTTATACTATTATCCAATATCTACTAGGAAAATCCTCTTTTAGTCGTATCCACAATATTTCAGCTGAATTGTTTTAATGAAATCATCCAATACTGGCCCATTTTGTCAATGCTAAACTATTCCAGAAGTCCCTCCATCTTCTCTCGAGTCAGTTGGATCAAGAAATATGTCTATGCCCTAGAAAGTCATGGTATGGGATCTTCTCTTGAGAATATTGGCTTCTCCACATGCATATAGATTGTGAAAAACTCCTCCTACTTATCTTTATACACTCTTTTCCTTACTTCCCTACCACAATCCTCTGTTCCCATAACTCTACCAACATTTTGAAACTTATACCACCTTCCTTCACATATGTTTATTTTCTATTCTCCATTCCATTGATGAATTTATCCAACTTTTTCCTAACAAATTGGTTGAGCTAGCACATAGTTTCTGAAATATCTTACATCTATAACTGAATAGAAGTTAGCACCATTTTTTGGTTCTCTTGATGTTGGATTCCCACCATAATCAATAATACCATCACTTCCAGGTATGTGATCCTGGTCTCCATTCATGTTTCTATTAACATCCACAAATATAGGCCCATTAAAAGAAAGAAACTATTACAATAATATATCATCGAACCAATGAATTCCAACTCTCATTGAAAGTACCAGGTTATAGAGCTTCCAGATCAAGACTGTGTATAAAAGGGAATTCTAATATTAAAAATATCCCAATATCTTACAAGAAACAAGGAACCCTGATAGCTACATTTTTGTGACACTCCTGATAGAAGAGTAATTCTGTCGAGGATAAGGAAATTTTCCCCCTTATAACAAACCAACTATGTGGTCCCCTAGTTGGGTTATCCCTCTCGCTAATATTTCCCTCCTTAATATGATAATTAGTTAAGTATATATGTAATTACAAATCTTCTCCTTGTAATTGAGAATAACTCTCCAACTCCCCCTAATTTTTACCACTCATTAGGTACATTAGTATTATTGGTGGTCGGTGTCTTCCTCCTGGCACTAAGTTCTTATCACTAACATTATTCATTAATAATTGGTTCAGATTTTACCATGTCATCCTCAACCGTAATCTTATAACTTATTAATTCATAAAATCCTTTTATTAAAGATCATCTAGAATATATTGATTCCTTAGTCTATTTCATAACATGTGTGATGTTATTTTAAAGAATGAATCTTGAAACTCATTTAGCGGATTCGTGACCTACAAACACATATGTTTAATATAAGGTTTCGTATCTCACTGCTAAAAACAAATTATCATTTTTTATTTACTAAAAGGATCATATGATTGATGATTTCACTATAATAATATTATTAAAAAACTCTAGGATCCCTAAATATTCATATATTTTGATCCCTATAATCTAATAGTTGATTCAAATACCTTCCCAAAATTATTAAATCTTTCATTACAAAATCATACATTTCTCACATTATGGGATATAGGACTCAACATCAAGATTATTTAGATATTGAAAATTACATAAACATTGACTAGTAAAATGACGCATTATAATTTATTCTTTTTTTTGTAACATGGAATACCATTATAGTATACTACAACAACTACTGGGATATTGGCCAGGCTATCTACCACAAAAATTATTCTTCCTTGTCATCACCTCAATAAGAACCATTTCTCACTCCATCCTCTTCTGTAAACAATATTAATTGATTGTAGGACTCTAATTTTTATTATGGGAAATGGTAGTGGTTAATATTATAGATCATTATAATAAATCCATACCAGTGGTCATTCCACTTTCAATTGCCAATATTTTGGTAAGATGGGTCACACTATTCAAGTATATCAATTGTTCAATGGTCATCCAATCACACCTCCTAATAAGGATCTTTCTTTTGTTAGCAGTTAAATTTTATCACATCTAATCTAGGATGTTATTTTTTATCTTGATGTTATGAATTCACGATTACATGAATTTATGGATATGGAATATATGTTGAAACTGATCAAAATTAGGGCTTCCTATAATCCTAATATGTTGTTCCACTTCGGATTTTTCATTTAATTGTTTAAATATCCATTCAATAGTATTCATTGGTAAAGTTTCTTGTTTTATTACTTCATATAGGCATTGATGGATCATAAAGGATTATTTTGTGTTCTATCACTAGATTAATACGATATTGTTTTATCCAATATTCTATTATGATGATATAATTATTACAAGAAATGACATGGTGGCGTTTCTAACCTCATGACATATTTAAATAAATAAATTGCCAATAATGATTTAGGATTACTAAAATATTTTCTTACAGTTTAGGTTTCTCCATTTAATAATAGAATCTCATTCTATCAATGAAAATATATATTTTATATTATCCATGACACTATTTTATTTCTTGTATCACATATTTAAAATATTATGAATCCTTTCGAAAAGTATCAATATGATGATATTTAATCTTATGCTCACCTGGTTCACTATTTAATATTTTTTAGAAAATTTAATTATCTCACTTTGATAGAGAAATTTCATATGTAACAAGTAAAGTTAACTAATTTAGGTAAAATAAAGTGAATCATTAAAGGGATATGGTTTATCACATAGTTAAATTTATTTTTTAGGATTAGTATCATAGTTTTATTTACTATAATCCTAGAAAAAAGAACTACAAAAATTATTTAGTATTGATTATCTAGAATTCTTGTCTTTTCAAAACCACACCACTAGTTTGTAAGTACTCTTTTGAGAAAAAATAGTTTCTTGGAATAACAAGAAACATAATCAAATATATAGATCTACTCCTAAATTTGAATATCATGCTATGATACATGTTGTTATTGAGATATTATGACTGGATGAAAATTAACTTTTTATTATCCAAATAACTTTTATATAAAAAGTGGTAAGCCTTTCCTATTCAATTCAAGAAATAAACTGACACAAACCAAAATTACCAAATTATTTAAATCATATTTTAGTTTATTAAAAATCATACATCTATATAGACTCCATGGAAGAGTAGAGGGATCCATGTTTAGGTCATCCATGATGAGGTTTTCAAAATTATAGGTCATCTTTTCCAACATTTAGATAAATTCTTCCACAAAAATCTTTCTTTCATTGAAGCCATGTTTCCAAATATGATTTTTTTAATTGATCTCTACATACTGTTCCATATTGATTTTCACTTGAATCATCCTCTCAACCATCCTTTCATAGTCCTCTTGTGTGGATTTGAACTCAAATTACTTCTCAAAGATATCTTAATTCGAATGAATGATGATCTCCCCTGATTTCTTTTCTTCTCAGATCTCATAATCTGTTTCTCTAACCGTATCATTATCTCCCAAATACTCTTGATTTAGATCATCCAACTTAACATAGCCTTGATTTTATTCCTTTACTTCAACACACACCATCACATGATTATCATTTTGAGAAATTGAACTCTCCATGCTTCCCGAACCTGGTCCACTGGTTTATTATCGACCACATTATTATTTTTGGAAGACCAAATTTCCATCGGCTTCAGCAAGTGAGACTAGTCCTTGTAGCCTTTTATCTCCATTCCCTTTAGAAAAATGTATCTCCCTACATCCATTTTTTCTTTCCTCCATTTCTTCCTCCTAGAACAATGAAGACCCCTTATATTCCCTTCATCAATAATGTCCATTGAGACTTGGATAAAAACCTCTTCTTTCAAATCAGTCCAATAAAATCTATCAACATATAATAGCTTATTCATTTTAATTGTGGTTTGGATGTTTACTTTTATCAGGTACCCTCGGTCACATGTTCAACCTTGGACCTCCAGGTTTCCAAAATAATTACTAACCTTAACATTCAGATTGGACCTTCTTGACTTCTCCCTTCTTGTGAAATTCACCCACTCCCTACTACCTCCAATAAATACACTGATGGTTCCCTCTTCCTTACATATTTCATAATACACCTTCTTGTCCATATAACCATTGTTTTCTTCCATTTCCTCCTTATTAAGAGATGTCTAAGATAAATTTGTTGAAATATCCATATGCCATGTTGCACATGAAACCTTCATGTCATCGTTAAATATTCCAAAGATGTCAACAACCTTAATATCTATAGGAAAGCAACCTATCTAATTTTGGTTGATGAAATAATTTTCTACTACATTTGAAACCAAAAAATTGGTTTAAATACCCATTAGAAATTCTATCCTTACCGATGCCTCATACATGAGTGACTTGACCCTCGTATCCTATAAATTCATTCTTCGATCACATATTGCACCAATATGAACCAACCCTTTCAAACCTTCATGAGAAACAAACACCAAACTTCCCAATCTGGTATCTAGCTTATGAAATATGTTCCTACCTACACACTTCCAACAAAAGTCACATTTTCTTTCATAAAGAAAAGAAATCCACACCTGATTCAAAAATATTTGGTTTCTTGTATTGGAAATATTCACTAATAGAACTCTAAACAAACTTTTCATAACTCTAGACACATCAATTTCAACAAATATTCGTGGGGAAATAGGATGACAAAAAGATCAGGTTCTAATATCAAAAAATGATATCTACCAATGAGGTACCCTAACATTCAAATAATTGAGGGGTTTTGAAAAGGGAGTGGGATCTCAATAAATCATACACAAATCATCATGGTTCGGTATCACCCATAATATGAAAATCGTAAGTCCACCTAAATATGAAAAAACTGGATTTTTTATATATGTGGGGAGTACTGGACAATGCATGGACCATGTCATTCACCAATGCGAACTGAATCATAATGTTCCTTTTGTTGATAAGACCTATAGTTGATCAATCATGCAATCCCTAAGATCTGAAAATAAACATATTGAATAAATCCACCAAAGGGAGAAGATATTTGAACCATTCTATTAGCATTAGGTTCATAAGAGAGTAAGCATCATTGAACTTAGATGATGAGAGTGAAATATATGGGAATCAATTGAAAAGATGTGTAAATTCTTGGAAAAGATAGATCTGATGGAATTCAGGAAGAAGATATTTGTTAGAGGAGGGGGAGAATGGCTAATGTTGGGGTCCCTCAATGGATGAATAATTTCCTTCCCTCATCGAGGGGGTAGGGACTATCTTGGTAGTTGTAGTCTCATGGGAAAAAGGAGGGATTTATCTATGCAATAGTTCTTGAAACCACAGTCATCTCAAACCAAGATCTTATGAGATTTTGAGTTTCTTCCTGATATAATATTCCCAATCTAATAAAAAACTCAATTTTTGTTCTATAATCAAGTTTTCATTATGATTATTTCTAACTCGGGTTTCCATGAGTGAACCAAACATATTAAAGTTGGCTTCCATTTAACTGAACATGATTTCAAAACAACCATACTATTTATGGAAATGTTATCACAATAAATCAACTTCTTTATTTACTGGTCAAAGGACTTTGTATCCACATCTTATAGTTTATTTCTACCATTTCTAGAATACAAAATGTAAACATCCAGTATTAATGGGTAGAAATATTTTGTAATATAATTTTTTTATGGGACTCTTGATTTTACGATATATTATCTAAAGGGGGTGTTAATGTGTGTTACAGGATTGGTCAATTTATATATTATTACTGGAGTCTCAAATTAGATAATCTCATATGTATTTCATTCTATAAATTTAAAAGTAATTATTCCTAACTCCTTTTTTGGAGTGATAAATTAAATAATATAGGTAATGTCATAATTTGTGTTTTTTCTAGGGCATAGGGTGTCTTGTTTCTATTGTTTAATGGATACAGGAAACCTTCCAATCTCAGTGGATTTCCCATTCCATCACCTGAAAATCAATTTTATGAACAATATTATTTATGATTTTATATATTATTTATAATAACACTCCTATATAATATTCCATTAACATTTTTCCCATCCATGTATACCAAAAAAACTATTGAATCATAAATATTTTTTTTTCATTCCATATTTTCTGCCATTCCTTTCTACATAAAAAATATTTCCCATATACCAAACTTATCTTGGAAGAAAATTTAAATGTAAACCCTCATCAAAGTTATCTTTGAAAAAGTTTATTTCATTATATTTTATGGAAAATTTTTCATGTTTATGACATATACGTGCGAGTGACCATATCTATTCATGGTTCTGGTAAGATTTACCATTAGAATTAGAATATTTTTATATATTATTACATTGGATAAAAGCATATTTATGTGAATTTTATGTGTATTTACGTGTTAAAGGACTGTTGGAGTAGTTCAAAATGTCCGTAGGAAAATTTAATATCAACAATAGTGTTTGCATAATTTATTGTTTTTAATGGTACATACATGGACTCATTCAAGATATGAAAACCATGCATCACATAACATGGTTGATTAATTGTTAAGTGCATGGAATATTTGGCAGGGAACCAAACCATTAATTCGAAACAATTATGGATGAACAGTTTGGTGTATATCCTATAAAACAAACACCAAAACCATGCATTCCCCTTATTGGACTATTTTTATTTCTTTTTCTTTCTTAAACATTCCAAGTTTCAAAAATATATAAGAAATTATTTCTTATAAATAGCTTAAGGATATTTAAAATGGTTTCTGACATATTAAATAATTTATCATATTTAAATTGTGTATTTTGATATAAAGGGGATTCATTATTATTATTTAATTATATTATTAATATATTATGTTATTATTAAGGAAATTTAGTAAATGATCACCCATTTATATCCATGTGTGTGGTAAACATGAGGATAAACCATATCCCCTATTTTCATCCCTCCTCTCTTCTATATATATCTCACATAGAAATGAAATCATGACCCATTTATAGAAACATAATCTAAGTAGTGAGACTATGGTAATCACTTCAGAATTACTCCTTATTAAATTCATTCTATAAATATTTACCTGAAAATCCATATTTTTATTTATTTATTGTATTTCATTGAAATATCTCAAATATCTTGGAATCATGATGATAATTCTTGATGGCATGGTTTATTTAAGATTGAGTTTATTGATCCCTATTATCTTATATATTTATTATGTGGTTTTGGTTCTTATAAGAATTTAGGTTCTAAGAAACCATGTATAGGAGGTCTAAACACTGACCAACGGGGTTTAGAGATTTATAAAATAATTAAACCAGATCATTATTACAACACCACAGAATGATAAAGGGTTAAATGAATAAATGATTTGACTAATGTAAAAAAGGTACACATTTATTTTTAGGATACTAAATCGTTATAAATCCATAGTTAATCATGCTTTTCTAGATTAATGATTAGGAGGGTGACCTTATGGGAAGTTTCATTAGGTGTGGGTGAGTGGGGAATTGAATAATGGTAAGAATAAATTATCCATATTTTACCCCAGAATGATAAGTTCCTAAATGACTAAATGATTTGACTCATGTCAACATGGTGAGAATTTCTTTTTAGGAGCCTATCTAATTAGAAATCCATAGTTAAATGAGCCTGGCTTGATGTACTGATCAGGATGGGTGGCCTTTTGGTAATTTTCCTAGGGTGGGTCTGAGTGAGGGAAAAGCACACTAGAAAGAACATGTGTTTCCTTATGGGGGGATAGTCACCAGTCAGATGACCCATTCAGGCATGTGGGTGGGTCCAAGGGAGGGGACCATATAACGACCCAAAGCTTGACGTATATGGACATTACAATACTTTTGCGGAAAACTTATAACAAAAACAAACACTCAAGGACTGTAATAGTTTAGTGTCTTTGGAAACTTGGAATATAAACTTTTAATCATGTTGAAAGATCTTCTACATCTCCCGTAACGATCTTCCCCTTTTTGTTTCCTTACCTAAAACCATTCTTTTAATCCTAGGGGAAAAGAAAACCTAAAAAGGGTGAGCTCAAATGCTCAGTAAGGGTAATCATGGTGAAAATAAAACAAACCATATACATTTGAACTTAAAAACATGAACATAGTGTTTAAACATCAAGATCTTAAGCAATGACATAAAACATGGCATTACATAAGGAATAGATCATAACGGAACATAAATCATGATATAATATCATGGGAATAAAACTTTTAATTGTTGTAAAACATTAAGAACATGATATGATTTCCATAGTTTCCAAGGCATTGTTGCCAAGACCATCTTAGTGGACAAAGTCCCTTACTAAACCGAGTTTACTTGCCATTCCAGCCCTGTATTACTGAACTAGATTTACTTTCCATTCCATCCATGTCTATCCCATGAGATATAAATCTTTACCCAATGAATTCTAGGGAGATATAGGTGCCACCCATCTCATAATGAAATCATTCTTACGTGTACCACAAGATAAACATAAATCATTCATGAAAACCCAAAGAATAAAATGGGTTTCATAAACATCATCCCATCATAAAATAATCCATATAAAATAAATGGATATCATTTAATCATGTGATAAGTTAAACCATGTAAATAATAGATACATTATACTTAAAACATACACATATGAAATAATGTCATCTTAGATGGAAAATGGTTTTGATAAAACACTTGAAATAAATTCTTGAGGAAAATATCCTTTCTTATTCAAAATCATTTTATATTCACAAAATGCCATGAAATTTTAAAAGAAGAGGATTTTTTTGAAAATAGTCATGAACTCTTGTAGAGTAATCTTCATGAAAATAAGGTTTTATGAAACCTTAAAAATCTGTTCATGCCGTATACGTTAAAAAATACATTATCCTCGTACTTTTGTCGGAAAAGTAAAAAGTTCCTCATACGGTAAACAAAACAAATATTCCTTTCATAACATGTGGTAAAAGTAAAAATGGGTAAAAAGGTATTTAAACATACATAAAAACACTTTTAGAAAACATGTACATGGATGATAACAATAACCCCAATAAATACTTACGAATAAACAATCTCGGATAAGAACAAGATTGGAAAGGTTATCCCTTACCTTATGTCTGATATGATTCGTATGTACCTGAACCTCCTGTATAATGATTTAAATAATGTCATTGAATTATTAAAGAATCATATTCATTGTTATGATTTCATATATGGTTCCCTTGTGACTTTATATTACCCGTTCTTTTGTAAATTCCATGTTAAAGCACCGTTTTGGGTAAAATCGTTTCATTTATCGTACATGTTTCGACTTTTTGTTCTTGATATTATTACTTATATCCTGGTTTACTTAATTCCAGAATGTAAAACATGATTTATATATAATATATATTCAGCATATAAATATATATGATAGATCGATAAATGGAATGAAATACGCTGTTCATGGAGACGGTAGGCCGTACGTACGCATGAACGTTGTTTTTGTTTCCTTATTGAATTGAGTGGAATTAATTAAATGAAACATATATGTCAATAAATACAGTATCATTATTATGTAATATCATTAATTATTATTTATTATATATATGGATTATAATTATCCTTGAATGGTTAATCATGGAAAATGAATCTCATCGCGTTCGTGGAGATGGTAGTCTGTACGTACGCACTAGCGATGATATCGTTCCCATAATTATTTAATAGAATTGAAGTGGATGATATAATATATCATAATAAGTATGATGTTATAATAACCATATATTGTTATTCTTTACACCATTATACCCATCCAAGTAATGTGGTGGTGGGAAAACAGAATACACCACGGCGTGGAGAAGGTATTCTGTACGTATGCACGCGCGGTGATTTCCTTTTTCATAGGATGGATAGAAGGTGAAATGAGGTTGTTTCATATTTAAAATAACATATCAGTATATTATTGATACTTATATTATTAATTTATAATTAAACAACTAAATAAGAAGAAGTTTAAGAAGAAAGAAGCTTGAAAGAATCGGTAGAAGAGATTATCTCTTCTTCGACACACCTCCTTTAAACTTCTTCTTAGGCCACTAGGTTTGGTCTTTTGAGAAGACCAGAACCTCTATGATATAACTATATAGGTTTAGAAGATTAATTGTTAGGGTTTGTCTGAGCTTCAAGGCTCAAATTGGTGTGAAGAGAAGTGGGAAGGGGTGCCCTTTTTATAAGGGAGGAGAGGGGAACCTTTGGAATTATAAGAAATATTAGTTTATAATAAATTCCATCCCCACTTAAAAACATCCTAAAATGACTCAAATACAAATCTTAGATGATATAGGGTTGTAATATCATCAAATAATAAAATTTAGACAAGTTGGGAATTTATTTTAAACATTATCAACTTGATTTATACTTATTTAATCTATTTAATTTTATTTTTGGTAACAAGATTCTAATTTTTAAATTGTTATAAATAATTACTTATGTGTTGTTAATTGTCCAAAATTGGATAATTTATTCCATTTTAGACCATATAAATTTTAATTTATAATTTTTAAATATTTTTGTGATTTTTAAACAATTTTATATTATGTTATTTTTATAAAATAAAAATAGTGTCAATTTTGACACTATTCATTTATTTGAATTTAAATGAAATACATACCGAAGATATGTTCGAACTAAAATATTTATTAAATTAATAAAATTTCATATTTATCTAGAAAATTTTTGGATCATATTAAATAGTTCATATAATATTTAGTTTAATATTTTTAAAACCATTTATTTGATATTTCTCTTAATAAAATAATTACTACCTGGTTTTGTATAATTATTTAATATAATTATTTGTTTCATAAAAATTAAAAATAAACTACTATGATGGAGATAAATCTCAAATATTTGATAATAAAAAATTTTACTCGAATTTATCATCTTAAAATCACAACATGTAAACTGTTTTATTTATTAAATTATGAAGGTCACAACTTTGGAATCATTTAAAATAAAATAATATAAGTGTCATAATCTCCTTTATAAAGATCCATATTGTCCACAATTCTGCTAGTGGATACTCAGGGTTTATATATACACTAAAAATAAGTTTTTAGAAGATTTTAGGGCCTTTGGATATCTATTACTATATCAATAGAAACTATATTATTGATTTTTCACTAAATAAATAATTTCTGCATCATTAATGTATAAGATAATTAGGTAACTAAATAACTCTTAAAAATTAGAAATAAATTACCATTATAAAGAAAAAAAATTATCTTTCAAATGAGTATTTATAACTGAATTTATATTCAGTATAACCTTATATTAAAAATACTTCAATTATTAAAGTATGAGTGAGACATATTTAACTTTCCTTTAAATAAAATAAACTAATGGTCTTAATCAAATACAAGTATGTTCCATTAGATTCAATTTCTACCCAAGTATGATTTAAAGAAAAATATAATCATCCAATTATATTAAGACAAGTGTTAGGGTAATTTTATAATATTATATTTACCTTTAATTACCCGATTTACCATTAACTATGGTAAGTAAAATTTACCGTAGTTACTATCCATAATGCCTAAAAAAGTAGCTTATTAACATAATTTAGGCCTAATGATTCCAAATATGGAATCAATTTTTTCAAATTCAAATCCTAGAAGTTGCAGAAATTAATTTAAAATTAATCCCGCTTTTAAGAAAATGAGTTTTAAAAGATAAAACATTGCAAAAGATTGAAATTATTTTACTTATGGATTCGATGTAAAATCATTGAAAATTACATATATTATATTAAATGGTAAAAATATATTCTATTCATACTTTAAAACAATTAAATATTATAATTTAACCATATAAATGTTTATGATGAAAAAAGTTGTTTTTAATTAAAATACAGCTTGTTTTTACTATTTATTAAAATATGAAAGTCATCAGAATAATATGAAAATTTTATCCAAAGTAAATTTTTATATCCTGATTCCAAAGAAGAATTTTATTTTTTCAAATTTAACTTATAAACATGTCAAAAACTAGATTTAAAGTGGGTGCGCCATCAAAAAGAGGGAAAACTGCATTTTTTTAAAAATACTTATTTTACCCAAAAAAATTATTTAGTTCTCATACCATGTTCTATAAAATGTGTAAGATGAATAATAATGTTATAAAATTCAAAATTTTGTTAATAATATTCATAACGGCTAGTTCATAATAATATTATAATCATATATCTTTGTTTAGTGAAACCTGGTATTGTGTACTACACACGCTATCGAGAAAGTTCACGATTGCGTGTAATGCAAGAGAAGAATAATGTTTACATATAATATAAGATAATGTGGTATTGCGTAGAGAACAATATAATTATGGTGTAACGTAAAACACAAGACATCAATGAAATTAAAAGAATATTTTTCATAAAATCTCGGGGTGTTACATTCTACCCCCCTTAAAATGAATTTCGCCCTCGAAATTCATCGGGGTTATAAATGGTTTACTACTTTAAAGTTTCTTTAATAGAAAACCACATCGTAAAAAGGAATACCAAAACTGAACTTTTAAAACTAAATTATGAAATATAACGGTTACCCAAATTAACTAATCACTGGGTTTCCACGTAGGAGAACATGGGTGAAAATATGGATATGGAAGAGAAACCTAACCATCATGTTCTGATGGAGAGTGGTAGAGAACATGGCTATGAAAAATCCAACAATCACAATGCCATAAATTTGTGATGATCTAAGGTACCAACTGATTCATCAGATATGAGGACATTAGGATAAATTTTTTGGTTTTCAAGATCATTTCCCTACAGTTGAAGAATAATTAAAAGAAATGCTTACTTGATTTTGGTACAATATCACTTTTGTTTGTTCCTTGAAAAAATTTCACATCATCTCTTAATGAAATGAACTTGAATTTTTGTTCCGTGAAGTGTTAGTAGATTATGTGATAGAATGACGGGTCATTCCATCTGTCTCAAATAAAAGGTTAGCAAAAGTTATCAAATATACGTAAGTCCATCTATGGTGAGGTTAATCGTATATGATTCTAAAAATGGAATTATACTTCATCTATCAAACTGCTTAATATAATAAAACTAGTTTCTACTAACCAGGGACTTCATGTAGGCTAGTGGTAGGCGATAAAGGCTTGTCGTACATCGGTTGTGGGTTCGATTCCCGCAGCCTTGTCCGACGCGACGGGTTGTTGCCCGTCCTACAGGTTGTCCTTTTTCTAAAACTACATTATTATAACATTCCATCAATAATATTGAAAAACTTTCTATCCATAAACAATACTAACTAATTTTCAACATAATCCATTCCAATCTTCAGGCTTATCCAAAATACTTTTGTCTAACTCATAGTATAAAGAAAACAATTACAAGAAATGTCATCTGCCGAGCATGTGAATACCATCATTTATCCCCCATATATCATACTATATATCTTGTTGGTCACATTACAAACATGTGAATACCTTAATCATGTATTCTCTTGAAATACCCATTAAAACTTAGTAAAAACATGAATTCAGTCAAAAGTTAACTCTTTCCACATACCAAAATCCCCAAATTTCGATATACTCAAACCATGATATCACTTTTTCCTTATATGAGTCATGAGTTCATGAATACTAGAAAACATATTATTTTATCCTTATCCATTCATTATGCATATATACTCTTCTAAAAGTATTTCAACATAATTATTTAAAACCAGAATAAACCAATACCTGGGTATTCCAATATTATAAATTAGATTCCATGATACTATTTTGAAATCCCATTACATAAACATTTAATCATTACACAAAATCATTTTCATACTCAACCTCACAAATAGTGATCGCATGTGACTTCCCTTTTTTCCTTTTCCTTAAGAGGTTGTTGGTGTCGATCATCATTAACCCTTGTATTAGGGCATTTATTAGCATAATGCTCTATTTCCTCGCACTTGAAGCATTGAAGTGTTGGTGGAGCATTCTCTTTAGTATTTTCTCTATTCACATCATTAGCTACCTTTTACTGATTACTTCGACAATAAACTTCTCTATGACCTTCTTTTCCACACTTAAAACATTTTCGAGTCACTTTAATACAATCTACACCATGCTTCTTTCCACACATTGAGCATAAAGAAACATTCATCTTCTTTTCACCATTATTCTGAGATTTCTTCTTGAACTTCATATTTCATCTCTTATCAAAACCATGAGATGGATATGTAACACCAACTTCCAGTTCTATCTTGATAGAACAATGCACAATTTCTTCATAGCTTCTGAAGTATCTTATAGCTAATGCCCTTCGAAGACTTGGTTTTAAGCCACTGAAGAATCGATTAACTTTACTTTCATGTTAGTTGATAAAGCCAGATGCATACCTTGCAAGCCTTGTAAAATTCACCTCATATATACCAACCAATTTATCATCCTTTTGCTTCATCTCAATGAACTACTTTTCCATATTTGTTCTAAGAATACGATGTAAGTACTTATTGAAAAATAAGTTCTTGAACTCGTCACATTCCATGGATTCAATTTCACCTTGAGGCATTGTATTCTTAATTAGAGTCCACCACTGGTCTTCTTCACCTTCTAAATGGTAAACATCCAGAATGACTTTTTCATGTTCTGAACATCTAAGTATGGAAAATATCTTTTCAATGGTACTGATCCATTATTCAGCAACATGTGGATCAGAAGACCCATAGAAATAAGGTTGATGTTGCCTCATGAAGGACTCAATAGAATATTGTTCCCTTCACTACTCATTCGGAAGTCCATAATGATTAATATCTTGTGTAAGTATAGCAATAAATTTTTCAATCCATCTCCCATAACATTGGTTTGTTCAGGAGGAAAATCATTGCATTGTCTATTACATTGATCAACATGGTTCCTTTGGGTTCCAGCCATCGTCTAAAACCCAAAAAAAATAGCGTGAGAGGAAAAAATCATGTTAGGAAAACAACATAATAAAGGGTGATTACCTTCAATATCTAACATCTTAGGTTTAATTCTATGACCATTACCATAATTCTAGGACTATAACCTATACTTATACTTAACCATAGGGTCATCCCTAGACATACCTTAGAAATATCTTTAGGGATCTCACTAAAGTTTTTGCATCCTAATTTCCAATGGTTGACTAAACCTTTCCTTTGATACCAACTATAACAACCCAAATCTTGACGTACATGGACATTACAGTACTTTTGTGGAATACTTATAACAAAAACAAACACTCAAGGATCGTAATAGTTTAGTGTCTTTGGAAACATGGAATATAAACATCTAATCTTGTTGAAAGATCTTCTACATCTCCCATAATGATCTTCCCCTTTTTGTTTCCTTACCTATAACCTTTCTTTTAATCCTGGGGGGAATGAAAACATAAAAAGGGTGAGATGAAATGCACAGTAAGAGTAAGAATGGAGAAAATAAAACAAATCATATACATTTGAACTTAAAACATGAACATAGTGTTTAAACATCAAGATCTGGAGAAATGACATAAAACATGGCAGTATGTAAGGCATAAATCATAATGGAACACCAATCATGATAAAATAGAATGGGAATAAAACTTGTAATTGTGGTAAAACATTAATAACATGATATGATTTCATAGTAGACAAGGCGTTTCTTCCAAGACCAACTTAGTGGACAAAGTCCCTTACTGAACCGTGTTTACTTGCCGTTCCAGCCCTGTATTACAAAACCAGATTTACTTTCCGTTCCAGCCATGTCTATCTCATGAGATATAAATCTTTACCCAATGAATTGGAGGGAGATATAGGTCCCACCCATCTCACAATGAAATCATTCTTATGTGTGCCACAACATAAACATAAATCATTCATCATAACATAAAAAATATACTGGGTTTCATAAACATCATCCCATCATAACATAATCCATATAAAATAAATTTATATCATTTCATCATGAAAAAAGTGAAATCATGTAAATCCTATAGACATTATACTTGAAACATACACATATGAAATAATTTCATTTTAGATGGAAAATGGGTTTGATAAAACACTTGATATAAATTCTTGAGGAAAATATCCTTTCTTATTAAAAATCATTTTCTTTTCACAAAATGCCATGCAATTTTAAAAGTAGAGGAGTTTTTTGAAAATAGTCATGAAATCATTTATATTAAGCTTCATGAAAATAAGGTGTTATGAAACCGTAAAAATCCCTTCGTGCCGTATAAGTTAAAAAAACATTATCCTCGTACTTTTGTCTAAAAAGTCAAAAAGTTCCTCGTATGGTAAAAAAAAGAAATATTCCTTTCATAATATGTAGTAAAAGTAAAAAATGGGTAAAAAGGTTTTTAAAAATACATACAAACACTTCTAGAAAATATGTACATGGATGATAACAATAACCCTAGTAAATACTTACGAATAAACAATCTCGGATAAGAACGAGATTTGAAAGGTGATCCCTTACCTTATGTACGATATGCTTCGTGTGTATCTGAACTGCCTGTATAATGATTTAAATAATTTCATTGACATATTACAAAATCATATTCATTGTTATGATATCATATATGGTTCATTTATGACTTTATATTACCCGTTCTTTTGTAAATTCAATGTTAAATCGCTGTTTTGGGTAAAATCATTGCATTTATCGTACGTGTTTCGACTTATTATTCTTGATATTATTACATATATCCTGATTTACATAATTCCTGAATCTAAAACATGATTTATATATAATATATATTGAGCATATAAATATATATGATAGATCGATAAATGGAATGAAATACACCGTTCATGGAGACGGTATGTCGTACGTACGCATGAACGCTGTTTTTGTTTCCTTATTGAATTGAATGGAATTATGTAAATGAAACATATATGTACATAAATATTGTATCATTATTATATAATATCTTTAATGATTATTTATTATATATATACTTTATAATTATACTTGAATGGTTAATCATGGAAAATGAATCTCATTGCATTTGTGGAGACGGTAGTCCGTACATACGCACGGGCGATGATATCCTTCCCATAATTATTTAATAGAATTCGAGTGGATGATATAATATCTCATAATAATTATGATGTTATAATAACCATATATAGTTATTTTTAACACCATTATATCCATCCAAGTAAGGTG
Organism: Viscum album; assembly: GCA_963277665.1. Lineage (NCBI taxonomy): Eukaryota > Viridiplantae > Streptophyta > Magnoliopsida > Santalales > Viscaceae > Viscum > Viscum album. Next base: position 1,409,262,789 of record OY728134.1, read on the forward strand.
GTGGTGGAAAAACAGATTACACCACGGTGTGGAGACGGTATTCCGTACATACGCACGCACGGTGACTTCATTTACCATAGGATGGATAGAAGGTGAAATTGAATTGTATCATATTTATAATAAAATATCAGTATATTAGTGATACTGATTTTATTACTTTATGTTGAAACAACTAAATAAGATGAAGTTGAAAAAGAAAGAAACTTGAAAGAATCGGTAGATGAGATTACCTCTTCTTCGACGCACCTCCTTTAAACATCTTCTTAGGGCACTAGGGTTGGTGTTTTGAGAAGACCAGAACCTATATGATATAAAAATATAGGTTTAGAAGAGTAATTGGCAGGGGTTGGTCGATATTTAAGGCTCAAATGGGTGTGAAGAGAAGTGGGAAGGGGTGCCCTTTTTATAAGGGAGGAGAGGGGCACCTTTGGAATTATAAGAAATATTAATTTATAATAAATTCCAACCCCACTTAAAAAACCTCCAAAAATGACTCAAATCAAAATATTAGATGGTATAGTGTTGTAATCGCATCAACCAATAAAATTTAGACAAGTTGGGAATTTATTTTAAACATTATAAACTTGATTTATCCATATTTAATCTATTTAATTTTATTTGTGGTAATAAGATTCAAATTTTTAAATTATTTTAAATAATTAATTATGTGTCTTGAATTGTCCATAATTGGATAATTTATGATATTTTAGACCATATAAATTTTAATTTATAATTTTTAAATATTTTTGTGATTTTTAAACAATTTTATATTATGTTATTTTTATAAAATAACAATAGTGTCAATTTTGACAATATTCATTTATTTGAATTTAAATAAAAGCCACACAGACGATATGTTAGAACTAAAATATTTAATAAATTAATAACATGTCATATTTATCTAGAAAATTCTTGGATCACATTATATACTTCATATAATATTTATTTCAATATTTTTAAAACCATTTATTTGATATTTATCTTAATAAAATAATTACTACATCATTTTTGTATAATTATTTAATATACAAATTTTTTGCATAAAAATTAAAACTAAAATATTATGATGAAGATAAATCTCATATATTTCATAATAATAATTTTAATAGAATTTATCATCTTAAAATCACAACATGTAAATTGTTATATTTATTAAATTAAGAAGGTGACAACTTTGGAATCATTTAAAATAAAATAATATAAGTGTCATAATATCCTTTATAAGGTTGAAAATGGTCCAAAATTCTGCCAGTGGATGATTAGAATTTATATATACACTAAAAATAAGTTTTGATCAGATTTTTTGGCCTTTTGATATGTATTACTATATCAATAAAGACTATATTATTGATTTTTCACTAAATAAATCATTTCGGCATCATTAATGTATAAGATAATAAGGTAATTAAATAACCCGTAAAAATTACAAATAAATTACCATGATAAAGAAAAACAGTTTATATTTCAAATGATTATTTATAACCAAATTTATATTCTGTATAACCTTATATTAAAAATACTTTAATTATTAAAGTTTGAGTGAGACATATTTTACTTTCCTTTAAATAAAATAAACTAGTGGTCTTAATAAAATAAAAGTGGGTTCCATTAGATTCAATTTCAAACCAAATATGATTTAGGGAAAAATATAATCATCCAATTATATTAAGACAAGTGTCAGGGTAATTTTATAATATTATATTTACATTTAATTACCTAATTTACCTCTAACTATGGTAAGTAAAATTCACCGTAGTTACTATTCATAATGCCTAAAAATAAAAAGTAGCTTATTAACATAATTTGGACCTAATGATTACAAATATGGAATACATTTTTCCAAATTCAAATCACAGAATTTGCAAGAATTTAATTTAAAATTAATCCCGCTGTTAAGGAAACGAGTATTAAAAGTTAAACATTGCAAAAGATTGAAATTATTTTACTTATGAATTCAATGTAAAATCAATGAAAATGAAATAAATTATATTAAATGGTAAAAATATATTCTATTAAAACTTTAAAAAAATTCAATATTATAATTTAACCATATAAATTATTATGATGAAAAAAGTTGTTTTTAATTAAAATATAGCGTGTTTTTATTATTCATTAAAATATGAATGTTATCAGAATAATATGAAAAATTGATCCAAAGTAAATTTTTATGTCGTGAATCAAAATTATAATTTTATTTTGTCAAATTTAACTTATAAACATGTCAAAAACTAGTTTTAATGTGGGTGTGCCATCAAAAGGCGGCAAAACTGCATTTTTTGAAAAATACTTATTTTACCCAATAAAATTCTTTTGTTCTCATACCATGTTCTAGAAAATGTGTAAGATTAATAATAATGTTATAAAATTGAAATTTTAGTCAATAATATTCATAATGGCTAGTTCATAATAATATTATAACCATATATCGTTGTTTAGTAAAACCTTGTATTGTGTACTACACACGCTATCGAGGAAGGTCGTGATTGCGTGTAACGCAAGCCAAGACTAGTGTTTTCCTATAATATAAGCTAATAAGGTGTTGCGTATAGCACAAGAAAATTTTGGTGTAACGTACAACACAATACATCAATGAAATTAAAATAATATTTTTCATAAAATCTCGGGGTGTTACAGACCATGTGTCTGCGGGGAAACTAGTGGTATCTGGTAGACCATGACCTGAGGATTAAGCTAAGTTGGGTTTTATATGTTTTTAGTGAAGCCCATTTGTTACATATATGACCATGATAAATTTTTTTCCATGGTTAAAAAATTTTAGGAGCAGCCAATGACAAAGTAAAAAATGGTTATTGTATAGGAATTTGGGTAAAATGTTTTTGAATGTTGGTCTAGTGTGTCTATAAGTTAACTAAATAATTTGGGCACACTATAAATACTAGGATAATCAGTTTTATTAAGGAAAAATGAATTTTAAATCATATATGGTATGGTATCCCAGTGAATTGTTAGGGATAATAATCAAAAATTGTATCTGTATACATATTTTAAATATATGGATTTTTTCAACTAAATTTATTTAATCTAATAGGATTGGGATGGAAATTTTTTATGTTGATGGATGATTTTAGGACTAACAAGAAAGAGAGACAAAGATGGATTTTCAAATGGTTACATTAATAATATCACCTAAATATTATGGAACATATACTATATCATAGTATAAACAAAATAGATATTCTATCATAATAAAAATTATTTTTTCATGGATCATTGATGGTTCCATACATTATAGATGATGAATGGAAAACCAGATGCAATATAGGAGAGATATGAGTCCATGAAAATCATGTAATAAATTATAATTCTTTTTTAAATCCTTTATCATTTAGTTATGAATTGAATATTTACCTTCATATTCAAATCCACCTTATTTGGATTAAATTAAATCATTATATTAAAATGATTATTTTTTGTTTTTTATGATAAGAGATTGCTGGATGAATTAATATTAAAATAATTCTTGGATTTTATTGGTTTGCCTCTTAAATTTGGTTTAAAATTTATTTATTTCATCATATAATTATAATGTTACAATGTGGAATTAGTTATCATTATGCAAAAATTAATTTTTACTCCATGTTAGATGGAGGAGTTTGTTATTTTATACCACAAGGTGATCACTCTGCTGGAAGGTAGTACATTCATTTTCACTCATGGATCATGACCCACATGGATTATCCATATTTTACCCTAATGATTGGGACACTCAATGGGGGTATCTAGAAAGAACATTCACACTCTTACATATTGTAAATTTCACATTATTTTTTATATAATTTTAATCCAATGGGATTTAGAAGATCCATTTGATGTAAATTATTACCAAAAAAATATTTTAATTAGTTGGATATTTTTAATGAAAAATAGAAACACGCATAAATTAACAGAGGATTGGATGATAAGGATTTTATTTTATTATAAATAATATTTATGATTATTCTATGGAATTTTGGGATGAAATTATACAAAATGAGTCTTTTTTTAGTGAAAATGAAAAACCATTAAACTTACTGTTTATGTTTTATATAACTGAATGGTTTTTGGACAAGGATTTAAAGGTATAGTTATTTAGAAAATTTGGTTACATTTGATATTTAACCATGAATCCCTGATATGTCATAAAATATGTTAGGGTTTGTATGGTTACCTCATATTGAATTATTATCTCAACTTTAATTCACAGTTATATATATGTGAAAACAATATGTTTATGGTGTATAAAGATATTTAGACCTTATGAAAGGTGGGGGAAGCTATCCATATCCATGAGATGGTCAGATTTTGGTATTGTGGTGAGAAAAGGATCTATATTAATATTGAAAACATGACTTTTTACAAACTCTATCATATTCATAAGTTCACTTTCAACCTAGTTACATACCACTTTCTTCTGAACCCTAACCACCTCCACTTGATTTTCACTACCACATGCTTCCTCTAAGAACAATAACCCAAGTTCTAGATTATATCATTTTAGGATTGATGTATCAAAGCATGAAATAATTAATCACACATTCCTAACAATCTGCACTTGATGACTTCCTTCAACATTCAAGTATTCCTATGACACATTGAAAATTATTAATTGACTTCCCTTCACCACAAAAACAAGTAGTGAAGCATTGCTTCTCCATTCCAATCACCCGTGTCAAACCAAGGCAGAACACTAGTCTATCTTTTCCTAGGATAAAACATTATTCTATATGTATGTTAGGTTCTAACTTTTACTAATCTTTCATATCCCCAATATCCCATCCTCCAAAAAAATTACAAAGTGATAATTCAGATAAATGTGTTTCATCTGTGAGTAAAACACCAAATTATTATCCATGTGGGTTTTACTTTGACTATCATAGAACAAAAAAAATTATCCTTTCTTCTTCTGAGTTATTCCAAAAAACAATTCAACTAGATCAACTCCTTCCCTACTTTCAAAAAGTCATATATTCATTATCAATTGTATAAATTGAAACTAATAGAAATAGTCAATACATACATTATTTGGTCATTCCTCTAATTAGAAACATAAGTACCATCATACTCTTCCATTTTCCACATATCCACCAAATACAAGATTATCATGTACCTGTAAAAATTCATTTATTATGAAATATAAATTCAATTCCTTCATTCCATTAATATATTGGAGAACCCATTTCACTACTTCTTAGTGATCATTTCTAAAATTCACCATAAATCTACTAAAAACTATCACTTATTTTTATAATTCCAAAACTTATACAACCATAGCATACATCAAGCTTCTAAAAACTAATGCAAACAAAACACATTCCACGTTCATAGCCACTTCTTCTATTTGTGGTTCTTTAACTTTTGATAACTTGAAATATTTTATCAATGGGGTATTTATAGGATTTCATTGAGTCATTTTGAACCTCTCTAAAATATTGTGAATATAATCCTTATAAGACATGCCCATTTTTTTATTATCTCAGCACCATTCAATCTACATCGCTAAAATCTATTCAAATTTTTTGGGATCCTTCATCTCAAACCATTCAAATAAATATTTTCTCAAATTCATTGTATGTTTTATTTTCATACCTTCTAGAACCATATCTTCTACATATAAAAGAAGGATGATGAAACTTAAATCCTTGAACACCTTTTAGAAGAGTTAATGATATTAAATTCTCAAGATAAACCCCTTCTAAATGATTATGTAATAGAACTATTGTTTATAATTCAATGGTAGATCAACCCATACAGGCTCCATTAAATCCTGCAAACTAGGCCTTTATTTTGTTTATTTAGAAAACTCTTCAACTGATTCATCATGATTATCTCCTGCAAATCACCATGAACGGATTTCTTTTTCACATCTATATATCCATGATGTAATCATTACAATGATACTATACTCAACACCTTGTATCATTTTGAGTTCTTAACACCATGAGAAAAGTTTTCAAAGAAATACATCCTTTCCTTTCATTGAAACAATCCTAAAGTAACCCAACCTTGTACATTTTCTACAATCTTCTTCCTCCTTCAACTAGTATACCCATCTATTATGTACTACTGTATTTCCCTGTTGTGGTTCCATTAACACACATGTTCAGTTTTCATACAACTAATATATATCCAATTTCATATATAAACCATATTTTTTGTAACAATTGAGACTCACCACATGTTCCTGTCTATTAGGTTATCCTCTTTCCATAAGAATGAATTAATGATTATTAGCTCTGAAGCATTACATATGTAATTTTATCATTGTATACCTCAACAATTTCACCCATAGATCAGCTCTTTCTAGAACCCCTACATTTAAAATATATCCATCTAGAGCATTTTTATGAGATTTTAATATCCCGAATCATTCTGGTACTTATTTCATTGAAAGATCTTCTAGACCATCTGTGCTCCCTAAAAATTCTAGAACATTTGATCATTTTTCTAAATCCACTTGGACATGTTTCATTGATTCCTTAATCACAAACACATCTTCTTCTATTTTTATATCCTTCAATAGAATCTTCTAATTAAAGAAAATATTCCAAAATATAATAATCCCCCATTTTATCATTATCACATACTTAAAACCCAAAGTATTGATCCTTGTACCTGATAAATAACAATTATTGGGATTTTGAATCAATATTATCTCTATCTATAGAATCAACATGAACTTCTAATATATAATAAAAAAATAAATGTGAGAAACATGAACTAGTTTTAAATTTCATAGTTCTTCATGAATATTATATCCTAGTAATGTAAAATGAATCTAATTCCACAGATTCACTAAAAATCTAATAGATTCAATCCAAAATTACTTTTTAAATCTAGAATACAACCTCATGATCTATGACTTATCATTCAGCTTCCTTTTCATTATCCTTGACATATCATTTTGTTGTGATGTCAAAGGAATAGTATTCTCAAACTAGTTTCATTTCTACAATCAAAACCTCTGGAACACTCTTCTATTATACTCACCCTCATTATTGGACCTTGACCAAATAATCTAGGGAATGGTCTACTTTCCAACCATGTATCTCTATTGAATGAAGGATTCAAAATAATGGATTTATTCTCGAGGAAAAATACCCACACATTACGTGTTGCATCATGAGTGAGGTTAACATAATAAAATGACCCTCCATGATAACATGCAATAAAATTACTTCAAACTTATGATATGTAGTTGTCATTCTATTGGTGATAAATGAATCCTTCATATCTTTTACTATGACATAACTCTCACATTTTTTGTATTAAATGTGACAAAGAATCAGAATCCTATTATCCGATAATACTCATTGAACATCCCATGATTAAAATTCCACAACCTTTCACTTTTAAAAGTTTTAATTCACAAAATAATTGTTACATATGACACACTTATTAAATACAATGTTTCATATTTATCACCTTTGGTCATTTCTATGGATTGATGTGTGATCTTATACACTCCATCTACAAATTTCATAGAAAACCCCACTTTAGATATTTGGCCTATGGAAATTAGATTCTTCTAAAATCATGATATTATTTTTATTTGAAAGTGGTTTGATAAGTTATCACTATTATTTTATTTGATAAATTATTCTTTTTTATCATTTTATTAAATTTTCAATTTTGTTAAATTGGGTGTTTTAAATAATAACTTTTTATTACATGTCATAAAAATAGTAATTGTTATAATTAGTGTTCGTAATAATAAAAATATTATTATATTTTTTATTTAATTATTTTTTATATTTTGTAATATATTTTGGGCCATTCTTAGTGAGGAACATTGTCTAGTACTCAACCACATAGAGGACCCATTACTTCGACCACGTGGGAAGGCTAGCCAACAGAATATCTATAAAGAGGTGTTGGAAACAGAAATGTGTAGTGTATGTTATATGACTGTGGGAATGTGTACAAGGCCATTAGAGAATTCCCATAGGCACATGGTTGTTCTAGGTCATCCACTGGGCTACAGGACTGCGTGTGTGTATGTGAAATTGGAGTTTATCCCTAATTGACATCTTGAACCAAGGGTCAACACAATTTGGTTGATAAACTTTTCAACTAATACTTCTTCATTTCAATGTGGGATAGTGTAGCATGTTCACTATTCACTTAAGTTAAAAATATCTTATATAATTGTCACCATCAGATCCATTCTTCGTGATCTATCTGATCTCTTTTTTTCTTCTATGTTATAATTCATACTCCCATTCCTCTTTTCCTTTCATTGTTTTATCATCTTCTTCCCCCATATTTTATCTATATTCAATAGTGATATATTACTCAATGGTTCTATTTGGGCCTTTCTTATAGTGATCATATCATGCATATTCTTTGTTGAATGAAATTATTTCTTCAGTCTATATGTAGTTCAAATATTCTAGAAAAGGTTCATTAAATCATCTTCTTCCTTATGGTGTTTTTTGACTCCACTTATCTTCTTTTTCTACATTGGGATGCGTCATTGGCTCTACGAACTCTTCATTTTTTGTTTCATAATAGTGACATCATCAGCCACCAATGGTGAGTTGAGTCATCGTTAGAACCCAATGATGAGTCTATTCACCAGGGGAGCCCAACAATGATTCATGATCCACCAACATGTTTAAAGGGTTAGTCATCTTAATCACCTTTGGAAGAAAATAATGATATAATTTCACTCCACGAGTTGTTTATTTTTTTATATTAAATGAAAATGGAAAAACATTATTAATATTCCACATGACCTCTCTCATCTTTAATTGAGTGTAATAGAAGTTATAATTTTTTTACGTTGTTTCATATTTATTGTATATAGTGATGGCTGAATATTCTTTTTGTTAGTTATTTTTTTATTATTGTTTTTTAAAGTTTTTTTATTAGTTTATTTCTTCATATTTTGTTCTTTATATTTTTTGGAAATGTTTTTCAGTGAGACATTATTAGACACTTCAAATGGTAGGTCATAAGACACCACTGGAAACCTACAATAGGGATTCCAGAGTCGAATCTGGACACCCAACAGTATCAAAAATTTTATTGCTTCTCTTGAAGCCTTTGATTGTTCAGTTACATGAAATATGTTTTATTTTGGTTGGATATCTTTATTTTATCTTTTAAATGAAATTATTTCATTTGACCTCTTTTTTAATAGTAGAAAATTGAGTCACCACTATCTATTTTCAGTGGTGATTTATGAGTCACTTATCTCTTTCTTCAATGGTGAGTCATGAATCTCCACTCTCTGCTTTCAGCTGTGGGTCATGAGTCACCCCAAGAAAAAATTAAGCCATCGTTAGGTATATTTTCTATTTTGAAAAATATAATTTCTTATTTCAATTAAATTTATTAATTTAATTTCATTGTTAAATGTTTTATAATTTTATTTTTAAATATTTTTGTATTGTGTGTATAAATAATTTTAAAACTATTTTAAAAACATTTATTCATGCGGGATGAAGTTCATGTGATACTCTATATTGATGTATTCTTCTGTCTTTATAATATGGAATATTATAATCTTTATTTCAATTATTTTATAATTTTTAATTGTTTTCAATTTTTTAAATTTTTTTAATAAACATATTAATTTTTTTTCTATTAATATATAATGAATAAATATAAATCTTATCTGTATTATATGTTTTTAGTGAGGCTTTCAAGAAAATGTAACCATCATACTATAATATTGCTATACACCAATAATTGTCATGTAGATATTGGCCATGGACATGCCCCAAAAAGAACATGTTTTAATAATTTGGGAGATCTCTTCAAGGAATAAAGCATATACCAATGTTGATCACTTTATTGAGACAACTTGTAAAACATATTCGACATTATTACTATTCCCAATTCTTTATAAACTTCTAAAAAATTTACACACTTGTTGTGATTATAGAAGGACATAAACTTTTACATTTGACCCTTCCAAGTGATCAATGATCATCGAGCTTATACTTATTCAATCTTATGATTATCTTTTAATTTCCCTACATTAGTTTTATTAATGAAAAAATGTATATTTTAGTTACTATTTCGTCATGTATACTTTATTCTTTTCCCATAAAAATCACATCTGGAACATTCTAGTTTTATTCCACCTCATAAAAGTATGTCATGTTTCTTACTCTTGATCAAAATTCAGGTAGTTAAACCAAGTTAGTCTCATGTATCAAATACTCGGTTATGCCTACGAGTTGTTTAAAAGGTTGTGTCTATAAAAAGTTTCTCACATCTTTAAAAGTGAGTTTCTTAGTGGGTACCGGTCTCCTACAGAAGTAAAAAGATAGAAGAGTAGACTAGGATATATGTTATCTGAACCACTATAAATATTTTTTCCTTTTATTTTAATTTCCACTACAACTCAACTTTAGATCACTGCACTCACTAATTATTAATATTATAAACTCTGATTGTATTTTTCATTAAATTTTTATAACGACTATTCACCCCCCATTCTTAATTTCCATCAACAATGTGTAGGATCGAAATAGTGTATGTAGATGAAAAATTACAAGAGGGGGTGAATTGTATGCTTAAAAACATTAGTTTTTAAACTTAAATAAAACTATGTTTAATAAAGTTAAACAGGGAAAATTCAAAAATCCTATTTTAGTTCTACTAAACAAACCTGCTTATCCTCTAAAAATATGGTTCTGGAAATGAAACTTAAGGAAAGTTTACTTAAAGAATATTCTACTATAAAGCATATATAAACTTATTTATTATATTAAATAAAAGTACAAGAAAGTATAATAAATTTATACTTTCTTCCTTTATCAAAATATATCAGAATTAAAAACTTGAAACAAAACAAGTAGAAAGAAGATATCTTTTAACCCAAAGAGTAGGGTATCCAACAACCTTGGATAAAGGTCCTTAGATTTATACCTTCAAGAAAGTATTTCTTACCCACACTAGGGTAAGACCTCGATATGAATATCATAATCTGTCCTTTTATCCTCATATGTCCTCAAAATTTATGGTAGTCAGCACCTAGGTCTTCCTATCCTCGGAAGTACTCAAACTTTAAGGAAGTCGACACATCTGTCTTCCTATCCATGGAAGACCTCGGTTATAATAAACAACAATCAGAGTCACACAAATCAAACTAAACAAGGTGTTCAGATATGCACAATGCATGAGAGTCTCTCTCTCTTGAGATCACTTCACAGCATGTAATCTCTAGATTGATGGTACAACGATGATCTCATTCAAATGAGCTTCTATTTATAAGCACAACTCCAACGGTCGGCTCCCCCTCCAACGGTCATATTTTTCCTTGAATCATGGAGGGACCTATACACGTGTCACACAACCAATGGTTAGTTACAAACTGATTGCACGACATCATTTCATAATAATAAAATGTGTAAGAAAAAATTAAATTACTTAACAAAATATATTTTTCGGTGTTTAAGGAAAAAAATAGAATTTGGAGACTAACAAAATAAACATTCAGATTCTACAAGTCATTGATTTTCGTTTTTTTACAAAGAATTCAGAATCTGAATTCTATAGATTCCAACATCTGAATTCCAATTAATTTGGAATCTAAAATCTATGAAATTAAGAGTATGAATTATGAGGAATTCGGAGTCTGAATTCTGAGGAATTAGGAGTCCGAATTCTAAGAATTCAGAATCTAAATTTTAGAGAATTTAGAATCAGAATTTTAGATAATTTGGAATTTGAATTTCAGAGAATTCAGAATCTAGATTTCAGAGAATTCGGTATCTACATTATAGAGAATTCAAAATCTGAATTTCATAGAATTAAGAATCTGAATTTCAGATAATTTGGAATCTGAATTTCAAAGAATTCAGAATCTAAATTTCAAAGAATTTGGAATATTAATTTCAGAGAATTCAGAATCTGAATTTCAGAGAATTCAGAATCTGAATTTCAGAGAATTCAGAATCTAAATTTCAGAGAATTAATAATCTAAAAACATAACACTCTATATCTAAGGAACTATATTATCTTGAGGTTTTATATAAGAATACAAATATTTTACATAGTAATAAAATGAGTTTCATTGAGAGAGATTATAAAATGGGACAATGAAAACAATGGTAAGGATAAAAGTTTTCCTTAGATACAGGAAAATTTCCGTAAGAAAATAATCCTTAGAGAAATATGATTTTCCTTAAGATAAAGTGTTTATGATTTTCAAAACATATATTAATGGAAAATTCATAAGGAACCCTTATTGACTCAATAATCTCCCGCTTTTTGGAAATCAGAAACATCTTTATGAAAAATAATATAAGGACTAATAAATTTCTGTTTGATCTTAAAAGAAAAACATATCTCCCTTTAATTATGAATCATAGTGAATACGACTAACCCCATTAATTTTTCAAGTCCCCAAGGATCATATTCTTGATGTACTTAAAGAGATTTTTCTTTTTTCGTATATGGAAATCTTATTTGAGAAAACTCCCCCTTAGATAGACTCTCCCTTACTTAGGGAATTTTTCTCTTTACATAGTATTCTTTTTTATCATTCTTTTCTCTCACTTTGTGATTTTCAAAAATAAATAGAGATAATGAAAAGAAAATATGTTACTTGAAAGATTAGAACTATATACAACAAACAAAATGAATTACAACAAGAATTTTCATTAAGATTGGAAATATTGATACAAGGAAGGTACCACAAAATATCGGATTTGTAAGGAAAAATATTCATCCTTATTTTTCCTTAGACATGAACTTATTCACGATGGTCTTTAGAATCTTAATCTCTTTATGATATTCTTTAAAGAGCGTGATAAATTGTTCCTGGTCCTCATTTTTCTTCTCCCGATATTTGGTCTTTTCATCCTAAGACTTTAGGATTTCAGCCTGAGACTTCAAAAACTCTTCTTGCTTAAGGAACTTCTCTTCGATTTCGATTCTGATATCTCTTTACCTCTTTAAATTCAATGAAACTTAATTGAGCTTCACATTTAGATCTTTTACTTCATGCTTCCAGGAAACGTTTTCTAGGTTTGTTTTTTCTGAAAAACTTTTTGTAATCTCTTTCATCCTATTATCTTCTCTTTCAAAGGAATCATTCATAGAGTCTTGAAATTCATCAAGAATTCTTAGATCTTCAATTGTCTTCTTGGAACACTTAATGATTTCCTTGCATGACCTCCTATGAGCATCATAACCAATGTATAAGGTTTTAAAATCAGCCTAAACCATAATTAATATTTCTGTAATCATGCTAACTGAATCTAATTTTTGATCAAATGAGTGATGAAGCATCTGACACCTCGAGTCAATACTCGAAAACAAGGGAATGGTATCAAATAATTTATTCAGGTACCGAACCACAAAGTCGTATCCCATGGATGATGATTATGAATTAGATACCCTTGTTGGTAAGGATTATTTCTCCATCTCAACATAGTTTCTTTTTTATGAACCACCAACCTATTTCTTAGCTACCAAAACTTTCTTAGGTGTATCAACTATCACTTGTTTTCCTTTATCATCTACAGAAATAGTCTCTATAGCTTTTGGGTATTCATGTTCACTATATGATACTTGAACAATTCAATCTTCATCAACCTTTTCCTTCTCAGCATCTTCCACAAGATCACTTGGTTGAATAAGATCATGATTGTTGCTTTCATCATCAGATGGTTTATTAACTTCTTCCAAACCCTCGTCATCTTTTCCTGGGGAATCAAGTTTTCTTGATTAAGCCTGGGAAGTCCAGATCATCAATTGCTTCTAATAACTTTCCTTCTCATGATATTCTTCAACTTTTTTGACAACATCATCAGTGTCATCTCCTTCTTCCCCTTCTTATTTTTCCACTTCCTATTCTTGAAAAATCTCTTCCTCTTCTTCAGGTTCTAGAATAACTAACATTTTTCCTAGATTCCATGTAACTGATTCTTGAAGAAAATATTTTTGTACTTAGATTTGTTTGGAAGCTTTATTTGTGTCATTGAGAAGAGCTTGAACTATTTCAGCCTTCGTCATTTTCTTCCATTGCTACTTTTTCTTTTCCTTTTTTTCATACTCCATGGTAGCCTTAATCTTCAAAATATTTTCCACAGTAGGATCTAGGAAAAAGCTAGGATCTCCTTCCTTTTTATTCTTCTTCTTTCCCCTCTACTTGGAAACCACTTCATCAGGGAAGGTTTTTTTCTTCATTGACTTTGGGGGTGTTGAATGAGTTTCCTGAAATGTATGTTTTTCAATGACTACCAGTTCCTTTAGCTTTCTCTTCTTTTAAACCTTCTTGTAAATATTTGATACTTATAGATTCATGGATAAGGCTTCAATTTAGCAATCATATAAGTCATAAAATTATCCATATTTTCTATTAAATAAAACCTTTATCCTCCCCAAAGTTTCACCACTGATTAAGAAGACTTCGAAAGATCTAGGCTTTGAACAACATGGTATTTTGAATGAATCTATAAAAAGGAATATAATATTGGATATGATTTCCAAATACATGACAATTTGATATTTGAGTGTATCATTCTTGATGTTTTCATTGAAGTGATGATTCATATTCCCAGATTGATCCAACGGTTGAATCAAGCTCGATCTGATCTGACAGTTGAGATGAAAGCCGCAGAAGGATTTTGTAGGTTCCGATCATTTGAGATTTTTAAAGTAAAAATTTCTATTTAAGGAAAGTGAATCTGAAAATTTTTCATAAAACAAGATAAAAATACCAACAAGTAAAATATTCAATTACAAAAACCTAAGTAAGGAAACATACCATCCGGATTTCTATGAAACTTTCATTAAAGAAAAATATTCTTCTTGACAAATTTTAGATTCCAGAAAATTTTATTATAAAAGGAAATTTTTTTGATTCCAGAATTTTGTTAAGGAAAGTAAATTTTTAAAACTAAAAAAAATCATTTGAAGGGAAAAATTTGAGTTCCGGAATTTCAGTTCTAGAAAATTTTGATTATGAAAATTTTGGTTAACAGAGAAAATTTGACAAACAAAAATGTGATTATGAAAATAAATTGATTACGAAAAAAATTTGATTGAAAAAAATTTGATTAATCAATAAAATGTACTCTCCATATGAAAAATAGTTACTTAATGTGAGGAGATAGGTTTCAAAAAAAATTAATATGGAAGATTACGTTAAAGTTATCAATCCATCATTTTTTTAATGTATTCAAATCTATCAGAGGGTAATGATTTTGTAAAAGTATAAGCTAGTTGATCTTCTGTTATGATAAATTGAAGAATGATATCTCCTTTCAGTGTGTGATCCCTAAGAAAGTGATTTCTAATATATTTGTGTCTTTCATGGGAGTGATGTACAGGGTTTTTGATTATGGAAATAGAACTATTATTATCACAGAGTATCTGTTTTTTTGGTAAAACTCATTCCATAATCTATGAGAGTGTTCTTCATGCACAAAACTTGGGCACAAAAACTTCTAGCTTCTATACATTCAGCTTCTACAGTGGAAGGTTCTACTGATTGTTTCTTTTATCATGACCAAGAAACTAATGAATCTCCTAAAAATGACATGTTCCAGATATACATTTTCTATCGATTTTACATCCACTAAAATAAACTTCTGAAAAACTTTTTAAAAACGAAATCATTTCCAGAAGTATAGAAAAGTCCTAAATCCATTGTTCTCTTTTAATAGTGAAAAATTATTTTCACTAATCTTAAATGAGATTCATTTGGATTAGATTGATATCTTTCACATAAGCATACTGAAAACATTATGTCTAGATGACTAGTTGTCAAGTATGGTAAACATTCTATCAAGCCTCTAAATGATGTTTAATCTACTGGTTTCCCATCTTCATTAAGATCAAGATAATTTGAGGTACCGATTGGAGTACTTATACTTTTATTATTGTCATATCTATACTTTTTAAGAAGATATTTAACATACTTGTGTTGAGATATATAAGTTTCTTCTGGTTCATTAGAAATTTTAAAACCTAGGAAAAATGTTAACTCACCCATCTTACTCATTTCAAACTCATATTTCATTAGATTCACAAACAATCAGTTAAATATTTCCAAGTTAAACTAAATATAATGTCATCAACATAAATATGAATAATAAAAACAATTTTCATATCTTTATTTATAAAAAGGGTTGGATTAGAAGTTCCCTTAACATAATTTTTTTGAAACAAAAATCCTATAATTCAATCATACCAGGCTCTAGGGGCTTGTTTAAGTTCATATAACACTTTGGTAAGTTTGAAAACATGTTCAGGATGTTTTGTGTCTTCAAAACCATGAGGTTGTTCAGCATAAACATCCACTTGAACATATCCTTTAAGAAATCACTCTTTACATCCATTTGAAAATTTCTAAAATTAAGGAATGCTACAAAGACACTTAAAATGTGAATAGATTCAAGTATAGCTACAAGAGAATAAGTTTATTCATAGTCTATTACTTCTTGTTGATAACAGACTTTTGAAACTAATATATCTTTATTTATTACTATGATTCAATTTTCACCACAATTATTTCTGAAGACCCATTTTACTCCAATTAATGAAGTTTCTTTAGGTCTTTTAACCATGTTCTAGACTTGGTTTCATTTGAATTCATTGAACTCATCTTGCATGGCTTTAATCTATTCATCATCACCTAAAGCTTCATTAGTTCTTTTTGGTTCTAATTGGGAAAGGAATTATAGATTTTCTACTTCATTTCTTAAGGAACCTATAGTCCTTATAGGTTGATTTACATCACTAATGATATTATCACAAGGATGATTCTTACAAAAAAAACTACTTTGGATTTTGTAAAACCTGTTCATCAACATATGGTAGGAAATCTTCTGGGGTAAATTCTTCATAAATATTTTCTTGAGAATTTTCATTATTAGAAGGATCTAATATCATGGTTTGATCATATGTTTTTTAAAACTCATGTGAGGATGTAGGTTGGTGGTGTTTGAAGACAAAAGGACCAGTTTCATCGAATTTAACATGTATTGTTTCTTCAATAGTTCATGAGTTTTTATTAAAAACTCTGTAAGCCTTATAAGTAGTAGAGTAGCAAAGGAAAATTCCTTCATCATACTTGGGTGCATGTTTATGTAAGTTATCTTTAGTATTCAGAATGAATACTTCACAACCAAATACTTTGAAGTAATAAAGTCTATTTTTCTACCTTTCCACAATTCATAAGGTGTTTTGTTATGAAAAGGTATGATTAAAACTCGATTTATAGTATAAGAATCATTACTTACTACTTTAGCCCAAAAGTGTTTAGCAATAGAATATCCACTCAACATGGTTCTATTTATCTCTTGTATAATTCAATTTCTTTATTCAACAACACTATTCTGCTGAGGTAATATTGTGGCTGATAAGTTGTAAGTAATGCCTTTTTCACAACAAAAAGTATCAAAATATGAATTTTGAAATTCTCCTCCATGATCACTATGAATTGTTATCAATGAAAGATTTTTCTCATCTTTATCTTGGGCTCCAAATGATTTGAAATAAGAAAAAGTTTCAAATTTATTTTCTAGAAAATAAACCCATGTAAATCTAGTGTAATCATCAAGTAAGAAAAATAAATAATATTTTCCTCCCATACATCTAGTTTTTGTTGGACCGAAAAGATCCATATGCGCTAACTACAATGCATCAGATGTTGGGACTTCAATGATTGATTTAAATCAAGATTTATGTTTATTTCTATATTGAAAAGGATCAAAAGAAAATTAAGAATCAAATCTCAGCTCCAGTAGATCCTTAACAAGTCTTTTCTTTGATAGTTTTCATAGGTTCCTAACATTACAGTGTCCTAAACTTCTATGACATAACCAAGAATAATCTTTCATTTCACTAAGGAAAGGTAGTTCATGGATCCTAAGTTCTTCTATGTTTAGTGTGTATACATTCTCTTGCCTATGGGTTGAAAGAATAAACACTTTCTTGAAATTGTGGAATAGGAATTTATCATTCCTAAAATTCAAAAGTTAACCTTAATCACATAATTGATTTATGCTAATGAGGTTCTGCTTAATACCTTTAAAAAATAAAGCATTTGAAATCAATTTTTTTTCAAGAAGTACAATGTTACCTATACCAACAATTTCTCCCTGAGCATTATATCTGAAAGTTACTTTTTCTCCTTTCTACTTGATAATATTTTCAAATAAGTTTATGTTACTAGTCATATGCTGGGAACATCCACTATCCATGTACCATGTATTGCTATTGGTTCTATCTTTGTTTTGCTAAAATTAAAAGAGTTAAAATTTCAGAATCCAAACTTTCTTGGATCTAGAAATTTCAGAAAGTAAGATTTTAGGAATCCACGTTTTCTTAGAAGAATAAGCTTTATGAAAACATAAAGATTGGGTTTTGTTTAATGAACCGTTTTTTCTCCCAATGTCCACAAAACTGACATTTAGTACAAAATGGAGCGCTTTGGAGAACAAAATAGTTATTAATAAAAATTGGTTTAGAATGAGTGTAACCAAATCCAAAATGATTCCTTAAAGGATGAATTTGGGAATAATTTTTGTAAAAAATTTCCTTATCAGAGGTAAATTTTGACATATATTTCCTTAAGGAAAATATTTATGACTTTAGTTTAAAAACCAAGTTTTTGACCTAAAAAACATTAGTTTTATAACTAGAGTTAGCCTCTAAAATATTTTTCTTAGAAATAAAAATTTCATGCTCCTTATAAAGTTAATCCTTCTCAAAATTAACTTCCTTAAGGTTTTTAGAAAGTCATTCAAAATCAAAAGTTTTCTGATCAAGATACTTTGAAAGATCTTATACTTCTTTAGTTAAAACAAAAATTCTATAATTTTCATTATCTAACTTCTTCTTTATCTTAAAATTTTCACTCTCAATAAGTTTAGAAAATCAAAAAACTTCTTCAAATGAAGGTAAGGTATTATATTTTGATGAGGAAGATTCATCATCTGAAGATTCATAATAGTCTTCAATAGAAGAATTTTCATTTAAAGATACATTAGTAATAGATTCATCACTGTGTACATTGGACATTAGATAATTATATTCAATGGGTAGTTTGGAAAGTAGACCAAGATTCTTCTGACTAGAAGATTCATACTCTGAGGATTAATTAGATTAGTTACCACCACTAGCACTCCAAGTATCATTATCCTTTAAGACTATCTTATCCTCAGTCTTATAATACTTCTTCCTATTTCTTTCAGAATGGTTTTCCTTACTATCTTTAATTTTAAGCATGGGATAATCTGGCCTGATGTGTCAAGATCTTTTAAATTCATAACATGTTACTTTAGAATCTTTCTTTTATTTTCTTTCTTTCTTCTTATATTTATACTGAAAGTCGATCTTTGCCACTATCTTTTTCACACTTAGAGAAAGACTAGATAGCTCATTTTTGGAATGTTCACTTCCACTGGGCTCAGATAGATGAGTAACCTTCTTAGACTTAGATCTTGTAACCCTTTCTGGAGTCTTGAATTTAGAAGTAGTAAAAGATACACTTCCACTTCCATTCTTATTCTTATTCATATCATCATCTCTTTTCATTCTTGTCTTAGGTTGAAGAAGAGTTCCAAAGATCTCATCAAGAATTATTTGAGATACTTTTCTATTCTCATCAATAATTGTTCTCTTATATTCTCAATCGTTAGGCATAATATCAACAATCATTTCCACAAGAGCTTCATCATCAAGACCTTTCTCACCCATAGATTGTAGACTGTTGACAATGGTCATGAATCTTTTTTGTACATTGCAAACAGGAACTCTATAAGGAAATAAGAATCCATGATATTCAGCTCTCAATATAGCTCTTCTAGTCTCAATCACTATAGAAGTACCAAAATGTGTAACTTCAAGTTTCTTTCATATGTAGTTGATATCTTCACAAGAGGATATTTCACTATGTATATTCCTGGTCATAGAACACAACAAAGTGTTGTGAACCTTATAGTTTAGTTGATATTCTGATTTTTCTTAATTGGTAAAGGTTCTGACTTCCTTGTTTTGGAATTTTGTAACCAACAGTAAGCATCAAAATATTTTATACTACAGTGTTAATGAAAAAATTCTTCATTGTGTCTCTCCAGTACTCATAATCATTACCATAAAAAATATGTGGTTTGGTAGGATTTATATTTTCAATGGAACCTACATTCATTCCTGGCATTCCATAAGAAAATATCTTTCCACAAAACTTGTTAATAGAGAAAAAATTAAACCAAGAAAAAAAATCTCTAAGAAAAACTTAAGAAAGAAAAGTTAAGCAAGAAGAATTTAGGACAATGAAAACTTTGAGCAAGATAACTTTTATGTGAATATAATTATTTCATAGACCACCTCTTATAAACATTTCAGGACGGAAATAGTGTATGTAAATGCTCAATTACAAGAGGGGGTGAATTGTAAGTTTAAAAACCTTCGTATTTAATCTTAAAGAAAACAATGTTTAACAAATTTAAAAAAGGTAAATTCACAATGCCTCTTTTAGTTCAACTAAACAAAATTTCATAGGTTCTATAAATATGGTTCCATAAACGAAACTGAAGAAAAGTTTACTTAAGGAATATTCCACCTTAAAGGGTATAGAATCTTATTTATCAGAGTAAATAAAAGTACAAGAAAGTACAAGAAAGTTATACTTTCTTCCTTTGTCAAAATACAGCAGAATTAAAAACTTGAAACAAAATAAGAAATAAGTAGGAAATATTTTAACCCAAAGAGTAGGGTATCCAACAACCTTGGACAAAGGTCCTTTGATTTAAACTTTTAGGAAATTTTGTCTTACTCATACTAGGGTAATCCCTCGGTAAGAAAATTGGAATCTGTCTTGCTATCCCCGCAAGTCCTCGAACATTAAGGTAGTCAACACCTCTGTCTTCTTATCCCTAGAAGTCCTCGAACAGTCGACACCTCTATATTCTAATCCCTATAATCCCTTGATTTTACTCATCAAAAATCGGATCCTCACAAATAAAATTGAACAAGGTGTTTAGATCCGCACAATGCTTGAGAGTCTCTCTCTCAAGAAATCACTTCATAGTAATCTCTAGATTGATGGAATGATGATGAAAATTTTCAAATGAGATTATATTTATGGGCACAACTTCAATGGTAGGACCCCACCTCCAATGGTCATATTTATCCTTGAATCTTAGAGGGGCATGTACATGTGTCACTCAACCAATGTTTAGTTAGAAACTAATTACACGACATCATTTCATAATAATAAAATGTGTAAATAAAAATGAAATTACATAACCAAATCTATTTTTCAGAGTCTAAGGAAATATATAATTTGGTGTCTAACCAAATAAAAATTCAGATTCTCTAATACATGGATATTCAGATTCTTTTTTACAAATAATTCGGAATCTGAATTCTGAGGAATTCAGAGTCTGAAATCTAAGGAACTCGGAGTCTGAATTCTGAGGAATTTAGAGTCTGAATTCAGTGGAATTCAAAATCATAATTATGAAAAATTTGAAGTCAAAATTCTAAGGAATTCAGAGTCTAAATTATAAGAATTCATAATCTGAATTTCAGATAATTATAAATATGAATTTAAGAGAATTCATAATCTACATTTCATAGAATTTTGAATCTAGATTTCAGAGAATTTAGAATATTTATTTCATATAGTTTGGAATCTGAATTTCAGAGACTTCATAATCTGAATTTTAGAGAATTTGGAATCTGAATCTCAGAGAATTTGGAATCTGAATCTTAGAGAATTTGGAATCTGAATTTCAGAGAATTCATAATCTGAATTTTAGAGAATTCAGAATCTGAAAACATATCACAATATATCCAAGAAAATATATGATTCTGAAGTTTTACAGAAGAATATGAATTTTTGACTTAGTAATAAAATTATTTTTATTTAGAGAGATTATAAAATGGTACAATTAAAACAAAGGTAAGGATAAAAGTTTTCCTTATAGAAGGGAAACTTTCCTTCAGAAAATAATCCTTGGAGAAATATGATTTTCCTTAAGATAAAGTGTTTCTGATTTTCAAAACATGGAAGAATGGAAATGTCATACGGAATCCTTATTGACTCAACATAATGATCCAAAAATTGGTATTAGAGAATAGTTCTCTTATAGGTTACTCTTTCTGAAGCATATTTTTAACTCCGTGATAACCAGGTATCCTAGACATAACTGTCTATGGGAAAAATATTTCTTTTAAGATGTAAGGTTTCAATGCCAATGATGTCAGAATTAGACATAAACCCCCATTCTTTTGTGGGAGTGACTATAGCTACTGAAATAACATAATGGAAGACTACTTAAAAAACTCTGTTTGGATCATTGTACCATCATGGAAAATACATATGAGCTACACAAAATTGATCCATAGATAGTGGTAGGTAATGATAGGGTAATTTATTTGAATTATAAATTTAAAAATATTTTGAATTGTGCTATAAGTAAAAGTTTCTATAGACATGTATCATCTTCTAATACATCCCATGACATATGGAGGATACTAAAAGTTACTCATTATGGTACTGAGAAGCTTAAGAGTACCAATATAGGAATTATCTAAGCAGAATTTCAGGATTCCAAGATGGGAGATGAAGAATCTATAAACCGTATGTTCCATCAGTTCACAAGTATAACCTATGGTATGAGTCCTCTTGGAGAAGTTTTGTACAACACATCTCATGTTGAAAGATTATTGAGAGGCCTTATAAAAATATGTCCTTCAAAGAAGGTGTTCAGTGATGAAAGTAATAATTTTAAGGAATATACTTTAAATGAACTAATAGTCTCTCTACTGCAGTGTGAGTTAGAGTTGAAGAATATTTCTGTTGAGGATTATATTAAAATAATGGTAGTTTCATTTAAATAAAATTTTATTAATACCTATAAATACACTAAATATTAGCGCTAGGAATGTGACAAGTATATGGCTCACATTATATATGAGTTATTCAAGTACATGAAAAACAATGGTGGAAAGAGGTAGTTCAAGAAGAAGTCCAGAAAGAAGTATAAAAAAGGTAGTCTTGAAAAAAAATCTTTAGAATTATCTTTTTATGAGTTTAGAATGAAAGTCAACATAAGGACAAACTTCCCTAAACACAAACATCTAATGAAATAAAAATATAAAAGAAGAAAGGAAAAAGTATATTTGTTTGGAGGTTGGGGATACTCAGATAGTTATTACTCATGTGATGATTTGATAAGCGACATGGAGTTAGGGAATATTTCCTAGGTGGGTCTTATAAGTGAGGTAAATTATTCTATCTTTCATCAGTTAACACTAGAAAATTTTGATAATAATTCATTATCAGGAAATAGAATTGAAATTTATTCTGAATCATGTTCTGATTCTAATTCTGAAAACTACAGGGTTAAGTAATTACTTAAAGAAAATGAATAATTAATGATTGATAGAGCCAAAAAAATTGAAATCTATATTTAATTTAATATTAATAATAATAATATGATTAAATAAAATGAGAAATTTAAAATTGAATATCAAAATACGAAAATTTATATTTCCCATAATGATAAATATAAAAAGGATTATAAATCTAAATTTTTAAAAAATCATGAAAATTAATTGATTAACAACTTTTAGGATGTAATTGATAAAGATAAAGATATGATATTTAATTTAGTTATTGATTATGTAAAGACCTCGAAATTCCATGTAATTTTTTTATATTATTTTGGAAAATTACAAGTCTGTGAAAATTGAAGGTGCTTGATTTTGTGGCCCAGTGTTCCCGGATCATAATTTTGAACTTTTTTTAAGGTACATTCAGTAAACACACGGGCGGTGTTCTATATCTTTTGAATAGGTGCTCACAATAAAAATCTAAGGGAACCATTGAATCCACAGCGTCGGGATTCGCTTAAGGAAATATTGACTTTAACCTCAGTGGGTCGAATGAAAAATTTAGTTTTTGTGACTTTAAAAGAAATAATAACATAACTTAAAAATTGTTATTTTATTTTCCTATCTTCTGTTGAGTGGCGGTGGTGGGACCGACGTGTTGTCAAGCCATTTAATTTATAGAATCTTCAGTTGCATAACCACACCTTTATTCTTTCAATACGTTACTCACCCTCCCCCTATATTTAAATGGAGCTCAGGATCAGGTTATTGGGATGGCTCTGAGGAACCTCTGGTGAAGTATTTTGGCATCTCCCACCGACGGAGGACGGAAGCTTGGGCTGAAACAATCCCGGATCGACGAATGCCAGTGAATTTATCCAACGAGGACACTTCTCCTACCACAACAGTAGCATCACCCAATAGATATCAAGGTTGGGGGTTTTTTCTTGATTAATTATATGTGTTTTGTTTTGATTAATTCTAATAGTTTAAAGGCGAATTAACCTCACGCATGTTATGATGCTCAGGGGAGGGCACGGGTCAAACGAATAAGGCTCAGACCGTCTGCCACTTGTTTTATCATTACGTTCTTTGGGGGTGTTTTTCTCAACATAACAGAACCTTGAAACCGAGAGGCATGCAACTACGGCAGCATTTTAGGAGGCTCTTAGGCATAGACGAGAGTGAAAACAGAGCTCTAGAGCATCATTGGAGCCCCGCAGAAGAAGCATCGGCGTCGACGGATGAGGGCGGCGACCGACAAATGCCGACCATGGTGGAAGAGCCGCGCCGCTCGGTGCAATGGAAGATCGAAGGGGTGGCCGGATCTTGGATGGCTGCATTGGTAGAAGAGTGGTGTGCCGTCACGCGCCGCAGGTGTAAGCCATAGCGAAGGGGGACCCTCTCTCTACGGGTCCCACAGACAGCGAGACGACACCTCGAGGAATCACCGGTTAAAGAGTTGAACGGCTCTTTGAGCCGTTCGGAAAAAAGGGGTTGCACGACCCCTTGCACAGGTCATGCTAGCCAGCGGGCCAGGCTAGTCTGCTGCCCAGTGGGCCGAGCACACTGCGGCCCATCCTAGCCAGTTCGGGTCGGGCTGGTCCACGGCCCAGCTGGTTCGGGTCGGAATCGGACTAGGTGGAGTGCCCCAAACCACGTTGGGTTGGCCCAAACTGGGTGGGGCAGCCCGAACCATATCGGGGTGGCCCAAACTGGTTTTTGGTGGCCCAAGAGGGGTCACGCTGGGTTGGTCCGACCGGGTCGGACCGTACCTGGACCCATTTTGGCCCTGATATGCTTAAAAGTCAGATCTCACAAACCAGATGTCCATTTGACGAACCGTATATGGTGTTGGAATCCTTGGAATGAGAAATTCCTTTTGACATACTCCACCTGAGTTATAGAGGATGTTGGAGTATGGACGGGTAGGATCGTACCAGAATCCAACCGGGGCCTCGGAACTAAAATGACAATAACTCTCAGACTGGGTATCCTATTGACGCGCCATCTGCTGCATTGGAACCCTTACAACATGACAGATCATTGGGTTTCTACTTTGTGGGACTTCGTTCTGATTGAAATACGATCGATGGATTGAGGATCATATCCTCCCAGAATAAAGTGTACTATGTATGGTAATCCAGTTTCTGGTTGAGACGTAAAGAATGAATAGCGATCATGTGTGGATCAGCACCTAGAAATCTTATGTGGATCAGCACCTAGAAATCATATGTGGATCAGCACCTAGAGATCCTATGTGGATCATCACCTAGCGATCCTGTGTGGATCATCACCAAGAAATCCTGTGTGGATCAGCATCAGAACCCATGAAAAAATAAGATGATCTAGTTTTACGACTAATCATATGTGCTTCTATACTTAAGTTATACCTGGTTTTAGCTGAGTCATTGCTTTGTGATTTGTGATTGAGATCATGATTTTTGGTTTTCCTTTGTGGAATTCTCTGAGACCTTCAGGGGTCTTGGGGTCCCTACTGGGTATTCGTATACTCAACCCGGCACGGGCTTCGCCCGTACCTTGTTATGTCTTTTGAAGACAACGGGTAGCCTTGACTGAGACTCGAGGAGCTAGGATCAAATGGTGGAAAATGGTAATGGTTGACGTGGAGATATATGGAGATGATCTATACCTACCCTTCAGGTAAGATCCTTGGAGGATGATCTTAGTAATTGTTTACTCATTCTGTATTAGTTGTATCTTTCAGTTGGGCTTGTATTCTGACCCCTTTACATTCAGTACACACTTTTACTAATTCATTACTACTATGTGGTTTTCATCTTGTCATGCACTAGTATGTGTTTTTGTAGGTTTAAAGTAAATTACTTCTTGTTTTAGGGATATTCCTTTCCGATGCTTGTTGCCAACCCCTGGCCTATGGAAGGCGGGCTTGGGGTAGTCATGGCACGGTCCCTGGGGGGCGGGTCGTGACAAAGTGGTATCAGAGGTGTCGGTTATACCGAAGAACTAGAACTCTGGTATTTTTTATGAAGCAGTAGTGTTAAGTGTTTTGAGTGTGGTTTTTCAGTTTGGGGATTCCAGTTTTGGTGTGGCAGCCGACGTATCTTTACACTGGGACCCTGAATTCTGATTTCCAACTTGGTGCACAAAAACACGGACTGTGTGTGTTTTTGAAATGTTTTACTTTTTTTATATTTTGAGTCATCTCACCAGTTATAACTTATTGACCCTGGAACACCTGTTTTTTTTTCAGGATGCCTCCAGATAGATAGCCATCCACGATTCCCGAGAGAGACACGACGATGGCCCACCGAGCGATGAGGCTTCTATGTAGGTCCCTCTTACTGTCTTGGAACCTTATAGTGGTGTACCAGTAGCACCAGCACTTAGAGAGGGAAGAAATTTCCACCATCCCCACTAGCAGACCATGCATGTCGGCTGAGCGCATTGCATGAGTTCCATAGATAGAGGTCTCTAAATTTTATAGGTGAGACAGATCCCCAAGCAGTTGATGACTAACTAGAGGCTGTAGCATGAGTTTTTCTCTTGGTTGAGACACCTTTAGAGTAGATGGTGATCATAACTGGTGGCCTATTTCAAGGAACATCAGGGAGATAGTGGATCCTAACACTCTATTTTTATGATTAGGTGACCCTCACCTAGATGGACTTCGAGAGCCTCTCCAGTATAGATTTCATTCCAGCGGCACTACGCTCCGTGCGTATTCAGGAGCTCCTACAAATACAGTAAGGTAGCCTGACAATAGCCTAGTACTCGGCGAGCTTCGATGACCTCTAGCGCTACTACACTGATATGGTAAGAGACCCTTTCTTTAGGGCTCGAACCTTTGAGCAGGGTCTCTAGTGGGATATCATAGCGTCGATAAAATCGCTCAATATTTTGATACATGATGGAGAGCTCGAGCAAGCATTATTGGTGGAGATATTCTTAGCGGAGCAGGCACCGACAGTGAGAGCCACCACCAGATGACTGGTAGCCAATTCATCTGCAACATGTTAGGACCAAGTTGTGTTTTGGTTGTATTTTTTGTCAATCAATTAGTATGTTGATGAAAGAAAGTATGTTGAGAAAGATGATGAATGGGAATTTGGATTGAAAGGGATTGAAAGAAAGAAGAATTGTATTATGACTCACTTTGTTTTTAGAAAAAATTGTATTGGTTTCAAAACAATCATATTGAGTATTGTTTTGAAAGGAATTAGATCCATGTTGTTTTGAAAGGAATCAGATCCAAGTTGTTTCGAAAGGAATCAGGTCTAGGTTTTTAAAAAAATTGTATTGAGGATTGTTTTGAATGGAATCAGATCCATGTTGTTTTGAAAGGAATCAGATCTATGTTTTTTTGAAAGGAATCAGATCGATGTTTTCAAAACAATTGGATTCATGTTTTCTAAATAATTATATCCTAGTTTTTAAATGAATCAGACTCATAGTGAATGTCCATTGTAATGGGAGGAAGTGTTTCTGAAGAGGCTCCCCTCAGGATCGATTGAATGTGAAAACATCTTGCTAGAAGTTAATGGTCATAAGATTCACTCTGAATACAATGAGAAAGAATTGTTTTTTTGCTAAATAATTGGAGTCAGCATGACTATGATGTTTTAATTGTGAAGATGCTTTGATGGTTTGTATTTCATATAAATCATGAGTTGTTTTAAGAACTTGTGGTGAAAGCATTATAGAAGAAAGGGAGAGTTAAAGAGTTATTTCCAATCAAAAAATAATTGTATTCAGATTGTTTTTCAAAAAAAATTGATTCATGGTGGAAGTAAAAGAAGTGGTGTTGTTTTCACTATAGCTGGTTACGATTTCTGTGTAAATGTTGGTTACGATTTCAGAGTAAAATCTGGTTATGATTTCAGAGTAAAATTTGTTTACGGTTTTTGTGTAAAAGTTGATTACAATTTCAGAGTAAAATATGGTTATGATTTCTGTGTAAAATCTGGTTATGATTTTAGAGAAAAATCTGGTTATGATTTCTGTGTAAAATTTAGTTATGAATTCAGAGTAAAATCTGGTTACAATTTTTGTGTAAAAGTTTTTTTTTTGATTTTAGTGTAAAATCTGGTTATGATTTCTGTGTAAAATATGGTTACGATTTCAGAGTAAAAGCTGGTTATGATTTTAGGGAAAATGCTGGTTATGATTTCAGGGTAAAAGCTAGTAACTATTTCAGGGTAAAAGTTGATTACAATTTTAGGGTAAAATCTGGTTACGATTAAAGTGTAAAAACAGGTTACGAGTTCATGGTAAAATATGGTTATGATTTGAGTGTAAAAGCTCGTTACAATTTCACTATAGCAGTGCACTTATGATTTCAATGTAGCAGTGTGGTTATGATTTCACTATAGTAGGGGGTGAAAATTGAAAACATGGTGTCGAATAAAGAGTAAGATATCATGCTAATCGGTAGAGGACCATACCCAGAAGTATCGTAACCAAGTAGTAGAAAGAAAGAATTGGTACCGACGGAAAGTGGTGCCAATGGAAGAGATGATGTTGATTGAGTATGAATCAAATTCAGATTTTTTAGTATCAAGCTCTTGATGATAGTAACCAGATATGACCATATTCAAGATAATATTATCCAGAACATTTTTATTTAGAAAATATCATGATTGGGATGAGATGAAAAGAAATAAGCAAGAATGGATGGAATGTTACTATACTTTCCAAGGGAATTAAAAAGATGCTAAAGTTGATCCTCAATGATTTCAAAGTCATTAAGGTATTCATGATACAAGTACATGTTGGTAAATGAAGTGTGTTTTCTTATGTGGGTAAATAGAAAATAGAAGTGAAGGAGACTGATGAATGAATTGTCAAAGGGGGGGCCATTGTTTTAAAATATTGATTGTATCTCAAGTGGAGAAGTGAATTTCTTCAAACAAATTCAATTTTATTTGTATCAAGCACTGTTTGGAAGAAATCTGTATGAGAGAATCAGATTTAGACTCATTTATTTTTCATAAATTATAATTGTATTGAAATTTGAAATGGGATTCTAGAAAAGAAGAGATGATGATTGTAGAAGATTCGATAAGAATAGAGAACCATTGACAATGTCATAATTCCTCCAAGATTTCAGGAGATATCCAGATTTCGGTGAATTTAAGTGAGTAGGAAACTGTTTTCGGATTCCTGCCTAAACATGTTTTGGGTCACCTATAAAAGGAGTAAAGTACATTGTACTTGTAACACTTTCTAAAGAGAGAGAATATCTTAGTTTCTAGAGAGAAGAAGAGATAAATTCCATTTGAATTGACAATTATTTTGGGTCATGCCGATTCATTCATATTCTATTCAGCTCAGCAATTCTATTCAGGAATTGAAGTGGGGATGATTCTACTCTATTTTTTTCTATCAAAAAATCTGAATGGAAGCTTTGTATTGAAAAAATCGGAATGGAAGCTTTATATTGAAAGAATCGGAATGTAAGATTTGTATTGAAATAATCAGAATGGAAACTTTGTTTTGAAAGAATCATATTCAGAGAAGATCAGACTCAGTCCTTTATAAAAAACTCCAAGTGGTTCTTACCTTCCTTCTGGGTAAGGAAAAGAAGATTTTTTTTACAATTTGAATACAATTTTTGAATTGAAAATAAGCACAGGTAACATGAGTTGTTAAAAAACAATTGTATTACCCTATTGTGCTCAGAGGGTACACACACACTAGTGGGATTATTTCATAGTGCTACATGAGTGTAAGGGTATATCCAACTCATTGTAATCCAAGGACTGTTTTCTTAGTGGAATTTATGGTATTGGATCATTTCTAAACCATAACAAGGACGTATCTATTCTTATTGAAAAGTGAACCTTGTAAATATTTGTGTTCCTGTGGATGTGTGTTGAGTTTGTTTTCAATAGGGAATTGAAATCTCTAACATGAGGTGAAGGTTGTTTCAAAATGAAAAGAAACATAAAATAAAAAGAGTATCATTGATTCACCCCCTCCCCCTCTTAGTGATACAATACTCTGTCTAGACACTCTCAATCGGTATAATAGGGAGGTTCCCTTTGTTATTCATTACTGATGGAGAACGTGAACTGTGTGAACAGTAAAGGTATTTTGGTCTTTTATGGAAATAACTATCATATCGGGAAAGATAGAATGCTTCCATATCTTATGTCTATCAGTTATGATGTTCTTGAAGCTTCAACAGTTGGGTTTCCACCCATTAATGATAGTGCTCCACTAACACCTATTGACAAGATGTTTCCTGAGAATTATTGTTGACGCTCCGTTCCGTCACAGAGCCCAAATATTGACTAAGGGGAATACCTCGACCAATGAAGAGGGAAGATTCATCAAATATTGCAAAGGAATTAAGGTGTGCAAGTATACTCGCGCACCAGCCTTGGGTGCGCAAGCCACTTGCGTGCCAGATATGAGGATTGCAAGTCAATTTCACGCCCTAAGTGAAATTTCTCCCAAACATTAGGTGGCCTATAAATACCCCCTGTGGGCCCCCCATTTCAAGGACGAAAAATCCAAAACATAGATTCAAGCTCTGGTCACCCAAGTCTCTGTCTGAAGTCTTCGGAACACTTCTATGGTAATTCTTTACCTATAATAGAAGCTCTAATGTGGAAGAATAATGCCTAAGTATTAGAACTCATCAATACTTGTGCGTCTAAGTGTCCAGCAATTAAGGGAAGTGAAGACACTTGTGCACCACCTTATCCTCTCATGGAAACTTGTGCGCCACCTTTCTAAAAGTCTCTAGGGATGATACTAATGGCTCTAATTCAAAGTCTCTCAAGTATCACTTTATGGATTCTTCATCGCCCAAGTCAACTCATGTCGCGCAAGTATACTTGCTCAACCAGGACTTGCGTGCCAGAAAAAAACTTACGCGCCTCCTTCCTAGTCACCTCCTTTCCTCAAATCCACCTTTTCCTCTACAGATATAGCCTTTAAAACCCTTTTAAAATCCATTTGTGGAATGGTACCTTTGTTGTCTTCCTTATTTGAAAGGAATTCTGAGAAGTTCTTTTGATTTGGGACTCCTTCTCAGAAGTAAGCCCCAAATTAAAAATCCCATTAATATAGGAATTCTCCTTAGGAGTAATCCCTAGTATTAATTTCTTTTGATTTGGGCTTCCTTCTCAGGAATAAAACCCAATCATAAGTCCCTCTTAATTTTTTTGGCTTCCTTTTCATGAGTAAGTCCTAGGTTAAAATCCCAAATCTCCATAAAGTACAAACACCTTTATGGACCCTGCACTTGGGATTATTTTCTAAAAGTCTTTTTCTTCATTTACTTGGTCAATCATACATACGTAAGACCCACATTCGTTCTTGTGATTGCATCTTTCATGGCACAATCTTCAGGTTTTACAGATACCTCTTGTTTCTCGCACCGATCATGACTCACGTGAGCTTAGACTGTAAAAGTAATTATGAACTCTATCTTTGGACCATTAATCATGCATAAACCTCATACTAATTCACTCGAACTACGTGGGTTCTGATTCCTTTTCTAATAAGGATACGTTGGTAGCCCATCTGCTGGTACAATCCCAACTCAAAAATAATCATGTCTTTCTGAATGACAATTAACTTCAAGTGCCCCACTGAGTGGCTTTAAAAACAGTATGGTCATCATAATGACCAAGGGAGTTCTATATTATATATGTAAGGATACCATTAACTAAGAATCACTCATTCATATAGATGATTTTCTATTAATGAAGAACCTAAAATACATATAAAAGATTCTCTAAATATCCTACATATCAATCATTGATTGCAATATCTAAAGGAAAAACTCATTTTCATGCTTGGTAAATTAATAAGGATTCACGAACATAACTCAAATCTATAAGAGAGTCCCATAGTAGATAATAATTCCCCCCAAAAAGGTGAGATGAGTCTGACCTCCCATCCTCTTGACCAATGCTAATTCTTAAGTCTCATCAGTCCACAACTAATGAGCACCTCCCTTTGGAAATTAGGTCCAAATGGATATAGAATCATTGGATGTTTCTGGTTATATGAATAAACCCATAATAAACCTATTGGAAAGTTTAAAACTTAAAAAAATAAGGTCATCCTCATTTCTAGAAGAAACAAAAAATGGTGAACCCAATATGAATCGTTAAACAAGTTAAATGATGTTTTACTTATTTTTAGGCCCCTATTTAACCTAATGTGAGGGCCAGCAAAGCAATCAATAATATATGTGATCATCCAAAAGATGTATTCTATCCAAAAGTATCTTGATTATGTCTATTATATCAAACTAACACTCTTTTCCACGATCTCTCTGCATTACAGAAATGGATACATTAAAGTTCACACATGTGAATGCCTCGACTACTACTCCTGCTAGATCCTCATTCTCTCTGGGGAAAACATAACCTAATCAGCTCTTCAACACTGGGTCTCAAATGAATTGGTTAATTAATACCATCAACACGGTACCATTCTGAATCTAGAGGCCTCTCGACAAGCCCTTCAAGTTAACAACTCACCCTGGTGGTCTGGACAGTGACGACCAGTGGTTAAGAAGCAGGTGGTGACAACCACCGTCTCCAACCGTTTCAGGTCATTATCCTCGTAACACAATCACCAGTCTCTCCCATATTATGGGGAGGTGAATGAGAAGTTCACTCAAGGCCTTAATTAAAAAAGACAGGAGTCCTTCCTGAGGGCTCCCATCAACAATCACCGCCAGACTCGTGCGGTAGTGCGCCCTCAACATGATGAGGGCATCGCCTTTAGGGGATCGGCTCAGGTTCCTCCGACCCGAGAATGTAAGATAAAATTTCAGTGGTGAAATCCGGTCAACAGGGATCAGGTTCTTACTTTTTCCCCCTCCGAAGAATTCCATCAAGCCAACATGATGGAAAACAATGAGAAGGCATATACACTCGTCCGTCCTAATGTTACTGCCCAGCAGACTTGTCTGGCAGTAACACATTAATCCCACCAGGCAATTCCGGTGGAGTACTATAGGCACGCACATATACCTGTTTATAATTCATCAACCAGTCAGCAGGAACATTTGACTTCATCCAAAGAATCTCTCTAATCTAATATGGTGGCAACTGATAAGTAGGAACATACACTTGTTTACAATCGCCAATTCTGTCAGCAGACTCGTCTGCCAGTATTGAAGGAAATTCATCAACCATACTTGATGAAGAATACACAGCAGGAACATACACCTTCCAATGTTCATCAATCCTGCTAACAATCACGTTTGGTAGCACCCAGAGATGTCAATTTGAAAGCTCCAACAACAAGCAGGAGGCAGACACAATTTTCTGCCCCCACACATGAGTACTGTCGGAATTCACTAACAGGAAAAGGAGGAAAGGAGCAGGAATACACACCTACTCCAAGCACGGAATGAACATATATTTCCCTTCCGGTAGCTGAATTCACCAAGAACATTCTAACAATGGTGAAAGAGCAGAAGCAAATCCCTGCCCATATTCTGGATGCCTGTCAGAATATTATAACAACTTCAGCAGCATCACTGGGAAGGAATCATAAATCTATCCCTATCAGTGGAGTGACTCATAAACATATCACTCTGGAAAAAATACACACCTTTGTCCTAGTCTAGGAGGGTTGTGGGGAATACTCCCCCATGTCATACGGACAATCAAGTCAGGCACAAACACCAGATTTGAATGGAGATAATCAGCCTAACTAGGCCATTTCTCCTGAGCATGCACATACACCTTCCCATAATAACAACTTTAGTCAACAAGTGGTTTCCAAAGTCAGTAAGAAGATATATAAGAAAAAGACTCATCCATCACAGTCGAGAAATCAAGATCCAATTTTCAATAAGGTCTTGCTTGATGCTGGAGTTTTTGAATCCCTCAGACAATTATCTGTTGAAACTCAAGATTCTACTCTCTAATTTTCAAATTCTAGAAATAACAAAAATAATTCTGAAGGTCTTCATCAAACACTTCCTCATAAAGGGTTGCTTCATGATAGTTCAGTCAATCTCTAATTATCATCTTCAAATGAGAGCCACAATAACCCTCTGTGTGGCCAGAAGATCAAGGAGCAAAAGGTTTCAACTTTTTTTGTAACCCACCATGGTGGTCCTCCCCATGATGATGAATTTAGCTATGAAATTCCTCTCTGCAGTAGTAATTCTTATTGGCGGGAAAATTCTTCAAAGGATAATGCAGTAACGAGAAAGCCCTATTATCTTGAGGAACTTGCAAATGTGAAGACAACCATGTCTAATGGTTTACTTCTAGCAGGTGAAATACTTTCTCAGTAAGAAGATAGCCCGAGGTGTAGGTCATTCTCCAAACCACCCCTCGGTCATTAATCTTCTAATTTGATAAATTAATTCTCTACCAATCTTGTTGAATCTGATAAAGCAACAAAGAAGCACCAACTTTGGCCTAATCAGGTAGAAGTATCTTCATCGAATGATTAGGAGGAAGTGCTATATATGAGAAAACAACTGGTGAAAGGTGAAGTACCAGTCATGTTTTTGCCTTTGGCTGACTCTCAGTATGATATTCCAGAAATGTTGACTAAATATTGTATTCATGATATTCATCTCAACATGTGGAAAAAACTTAGTCACTTAAAAAATAAAATATTATGTTATGATGAATATGAAAATCATGTTAAGATAATAGAAGGGTTACAACTCCAAATTGATTTGGCATCTCTCTCAGTTTCCCGATATCCAAAGGTTGAAAAGCAGTAGAGAGACCTTCAGCATACATGCTTTGGAGCACTAAAAAGGTTGCGCCAGTTAATTACCAATTCCCCATCTGTTATTCATATCAGGGGATGGGGTGTTCATGGAGCACTGCATTTCATTGTACTCTCCAGTCAACAAAGCCCGCCAAAAGTGGTCTCATGCAATGATATTGCCCATGGACGGCCACAGCCAATTGGTTTTGTGTGTAATCAAAGGCTTGCTTAGGGACATGCCTCGACTAGTTCTTCCCAAAATCAATCATATAAAGAACAAGTTGTCAAATTACTCTTGCATCAAGCAAATGAGAAAATCGAACATGCTTCTCATTTAGAGCATGCGCATCATTAAGTGACAGAGGTGTCGGAAATCATTCAATGGTCATTTGAGCCAGGTGATTTGAGTGAATTTCGGATGATGAATCCGGATAATTTCCAGACTAAAATCCACAAAATCAAGAGATATTTTGAGAAATTATAGGATGTAGAAGCTTAAGAACAACCTCATCTTGCTAGGCTGGGGACTCTTTTAGGCCAACCCTTGGGATCAACAGATGGGATTCAAGGAGTTGAGTAGGGAAAGTAGGAACAGCCCCAGTCCACCAGACTAGGGAATTTTTCAAATAATCAACCTCTTCCTCAGTAAAAGTCAGTATTCTCTTGATTAGGGAAGAAGGCACAAGAGGAATTCAGAGCCAAATTATCAGGATATTTCCTCCAAATTACGGTTCATCAAGAATTTCCTAAGGGATCAACTCAACAAAAGGAAATGTCTCATAAAGGACATGGAGGAATGCTGTATTGCAGAAATGCCAATATAAGGAATGCAATGCGTTATGTATCGATAAATGTTATCAATGTCGTTGTTACTGATCCCCCAGAACATGAGGTTCACTCAGAGGAATCAGATGAAGAAGTTCCAATTCAAGAAGTTGTACACGCAGAAATAAATGAAGAGGGTGTGCGTACCAGAAGCCAGAGGGATGCCCAGAGGAAAGATATTCCTTTAGGAAATTTCCTTCCTTACTCTATAAAGGCACATGCCAAAAAAGGGTAAAAGGCAGGTTACGTCCCACCCTACCTCTGGAGAAGGCCAATCACTCTCATTAGAGGAAAGTTTCACACAAAAGAGGAAGAAATGAAGGAATTAAGGAGGTTGGATGCAGAACTACTTCAATGTAGTCTTCCTCCTTAGTGTGCTGGAGTCATTCAGTTAAGGGAATTCATTGTAGTTACTCAAATGGATCAAGAATATCCTCCTTTACAAGTATACTCTCATAGGCCCAATACTATGGTTCGTGCACAATAACAACCGGTAGTGCTACCATTAGTTGCAGTACTAGTCACCACACCTGTCCAAACTCTAGTTATTGCACCTGCTCAAGTCCATGCTCAACCAGATGTTTCTAAAAAGTTAATAACTACCATTGAGTCATTAACAGCTCAGTTGGAAGCTACTAAGGGAAAATATGCACAAGTTCAACCGGAAAATAAAGCTTACCCTGAATGGGTTGGCACAATTCCTCCCCCATAAAATTTTTCGAATACCACATTCTCAATTTTAAATGGTTCGGGAGACCCATAAAAACACTTACCAAATTTTGTTTCTCATTTTGATCCTATGATGGGAACTCCTCAACAACACGAAGCAGTTAAGCTCAGATGTTTTGTACTGTCATTAAAAGGGCCTGCTTTTGTCTGGTATACAAGTTTGCAGTCTCGGTCAATTTCTGGGTGGAAAGATCTAAGTCAATGATTCCTTCTTCAACTTATCTCAACATTACCAAAGATGACAGATTTTTATCTTACAAATTGTAAGCAAAGGAAAAATGAAAGATTTTCGGATTTCATTACTCGCTGGAAGGGATTAACATATTCCTTAAGCTTATCACACCCTCAAGAAAAGTTGTTGCTAATATATGTGGAAAATTTTTATGATGAATTACGCACATTATTGATTCTTGTGAAATACACAAGAGGGTTTCGAGACCTTACTTCAATCGCTCAACAGATCGAAGATTCTCTTATAGAGACTAAGGCTAAAACTCGTGTAATTCCATCATCTCCAGGAAAGAGAATGGAGAGAACAAAGACTGCTACAATTACACTTAAACAAGCATTTGTACCTTATTCCACTTCAAAAACTTCGTATTATCTAAGGGCTTCACCTCCTAAGCATCAACAACAGAGGTCGT
This sequence comes from Viscum album, assembly GCA_963277665.1. NCBI lineage: Eukaryota > Viridiplantae > Streptophyta > Magnoliopsida > Santalales > Viscaceae > Viscum > Viscum album. The sequence goes on from OY728134.1 coordinate 1,409,299,994, forward strand.
CTCGTCAAGATGATCAAAGAGATCAAAGACAGAAAGAATTTGAGGAGTTAAAGAACAAATTTTTTTCTTTCTGAAATGAAAAAGTTCCTGGTTACTTCATTTCGGCTCTGGAAAAAAATTTGGTTCTGTTGCCAAGGCCTGAAAATTTGAACAAGGAAGTAAATGAAGACCTTCCAAACTATTTCCCATTTCATCAGATGTTGGGGCATCCCATTCAGGAGTGTTTTTATTCAAAGAACTTCTTGAAAAGATGGTGGACTCAGGAAAAGTAAAACTAAAAGGTTTTTTAGCCCAGGTAGCATGTGTTACTACTATAGATCCAGAGGAAGAAGGCGAGTGGAACGAATTCAAAGGAAAAAATGCGCCGAAATATAATGATTGGATGGTTAGGAAAATGATCAACCGAACTCATTCCATTTTACGAACGCAATTGAAGAAACCAATGGTGCCTTATGCTATTTCTTCCATAGAAAAACTCCCTTCATCGGAAGGAAAATACTCAAATAGGCAGCATAATTAAAAGAAAGAAGGGCAGTCAGAAGAAGATAAGCTTATGTCAAAGCCTAAGTGGTCTTTGAATTTGGGAGATTTTATGCCATCTACTTCAAAATCACGGGCACCACCCCACTAAACGGTACAACCTAAAATGGTTAATCAAGCAGAGTCTTAATCAGATGAAGAGTTGATCTTTGGTTATGTTAACATGATTCACTTAACAAATCAGTATGCCAGTCTCAGTTTTGATCTTGATGAGCCTGAGTTTGCTATATCAAACAGAGGAATTTGAGGGAGTTCTAGAGGTCTAGGATATAGGGGAAGAGGTGGATATTTCAGAAGACACTATTCTAATCCTACCCCTGCTAGAATGGTATATGCAGCAGAAACTCATGTCAAATCCCTTCAGCAGGCTCAACAAGAATAAGAAAGTTCTTCCACCCAAGGAAGATTCAGTTCTGGCATAGTTATTTTGAATGATCAGTTAGTGGTTACCCCTTCCTCTCAGCAAATAAATAGACCTAGTCGGTCAAATCTGCCAAATCCAGGAGTATTTCCAACTCCTACCCCAATACAAGCTGCATCTACTTCCAAAGCATCAACTTCTAAGGCACCTGCGAAACCACATGTTCAAGTTGGGAAACACAGACCTTTGGACCAAAAGTATGATGTCTTGAAACATTTGCCACAAGTACCGGCCAAGTTATCAATTCTGGATGCCTTGAATCAATCAAAGGATCTTCGGGAGGCAGTCATTGAGGCTTTGTCAAGTCCTCAAGAATTTGAAACTAAAATTGTTTCGAGTGAATTCTACCACATAGAGAATGATCCTGCAGAATTCCATGTAGTGATATCTTTTATAGATGAAGATGAAGATGATGTTGTTCATGGACGTATTAGACCTTTGTATTTATCTGGAAAGGTCAATGATGTAGACATCCGATGAGCTTTCATTGATAATGGTTCAGGAGTCAACCTCATCCCTATTCGTACAATTCGTCGATTGGGCCTCACCAAATCTAATTTGTCTCCTTCTACTTTGATGTTGGAAGGATATGATAAAAATTAACAAGAAACTCTTGGTGATATTACACTCAGAACTCAGTTTGAAGACCTTGTATCTAATTCAGATTTCATGGTTATTCATCATGAAACAGCCTTCAACATTTTCCTTGGAAGACCATGGCTACATGAACATGCGGCTATACCTTAATCATACCATAAATGTCTCAAATATTATTTTAATGGTCAAGTTGGGACATTGTATGGTGATAAAGCCTCATTCAAAACATGTGAATCTCAATACCTTGAGGTAGAATTCTATCACACGGAGGGAAAGGAGATATCCACAACAAAGAAGGTTATCAAAATTAATGCTCCATATGGTTTGGAAAAGATCCCAGTAAACCCATTCATAGATGTGAGTACATGTTATGTGTTTCCTATCAGTCAAATTGACAGGATAAACCCAAATCAAAATACTCTTATGGAAATTTCCATAATGTGAATTACAGAAACCAAGCCAGACAGCATGGTAGAAAATGTTGATTCACCAGGAAATGATGAAAGCTCAAATGGATATGTCTTCATTTCATCTGCTAGAATCCATCAATTCTATACTATATCAACCAGTCCAGAAGAAGTTATAGCAATGCAAGAGATGAATGATGATGTTGATTCTCAATCCATAATCTCCTCTTTATTACCCACGGAATACACTTCATCATTAATAAGGTCAGAAATGGTAGCCTCTTCTTCAAGATGCTCAAATTTTAACTTCTCTCCTGATCATAGAAATTCTGATTCATCATCTACTATGCATGTAGAAACAAAAGAAGTAACACTTATTGAAGAAGAAGAGGAAGATCTCAGGGATTCTCCTCCAGCATTTGAAGAAAGTATCTCTACCACTGTGGATGAACTCATAGAAATAAATCTGGGTACAAAAGAAGATCCACGCCCCACTTTAATTAGTATGGCCATGACTCTTGAAGATCAAGAAATGTATATTTCATTTTTAAAGAAAAGTCGAGATGTATTTTCTTGGAATTATACCGAAATGACAGGGCTTGGTCTTGATGTTTCTACTCATCATTTGGGTTTTCCAGAAGAACATCGAGGATTCATGAAAGCCGCAAGAAGAACACACCCAACTTATACCTCCTAAATTGAAGATGAAGTGGATAATCTTATCAACGCTATCTTTGTTAGAGAAGTTCAATATCCCAAATGGCTGGCTAATATTTTCCCTATGGAAAAGAAGAATGGACAAATTAGAGTATCCATTGATTTCATAGATCTTAATCGGCATTGTCCCAAGGATGATTTTCCAGTTCCGATCACAGAATTCTTAATTGATGCAATAGCTGGCTATAAAGCACTTTCTTTCATAGATGGATATTCTCGGAATAATCAAATCTGAATGGCTCCAGAAGATGAAGAATCTATAGCTTTCAGAGCCCCTCAAGGTGTGTTTTGCTATCGGGTAATGCCCTTTGTCCTGAAGAATGCAGGTGCAACATATCAACGTTCCATGCACCGTATCTTCAAACCCTTTTGAGGGAAATTTGTTGAATGTTATGTGGATGATTTGGGCATTAAATCCAGACAATGTTCTAATCACTTGGTTGATTTAAAAATCATATTCTACAAACTTTGACAACACAATTTGAAGATGAACCCTCGGAAATGTGCTTTTGGGGTAACCTTGGGAAAATTTCTTGGCTTTTCTGTATGCCATCATAGTATTGAAGTTGATCCTGAGAAGGAAAAATCAATCCTTGGTATGTCACCTCCTCAAAATTTGAAGGAATTGAGAGCACTTCAAGGACACTTGGCCTATATTTTGCATTTCATCGCCAATCTGGAAGGCAAATGTTTACCCTTCACCAAATTAATGAATAAAGGAGTCACTTACCAGTGGAATGAAGATTTTTAAGAGGCATTTGATATACTCAAGAAATATCTCTTGAGTCCACCAGTATTAATTCCACCTATTGAAGGAAGACCACTTATCCTTTATGTGACAGCTTTAGAGCGATCATAGGTTGCCTTCCTTGCCCAAAAGAATGACGTCGGGAATGAAAACGGCCTTTATTATCTCAGTGGAACTATGTTTGAGGTAGAAACTCGATATTAAAGTATTGAAAAGTGCTTCCTAGAATTAATCTTTGCAGTTCAGAAATTGAGACACTACTTGCAACATCATGAGTTCCAATTGGAATATCGCAACAACCCGCTCAAATTTATCCTTAGTCATCCAATGCTTACAAGATGTCTGGCAAGGTGGGAAGTTATTTTGTAGTAGTTTGATATCTATTATGTGTCTCAAAAGGCAATAAAGGTCCAAGCTCTGGCTGATTTCCTTGTTGAACACCCTTCAGTAAAAGATAGATCTTTAGATATTGAACTTCCTGATGAGGAAGTCTTCTCTATTCAAGATAATCTTTAAACATGGGAAATGTACATTGATGGTGCTTCTAGAAGTCCAACAGGGAAGAAAATGGAAGATCCTAAATTCAAAAAAGTTGGGTTTGGGGTTGTACTTATTTCCCAAAAATGGCAGTGCTACCTATTCCTTCTTATTGTTTGAAGGCGGTACAAACAATGAAGTAGAATATCAAGCTCTCATCGTAGGATTAGAGTCGGCGCTTCAGGCACAGGTGAATCACTTAAAGGTGAAACGTGATTCAAAATTGGTAATCAAACAATTCAATGGGGACTATGCCATCAGAAAAGAATATTCAATCCCTTTGTATGATTATGTTAGAGAGTTAATGGTGTAATTTCCTTCGGAACCGACATTTTCTTATGTCATAATATCACAAAATTCGCAAGCTGATGCACTAGCTAATGTAGCCATAGCTCTAGCAGATCCAAATCAGGAAGAAACAATCATCAGTATTGCCCACCATCGTACAGTTTCACCTTATGTTCAAATCAGAATAGAGTAAATCAATGAAATTAGTCCCATTTCTGAACCATAAGGTCATACTACATGATAGATGACATTTATCAGGGAATACCTTAAAAATGGAACACTCCCACCTGATAGAGCTAGGAAAGAACAAGTTGGGCGACATGTGGTCAATTTTACTCTTTATGATAGCCCAGATCACCTACAAATTTTTTTCTACAAGCGAGGTTTTGAAGGTATTATCTTCATATGTATTGATGGTGAAGAGACAATGGTTGTCATGAAGGAAGTACATGCAGGAGTCTGTGGTGCCCACCAGTCTGGACATAGACTATCTGCTCAAGTTCGAAGGCTTGGATACTTTTGGCCTTCAATGATACAAGATTGTGTTGATTTCACTAAGAAGTTTCATTCTTTCCAAGTATATTCAAATTTCATTCATCAAACCCTAGATTTTCTCAATACAACTAAATACTAATGGCCATTTCCCACATGGGGAATAGATGTAGTAGGACCTTACCCTTCGGCTACATCCAAGAAGTTTAAGTATATTCTTACTACTACTGACTTCTTTTCCAAATGGGCAGAGGAAATAACTATCAAAGAAGTTAGTTCTAAAAGAATTTTTAGCTTCATCAAGTCTAACATCATTACCATATTTGGTGTCCCTCATACCATATTGACGAACAATAGCGCCAACTTCTATTCATCTGAGGTTAAGAATTTGTATCAAGAATACAACATCAAATCCAACCATTCATCTCAGTATCATGCAGTGGCCAATGGCCAAATAGAAGCCTTTAATAAGACTCTTTCAAACATATTTCCAAAGATGGTGGATAAAGATAAGAAATCATGGCCTGATAAACTTTTTCATGCTTTATGGGCTTATCGGACCACTACCTGCGTAGCTACGCGGTCAACTCCATATTCATTGGTATATGGAACAGAAGTCGTCTTGCCCATTGAGGTTCAATTACCTTCTCTTAAAGTAGACATTTGTGATTAGTCATCTATAGATGAAAAATCTCAAAATCAATTGGATGAATTGGAATGATTAGATGAAAAAATGTTGCGCACCCTGCACCACTAGGAAGTCTATCAGAATCAAATAACACGGGCTTTCAACAAAAAAGTTGTTCTTCATTCATTCATTCAAGGAGAATTGGTATTGGTCCTCAGAACTCCAATGATACCAGGAAAGAAACCTCCAAATATTGAGTCAAAGTGAGAAGGACCTTACTCAATACATAAGTTCTACACCAATGAAGCTTATTCTTTAATCTCAATGGATGGAGAACTCATCACGACTCCAACCAATGCCATATTTCTAAAGAAGTATTTTTTATAACACAAATACATCTTTAGTCATTACTACAAGACTTTAAAATGTATAGTCCCTCTATCAACAAACATGAAATTAAACTGTGACCCTTTTGTCCTCCATGACATTAAACTGTGAATCATTAGGTTTGTTGTTACCTCTTGTTTCTCACACCGAGCATGACTCACGTGATCTTAGAGTAAGCTTCAACCATAACACCGTCTCTGGGAAGCTAACCACACATTAGTCCCAACATCATCTTCACGTTGTCCTCAAGTACAACATGATCACCAATTCATTATTAATCGAACTACGGGGACTTTGATCCTTGCCTTCTAGGCTGGGTACGTTGGAAACATCCCTAGGTTCAAGCATAAAACCAACATCTTCACATCGGTTCACCTCCATCTCATACGATGCTGATCCATCAAGACCCCCCCAGAAACAAATATATTCACATTGGTTCATAATCGTCCTTTCTATATTACATTAAAATATAAAATCCCCCATTTTCCTTGGTGCACGACATTAAACTACATAGCAATATGTCATGGCTACATGACGCTAAACTATGCAGCACCAGTCCATGCATATGACCCTAAACTATTCGTACTTTTGTCATGTATGACAATAAACTACCATAGTATTTGACACCCTCACTGAGAGGGAATCATTATTGACATTGATCTCCAACCATGTCATATTCCAAGGACTACGTGAATACATGGCAATGCCTGAACCTTTAATCTTGGGTCAAACCATCATTGCACTAAAGTCCCCTTTCACCCTTCACTTGTACAAAACAAATCTGTATAGATGGTATTTCAAGAACTACATATGGCTTGATTCCCATCCTTATGGGATATGTAGGAATGGTTGAGCGTCCCTCAAATATAGCCCCAAGTCTTTGGGCCTAACCCCAAATTATACTTTCAGTCCCTTGGCTAAAAAGTCCCCCTGTGAACACATGAATGTGGTATGAAAACATTTGTCTTCATTCACATCAGGTTTATAAAACACACAAGTTGTCTCCCTCATTATGGTCTGAACTCTACGACCCCAAACTAAGATCTCCTAAATTCTCATCCCACAAGACGTTAAACTGTATTTCAAGAACTACATATGGCTTGATTCTCATTCTAATGAGATATGTTGTGAAGTCCAGCTTCTCAATTCAGGACTCAGCCAGAACATAATTATGGTCAGTATTGGTCTATGTATCTCCTTCATGCATTGGAAAATTACCATTTTCATTTGTCATACTCCTAACCTTAAATACTTCCAGATCTCCATAACCCTTTTCTTGGCTTTTGGTCACAAAATTTTTGATACTACAGAATTCTTTTTCCTGACTATGCAGCACGTTCCCTTAGGCAGCCTTGCATAAGTAGTCTATATAACGGACATGTCAGCCAAAAGATTCTATTATTTAACTATGCATCCAATTCCCTTAAGTGGCCCTAAAAAATTCATCCCCCTAATGGGTTTGTTAAATAGTGGTAATATCATTCTTGGGAGGAAAACCTCTTTTGTCCTTATTGGTCTTAACGACAATATGTAGGGATCCGAAAAAAATAGCCATCCTTAACATATTTTTCCCATACACTTTTTCATGATCTGAAAGTATTCAAGTCTATGGTGTATATTTCGCTTACCTATGTTTTGGTTAGACCTTCGCAAGAGTGACATTCATCCAATTCTTTGACAATATTGATTGGGAATATCCTCTCCATATTCAAGTACCCCTATCCATGCAACAAACTCTATGATTTGGAAAATTTGAATCTCCATAAATTTCCACTGGGTTTTTAGCAATAGAGAAGTAAAATTTATGTGAGTTCTTTTACTTGAATATGCAGCATGTGCCCTTAGGCGGCCTTTCATATGTAGTCAACATAACGGACCTATCATCCAAAGGATGAAATTATTTTACTATAAAGCTAATGCCCTTAGGTTTCCCTGCATAATTCAACCCCCTAATAGGTTTGTCAAATAGTGGTAACTTCACTCTTAGGAAATACTTCCTATAATTCCTTTCAACCCTTTTTTCATATCATCCCTCAGATTCAAAATTTCTTAGGTCATATTTTACATGTTTTCCCCCATACATGAATGTGGTAATATGTTTTCAAACAAATTATCAAGGAATTGAGTCAATTTTAATTCAATCATTCAAAGTTATTTGTCCTTTAACATTAGCCTTTTATATGTCTGACATGCATGAATTTAAACGGCAAACAAAAGAAAGGGTACTAATTAAATTGGGAACTTGTAAAAGGAACTATGCACAAAAGTCGAGTCCCAGCTCGCTAAACATACATATTTTATGATATAGGAAATATTAAGAAACAGAAGATGCAAAGTTTGTGGGGTTGTTTGTATCATCCTAGAAAAATAAAACTATTCTTACTAGGCCCATTGGCTTAGGTAAAATTAATTAAATCAAGTAGAAAGAGAATGAAGGCACAAATGATTGAAGATGAAAGTGTTTTTCCTTGATGCACATGAGTTAGAAGGACATCCACATATTGGAGTCTCTTCTCTTTTTTCAAGAATTACATGTGGCTTTCAACATAACTCTTCATTTGATTTGCGTCATCCCGAGCTTCAGTAGTAGCCACTTGAAGTTCATTCACTCAACCATCATCACTCTTTTCATCTCGATGGAGTGCTTTATTGGCATCTGTGATGGATTTCATACCGTTCATTTGAAATCATTCTAGTGAAATGTTAATTTAGTCAAGTTCCCCACTAACAGCATCTAACTGTTGCTGAAGGTTCATCTGCTAGAAAACTTTCTCCTTAATTTTATGCTTTATCTTCTTCAACTTTGCAGCATGATCAGCCTCAGCGTGGGACACCGCAGCCTCAAATTCGCTAATATTGTTCAATATCCTTGCTCTGGTCAGATCTTGATGGTACTTTTGCTCCTACTCCCTCCTTAAGATGACTTGTTTCACCACAGCATGGATCTCTTGGTATCCAGAACCTCCAATTCCTAACATGACAAATAAGGATGACAGTCAAAGGGTCTTCGAAGACAGCTCTTGAAGAGGCACTTGAGATATGATCTTCCATATATTCTGCAATGCCTTGTGACGTGATAATTAGAGATCCTTCTTAACCTCTGGGTCTTACTCAACATCCCTATCACAGGGGGAATATAGTCCAGGATTAATGCACTTAAAGAAGTGTTAGGTTCTATTGCTTCTCCCCTGACCCTTGGTACTTCGCATTCTACTCCCGTTGGGGTGGAGGCTCATGCTTTACCTCTCGATTTATCCACTGCAATTGACGGCCCTGTATAGTCAATTGAAAGCTTTGGTTAGTTCCAAAGGATAAAAAAAATTGTTTATTTTTATTTCAAATTAAGTAAAGCCACAAATATTATTATCTCTTACCCAAAGATAGATCAGTAGTATGAGAAGGCTCCTCCCCATCGTTCCTAGCCTCAATAGGATTTTCAGGATGGGTTTCAGGAAGCTATACTGGGTTTAGCTCCACTTGATCTAGCATCTCTGCAATGATAGGGTTGTCTCTACCCACTTCAGGCATCGGCTGGTCAACAGCTTTCTCAGACGGAACTGCACATTTCAAACATGGTCAGAGATGTAATAAGAAATTTTTAACAGGATGAAGGATAACACCCACGTCCAAAATCTTCTAAATTACATGGTAATTTAACATGATCTAAAATTTATTAAAAAGAAATGACAAGTTTCATCATTTCATCCAGTGATATCACAGATTCCTCGTTAGTCTCACTAGTAGGAGCATTTGGTATGTCTTATTGACAACCCTCCTCCTGCAACCTCCAAACATGGATAGCTTCCTAAGAGAGAATTGTAGAGTCAGTTGCAGTGGCCTCCAAATGTTCTGGTGAAAGTGTTGAACCTAAAGTATCACATAATGGAATTCAGTTGATGTTTTCATTCAACGTTCTATGAAGTATTGTTAATTTACCAGAACCACGCTCTTCTCTCCTAGAAGCAGCAATAGGAACAGTACTGGGAACAGATGCTGGCTCTTCTTCAGGAGCAGCCAGGTCAGCATGAATTTGCGACTGTTCACCAGCACCCTTCTTCATCCTCATAGAAGGGTCAGTCCCCTCCCTCAAAGGGAAAACCGATCAATCCCCTCTAATCATAAGAAATATGAGAAATATTTTCATGAGTTAGGATTCATGACTATCTGAAGGACTTACCACTACTGATGAAGCGTTTAGTTGTGGACTTCTTCCTTCGATGACTTTGTTCCTTTGACTTCATGGGTGTGTTGACATCATCATCTCCAAATACAGGTATTGGAGAGTTAAAATACCTTTTTAATTCCTCATCCATGGCTTTCCGGCCTGGATATACCTCGCCCGGCTCGTGAAGAGATTCAATTTCTCCAATAGCGGTGCCACTTGGGCAATAATTTGCTGAGGGGACCTCATTAGTTCCTATCTTAAAAAGCTATAGGATGAACAAAGTAATTTCCTTGTGTTATAAAGCTTTGAATGAAATCAAGTTTCAAATAAAATAAGGAAAAAAACTTACATATTCAGGAGCCATGTAATTGTTCCACTCTTCATCTACTGAAGCACCAATCCCCTCAGTGGTGCCACGATTCATCATTTCCTTCACCCACTTGGTAATAGGAATGGAATTATCGGTGGAATATATGAGCATCTCCAGCTCTCTGATGCAATATTGCACTTCATTAGGGTTATCCTCTAAATGGAAATCATTAGAAGCCCAAAGATTCCCTACTCCAGTGATATGTAGCCCTTCGCATATGTCCGGCCAGGAGGTTTCAGCATCTCAATATAAACTCCGCCATGTCTGGATAGCCTCTGGTTGTAAATATTCATTATGTGCACCAGAAGACCGCGAAGAGGGTCCTACAATCTTGGACATCAAATTCATCCAAACTCTTGCAATCACAGATAAAGGATAATAAAATGTAACTTGTTGCTCTATAAAATAGTGGCGATTAAATTTCCTCAATTATATAACTCACCATGAGTCGATGGAGTAGGTATCTCGAATCTAGCCGGAGGATTATATATGGCATGTTGCCACTTTGAATCATGTCGTGCCTCATCATCCCCATCCTGGGAATCCGGTGAATTAGCCCTAGGTGAGGAACCCGATGAATCAGCTCTGGGTTGGAAGAGTCACCTTCCAAACAAAGGTTTTCTTTCCTAACAGTTCTCTTTTTTGTCCCCACCTGAGGAACCAGATGATTCAGTACCCCTTCAGGGTATGATGCTACCCAGTTCTCGGCATACCATGTAGTCAATTGACTCACTATTATAGCTACTGGTAGATCAAACACTGCCCCAGTCTTCTCTATAGATATCAGCAACCATAGTTGACGAGAACCCAGTGGATACTATTCTAATCTAACAGCACTAGAGGAGATACGGTAATTTGATGCAAACATTTGAATTGACGTGAAAATATGTATGGATCATAGGCCTCGCATATAATCTCTCTGTCAATCCTCATGGCCAATTTACCATCTCTATATGCCAGCATATTGCCCTTAACTCTAGGTTGGCCATTCCATCATCAACAAACCGCCCTGTTGGTGGATTTCTATAAGGAAAGAAATAAAATTCCTTAAACATGCTCACCCTCACCTTCATATCATAGGGGTGAGAGATATAGGAGAAATTCTAGAAAATGCCTAAACAGATGTCTAGAAGAACCTCCAGGAACATGTACCCCACTTTGTACAGCATACGTCCTGAAGTGAGTGTCGATCCATCCCCACAACACATGGAATGGTCCAACCATTCTCAGAGGAGATTTACACATAGAAACATGGATTAAACTCTTGTGAATCTTTTCCAAAACCGGGGTGGATAACCCAACCATCTTCCTTTCAGCAAGCTTGGATGCAATAACAAAGGTCCCTGGCCTCACGCCTCCCTTTGAATCCTGAACTGGAAAAAGATAAACACTGATCCATAAGGCCAAGAAGCCCGCCAGACAAGTCTTCACTGGAATTATCTGATTCACTTCATACCCCCACTGATCAAACTCTCATGTATCCAGAGTTGGCCAAAATGTTCTTGAAGCACCCATATTTTATACTCTAGGACTACTAGTAGGACGAGTATAGGTGGGTCCCTTCTCCCTTTTCTTGATCAAAAATATGTCCATCCACTCCTCCGAATGGATATCTTTCCTAGAGTCGGAGTCTTCTCAGAATCATTCCAGGTTACCTTGGGCGGAATGAACTCATCATACATGTCCCTCGGAATCGGAGCCCCCAAAATCTTTTGGAAATCCCAAAAACAGATTCATACTTCTCCATGATTCAAATGGAAATAATTAGTTTCTCGGCTCCAACGGTTGATCAATTCTGGCACAAAGTCATAATTCTTGTAGATGTATGTCTGCCCAGCCCAGACGACTTCTTATATTGTAGATCCTTTAAAATCATCAAAAAACTCTGAACAAGTTTGTCACACCCAATATTCCCACATCCAAGTTGGCTTCACACCTCCTCTAGGACCGAATTCCCAACTCTTCTTCCAGCCTTTGGATTTATCCATCTGAGAATTTCAGAAGATTGAGGGATAACAATACGACTGCAGTTTAGGCTTGTTAGGTTTCAGATCTAGGGAAAAAGGGCTATGATAGATTATATAGGCCTTCTAAACTGTTCTAGCATTAACAAATGATCCTGCAACTGAAACGTTTTCTGAAAAAAAAAGTTGGTGTAAGTTTGAAACCAAGAATGCGGGAGACAGTTCATTGGCTCTGGAACGTTGACTCGTTGCAGATGACCATGGCCATATAAAGGAAAGTAAATTCTCTGTGGAAAATTAACATGATACTTCTTCAAGTACCTGGCCAAATCTGGGAGAGTTATGTCACAGATATCATAATAGTCATGGCCAACGATATTAATCATATCATCGATTCTCTTGCTAGCTAATTCATCACCCGATCCAATTCTTCTGGGAGCCATTGAATCTGCACAAGGATCAAACAGTTAACTTTTATGTAAGGTCTGTTTTTTATGAAATACTTGTGAAGAAAAATAAAAAAAATGGCTAAGGCATTAAGGCATGAAAGTGTGGTCACGCAAGTGTGACCACACAAGTATGGGCATGCAAGTATTGTCACGCACGTCAAAATACCTCTACAGAAGCGCGACATAATTTAGAAGAAACAATAAATCGTGGACAACAGAACCTGTGCGACGAGTTCTCACTTTCGTGATGAGAGAGATAAACATTCGAAATATGGATTATTTATGCGAAGTGATGACTATATTTATAGGCGATCCAGAGACTTGCGCGCCGAATCCTGCCCGCCTCATACCTGTGTGCCGCTGGATCTTGGTTTCTCCTTTTCCTCAGAGACAAATCCTCTTTCAATTTTTAGATCCAACTCTGAGGGGGGACTTTTGTTGATTCTCTGTTCCATCACAGAGTCCAAATATTGACTAAGGGCAATACCTCAAGCAAAGAAGAGGGAAGATTCATCAAATATTGCAAAGGCATTAAAATGAGCAGGTATACCTGCATGCCAGCCTTGGGTGCGCACGCCACTTGCACACCAGATATGAGGCACGCAAGTCACTTGTGCACCCTAAGTGAAATCTCTCCCAAACATCAGGTAGCCTATAAATACCCCCTGTGGGCCCCCCATTTCGAGGACAAAAATCCAAAACTTAGATTCAAGCTCTGGTCTCCCAAGTCTCTGTTTGAAGTCTTCTGAACACTTCTAAGGAAATTCTTTACCTATAATGGAATCTCTAAGGAGGAATAATAAGTCCTAAGTATTATAACTCATCAATAATTTTGTGCCTAAGTGTCGAGCCCTTTAGGGAAGTGAAGACACTTGCGTGCCGCCTTGCCCTCTCATGGAAACTTGCACGCCGCCTTTCTGAAAGTCTCTAGGGATGATACTAAGGGATCCAATTCAAAGTCCCCCAAGTATCTCTTTATTGATTCTTCGTGACCCAAGTTGACTCATGTCGTGCAAGTATACTTGCGCGACCAGGACTTGCACGCCAGTACAAAACTTGCGCACCTCCTTCCTTGTCACCTCCTTTCCTCAAATCCACCTTTTCCTCTTCAAAGATATCCTTCAAAACCCTTTTCAAATCCATTTGTGGCATGGTTCCTTTTTTGGCTTCCTTATCTGAAAGTAATTCTGAGAAGTTATTTTGATTTGGGCCTCCTTCTCAGGAGTAAGCCCCAAATAACAAATCCCCTTAATATTGGAAGCCTCCTCAGGATTAAGCCCCAGTCTTAATTTCTTTTGATTTGGGATTCCTTCTCAGGAATAAAACCTAATCATAAGTCCCTATTAATTTTTTTGGCTTCCTTTTCAGGAGTATGTCCCGGGTTAAAATCCCAATTATCCATAAAGTAAAAACACCTTTATGGACCCTGCTCTTGGGCTTCTTTTCTAAAAGTCATTGTCTTCATTTACTTGTGTAGTCATACATACGTAAGCCCCACATTCTTTCTTATGATAGCATCTTTAGTGGCACAGTCGTCAGGTATTACTGATACCTCTTGTTTCTCACACCGAGCATGATTCACGTGAGCTTAGAGTGTAAAAGTAATTATGACATCTCTCCTTGGTCACTTAATCATGCATAAACCTTATAATTCTTCACTCGAACTACGTGGGTTCTGATTCCTTTTCTTACAAGGATATATAGGTAGCCCATCTGTGGGTACGATCCCAACTCTAAAATAATCCTCTCTTTATGAATGAAAATAAACTTCAAGTGCCCCACTGAGTGGCTTTAAAACTAGTATGGTCATCACAATGACCAAGGGAGTTCTATTTAATGTATGTAAGGATATCATTGAAAAAGTATCACTAATTCATATAGATGATTATCTATTGATGAAGAACCTCAAATACATATAAAAGATTCTCTAAATCTCTAACATATCAATCATTGATTGCAAGATCTAAAGGAAAAACTCATTTTCATGCTAGGTAAATTAATAAAGATTCACGAACATAACTCAAATCTATAAGAGAGTCTCGGAGTAGACAATAATTCCCCCCCCCCCAAAGGTGTGATGAGTCTGACCTCTATTCCTCTCGACCAATGAAAATTATTAAGTCTCATCACTCCACAAATAATGGGAACCTACCTTTGGAATGTTGGTCCAAATGGATATAGAATCATTGGATGATTCCGGTTCTACGAATAAACCCGTTAGAAACTGATTGAAATGTTTGAACCTTAAACAAACAAGGTTATCCTCATTTCCAGAAGAAACAATGATGGACGGGCCAAGAATGCTATATTATCATCACTTTATAAAAGTTAATTCTTGAGAGTGAAAGTTGTTTCCACATCTAAATGTATATGGGATTAGTTGAAAACATATACAAAGTCAATACAAAAGTGAATAAGGAAAAGTTATAAATATGTATATTGAAGTATAAATATTTGAAGATGGGTGAGCATGAATCTATTGGAGAATTCTCTACCAGAGTGAATGACATTGTGAGTACTATCAGATGTATTAGTGAAAAG
This sequence comes from Viscum album, assembly GCA_963277665.1. NCBI lineage: Eukaryota > Viridiplantae > Streptophyta > Magnoliopsida > Santalales > Viscaceae > Viscum > Viscum album. Next base: position 1,409,315,245 of record OY728134.1, read on the forward strand.
ATGAAAGAATCTATATTTGATGAAATCATCTTGAGAACCCTACCTGAAAAATTTGATGAAAAAGTTTCTTCATTGGATGATAGAGATCCTGAAACATTGTCTCTTGATGATTTAAATAGAAATATTTTCACTTATGAAATGAGAATAGATAATTCTATGGAGATAAAAACAAAAGTTGATAGATAAATGTCATTCAAGGCATCCAAGAAAATAAAGAAGATTCTTGAAGAAGATAAGATGGATATTTTGACACTGAAAATGAGGTATGTAAAAATCTTGATTCAATTTTGTCCTTGTTTTCTAAGGATGTGAAAAGAAGTATAGGAAGGTATAAAGGGTAAATTCCCATAAAGTGTTTTGGATGTGGAGCCATTGTGAATTTTGTTTCCAATTGTCCTCAAAGTGGAAATTAAAAAGGAAGTGGTGAAGAAGAAAGTGAATTTGAAGAAAAAAATCTAAAAAGATCTTGGAAGAAAAAGGGTGATAAAGAAAAATTAATTCCATGAGGGAAGACAAGTGGTTCTCCAAATCCAAATGGAGAAGATTTTTGTCTAAGGAATATGATAGTGAGGATGTTACAAATTTTGGTGAAGAAAATATGTTCATTGTGATAGTTAATGAAGAAATTTCTTCCAGTAAAGAAAGTATTTGTGCTAAAGAAGAAATAGAAAGTGAAGTTAAATCAGAAAAATCTGTTGATCATGTTGGGAAAAATAATTTTATTGCAATAATGAATGATGATGAATTTAGAAGCAATGGTTCTGATAAAAAAAACTCATATTGAAATGCATTTGAAATAAGAGTTGAAAGAATGTATGAAAAAGATCAGTAGACTTGAAAAGCAAAATAAAAAGTTGGAAGATGAATTCTCAAGAAACCAAAAAAAAATTACGAGTGAGAAAGAAAAGCCGGTTAAAGAGATTTATGATTTGAAGAAGTCTTTTTAATATGAAAAGAATCGTAATGTTCATTTGGAAATGAAGCTAAAGGAAAAAAGAAGATGAGTTGGAACATGTCAAAAAAAGACTATCTAAAGCTGAAAAGAAATGTCTATGTTTCCAAAACACTATCACGAAAGTTGGTGAATGTTCTTGTAATGAGAAACATGAGAAGGTTCAACAAAATATACCTTCAAAGGCTGAGAAGAATAATAGAATTGTTTTTGAAAAGAATAAATCTAGGAATGTTATGTACGTGTCCAAGACCAATAAGGTTGGGAATGTTTTGAAACATTATGAATCTAGAAAAGTCTCTAATAATTTTGTTTCTGATAATTCAGAAAAGAAAAGGAAGAATCTAATTAATAAAATAAATTTTGGTGGATTAGAAGAGAAAGAGAAAAAGGTGTCCAGAAACACATTCAAAATTCTAGGCAGTTGTTGACGCTCCTTTCGTCACAGAATCTAATGATCGGAAAAGGGAAAAATCTGATCTCAAAGTGATTCAACCTTTGGAAAAAAATCAAAAATTGACAAAGGAAGGAATAAGAAGAATATTTCACAAGGTTCGCGCAAGTTCAACAATGGTCGCGCAGGTATACTTGTGCGCCGTCTAGTGGTCACGCAAGTGACTTGCGCGACCTTGGTGATAACCGCCCGGGGTCTTCTCCTGCCTATAAATAGACCCTGTGGGCCCCCAATTCGAAGGAGGATTTTTTTCCAGAAACTCAGATTTGAGCTCCCGGCGCCCTAGTCTCTTCTCAAAGCTTCTGAAACACTTCTAAGGTAATTTATTTCCTAGAAAGGAAGCACTAAAGAGGGGGAGGAAGGCCTAAGTGTTGAAACTCGTCAACACTTGTGCGCCTGAGTGGTTAGCCCTTAAGGGAAAATGCCACACTTGCGCGCCGCCTTACTCCTTCAATAGAACTTGTGCACCCCTCTTCTGGAAGAACCTCAAGAGGATTCTAAAGGAATTAATCAAGAGTCTCTCAAGTATTACCCTGCTGGTTAATCATCGCGCAAGTACCCCATATGTCACGCAGGCATACCTGTGCGACCAGGACTTGCGCGCCCACGCAGTACCTGCGTGCCTGCCAGGACATGCGCGCCCCTGCCTTTTTGGGTGCCCTTCTTGCCCATTTCACCCCTCTTAAGCCATGCCACCTTTCCTATTCAAGATTCAGTCTTCAAGACACTCTTCAAAGCCATTTATGGCATGATTTCTTAATTTGACTTCCTTATCTGAAAGGAATTCTGTGGAATATCTCTCAAAACCTAGTGATTTACACATCTTTATGTCACTAAAGATTGAGATTTCATTCATTCAACCTCATCCTTTAATATGAGATAATCCTTAACCTGGGTCTCCTTTTCAGGAATAATCCCCAGTCATAAGTCCTCTAATTTGGGCATCCTCTTTAGGAGTAAGCCCCAAGTTCTCTAATATGGGCATCCTCCTTAGGAGTAATCCCCAGATCCCCTAACCTGGGCTTCCTTTTTAGGAGTAAGCCCCAGTCTCAAATATGGGAATCCTCTTTAGGAGTAAGCTCCAACAATAATTCTCTTAACCTGGGATTCCTTTTCAAGAGTAAGCCCCAGTCTCAAATATGGGCATCCTCTTCAGGAGTAAGCCCCAAGTCCCTTAATTTTTCAAATCTCTTAACCTGGGCCTCCTTTTCAAGAGTAATCCCCTGTCTTAATTTCTCTTAACCAGTCCTAATTTACATTTGATATGGGATTTCTTTTCAGGAGTAAAACCCAATCATAAGTCCTCTACTAATTTGGGCCTCCTTTTCAGGAGTAAGACCCAAGTTAGAGTATTCAAAACCTCCATGAAGCACATATACCTTTATGGACCCAGCTCCTGGATTTCTTCCCTAAAGTAAATCCTAACCTTCATTTATCTGGGAAGTCATCCATACATAAGCCCCACATTATTTCTTATGATTGCATCTTTCATGGCACAATTGTCTAATTTTTTACCAATACCTCTTTTTTCTCACACCGAGCATGACTCACGTGAGCTTAGAGTGTAAAATTAATTATGACATCCTTTTTTGAGACATCAATCATAAACATCATACTCCCTTACTCGAACTATGTGGGTTGTGATTCCTATTTTTAAACAAAGGATACGTAGTTAGTCCATCTGCGGGTTCGATCCCAACTATGAAATAATTAATGTCCTTCTGAATGACAATAAACTTCAACTACCCCACTGAGTGGCTTTAAAACCAGCATGGTCATCATAATGACCAGGAGACTTCTATATAAATGTGTCGAACGGTACCATTGACCAAGAATCTCTAATAAATACAAATGATTCTCTATCGATGAAGAACCTCGAATACATATAAAATATTCTCTAAATTTCCTACATATTTAATCATTGATTTTCAAATCTGAAGGAAAGAACATTTTATAATTGGTAATGTAATAAGGATTCACGAACATAACTTAAATCAATAAAGAGAGTCCCGGAGTAGACAATAATTCCCCTCAAAAAGGTGTGATGAGTCCGACCTCCCATCCTCTCGACCAATGCAAATTCCTAAGCCTCATCAGTCCACAAACTAATGAGCACCTACCTTTGGAAAGTAGGTCCGAATGGATTTGGAATCATTGGATGTTTCTGGTTCTACGAACAAGCCCATTAGAAACTGATCGGAATGTTTGAACCTCCCATCAAAGGAGGTCATCCCCGAAATCCGAGGGAAACAAAAAATGGTCAACCCGACGTGAATCCTTAACCAAGTTAAAATGATTATTTACCTATTTTGTTAGGCCCCTATTTAAAACTCAATGAGAGGGAAAACAAAAACAATCATTGACATTTGTGCGCATCCAAAAGATGTAGCGGCTGAATTTATCTTGATTACATCTGTTATATCAAACAGACACTCTTTTCCAAGATCTTCTGCATTTCTAGAATGGCTGCTCTCAAGTTCACACCTGTGAATATTGCTGCTGCAAATGCCACTCCTACTACTCCTGCTGGATCGTCGTCTGCTCTAAGGACGATATCACCTACTCAGCGTCTTCAACGCTAGGTATCAAACGCACTGGTTAAGGAGTACCGTCAACACGGTACCATCCCAACTCTGGAGGCTTCCCGACAAGCCCTCCAAGTGAACAACTCACATCGGTCGTCCAAACAACGACGACCAGTGATCAAGAAGTAGGCGGTGCTGACTACCGTCTCCAACCGTTTCGGGTCGTTATCCCCGGAACGCAATCAACATTTGCTCCCTTATTTAGGAGAGGTGAATGAGCAGGTCCCTCAGGGACTTAATTCAAACAAACAGGAGTCCTTCCTGACGGCTCCCACCAACAATAGCCGCCAGACTCATGCGGCAGTGCACCCTCAACATGATGAGGGTACCGACTCCAGGCGTTCAGCTTAGGTTCCTCGAACCCGAGCAAGCAAGATGAACCACCAGAGGCAGAATCCGGTCAACAGTGAGAAGGTTCTCATCTCTTCCATCTCTGGAGAAGTACACCAACCTAACTTGGTGGAAAGAAACAAGCATGCCCACACACCTGCCTGTTTTAATTCCGCTGTCCACCAGACTCGTCTGGCAGCATCACGCCAATCCCGCCAGGAAATTACAGCGGAGTACTATATGCAGGAACATACACCTGTTTATACATCATCAGCTAGTCAGCATGCTCGTCTGACTACATATGATGGATCTCGTCAACCACGTTTGGTGAAGTGCAATCAGCTGGCACATACACCTGCTAGTATTAATCAAGCCTACCAACAGTCTCGCTTGGTAGCATTCAGAGAAGTCAGTCAGAAATCCCCAGTGACAAACAGGAGGCAGACTCAACTATATGCCCCCACACATGAGTACTGTCAGGATTCACTGACAGGAAAAGGAGGAAAGGAGCATGCACATACACCTACTCCAAGCCCGGAATGGACGCATATTCCCTTTCTGGAAGCTGAAGTCACCAAGCATATTCTATCAATGATGAAAGAGAAAAAGCAAATCCTTGTTCATATTCTGGATGCCTTCCAGGATATTATAACAACTTCAGCGGCATCTTACGGAAAGACACATAAATCTATCCCTACCAGTGGAGTGACACATCAACAATTCACTCCAGAACAGACACACACATCGATTTCAGTCCAAGAGGGTTGTGGGGCATACTCCCCCATATCATACGGACAACCAAGTCAGGCACATACACCTGATTTGAGTGAAGATCATCAGCCTAACCTGGCCATCTTTCCTGATCAGGCATATACCCCTGCTCAAAGCAGCCACTTTTGTCAACAAGTGGTTTCCAAGGCGAGTAAGAAGGCGTCTAAGAAAAAAACCCACCCAGCATAGTCAGGAGATCAAGAGCCAATATGTAACAAGTCCTTGCTCGATGCTGGAGTTCTTGAAGCCCTCAGACAATTATCTGTTGAAATTCAAGATTCTACTCCCTCATTTCCCAATAGTGGGAACATTAATTCTGAAGGTCTTCAACATACAATTCCTTATGAAGGCTTGCTTCATGAAAATTTGGTTGATCTCAAAGTTTCATCTTCAGATGAGAGCCACAGGAACCCTCTGTGTGGTCAAAAGACCAAGGAGAAAGAGGTCTGATATTTTTTGTAACCCATTATTGTGGTCCTCCCCATGATGATGAATTTCACTGCGAAAGTCCTCTCCGCAGTAGTGATGCACATTTCCTGGAAAATGCTCCAGTGGAAAATGTAGTGCCGAGAAATCCCTCTTATCTTGAGGCACTTGCAAATGTGAAACCAGTCATGTCTGAAGCTTCATCGCTAGCAGGTGGAATACTTTCTCAATCAGAAGATAGCCCAGGGTGTAGGTCATTCTCGGAACCACCCCTAAGTTATGCATCTTCTAGTTTGATCAATGATTTCTCTACAATACTATTGAATCCAATGAAGCAACAAGTAAACACCAACTCGGGTCAAATCTGTTAGAAGAATCTTTATCAAATGATAAAGAGGAAATTCTGAACATGAGAAAACAACTGGAGAAAGGTGAAGTGCCAGTCATGTTTTGGCCTCTGGCTGACTCTCATTATAACATTCCATAAATGCTGACGGAAGATGAAATTCATGATATTCGTCTCAACATATGGAAAAATCTTTTTCAATTGAAAAATAAAGTATTATCTTATGATGAATATGAAAATCATCTTAAGATAATAGAAGGGTTACAATGTCAAATTGATTTGGCATCTCTATTAGTCTCTCGATATCTGAAGGCTGAAAAACAAAAGAGAGCCCTTCAACGTTCATTCCTTGGCGCACTAAGAAGATTGTGTCAGTTAATTTCCAATGCCCCATCTGGTATTCATGTCAGAGGATGGGGTGTTCATGGAGCACTTCATTTCACAGTGCTCTCCAGTCAGCATAGCCCACCGAAAATGGTCTCATGCAATGTTATTACCCATGGCTGGCCACAGTCAATGGGCTTTGTTTGTAATCAAAATCTTGCCCAAGAACATGCTTCATGTAGTTCCTCTCAAAATCAAGAATACAGAGAAATATTTGTTGAATTACTCTTGCATCAAGCAAATGAGAATATTGAACAGGCCTCTCGTTTGGAGCAAGCACGTCACCAAGTGACAGAAGTGTCAGAAATCATCCAACGGTCTTTTGAACCGGGTGATAAAAGTGGATACAGGTTAATGCATCCAGCTAATTTCCGGACTAAGGTTCGCAAGATCAGGAGTAATTTTAAGAAAGTCTCAAACATAGCATGTCAAGAGCCACCTCAGCTCACCAGACTGGGGACCCTTTTAAACTAACCCTCGGAATCAAAAAATAGGATTCGAGGAGTTGAGCGAGAACAGCAGGAACAGCTCCAGTCCACTAGACTGGGGACTTTTTCAAATCATCAATCCCCTCCTCATAGAAAGACGGTATTTTATTGATTATGGAAGAAACCTAAATAAAAACAAATAGAAAAATTATCAGGAGAATCCCTCCGAATTACGGTTCGTCAAGAAATTCCTGAGGGATCGAATCAACAAAAGGCAATGCCTCATCAAAGACATGGAAGAAGACAATATCACAGAAATGCGGATAGGAGGGATGTGATGAGTTATGCGTCAATCAATGTCATCAATTCCGTTGTTGCTGATCCACCAGATGAGGCTCACTCAGGGGACTCAGATGAAGAGGTTCCTGCTCAAGAAGATGTATGCACCGACACAAATGAAGAAGGTGTGTGTACACGAAGTAAAAGGATTACTCAGAACCTAGGTAATCCTTCGAGTAACCCACTTCCCCCTCTCTGAAAAGGATCCAACAAAGGGAAGGGAAAGAACCAGGTTACATATCCTTCCTCTGGAGAAGTTCAATTGCTCTCACTAGAGCAAAGGTTTGCACAACAGGAGGAAGAAATGAAGAAATTAAGAAGGTTGAATGAAGAAATACTTCAGAGTAGTCTTCTTCTTAATCATGCTAGAGTTAGTCAGCAAAAAGGAATTTGTTGCAGCTACTGAGATGGATCAAGAATATCCTCCTCTATCAGTACACCCTCACAGGTCTAATCCTACGGGTCAAGTGCAACAGCAGTCGGCAGTGCTACCATCAGTTGCAGCACCAATTTCCACATCTGTCCAAGCTCCAGTCATTTCACCTACCCAAGTCCATGTTCAACCAGATGTTTCTCAAAAGTTAATAACAACTATTGAGTCATTAACAGCTCGGTTAGAAACTATGGAAGGGAAACGTGCACAAGTTTAACCAGAAAAGAAATTTTACCCTGAATGGGTAGATTCAATATCTCCTCCATCCAGTTTTGGGAACCCTGTATTCCCTATTTTCAACGGATCAGGCAATCTTGAACAACATTTGACGCATTACGTGTCTTGTTGTGATCCTATGATGGGAACTTAGGAGCAGCAAGAAGCAGTGAAACTCAGATACTTCGTGCGAACCTTTCAAGGACCAACTTTTTTCTGGTATACAAGCTTGAAATCCCGGTCAATTACCAGATGGGAGGATCTTCGCCAAAAATTCCTCCTTTAGTTCAGCTCAACTTTTCCAAAGACAACAATTTTTGATCTTACAAACTGTAAGCAAAGGGAGAATGAAAGTGTCTCTGATTTCATTGCTCGATGGAAGGGATTAACATATTCCTTGAGTTTAGCACTCCCTCAAGAAGAATTGTTGCCAATCTTTGTGGAAAATCTGCGTGATGAATTACGCACGCCGTTAATCCATGTGAAATACACAGGATGGTTTCGAGACCTTACTTCAATCGCTCAGTAGATTGAAGATTCCCTTATATAGGCTAAGTCTAAATCTCGTGTAATTCCATTAGCTCCAGGAAGGAGAATGGGTAAAGCAAAAACTGCAACAGTTATGCTTAAACAAGCACCTATACCTGTTTCTACCTCAAAACCTTCATCTTCTCAAAGGGCTCCACCTTCTGAGCGCCAACAACAAAGGTTGTTTCATCCAGAAGATCAAAGAGATCAAATACAAAAACAATTTGAGGATCTGAAGAGAAAAACAGACTCTTTCCGAAATGATCAAGTTCCTGGTTATTTCATTTCGGCTCTGGAAAACAATTTGGTTCAATTACCAATGCCCAAGAGGACAAACAAGAAAGGAGATGAAGACCGTCCCAATTATTTCCCTTTTCATCAAATGTTGTGGCATCCCATCTAGGAGTGTTTTTTATTCAAAGACCTCCTGCAAAAGAGGTCGACTCGGGACAAGTCAAACTGAAAGGTTCTTCAGCTCAGGTAGCATGTGTTACTGCTACAGTTCCAAATGAGAAAGGCGAATGGAAAGAAGTCAAAAGAAAAAATGCATAGAAGTATGATAATTGGATGGTCAGAAAGACAATCAACAGAACTCATGATATTTTGCAAACACAATTAAAGAAACCAATTGTGTCTTCTTCCATGAATGTTGCGGCAAAACCCACTTCATCAGAGGGAAAGTCCTCAAAGAAACGGCATGATTCAAAGAAATAAAATGAATCAGAAGAAGATTATTATGTTTCAAAGCCTAAGTTGTCTTTGACTTTGGCGGACTTCATGCCATCTACTTCAAATCCACGGGCACCGCCCCACCCAACGGCACAGCCTAAACAGGCTAATCAGGCAGAGTCTTCATCAGATGAATAGTTAATCTCTGGTTCTGTTAATATGATTCAATTAACAGATACATATGCTAGTCGCAGTTTCGATTTCAATGAGCCTGAATTCCCTGTATCAAATAGGGGAATCAGAGGAAGTTCCAGGGGCTCAGGATATAGGGGAAGAAGTGGATATTTCAGAAGCCACTATTCTAATTCTACCACTGCTAGAATTGTGTACGCAGCAGAAACTCGTGGTAGAGCACTTCAGCGAGCTCAGCATGAACAAGAAAGTTCTTCTACCAATAGAAAATTCAGTCCTGGCACAGTTATTTTGGAAGACCGGTTGAAGGTTCCATATTCTTCCTCTCAGTAAGTAAATGGATCTAATCGGTCTAATCTTCCAAAACCAGAAATATTGCCAACTCTTATCCCAATACAAGATGCATCAACTTCTAAAACATCTTATTCGAAGGTACCTGCTAAACCACATATTCCTGTTGGGAAATTCAGACCTCTCGATCAAAAGTATGATATATTGAAACACTTGGCCCAAGTACCAGCCAAGTTATCAATTCTGGATGCTCTGAATCTGTCAAAAGATCTTCGGGAAGCACTCATCGAGGCTTTATCAAGTCCTCAAGAGTTTGAAACTGAAATTGATACAGCTTAAGTATATCACATAGAGAATAATCCTGCAGAATGCCATTCAATAATATCTTTTACTGATGAAGATGAAGATGATGTTGTGCATGGACATATTAGACCATTGTACTTGTCTGGCAAGGTCAATGGCATAGATGTTCAAAGAGCTTTCATTGACAATGGTTCATGAGTCAACCTCATGACCATTCGTACAATTCATCGATTGGGCCTCATGGAATTTGATTTATCTCCTTCTACCATTATGTTACAAGGATATGATAAAAATAAACAAGAACCACTGGGCGAAGTTACACTCAGAACTCAGTTTGGAGATCTTGTATCCAATTCAGATTTCATGGTTGTTGATCAAGACTCAGCCTTCAACATCATTCTTGGAAGACCCTGGCTACATCAAAATGCGGATATCCCTTCATCATACCATCAATGTCTCAAATATTGTTTCGATGGTCAAGTTGGTACATTTTATGGTGATAAGGCCCCATTCAAGACATGTGAGTCTCAATACATTGAGGCGGAATTCTATCACATGAAGGGAAGGGAGAAATCTACAACAAAGGAGATTAGGAAAGTTAATGCTCCATATGGTTTGGAAAAAAATTCAGTAAATCCATTTACACATGTGAGTACAGATTATGTGTTGCCTATCAATCAAATTGACAAGATAGACCCAAATCAAAATACTCTTATGGAAAGATCCATAATGTAAATTACGGCAATCAAGCTAGACAACATGGGAGAAATTAGTAATCTACCAAGCAGTGATGAAAGCACAAATGGTGACGTCTTCATTTCATCTGCTGAAATCCAACAAGTCTATGCTTCACCAATTAGGCCAGAAGAAGTTATAGCAACATCAGAGGTGAATAATTATGTTGATTCTTATTCCATTATCTCCTCTTTATTACCCAAAGAAGACCCTTCATCATCAATCGGGTCGGAAATGGAAGCTTCTTCTTCAAGATATGCAAATTTTGACATCTCTTAGAATCATGAAAATTCTACTTTATCATCTACTATGCAAGTATAAATGGAAGAAATAACACATGATATAGAAGAAGAGGAAAATCTCAGAGATGCTCCTCCAGCATTTGAAGAGGGTATCTCTACCACTGTGGATGAACTCAGAGAAATAAATCTGGATACAAAAGAAGATCCACGCCCCACTTTAATCATTGCGTCCAGGACTCTTGAAGAGAAAGAGGTGTATATTTCTTTTCTAAAGAAAAATAGAGATATATTTTCCTAGAACTATACAGAAATTCCTGGGCTTGATCCTGATGTTTCTACTCATCATTTGGGTTTACCAGAAGAACATCGAGGATTTAAGAAAGCCACGAGAAGAACACACCCAACTTATGCTTCCAAAATTGAATCTGAAGTGGATAAGATTATCAAATATAACTTTGTTAGAGAATTTCAATATCCCAAATGGTTGGCTAATATTGTCCCTGTAAAGAAAAAGAACGGACAAATTAGAGTTTGAATCGATTTCAGGGATCTTAATCAGCCTTGTCCTAAGGATGATTTCCCATATCCGATTACAGAACTTCTAATTGATGCAACAGCTGACTATGAAGCACTTTCCTTCATGGATGGATATTCCGGATATAATTAGATCCGAATGGCCCCAGAAGACGAGGAATCTACAGCCTTCAAATCCCCTCAGGGTGTGTTTTTCTACTGGGTAATGCCCTTTGGTTTAAAGAATGCAGGTGCAACTTATCAGCGTGCCATGCATCGTATCTTCAAACCCTTCTTAAGGAAGTTTTTTTAATGCTATGTAGATGATTTGGTAGTTAAATCCAAACAACTTTCTAATCACTTGGCTGATTTGGAAGTCATATTCCACAAGCTTCGACAACATAATTTGAAGATGAACCCCTTAAAATGTGCTTTTGGGGTAACCTCAGGAAAATTTCTCGGCTTTGTTGTATGCCATCATGGTATTGAAGTCGATCCTAAGAAGACCAAGTCAATCCTTGGTATGTCACCTTCTAAAAATTTGAAATAATTAAGAGGACTTCAAGGAAACTTAGCCTATATTTGGTGTTTCATCGCCAATTTGGCAGGCAAAAGTTTACCCTTCACCAAATTGATGAAGAAGGGAGTAACTTACCAGTGGACTGAAGAATGTCAAGAAGCATTCAATATTCTCAAGAAATACCTCTTGAGTCCACTGGTACTCATGCCACCTGTTGAAGGAAGACCACTTATCCTCTATGTGACAGCTCTAGTGCGATCATTAGGTGCCTTTCTTGCTCAAAAGAATGATGTTGGGAATGCAAACAGCCTCTACTATCTCAGTTGAACCACGCTTTAAGTAGAAACCCAGTATTCGAGTATTGAGAAGTGCTGCCTGGCATTAATCTTTGCAGTTCATAAGTTGAGACACTACCTGCAACATCACGAGGTCCAATTGGTATCTCGTAATAACCTGCTCAAATTTATCATTAGTCGTCTAATGCTTATTGGATGTCTGGCAAGGTGGGCAGTTATTTTACAGCAATTTGACATTCAGTATGTGTCTCAAAAGGCGATAAAGGGCCAAGATCTGGCTGATTTTCTAGCTGAACACCCTTCAGCGGAAGACACATCTTCAGATATTGAACTCCCTGATGAGGAAGTATTCTCTATTCAAGAAAGTCCTCAGGCATGGGAAATGTATTTTGATGGTGCCTCTAGAAGTCCAACAGGGAGGAAAATGGAAAAACCTAAATTCAACAAAGTTGGCTTAGGAATTGTGCTCATTTATCCAGAAAAGGCAGTGTTACCTTACTCCTTCTTAACAAAGCAGAATACCAATCTCTCGTCATAGGATTGGAATTAGCACTTCAAGAACTAGTGAATCACTTAAAGGTGAAAGGTGATTCAGACCTGGTAATCAAACAAGTTAATGGGGATTATGCCATCAGAAAAGAAGAACTAATCCCTTTGTATGATTATGTCAGAGAGTTAATGGAGGAATTACCTTTGGAACCAACATTTTCTTATGTCCCAAGATCACAAAATGATCAAGCTGATGCACAGACTAATATAGCCACAACACCGGCAGATCCAAATCAGGACGAGACAACCATCAGTATTGCCCACCGTCGCACAATTTCACATTATGTTCGAATCAGAATAGAGGAAATTAATGAAATTTGTCCCATTCCTGAACCGTATGGTCATACTACAGGATGGATGTCACCTATCAGGGAATACCTTCAAAATGGAACAATTCCACCTGATAGATCTGAGAATGAACTAATCCGACGACATGTGGTCAATTTTACTCTTTATGATAGCCCAGATCACCTAGAGAAAATTCTCTACAAACGTTGTTTTTATGGAGTTCTCTTCAGATGTATTGATGGTGAAGAGATAATGGTTTTCATGATAGAAGTGCATGCAGGAGTCTGTGGTGCCCACCAGTTTGGACATAGACTGTCTGATCAGATTTGAAGGCTTGGATACTTTTGGCCTTCAATGATACGAGATTGTGTCGATTTCACAAAGAAGTGCTATTCATGCCAAGTGCATGCCAACTTCATTCATCAACCTCCATAGTTGCTTCATACAGCTAAACACTCATGGCCATTTTCCACATGGGGAATCAATGTGGTGGGACCTTACCCTTCGGCTACAGCCAACCTGTTTAAGTACATTCTTACTACTACTGACTTTTTTTTTAAATGGGCAGAGGCAATACCTCTCAAGGAAGTCAGTTCTAAATGCATTGTTTGCTTCATCAAGTCTAACATCATTACCAGATTTGGTGTCCCTCATACCATATTGATGGACAATGGCACCAATTTCTGTTCATCCGAGGTGAAGAAGTTGTATCAAGAATACAACATCAAATCCAACCATTCATCTCGGTATCATGCAGCGGCCAACGGCCAGATAGAAGCCTTTAACAAGACTCTTTCAAATATAATGAAAAAGATGGTGGATAGAGATAAGAAGTCATGGTCGGATAAACTCTTTCATTCTTTATGGGCTTATCGGACTACCACCCGCACTGAAACTCGGTCAACTCCATATTCATTGGTATATGGAATGGAAGCTGTCTTGCCCATTGAAGTTCAACTACCCTCGCTCAGAGTTGCCATTTGTGATCAATAATCTACAGATGAACAATATGAAAAGCGATTGAATGAATTGGAACGGTTAGATGAGAAAAGATTGTGCACTTTTCACCACTTTGAAGTCTATCAGAATCGAATAGCACGAGCTTTTAACAAAAAAGTTCATCTTTATTCATTCACTCAGGGAGAATTGGTATTAGTTCTCATAACTCCAATGATACCAGGAAAGAAACCTCCCAAGATTGAGCCAAAATGGGAAGGACCATATTCAATACATAGGGTCTACTCCAATAGAGCTTATTCATTAATCTCGATGGATGGAGAACTCATCACTACTCTAACCTATGCCAGATTTTTTAAGAAGTATTTTGTATAAACTGCAAAGTACCTATTTTTTCCATGCTATATGATGTTAAACTATACAGAAACATGGTCCAGTATGACCTTAAACTGCAACTTGGTCCAACATGACGTTAAATTGTGCCCCCCTTGGTCCAACATGACGTTAAACTGTGTCTCCAAAATGGTCTAGTATGACCTTAAACTGCAACTTGGTCCAACATGACGTTAAACTGTGATGTTCTCACTGCATGACATTAAACTGCAAAGTCCCTCTTTCGTCCTATCTATATGACGTTAAACTATATAGCAACGGTCCATACAAATGACCTTAAACTATTTGTATTAATTTATTCCCACACGACGTTAAACTCTGAAAAAGTTCCCTAAATGGTCCAGTATGACCTTAAACTACAACTAGGTCCTGTATGACCTTAAACTGCATCATCAACAGTCCATGCATATGACCCTAAACTATTTTCAAGTCCCTTACATACAGTAAGACATTAAACTGTGACATCCTAACAACATGACGCTAAACTTTATAAAAGTCCCTTTCGTCCAGAAAGATGTTAAACTACATAATCATCAAAGGTCCTGTATGACCTTAAACTACAATTTTGTCCAGCATGACATTAAACTGCACCATCCACAGTCCATGCATATGACCTTAAACAATTCGCACTTTCGTCCAACATGACGCTAAACTATGGGGAAAAAATCCCCAATGTGTCCAACATGATGTTAAATGGTGTACACTTTTGTCCTCACTGCATGACATTAGACTTCACAGTCCCCCTTTCGTCCAACATGACCTTAAACTCTATTGTCCCCATCATCCTAACTACATGATGCTAAACAGTGAAGCACCTATAGTCCTAACTACAAGACTTTAAACTGCATAGTCCCTTTATATGTCCTACATGACATTAAACTATGCATCGTTAAGGTTGTTGTTACCTCTTGTTTCTCACACCGAGTATGACTCACGTGAGCATAGAGAAAACCTCAACCATAACACTCTCTCTGGGCCGCTAACCATTTGTAAGTCCCAACAACATTATTCTTTTTTAGGTAATTGTCCCCAAGAACAACTTGATCATTAATTCATTCTTTAATTGAACTACACGGACTTTGATCCTTGCCTTCTAGGCTGGGTTTGTACGCAACCTCCAAAGTTTCAAGCCCAAAACCAATCTCTTCACATCGGTTCACCTCCATCTCATATGATGTTGATTCGTGAAACTTCCCCTAGAATCAATATCTTTACATTGGTTCACTTTCGTCCTTGTTGTACGACATTAAACTATAAAACACTTTTGTCCAGTATGACAATAAACTACAATATTCTTTAATACCCTCGCCTAAGAGGGAACCCTTATTTACATTGATTTTTCAATCATGTTTCATTTCAAAGGATATGTGCATACATGGAAACGCCCAAACCTTTTATCTTGGTTTAAACCATCATTGTACTAAAGTCCCCTTTCACCCTTCACATGTACAAACCAAATTTGTACAACGGGTAATTCTAAAACTACATGGGCTTGATTCCCATCCTTATGGGATACGTAGGAAAGTTCGAGTGTCCCTCGAATCCAGCCCCAAGTCTTTGGGCCTAACCCCAAATTCCATTTTCAGTCCCTTGGCTGAAAAGTCCCCATGAAAACACACACTGTGTATTTCTTATAATGGTCCAAGCTCTATGACCCTAAACTAATATCTCTAATCCTTCTGTCCCACACGACGTTAAACTGTAGTTTAAGAACTATGTATGGCTTGATTCTTATCCTTATGGGATACGTACTGAAGTCCAACATTTCAATTCAGGACCCATCCACAACATGAATATGGTTAGAATTGATCTGTGTATCTCTATATGAATTGAACAATACCCATCTTTATGTGTCATAATCCTAAGCTTAAATATTTTCATATCCTCATAACCCTTTTCATGACTTCTAGTCACAAAAATGTAAAACTTCTAAGAGTTCTTTTTCCTGACTATGCAGCACGTGCCCATAGGCGGCCTTGCATAAACAGTCTATATAACAGACTTGTTAGCCAAAAGATACTATTATTTGACTATGCAGCCAATGCGTGTAGGTGGCCCTGCATAATTCAACCACCTAACGGGTTTGTCGGATAGTGGTAACTTCAATATTGGGAAGAATGCCTCTTTTGTCCTTATTTGTCTTAAATGACAGTATGTAGGGATCCACAAAAATAGACATCCTTAACATATTTGTCCCATATCCTTTTTCATGATCTGAAAGTATTCAAGTCTATGGTTTATATTCTCCTTCCCTATGATTGGGCCAGACCTTCATAGGGGTGATATTCATCCAGTTCTTCAATAATCTTGTTTGGAAATATCTTCTCCATATTCAAGTACCTCTTTCCATACATCAAACTCTATACTTTGGAAGATTTGAATCTCCATAAACTTTCACTGGCTTTTAGCATTAGGAAAGTAAATTTCTGAGAGTTCTTTTTCCTGAATATGTAGCATGTTCCCATAGGCGGCCTTCCATAAACAGTCTACATAACAGACTTGTTAGCCAAAAGATACTATTTTATTTAACTATGCAGCCAATGCCCTTAGGTGGCCCTACATAATTCAATCCCCTAATAGGTTTGTTAAATAATGGTAACTTTATTCTTGGAAACTACTTCTTCTAATACCTTTTATCTCTTTTTCATATCATTCCCTGGATTCAAATATTCTTAAGTCATAGCTTACATATTTTCCCTCATACTTGAGTATGGTAATATGTTTTCAGATGAATTTTCAAGGAATTGAGTCAATTCTAATCCATTTCGGTCAAAGCTATTTCGACTTTAAACATTAGCCTTTTTATATCCGACGTGCATGAATTTAAACTGCCCACAAAAGATAAGGGAACTCTGAATAAAAGTCAAGTTCCCATCTCACTAAACATACATTTTGTATGATTTAGGTAACATTGAGAAATTAAAAGGTTCGAAGTTTGTAGGGTTATTTACATCAATCCTAGTAAAAATAATACTATGATTACTAGGCCCATTGTCTTAGTTAAAATATAAAGCATGTAGCAAAAGAGAATGCAGGTACAAATGAGTGAAGGTGAAATTGTTTTTCATTGATGCACAAGAGATAGAAGGACATCCAAAGACTGGAGTCTCTTCTCTTTTTTCATGAATTACAAGAGGCTTTCAACATAACTCTTCATTTTATTTACGGAATCCCGAGCTTCATCAGCAACCACCTGTAATTAATTCATTCAACTGGATACAATAAGAGATGTAGTGATACCAGCTCTTCTTGGAACAATTGTAAAAGGATGTTCCTGAGTGTGGTTTGAGAAAATTTTCTGCTGATTAAACAGTGACTCTGTTTCTGTCCAAGAGACTTGGAAGATGGATACATGTATTTGAGAATGGAGCATTGGAAGTAAAGAGCCATTTGGAGAGAGAGCTTGAAGGTTTGAAATCTAGAAATCCGGATTCTTTGTACGGAAGTGAGGCCCTCTATTGATAGATGCGGCCGAGACCCTGCGCGATCAGGGGACGTATCCCTGCGCGTCAGGCCTTGTGCACCCAAAGCTCATTTGCACGCCATACCTTGCGTGCCCCAATTTCCTTGTGATTCTTGATTTCCTCGGAGTAAAATACTCTATTCTCTCTGGATCCAACTCTGAGGGGGGATTTTTATTGACGCTACTTTCATCACAGAATCTAAAGATCTGAAAAGGGGATTATTTAAGCTCAAAGTGATTCAACCTTTGGACAAATATCAAAAATTGACAAAGGAAGGAATAATAAGAATGTTGCACAAGGGTCGCGCAAGTTCGACAATGGTCACGCAGGTATAATTGTGTGTCGTCTAGTGGTCACGCAAGTGACTTGTGCGACCTAGGTGATAACCGCCCGGGGTCTTCTCCTTCCTATAAATAGACCCTGTGGGCCCCCCATTCGAAGGAGGATTTTTTTCCAGAAACTCAGATTTGAGCTCCCGGTGGCCTAGTCTCTTCTCAAAGCTTCTGAAACACTTCTAAGGTAATTTCTTACCTAGAACAGAAGATCTAAAGAGGGGGAGGAAGGCCGAAGTGTTGAAACTCATCAACACTTGCGCACTTGAGTGGCCATCCCTTAAGGGAAAAGGCCACACTTGCGTGCCGCCTTACTCCTTCAATAGAACTTGCGCGCCCCTCTTCTGAAAGAACCTCAAGAGGATTCTAAAGGCTTTAATCAAGAGTCTCTCAAGTATTACCCTGCTGTTTAATCATCGCGCAAGTACCCCATATGTCGCGCAGGCATACCTGCGTGACCAGGAATTGCGCACCCACGCAGTACCTATGTGCCTACCAGGACTTGCGCACCCCTTCCTTTTTGGGTGCCCTTCTTGCCCATTTCACCCCTCTTAAGCCATGCCACCTTTCCTATTCAAGATTCAGTCTTCAAGACACTCTTCAAAGCCATTTATCGCATGATTTCATGATTTGACTTCCTTATCTGAAAGGAATTCTATGGAATTTCTCTCAAAACCTAGTGATTTACACATCTTTATGTCACTAAAGATTGAGATTTCATTCGTTCATCCTCATACTTTAAGATGAGAGAATCATAAACCTGGGTCTCCTTTTCAGGAATAATCCCCAGTCACAAGTCCTATAATTTGGGGATCCTCTTTAGGGGTAAGCCCCAAGTCCTCTAATATGGGCATCCTCTTTAGGAGTAAGCCCCAGATCCCCTAAACTGGGATTCCTTTTTAGGAGTAAGCCCCAGTCTCAAATATGGGCATCCTCCTTAGGAGTAAGACCCAACCATAATTCTCTTAACCTGAGCTTCCTTTTTAGGAGTAAGCCCCAGTCTCAAATATGGGCATCCTCTTCAGGAGTAAGCCCCAAGTCCCTTAATTTTTCCAATCTCTTAACCTAGGCCTCTTTTTCAAGAGTAAGCCCCAGTCTTAATATCTCTTAACCAGTCCTAATTTACCTTTGATCTGGGATTCCTTTTCAAGAGTAAAACCCAATCATAAGTCCTCTCCTAATTTGGGCCTCCTTTTCAGGAGTAATCCCCAAGTTAGAGTATTCAAAATCTCCATGAAGCACATATACCTTTATGGACCCTGCTCCTGGATTTCTTCCCAAAAGTAAATCCTAACCTTCATTTATCTGGGCAGTCATAGATACCTAAGCCCCACATTATTTCTTATGATTGCATTTTTCATGGCACAATTTTCTAATTTTTTACCAATACCTCTTGTTTCTCACACTGATCATGACTCTCGTGAGCTTATAGTGTAAAAGTAATTATGACATTCTTCTTTGAGCCATCAATCATAAACATCATACTTCCTTACTCGAACTACATGGGTTCTGATTCCTTATTTTAAACAAAGGATACGTAGGTAGCCCATCTGTGGGTTCGATCCCAACTCTGAAATAATTCATGTCCTTCTGAATGATAATAAACTTCAAGTGCCCCACTTAGTGGCTTTAAAACCAGCATGGTCATCGTAATGACTAAGATAATTCTATATAAATGTGTCCAAGGGTACCATTGACCCAGAATCTCTAATAAATACAGATGATTCTCTATCGATGAAGAACCTCGAATACATATAAAATATTCTATAAATTTCCTACATATTTAATAAATGATTGTAAAATATGAAGGAAAGCTCATTTTATACTTGGTAATGTAATAAGGATTCACGAACATAACTTAAATCTATAAAGAGAGTCCCGGAGTAGACAATAATTCCCCTCAAAAAGGTGTGACGAGTCCGACCTCCCATCCTCTCGACCAATGCAAATTCCTAAGCCTCATCAGTCCACAAACTAATGAGCACCTACCTTTGGAAAGTAGGTCTGAATGGATGTGGAATCATTGGATGTTTCCGGTTCTACGAAAAACCCGTTAGAAACCGATCGGAATGTTTGAACCTCCCATCAAAGGAGGTCATCCCCGAAATCCGAGGGAAACAAAAAATGGTGAACCCGACGTGAATCCTTAACCAAGTTAAAATGATTTTTTACCTATTTTGTTAGGCCCCTATTTAAAACTCAATGAGAGGGCCAACAAAAATAATCCTTGACATACGTGCTCATCCAAAATATGTAGTGGCTGAATTTATCTTGATTGCGTCTGTTATATAAAACAGGAACTCTTTTCCAAGATCTTCTGCATTTCTAGAATGGATGCTCTCAATTTCACACCTGTGAATACTACTACTGCAAATGCCACTGTTGCTACTCCTGCTGGATCGTCGTCCGCTCTAAGGATGATATCACCTACTCAGCGTCTTTAACACTGGGTATCAAACGCAATGGTTAAGGAGTACCATCCACACGGTACCATCCCAACTCTGGAGGATGCCCGATAAGCCCTCCAAGTGAACAACTCACATCGGTCGTCCAAACAACGATGACCAGTGATCAAGAAGCAGGCGGTGCTGACTACCGTCTCCAACCGTTTCGGGTCTTTATCCCCAGAATGCAATCACCATTCACTCCCTTATTCTGGGGAGGTGATTGAGCCGGTCCCTCAGGGCCTTAATTCAAATAGACAAGAGTCCTTCATGAGGGCTCCCACCAACAATCGCCGCCAGACTCGTGCGGCAGTGCACCCTCAACATGATGAGGGTACCGACTCCAGGTGTTCGGCTCAGGTTCCTCGAACCCGAGCAAGCAAGACAAACCACCAGAGGTGGAATCCGGTCAACAGTGAGCAGGTTCTCATCTCTTCCATCTCCGGAAAAGTCCACGTACCTAACTTGGTGGCAAGCAATGAGCAGGCACACACACCTGCCCGTTTTAATTCCGTTGTCCAGTAGACTCGTCTGGCAGCATCACGCCAATCCCGCCAGGAAATTATGGCGGAGTACTATAGGTAGGAACATACGTCTGTTTATACATCATCAGCTAGTCAGCAGGCTCGTCTGACTACATATGATGGATCTTGCCAACCACGTTTGGCGAAGTGCAATCAGCAGGCACATACACCTGCTAGTATTAATCAAGCCTACCAAAAGTCTCGCTTGGTAGCATTCGGAGAAGTCAGTCGAAAATCCCAGGCAACAAACAGGAGGCAGACTCAACTCTATGGCCCCACACTTGAGTGCTGTCAGGACTCACTAACAGGAAAAGGGGGAAAGGAGCAGGCACATACACCTACTCCAAGCCTGGAATGGACGTATATTCCCGTTCTGGTAGCTGAAGTCATCAAGCATATTCTATCAATGGTGAAAGAGCAGAAGTGAATCCCTACTCATATTCTGGATCCCTGCCAGGATATTATAACAACTTCAGCGAAATCTCAGGTAAAGACACATAAATCTATCCCTCCCAGTGGAGTGACGCAACAACAATTAACTCCGGAATAGACACACACATCTGTTCCTGTCCAAGATGGTTGTGGGGCATACTCCCCCATATCATACAGACAACCAAGTCAGGCACATACACCTGATTTGAGTGGAGATCGTTAACCTAACCTAGACATCTTTCATGATCAGACATATACACCTGCTCAGAGAAACCACTTTCGTCAACAAGTGGTTTCCAAGTCGAGTAAGAAGGCGTCTAAGAAAAAGACCCGCCCAACACAGTCAGGAGATCAAGAGCCAATCTGTAACAAGGCCTTGCTTGATGCTGGAGTTCTTGAAGCCCTCAGACAATTATCTGTTGAAATTCAAGATTTTACTCCCTCATTTCCCAATAGTGTGATCATTAATTCTGAAGGTCTTCAACAGACACTTCCTCATGAAGGCTTGCTTCATGACAATTCGGTCGATCTCGAAGTTTTATCTTCAGAGGAGAGCCACAGGAACCCTCTGTGTGGTCCAAAGACCAAGGAGCAAGAGATCTCATCTTTTTTTGTAACCCATTATGGTGGTCCTCCCCATGATGATGAATTTCGCTGTGAAAGTCCTCTCTGCAGTAGTGATACACATTGCCCAGAAAATGATCCAGTGGACAATGTAGTGCTGAGAAATCCCCCTTATCTTGAGTCACTTGCAAATGTGAAACCAGTCATGTCTGAAGCCTCATCGCTAGCAGGTGAAATACTTTCTCAATCATAAGATAGCCCAGGGTGTAGGTCATTCTCTGAACCACCCCTAAGTCTTGCATCTTCTAGTTTGATCAA
The DNA here is from genome assembly GCA_963277665.1 of Viscum album. Classification (NCBI taxonomy): domain Eukaryota; kingdom Viridiplantae; phylum Streptophyta; class Magnoliopsida; order Santalales; family Viscaceae; genus Viscum; species Viscum album. Next base: position 1,409,337,463 of record OY728134.1, read on the forward strand.
TGATTTCTCTATCAATCCTGTTGAATCCAATGAAGCAACAAGGAAACACCAACTATAGTTAAATATGGTAGAAGAATCTTCATCAAATGATAAAGATGAAATGCTGAACATGAGAAAACAACTGGAAAAAGGTGAAGTGCTAGTCATGTTTTGGCCTCTGGCTGACTCACAGTATAACATTCCAGAAATGTTGACGGAAGATGAAATGCATGATATTCTTCTCAACATATGGAAAACTCTTTGTTAGTTAAAAAAGAAAGTATTATCTTATGATGAATATGAAAATCATCTTAAGATAATATAAGGGTTACAACGTCAAATTGATTTTGCGTCTCTATCAGTCTCTCAATATCCGAAGGTTGAAAAACAATAAAGAGCCCTTCAATGTTCATGCCTTCGCGCACTAAGAAGATTGTGTCAGTTAATTTCCAATGCCCCATCCGGTATTCATGTTAGAAGATGTGGTATTCATGGAGAACTGCATTTCATGGTGCTCTCCAGTCAGAAAAGCCTGCCTAAAATGATCTCATGCAATGTTTTTCCCATGGTCGTCCATAGTCAATGGGCTTTTTTTGTAATCAAAAGCTTGACCAAGAACATGCTTCAACTAGTTCCTCTCAAAATCAAGAATACAGAGAACAAGTTGTTGAATTACTCTTGCATGAAGCAAATTAGAATATTGAATAGGCCTCTCGTTTGGAGAAAGCACGTCACCAAGTGGAAAAAGTGTTAGAAATCATCCAACGGTCTTTTTAACTGGGTGATAAAAGTGGATACAGGTTAATGCATCCAGCTAATTTCTGGACTAAGGTTTTCATGATCAGGAGGACTTTTAAGAAATTCTCAAACATAGCATGTCAAGATCCACCCCAGCTTACCAGACTGGGGACTCTTTTAAACCAACCCTCAGAATCAACAAATAGGATTCGAGGAGTTGAGCGAGAACAGTAGGAATAGCCCCAGTCCACCAGACTGGGGACTTTTTCAAATCATCAATCCCCTCCTCAGAGAAAGTCGGTCTTTTCTCGATTAGGGAAGAAACCTCAAGAGGAACGAAGAGCCAAATTATCAGGAGATTCCTTCCAAATTACGTTTCGTCAAGAAATTCTTGAGGAATCGAATCAACAAAAGGCAATGTCTTACCAAAGACATGGAAGAATAAAATATCACAGAAATGCGGATAGGAGGGATGCAATGAGTTATGCATCAATCAATGTCATCAATGTCGTTGTTGCTGATCCACCATATGAGGCTCACTCAGGGGACTCATATGAAGAGGTTTCTGATCAAGAAGATGTACGCGCCGACACAAATGAAGAAGGTGTGCGTCCACAAAGTCAAAGGATTACTCAGAACCTAGGTAATCATTCGAGTAACCAACTTCCCCCTCTCCGAAAAGGATCCAACAATGGGAAGGGAAAGAACCAGGTTACATATCCTTCCTCTAGAGATGGTCAATCGCTCTCACTAGAGCAAAGGATTGCACTACAGTAAGAATAAATGAAGAAATTAAGAAGGTTGAATGCAGAACTACTTCAGAGTAGTCTTCTTCTTAAGAATGCTGGAGTCAGTCAGCCAAAGGAATTTGTTCCAGCTACTGAGATGGATCAAGAATATCCTCCTCTATCAGTACACCCTCACAGGTCTAATCCTATGGGTCAAGTGCAACAACAGTCGGCAGTGCTTCCATCAGTTGCAGCACCAATCGCCACATCGGTCCAAGCTCCAGTCATTACACCTACCCAATTCCAAGTTCAACCGGGTGTTTCTCAAAAGTTAATAACTAATATTGAGTCATTAAAAGATCGGTTGGAAACTATGGAAGGGAAACGTGTGCAAGTTCAACGAAAACATAAAGTTTATCCTAAATGGGTAGATTCAATCTCTCCTCCATCCAGTTTTCGGAACTCTATATTCCCTATTTTCAATGGATCAGGCGATTCTGAATAGCATTTCACAGATTACGTGTCTTGTTGAGATCCTATGATGGGAACTCCAGAGCAGCAAGAAGCGGTGAAACTCAGATGCTTCGTGCGAGCCTTACAAGGACCAGCTTTTGTCTGGTATACAAGCTTGCAATCCTGGTCAATTACCGAATGGGAGGATCTTCGCCAAAAATTCCTCCTTCATTTCAGCTCAACTTTTCAAAAGACAACAGTTTTTCATCTTACAAACTGTATGCAAAGGGAGAATGAAAGGGTCTCTGAATTCATTGCTCGATGGAAGGGATTAACATATTCCTTGATTTTAGCACTCCCTCGAATTGTTAATAATCTCTATGGAAAATCTGCGTGAAGAATTACGCACGCCGTTAATCCCTGTCAAATACACAGGAGGGTTTCAAGACCTTACCTCAATCGCTTAGTAGATTGAAGATACCCTTATACATACTAAGGCTAAATCTCGTGTAATTCCATTAGCTCCAGGAAGGAGAACGGGTAAATTAGAAACTGATACAGTTATGCTTAAACAAGCACCTATACCTATTTCTACCTCAAAACCTTCATCTTCTCAAAGGGCTCCACCTTCTGAGAGCCAACAGCAAAGGTCGTTTTGTCCAGATGATCAAAGAGATCAAAGACGAAAACAATTTGAGGATCTGAAGAGCAAAAAATACACTTTCTGAAATGAAAAAGATCCTGGTAATTTCATTTCGGCTCTGGAAAACAATTTGGTTCAATTAACAATGCCCAAGAAGCCAAACAAGAAAGGATATGAAGACCGTCCCAATTATTTCCCTTTTCATCAAATGTTGGGGCATCCCATCCAGGAGTGTTTTTTCTTCATAGACCTCCTGTAAAAGATGGTCGACTCAGGACAAGTCAAACTGAAAGGTTCTTCAGCTCAGGTAGCATGTGTTACTGCTACAGTTCCAGAGGAGAAAGGCGAATGGCAAGAAGTCAAAAGAAAAAATGCACAGAAGTATGATGATTGGATGGTCAGAAAGACAATCAACTGAACTTATGCTATTTTGCGAACACAATTAAAGAAACCAATTGTGTCTTCTTCCATGAATGTTGCAGCAAAACCCTCTTCATTAGAGGGAAAGTCCTCAAAGAAATGGCATGATTCAAAGAAAGAAAATGAATCATAAGAAGATGAGTATGTGTCAAATCCTAAGTTGTCTTTGACTTTGGCGGACTTCATGCCATCTACTTCAAAGCCACGGGCACCGCCCCACCAAATGGCATAGCCTAAATAGGCTAATCAGGAAGAGTCTTCATCAGAAGAAGAGTTAATCTTTGGTTCTGTTAATATGGTTCAATTAACAGATCCATATGCCAGTCGTAGTTTCGATTTCAATGAGCCTGAATTCCCTATATCAAACAGGGGAATCAGAGGAAGTTCCAGGGGCTCAGGATACAGGGGAAGACGTGGATCTTTCAAAAGCCACAATTCCAATTCTACCCCTGCTAGAACTATGTATGCAGCAGAAACTCATGGTAGAGCCCTTCAACAAGCTCAGCAAGTACAAGAAAGTTCTTATACCAATAGCAAATTCAGTCCTGGCACAGTTATTTTGGAAGATCGGTTGAAGGTTCCATCTTCTTCCTCTCAGCAAGAATATGTATCTAATCGGTCTAATCTTCCAAAACCAGGAATATTGCCAAATCCTATCCCAATACAAGATGCATCAACTTCCAAGACATCTACTTCCAAGGTACCTCCTAAACCACATATTCTTGTTGGGAAATACAAAGCTCTGGATCAAAAGTATGATATATTGAAACACTTGGCCCAAGTACCAGCCAAGTTATTAGTTCTGGATGCTCTGAATCTGTGAAAAGATCTTTGGGAATCACTCATCGAGGCTTTGTCAAGTCCTCAAGAGTTTGAAACTAAAATTGTTGCAGCTGAAGTCTATCACATAGAGAATAATCCTGCAGAATTCCATGCAATAATATCTTTTACTGATGAAGATGAAGATGATGTTGTGCATGGACATATTAGACCATTGTAATTGTCTGGAAAGGTCAATGGCATATATGTTTGAAGAGCTTTCATTGAAAATGGTTCAGGAGTCAACCTCATGCTCATTCGTACACTTCGTCGATTGGGACTCACTGAATCTGATTTATCTCCTTCTACCATGATGTTACAAGGATATGATAAAAATGAACAAGAACCACTGGGCGAAGTTACACTCAGATCTCAGTTTCGAGAACTTGTATCCAATTCAGATTTCAGGGTTTTTGATCAAGACTCAGCCTTCAACATCTTGCTTGGAAGACCCTGGCTACATCAACATGCAGCCATCCCTTCCTCATACCATCAATGTTTCAAATATTGTTTTTATGGTCAATTTGGAACATTTTATGGTGATAAGGCCCCGTTCAAGACATGTGAGTCTCAATACATTGAGGTGGAATTCTATCACAACAAAGGGAGAAATCCACAACAAAGGAGATTACCAAAGTTAATGCTTCATATGGTTTGTAAAAAATTCCATTAAATACATTTACACATGTGAGTATAGATTATGTGTTGCCTATCAGTCATATTGACAAGATAGACCCAAATCAAAATACTCTTATGGAAAGATCCATAATGTCAATTACTGCAATCGAGCCAGACAACATGGTAGAAATTAGTAATCTACCAAGCAGTGATGAAAGCACAAATGGTGATGTATTCATTTCATCTGCTGAAATACAACAAGTCTATGCTTCACAAATTAAGCTAGAAGAAGTTATAGCAACATCGGAGGTGAAGAATGATTTTTATTCTCAATCCATCATCTCCTCTTTATTACCCAAAGAAGACCCTTCATCATCAATCGGGTCGGAAATGGAAGCTTCTTCTTCAAGATATGAAAATTTTGACATCTCTTCGAATCATGAAAATTCTACTTTATCATCTACTATGCAAGTAGAAACAGAAGAAATAACACATGATGAAGAAGAAGAGTAAAATATCAGAGATGATCCTCAAGCATTTGAAGAGGGTATCTCTACCACTGTGGATGAACTCGGAGAAATAAATATGGGTATAAAAGAAGATCCACGCCCCACTTTAATCAGTGCGGCCATGACTCTTGAAGAGAAAGAGATGTATATTTATTTTCTAAAGAAAAATAGAGATATATTTGACTAGAACTATACATAAATTCCCGGGCTTAATCCTGATGTTGCTACTCATCATTTTGGTTTACCAGAAGAACATAGAGGATTTAAGCAAGCCACGAGAAGAACACACCCAACTTATGCTTCCAAAATTGAAGGTGAAGTGGAAAAGCTTATCAAATCTAAATTCTTCAGAGAAGTTCAATATCCCAAATGGTTGGCTAATATTGTCCCTGTAAAGAAAAAGAACAGACAAATTAGAGTTTGAATCGATTTCAGGGATCTTAATCGGCATTGTCCTAAGGATGATTTCTCAATTCCGATTACAGAACTTCTAATTGATGCAACAGCTGACTATGAAGCATGTTCCTTCATGGATGGATATTCTGGATATAATCATATCTGAATGGCCCTAGAAGACGAGGAATCTACAGCCTTCAGAGCCCCTCATGGTGTGTTTTACTACCGGGTAATGCCCTTTGGATTAAAGAATGCAGGTGTAACATATCACCGTTCCATGCATCGTATCTTCAAACCCTTCTTAGGGAAGTTTGTTGAATTCTATGTAGACGATTTGGTAGTTAAATCCAAACAACTTTCTAATCACTTGGCTGATTTGGAAGTCATATTCCGCAAGCTTCGACAACATAATTTGAAGATGAACCCCCTAAAATGTGTTTTTGGGGTAACCTCAGGAAATTTTCTCAGCTTTGTTGTACGCCATCGTGGTATTGAAGTAGATCCTGAGAAGACCAAGTCAATCCTTGGTATGTCACCTCCTCAAAATTTGAAAGAATTAAGAGGACTTCAAGGACACTTAGTCTATATTCGGCGTTTCATCGCCAATTTGGCAGGAAAAAGTTTACCCTTCACCAAATTGATGAAGAAGGGAGTCACTTACCAGTGGACTGAAGAATTTCAAGAAGCATTCACTATTGTCAAGAAATACCTCTTGAGTCCACCGGCACTCATGCCACCTATTAAAGGAAGGCCAATTATCCTCTACGTGACAGCTCTAGAGCAATCCTTGGGTGCCTTTCTTGCTCAAAAGAATGATGATGGGAATGAAAATAACCTATATTATCTCAGTCGAACCATGCTTGAAGCATAAACCCGGTATTCGAGTATTGAGAAGTGTTGCTGGGCATTAATCTTTACAGTTCAGAAGTTGAGACACTACCTGAAACATCACGAGTTCCAATTGGTATCTTGCAATAACCCGCTCAAATTTATCCTTAGTCGTCCAATGCTTACAGGACGTCTGTCAAGGTGGGCAGTTATTTATCAGCAATTCGACATTCAGTATGTGTCTCAAAAGGTGATAAAGGGCCAAGCTCTGGCTGATTTCCTAGCTGAACAACCTTCAGTGGAAGACACATCTTCAGATATTGAACTCCCTGATGAGGAAGTATTCTCTATTAAAGAAAGTCCAAAGTCATGGGAAATGTCTTTTGATGGTTCTTCCAGAAGTCCAATAGGGAGGAAAATGGAAAATCCTAAATTCAACAAAGTTGGCTTAGGAATTGTGCTCATTTCTCCAGAAAAGGTAGTGTTAACTTATTCCTTCTTATTGTGGGAAGGTGGTACCAATAATGAAGTAGAATACCAAGCTCTCATCGTAGGCTTGGAATTAGCATTTCAAGCACAAGTGAATCACTTAAAGGTGAAAGGTGATTCAGACCTGGTAATCAAAAAAGTCAATGGGGATTATGCCATCAGAAAAGAAGAACTAATCCATTTATATGATTACGTCAGAGAGTTAATGGCAGAATTCCCTTTGGAATTGACGTTTTCTTATGTCCCAAGATCATAAAATGCTCAAGCTGATGCACTGGCTAATATAGCCACAGCTCTGGCAGATCCAAATCGGGACGAGACAACCATCAGTATTGCCCACCGTCGTGAAATTTCACCTTATGTTCGAATCAGAATAGAGGAAATTAATGAAATTTGTCCCATTCTTGAACCGTATGGTCATAATATAGGATGGATGTCACCTATTAGGGAATACCTTCAAAATGGAACACTTCTACCTGATAGAGCTGAGAAATAACAAATCCGGCAACGTGTGGTCAATTTTACTCTTTATGATAGCCCAAATCACCTAGAGAAAATTCTTTACAAATGTGGTTTTGATGGATTTCTCTTCAGATGTATTGATGGTGATGAGACAATGGCTGTCATGAAAGAAGTGAATGCAAGATTCTGTGGTGCCCACCAATCCGGACATAGACTATCTGATCAGATTCGAAGTCTTGGATAATTTTGGCCTTTAATGATACGAGATTGTGTCGATTTCATAAAGAAGTGTCATTCATGCCAAGTACAAGCCAACTTCATTCATTAACCTCCAGAGTTGCTTCATACAGCTAAATACTCATGGCCATTTTCCACATGGGGAATGGATGTGGTGGGACCTTACCCTTTGGCTACGGCCAAGCGGTTTAAGTACATTCTTACTGCTACTGACTTTTTTTCCAAATGGGAAGAGGCAATACCTCTCAAGGAAGTCAGTTCTAAATGCATTGTTAGCTTCATCAAGTCTAACATCATTACTAGATTTAGTGTCCCTCATACCATATTGATGGAAAATGGCACCAATTTCTGTTCATCTGAGGTGAAGAAGTTGTATCAAGAATACAACATCAAATCCAACCATTCATCTCAGTATCATGCAGCGACCAACAGCCAGATAGAAGCCTTTAACAAGACTCTTTCAAATATACTACAAAAGATGGTGGATAAAGATAAGAGGTCATGTCTTGATAAACTCTTTCATGCTTTATGGGCTTATTGGACTACCACCCGCACTGCAACTCGGTCAACTCCATATTCATTGGTAAGTGGAACGGAAGCCATCTTGCCCATTGAAGTTAAACAACCCTCGCTCAGAGTTGCCATTTGTGATCAATCATCTACAGATGAACAATCTAAAAAGCGATTGAATGAATTGGAATGGTTAGATGAGAAAATATTGTGCACTTTGCACCACTTTGAAGTCTATCAGAATCAAATAGCACGAGCTTTTAACAAAAAAGTTCGTCTTCGTTCATTCACTCAGGGAGAATTGGTATTAGTTCTCAGAACTCCAATGATACCAGGAAAGAAACCTCCCAAGATTGAGCCAAAATGGTAAGGACCTTATTCAATACATAGGGTCTACTCCAATGGAGCTTATTCATTAATCTGGATGGATGGAGAACTCATCACTACTCCAACCAATGCTAGATTTTTTAAGAAGTACTTTTTATAAACTGCAAAGTACCTATTTTGTCCTTGCTATATGACGTTAAACTATACAGTAACTTGGTCCAGTATGACCTTAAACTATAACTTGGTCCAACATGACGTTAAACTGTGTCCCCCTTGGTCCAACATGACGTTAACCTGTGTCTCCAAAATGGTCTAGTATGACCTTAAACTGCAACTTGGTCCAACATGACGTTAAACTGTGATGTCCTCACTGAATGAAATTAAACTACAAAGTCCCTCTTTCATCCTTGATATATGACGTTAAACTATACAGCAATGGTCCATACATATGACCTTAAACTATTTGTATTAATTTTGTCCCACATGATGTCAAACTCTGAAAAAGATCCCTAAATGGTCTAGTATGACCTTAAACTGCAACTAGGTCCTATATGACCTTAAACTGCATCATCAAAGGTCCATGCATATGACCCTAAACTATTTACAAGTCCCTTAAGTCCAGCAAGACGTTAAACTGTGACGTCCTAACTACATGATGCTAAACTGTATAAAATTCCCTTACGTCCGGAAAGACGTTAAACTACATAATCATCAAAGGTCATGTATGACCGTAAACTACACTTTCCCCAGCATGACATTAAACTGCACCATCCATGGTCCATGCATATGACCTTAAACTATTCACACTTTCATCCAACATGATGCTAAACTGTGGGAAAAAAATCCCCAATACATCCAACATGACGTTAAATGGTGTACTCTTTTTTCCTCACTGCATGACATTAAACTGCACAGTCCCCCTTTCGTCCAACATGACATTAAACTCTATTGTCCCCATCGTCCTAACTACATGATGCTGAACTGTGCAGCACCTATAGTCCTAACTGCAAGACTTTAAACTGCATAGTCCCTTTATATGTCCTACATGACATTAAAATATGCATCGTTAAGGTTGTTGTTACCTCTTATTTCTCAACTGAGTATGACTCACGTGAGCTTAGAGAAAACCTCAACCATAACACTCTCTTTGGACTGCTAACCATGTGTAAGTCCCAACAACATTATTCTTTTTTAGGTCATTGCCCCAAGAACAACTTGAGCATTAATTCATTCTTTAATTGAACTACATGGACTTTGATCATTGCCTTCTAGGCTGGGTATATAGGCAACCGCCCAAGGTTCAAGCCCAAAACCAATCTCTTCACATCGGTTCACCTCTATCTCATACGATGTTTGTTCGTGAAACCACCCCTAGAATCAATATCTTTACATTGGTTCACTTTCGTCCTTCTTGTATGACATTAAACTATACAACACTATTGTCCAGTATGACAATAAACTACAATATTCTTTGATACCCTCACCTAAGAGGGAACCATTATTCACATTGATTTTTCAATCATGTTTCATTTCAAAGGTTACGTGCATATATGGCAATGCCCAAACCTTTTATCTTGGATTAAACCATCCTTGTACTAAAGTCCCCTTTAACCCTTCACATGTACGAACCAAATTTGTACAAAGGGTAATTCTAGAACTACGTGGGATTGATTCCCATCCTTATGGGATATGTAGGAACGTTCGAGTGTCCCTCGAATACAGCCCCAAGTCTTTGGGCCTAACCCCAAATTCCATTTTCAGTCCCTTGGCTGAAAAGTCCCCATGAAAACACACACGGTGTATTTCTTATAATGGTACATGCTCTATGACCCTAAACTAAGATACCTAATCCTTTTTTCCCACACGACATTAAACTGTAGTTTAAGAACTATGTATGGCTTGATTCTCATCCTTATGGGATACGTAGTGAATTCCAACATTTCAATTCAGGACTCAGACACAACATGATTATGGTTATCATTGATCTATGTATCTCTGTATACATTGAACAATACCCATCATTATGTGTCATAATTGTAACCTTAAATATTTTCAGATCCTCATAACCCTTTTCATGACTTCTAGTCACAAAAATGTCAAACTTCTGAGAGTTCTTTTTCCTGACTATACAGCACATGCCCATAGGTGGCCTTACATAAACAGTCTACATAACAGACTTGTTACCCAAAAGATACTATTATTTGACTATGAAGCCAATTCCCTTAGGTGGCCCTGCATATTCAACCCCCTGACGGGTTTGTCGGATAGTGGTAACTTCATTATTGGGAAAAATGCCTCTTTTGTCCTTATTTGTCTTACATGGAAGTATGTAGGGATCCGCAAAAATATCCATCTTTAACATATTTGTCCCATATCCTTTTTCATGATCTGAAAGTATTCAAGTCTATGGTTTATATTCTCCTTCCCTACGTTTGGGTCAGACCTTCGTAGGAGTGATATTCATCCAGTTCTTTGATAATCTTGTTTGGAAATATCTTCTCCATATTCAAGTACCTTTTTCCATACATCAAACTCTATAATTTGGAAGATTTGAATCTCTATAAACTTTCACTGGCTTTTAGCACTAGGAAAGTAAATTTCTGAGAGTTCTTTTTCCAGACTATGCAGCACGTTCCCATAGGCGGCCTTGCATAAACAGTCTACATAACAGACCTGTTAGCCAAAAGATACTATTTTCTTTAACTATGCAGCCAATTCCCTTAGGTGGCCCTGCATAATTTAACCCCCTAAGGGGTTTGTTAAATAATGGCAACTTCATTCTTGGAAACTACTTCTTCTAAGGACTTTTAGCTCTTTTTTATATCATTCCTCAGATTCAAATATTCTTAAGTCATAGCTTACATATTTTCCCTCATACTTGAGTATGTTAATATGTTTTCAGATGAATTTTCAAGGAATTGAGTAAATTCTAATCCATTTCGGTCAAAGCTATTTCGACCTTAAACATTAGCCTTTTTATGTCTGACGTGCATGACTTTAAACTGCCCACAAAAGACAACGGAACTCTGAATAAAAGTCATGTTCCCAGCTCACTAAACATACATTTTTTATGATTTAGGTAACATTGAGTAATTAAAAGGTTCGAATATTGTAGGTTTATTTACATCAATCCTAGTAAAAATAAAACTATGCTTACTAGGCCCATTGGCTTAGGTAAAATGTAAAGCATGTAGAAAAAGAGAATGTAGGTACAAATGAGTTAAGGTGAAAGTTTTTTTCATTGATGCACAGGAGATAGAAGGACATCCACAGACTGGAGTCTCTTATCTTTTTTCCAGAATTACAAGAGGCTTTCAACATAACTCTTCATTTGATTTACGGTATCCCGAGCTTCATCAGCAACCACCTGAAATTCATTCATTCAACTGGATACAATAAGAGATGAAGTGATACCAGCTCTTCTTGGAACAATTGTATAAGGATGTTCTTGAGTGCGGTTTGAGAAAATTTTCTACTGATCAAATAGTGACTCGGTTTCTGTCCAAGAGACTTGGAAGATGGATACATGGATTTGAGAATGGAGCACTAGAAGTAAAGAGCCATTTGGAGAGAGAGCTCGAAGGTTTGAAATCCGAAAATCCAGATTCTTTGTACAGAAGTGAGGCCCTCTATTTATAGACACGGTCGGGACCCTGCGTGATCAAGGGACGTATCCCTGCACGTCAGGCCTTGCGCGCCCAAACCTCATTTGCGCGCCCAACCTTGCGCGAACCAATTTCCTTGTGATTCTAGATTTCCTCAGAGTCAAATCCTTTATTATCTCCGAATCCAACTCTGAGGGGGGACTTTTGTTGACGCTCCTTTCATCATAGAATCTAAAGATCGGAAAAGGGGAATATCTGAGCTCAAAGTGATTCAACCTTTGGACAAATATCAAAATTGACAAAGGAAGGAATAAGAAGAATGTTGCACAAGGGTCGCACAAGTTCGACAATGGTCACGCAGATATACTTGCGCACCATCTAGTGGTCGCACAAGTGATTTGTGCCACCAAGGTGATAACCGCCCGGGGGCTTCTCTTGCATATAAATAAACCCTATGGGGCCCCCATTTGAAGGATGATTTTTTCCAGAAACTCAGATTTGATCCCCTGGCGCCCTAGTCTCTTCTAAAAGCTTCCAAAACACTTCTAAGGTAATTTCTTACCTAGAACGGAAGATCTAAAGAGGGGGAGGAAGGCCTAAGTGTTGAAACTCATCAGCACTTATGCACCTGAGTGGACAGCCCTTAAGTGAAAAGGCAACACTTGCGCGCCGCCTTACTCCTTCAATAGAACTTGCGCGTGCCTCTTCTGGAAGAACCTCAATAGGATTCTAAAGGCTTTAATCAAGAGTCGCTCAAGTATTACCCTGCTGGTTAACCATCACGCAAGTACCCCATATGTCGCGTAGGCATACCTGTGCGACTAGGACTTGCACGCCAACGCAGTACCTGCGCGCCTGCCAGGACTTGCATGCCCCTACCTTTTTGGGTGCCCTTATTGCCCATTTCACCCCTCTTAAGCCATGCCACCTTTCCTATTCAATATTCAGTCTTCAAGACACTCTTCAAATCCATTTATGGTATGATTTCTTGATTTGAATTCCTTATCTGAAAGGAATTCTGTGGAATATCTCTCAAAACCAAGTGATTTACACATCTTTATGTCACTAAAGATTGAAATTTATTCATTCAACCTCATCCTTTAAGATGAGAGAATCCTTAACCTGGGTCTCCTTTTCAGGAATAACCCCCAGTAATAATTCCTCTAATTTGGGCATCCTCTTTAGGAGTAAGCCCCAAGTCCTCTAATATGCGCATCCTCCTTAGGAGTAATCCCCAGATCCCCTAACATGTGCTTCCTTTTTAGGAGTAAGCCCCAGTCTCAAATATGGGCATCCTCCTTAGGAGTAAGCCCCAACCATAATTCTATTAACCTGGTCTTCCTTTTCAGGAGTAATCCCCAGTCTCAAATATGGGCATCCTCTTTAGGAGTATGCCCCAAGTCCCTCAATTTTTCAAATCTCTTAACCTGGGCCTCTTTTTCAAGAGAAATCCCCAGTATTAATTTCACTTAACCAGTCCTAATTTACCTTTGATCTGGGATTACTTTTTTGGAGTAAAACCCAATCATAAGTCCTCGCCTAATTTGGGCCCCCTTTTCAGGAGTAAGCCCCAAGTTAGAGTATTCAAAATCTCCATGAAGCACATATACCTTTGTGGACCCTGCTCCTGGATTTCTTCCCTAAATTAAATCCTAACCTTCATTTATCTGGGCAGTCATACATACATAAGCCCCACATTATTTCTTATGATTGCATCTTTCATGGCCCAGTTGTCTAATTTTTTACCAATACCTCTTGTTTCTCACACCGAGCATTACTCACGTGAGCTTAGAGTGTAAAATTAATTATGATATACTTATTTGAGCCATCAATCATAAACATCATACTCCCTTACTCGAACTACGTTGGTTCTGATTCCTTTTTTTAAACAAAGGATACATAGGTAGCCCATCTGCGGGTTTGATCCCAACTCTGAAATAATTCATGTCCTTCTGAATGACAATAAACTTCAACTGCCCCACTGAGTGGCTTTAAAACCAGCATGGTCATCGTAATGACCAAGAGACTTCTATATAAATGTGTCAAAGGGTACCATTGACCAAGAATCTCTAATAAATACTGATGATTCTATATCGATGAAGAACCTCTAATACATATAAAAGATTCTCTAGATTTCCTACATATTTAATCATTGATTGTCAAATCTGAAGGAAAGCTCATTTTATACGTGGTAATGTAATAAGGATTCGCGAACATAACTTAAATCTATAAACAGAGTCCCTGAGTAGACAATAATTCCCCTCAAAAAGGTGTGATGAGTCCGTCCTCCCATCCTCTCGACCAATGCAAATTTCTAAGCCTCATCAGTCCACAAACTGATGAGCACCTACCTTTGGAAAGTAGGTCCGACTGGATGTGGAATCATTGGATGTTTCCGATTCTATGAACAAACCCGTTAGAAACCGATCAGAATGTTTTAACCTCCCATCAAAGGAGGTCATCCCAGAAATACGAGGGAAACATCAGTATCATAGTTTTAGAGGTAAATACTCCTTTTATGGATATTTATGGTATTGTGGTGGATTTGGACATACAGATAATATGTGTTGGTTTAACAAAAAACACTACTATTATTCCACAGGTTATGGAAGGCATGGTTTAAGGGGGAGTCAATTCTATTAAAAGAAGAAGCCTGAGAAGGTTGTGTTGAAGAAATTTGAGAATAAAGAAGTAAACATTGAAAATAGGGTCCAACTATTGAAAACTATTTGTGAAAGGGGTGAGAAAAAGGGACACCTTGCAAAAGAATGTCTTATTTTGTTATCGGCACAACAAAAGATTCTTAACAATTCTCAAAATACGAATGTTTGGGAATTAAAGAAGGATAGATCTGTTCAATTTCAAAATAAAGAGTGATAAGTTGTTTGGATAGAACACATTAACCAGGCTGGGAAATTGGAGGAATCCCAAAAGAAATTGAAATAAGTGAGGAAGAGTCACACTTCTGATGAAATGAGAAATGATGAAAAAAAATGTATCAATAGATGGTGAAGATGAGAAATAAGGGAATGATATCAAAAATTTTAAAACTATCTTGCTAGAGAAAAAGATAGGAATGGACAACATGGAACAGACTGATTGTAACATGGATGTTCTTAAAGATGAAGAAAAGTTGACATCCTCATTAGAAGATTCAACAGATAAGAATAATGCTATAACAAATCTCAATAAGGATGAACAAAGGGAAAAAATCACATCCAATGAAAAATCCAATAAGAAGAAGGAGAAGGTAATACTGAAAGAGGACTCTCAGCCCGATTTTTGTTTCTAACAAAAAATCAAGGATCCTCCTTATTCCTAATATCTTTGTATACTTTTGCAAACATGCAGGTAATTGAATTATTTTAAATAAGGAACATGTAATTGATGAGTCTCTTACTTTTCATGCAAAAGAAAGTAATGAGGATGTGAAAAAAAATTAAAAATCTTTTTTAACATCTGATCATTCTGATGTTTTTGTTGAGATAGGTGTAGAATAATTTTGTCTTAGACATGTTCCTTCAACAATTCCTCCAATCACGAGAATACTGAAGGAAGTATGGAAAAGGTATGACATGAAAATTGTGTTATGTAAAACATTGATCACCTTGATTATACACTCTGGTTTTCTACACCAGGATCACCCATGTAGACGTAGAGTTGTTTAGTTAAAGTTTCTTTGTTAAGAAAATCACGTGTTACCCATGTTAAAGAAAAGCACCAATCTTTGGAAATAGAGATCATTTTCAATAAGGAAGAAAATTATAATGATGACCCCTTGTAATTTTATTCTCAATAAGGGAGAGAAGAAAAAAATATGGGGAGCAAGAAATGAAACAATACCACATATTGTTTTCATGTGGTTGTAGTAATTGAAGTGGTTATTGAAAACAAATATAAAGGGGAGATGGTTAGGACCAAGTTTTGTTTTGGTTGTATTTTTTGCCAATTTATTATTATGTTGTAGAAAGAAAGGATGTTGAAAAATATGATGAATGGAAATTCAGATTGAAAGGGGTTGAAAGAAAGCAGAAAGGTATTATGACTCATTTTGTTTTTACCAAGAATTGTACTGGATTCAAAACAATCATATTGAGAATTGTTTTGAAAGGAATTAGATCCATGTTGTTTTGAAAGTAATCAGATCCATGTTGTTTTGAAAGGAATCAGATCCATGTTTTCTAAACAATCATATTTAGAATTGTTTTAAAAGGAATCATATCTGTGTTGTTTTGAAAGGAATCAGATCCATATTGTTTTGAAAGGAATCAGATCCATGTTTTCAAAACAATCAGATTAATGTTTTTTAATGAATTATATCCTTGATTTTAAAAGAATCGGACTCACAGTGAATGTCCATTGTAATGGGATCAAGTGTTTATGAAGAGACTCACCTAAGGACCGATTGAATTTGAAAACATCTTTCTAGAAGCTAATGGTCGTTAGATTCACTCTAAATATGATGAGAAAGAAGTATTTGTTTTGCTGAAGAATCGAAGCTAGCAAGACTATGATGTTTTAATTGTGAGGATTCTTTGATGGTTTTTATTTCATATAAATCATGAGTTGTATTGAGACCTTGTGATGCAAGATTTATAGAAGAAAGGGAAAGTGAAAGAGTTACTACCAATCAAAAAAGAATTGTATTCATATTGTTTTTCAAAACAATTGAATTCATGGTGGAAGTGAAAGAAGTGGTGTTGTTTTCACTATAGTTGGTTATGATTTCTGTGTAAAAGTTGGTTATGATTTCAGTGTAAAATCTAGTTATGATTTCCATGTAAAATATGGTTATGATTTCATAGTAAAATCTGGTTACGATTTCTGTGTAAAAGTTGGTTATGATTTCAGGGTAAAATCTGGTTATGATTTATGTGTAAAATCTAGTTACGATTTTAGAGTAAAATATGGTTACGATTTATATGTAAAAGCTGATTAAGATTTTAGAGTAAAAT
This sequence comes from Viscum album, assembly GCA_963277665.1. Lineage (NCBI taxonomy): Eukaryota > Viridiplantae > Streptophyta > Magnoliopsida > Santalales > Viscaceae > Viscum > Viscum album. The sequence continues at coordinate 1,409,354,179 of OY728134.1, forward strand.
CTTGTTATTATTTCTATGTAAAAGTTAGTTACGATTTCTGAGTAAAATTTGGTTACAATTTCAGGGTAAAATCCGGTTATGATTTTAGGGTAATATCTAGTTATGATTTAAGGGTAAAAGATGGTTATTATTTTAGGGTAAAATCTGGTTACAATTTTAGTGTAAAAGCTGGTTACGATTTCAGGGTAATAGCTGGTTATGATTTCAGTGTAAATGATGGTTACACTTTCACTGTAGTAGTGTGGTTATGATTTCACTGTTGTAGTGTGGTTACGATTTCACTATGGTAGGGGTAAAAATTGAAAACATTATTTCCAATGAAGAGTAAGATATCCTGCAGATTGGTAGAGGATCATACCCGGACGCATCGTAACTATGTAGTAGATAGAAAGAATTGGTGCCAATGGAATGTGGTTCCAATGGAAGAGATATTGTTGATTGAGAATGAATCAAATTCATATTGTTTTGTATCATTCTCAGAATGATCGTAACCAGATATGACCAGATTCAAGATAATAGTATCTAGAACATTTCTATTTAGAAAAGATCATGTCTGGGATGAGATGAAAAGAAAGAACCAAGAATGGATGGAAAGTTACAATACTTTACAAGGGAATTCAGACGATGCTAAAGCTAATCATCAATGATTTCAAATTCATGAAGGTAGTCATGATACAAGATTAGGTTGGTGAATGAAGTTTGTTTTCTCATGTGGGTAAATATAAAAGAAAATAAAAGGAGGCTGATGAATGAATTGTCAAAGGGGAATCCTTTCTTTTAAAGGAGTGATTGTATCTCAAGTGGAAAAGTGAATTTCTTCAAACACATTCAATTATATTTGTATCAAACATTATTTTTAAGAAATCAATATGAGAGTATAGGATTTAGACTCATGTATTTCTCATAAATTTTAATTTTATTGACAATTGAAATGGGAGTCTGGAAAAGAATAGATAAGGATTGTAAAAGATTTGAGAAGAATCCAGAATCATTGACAAAGTAATAATTGCTCTGAGATTTCAAGAGAAATCTAGATTTTGATGAATATTAGTGAGGGGGAAAGTGTTTTGAAATTCTTGCATAGACATGTTTTGGGTCACCTATAAAAGGATTAAAGTACATTATACTTGTAAGACTTGCAGAAGAGAGAGAAGCTCTGAATTTCTAGAGAGAAGAAGAGATCAATTCTGTTTTAATTGACAATTGTTTTGGGTTGTACCAATTCATTCATATTCTATTCGGCTCAACAATTGTATTCAGAAATTGAAGTGGTGATGATTATACTCTATTGTATTCTATTAGAAAATCGGAGTGGAAGAATTTTACTGAAAGAATCGGAATGGAAGCTTTGTATTGAAAGAATCATAATGGAAGCTTTGAATTTAATGAATCAGAATGGGAGCTTTGTTTTGAAAAAAAATTGCATTTTAGAGAAAATCGGATTCAGTGCTTCAAAACAAATTCCAAGTGGTTCTTACCTTTCTTCTGGGTAAGGAAAAGAAGAATTGTTTTACAATTTGAATGCATTTGTTGAATTGAAAAGAAGCGCAGGTAACATGAGTTGTTATAAAACAATTGTATTACCTTATTGTCCTAAGAGGTTACACACGCACTAGTGGGATTGTTTCATAGTGCCACATGAGTGTAAGGGTATATCCTACTCATTGTAATCTAAGGATTTTTTCTTAGTGGATTTTATGGTATTGGATAATTTCAAAACATTACCAAGGACGTATCTATTCTTATTGAATAGTGAACCTTGTAAATATTTGTATTCATGTGGATGTGTGTTGAGTTTGTTTTTAGTAGGTAATTGAAATATATAACAGGAGGAGAAATTTGTTTCAATTTTAAAAGAAACATAAAAGAAAAAGAGTATCACTGATTCACCCCCTCCCCATCTCAGTGATACAATAATCCAACTAGGCACATTCATAGCAGGAAGTGGGCAGATTACACAGAGGTCCAAGAGGGTCAGACCTTTTTCTGTATGACCCCAAGATGTTGGGTCGGAGGTACGAATCTCACGAGGCATAGGAGGTATTCTGAGGAATAAATCATGTTACTCTTGCAGGGGATAGGGACAAATGGATCGCGACTGTCCGACTCCCCACACAGGCAATCAACAGTTGACTAAGGGACCACCGAGGTAGTGGAAAAGGTTTGAGGGAGGGGGTACATAGAGCAATGGATGTGGTAGAGGATAAGGCCATGAAGTATGTGATAGACGACGGTTTGAGGTTCTACCACCACCACCCCCAAGTGGACCACCCCGGCCATAAGGATCTGGTGGACAGGGACGAGTACAACTTCAGGCGGCAGAGGCCTACAACCACGGTGCTCCAGAGTTGATTCGAGGTATGATCTATGTCTACTCCACCCTAGCTGCAGTACTTATAGACATAGGTTCCAGTCACTCTCTCATTACCACAACACTTGTTCGGAGCTTGGAGATTCTGATGGAGTCGTTGGATCAATCCTTACTATTAGAGACTCATACAAGAGGAGATTCGATGATTACACACTGGTGTAGATAGTGTGAGATCACTATAGGAGGTGAGAGATTCGGTTGGGATCCCCTAGTTACAACGTCGAGGCCTTACGACATCATCTTGGGTATGAGTTGGCTATCCACAATTCATTCTAAGATCGATTGTTTTAGGTGCAAAGTGTTGTGTGTCCGCGAGGATGGGACCAGGTTTTCCTTCACCGGTGAGAAATGAACCTTCACCGCACAGGATGGACTTACTCGTAGGAGGGTATAGACAATCACACATCATTTTTCTATCCTTAACCTCAGATAATTTGACATGATGAGTCTGAGTTACCCTGTAGTGGTGGACCAGTATGCTGATGTTTTTCCAGATGATGTTCCATGACTACCTCCTCGCAGAGATGTAGACTTCTACATCGATCTGTACCTTGAAACGGCACTGATATCTACACCAGCATATCAAATGGATCCTATGGAGCTTTATGATTTGTGGCTACATTTGGAGGACATGCCGAAGAAGGGGTTCATAACCTCCAGTGTTTCTCCATGGGCATCCCCGATTTTGTTAACCAAGAAGGTAGATGGGAGTCTGAGGCTTTGTGTGGACTATTGGTGCCTAAACCTGGTGACCGTGAAGAATAAGTATCCACTCTCGAGGATTAATGATCACTTTGACCAGCTGAAGAGATATCGATGGTTTTAAAAGATATACCGCATATCAAGTTATCACCAACTCAGGGTATGAGATGAGGATGTACTGAAGATGACTTTCAGATATCGGTATGTCCATTATGAGTTCTTGGTGATTCCCTTATGCATGACCAACGCTATGGCAGTGTTCATGGGACTCATGAACATGATCTTTTATCCATACCTTGATCGCTTCGTGGTGGTCTTCATTGACAACATCTTGATATACTCAGTGTTAGAGGATGAGCATGCCACACACCTATATATAGTTCTGGATATGCTCTGAGAGAACCAACTTTATAGAAATATCTCAAAGTTCCAGTTCTAGATACGAGAATTCCACTTCTTAGGGCACATTATCTCAGAGGCTGGGGGTGTAGTGGATCTGGAAAAGATAGAGGTAGTGGTTTCTTGGGAGCCACCCAAGAGTGTGACCGAGGTATGGAGTTTTCTGGGATTGGCTGGGTACCATCGGACATTCATACCTGACTTTTACCAAGTTGTGACACCCTTTTAATCTTTGAAAAAGAAGGGACATACCATTGTGTGGATGGAGAGATGTCACTAGAGTTTTCTGGAGGTGAGGTAGAGGCTGAAAAGTGTCCCCATCTTTAGGCTACTAGAAGAGGGCGTTGGGTATGTAGTCTAATACGACACATCAGGAACTGGACTAGGTTGTGTCATGATGTAGGAGCCAACAGTGATAACCTAAGGCTCATGGTAGTTGATACAACATGAGAAGAACAGTGCTACCCATGACCTGGAGTTAGCAGTTGTGGTCCTTACACTAAAGATGTAGTGGCACTGCATGATAGGTGAACAGTTTACTGTTTACTCTAAGCACAAGAGTCTCAGGTATATCTTTTCATAGAAGGAACTGAACCTGAGAAAACAGCGTTGGCTAGAGTTCCTCTAGGACTATGACTTTTAGATTGTCTATACTCCTGGTAAGGGGAACTTAGTAGAAGACACACTCAGTAGGAGGTCTAGTTTACATTTTCTAAGTGAGGCGACAGAGCAGCTAGCCGCCTTGCAGTTATCCATCGTGGATAGTGATGTAGAAGATTACCTCCAGTCTATGATAGTTACTCCCCCACTTCATCAGCCAGTCAAAGAGGCACAACTTCGGTATATAGACTATGAGGCCCGACGTGCTCAGATATCCTCAGGATAGGCTCCTGATAGATTTTTTTAAGGTGGGGAGCACATTATCCTCTTCAGAGGACGCTCTATGGTACCAGTGACGCATGGGGAGGAGGTTTTGAGAGAGTTACATACATCCCCTTTGGTAGTACATCCTATAGTGGCGAAATTTACCAAGACCTCTAGAATTAGTACTAGTGTCCAGGGATGAGAAATCAGTGGCGGAGTTCGTATAATAATGCCTCACTTGTCAGTTAGTGAAGACCACAAATCAGGTACCAGTAGGCTTAGCTCAGGCACTTGAGGTACCAGAGTGGAAGTGGGATGGTATATCCATGGACTTCATGACGGGGATACCATGTAGATACAGGGCCCATGATTCCATCTAGGTGATCATTGACCGACTCACCAAGTCGGCCCACTTCCTATCCATCTTATAGAAGGGATCAATAGAGAACTTGAGTCGTCTCTATGTACAGACGATTGTATGGCTTCATGGGGTGGCGATAGTGATCATCTCAGATCGTGATGCATGTTTTAAATCCTGTTTGTAGAAGGGATTACAGGAGGAGTTTGGGACTCACCTACTTTTGAGTACCACCTTTCATCCTTAGACAGATGGTCAGATGGAGTGGACCATTCATACATTCGAGGACATGATTTGTGCTTGTGTCCTCGATTTAGTCCACAGATGGGAGGACCACCTGCCACTGGTGGAGTTCTCTAATAATAACAGTTATCACTCTACCATCAGCATGGCTCTGTTTGAGTCCCTTTATGATAGACCTTGTAGGTAACCACTAAGCTGGACAGACCTAGGGGAGTCAGCACTTACGGGTCCAGAGTTGGTACTGGCCACCACAGAGAAAGTGAAGATAATCCAGGATAGGATAAAGACTACACAGAGCTAGAGAATGTCTTATACCGACAGGAGATAAAACCCCTTGGAGTTTTAGGAGGGATACCATGTCTTCCTATGGGTCTCACCCCGATGAGGATTACAGTGGTTTGGCCAGGGAGACAAGCTTTCTTTAAGGTTCATTGGACCTTTAAAGATCCTCAGCAGAGTAGGGGAGGTGGCGTACCATCTAGATATTCTCCCATAGATGCAACGGTAGCATAATGTATTTCATGTGTTGCAGTTGAGGAGGTATGTGCCTGATCCATTTCATGTTATCGATTGGGGCGACCTGTACATCGATGATGGGGTGAAGTTTGCGGAGTTCCCCATGGAGATAGAGGATCGACAAGAGCGGTTCCTTCATGGGCGGTCAATTCCTCTGATGTGAGTTTGTTGGCAGCACAAGAAACTCTTGGAGAACACATGGGAGCGGGAGGCTTAGATACATGCTCAGTACCCTCATTTGTTCCCCTAGTTTTGTTGTAGATTTTGGGGATGAAAATCCCTAAGTGGGAGAGGAGGTAAAGACCTATAAATTCCATGTAATTTTTTAAATTTTTTTATGGATTATTATGAGTTTTTGAAAATTGATGGCACAAGATTTCGTGGCCCAGTGTGTCCGGAATGGAATTTTGAACTTTTTTTAAGGTATGTTCAGTAAATGTGTGGGCGGAAATTTCTATCTTTTGAACAAGTGCATAGATTAAAAATCTGAGGGAACCGTTGAATCTGCGGTATCAGGATTCGCTTAAGGAAATATTAACTTTGATAGTTGTAGGTTCGGTGAAAAGGATATTTTTTGTGTCTTAAAAAGAAATTATAAAATAACATAAAAAATTTTATTTTATTTTCCTACCTCCTGTTGAGCAGTGGTGGTGGGACTGATGGGTTGTCAATCCATTTAATGGATTGACTCTTTAGTTGCATAACCACACCGTTGGGAATTTAGAGGTTCATTAATTAATGAACCTCAATAATTCATTCGATGTGTTACTCACCCTCCCCCGCAATTTAAATGGAGCTCAGGCTCGAGTTATTTGGACAGCTATGAAGAACCTCTGGTGAAGTACTACGACAACTTCCACTGACGGAGGATGGAAGCTTGGGTGGCAATGATCTGGGATTGATGAACGTCGGGGACTTCATCCAACGAGAACTCTTCTCCTGCCACAACCGCAGCATCACCAAAAAGATATCAAGTTAGGGGGTTTTCTATTAAATAATTCTATGGGTTTTTTTCATTAATTCTAAGAATTTGAAAACGAATTAATCTCACCCATGTTATAATGCTAACGTATAAGGCATAGGCCAAATTAACAAGTCCCGGACCCTGTGCTGCTTTTCTTATCATTGCATTCTTTGGCGGAGGTTTTATCAACTTGACAGAACCTTGAAATCGGGATGCACGCAGTGACGGTGGAATTTCCGAAGGCCCGTAGGTGCAGACAAGAGTGAAAATGGAGCACCAAAGTATCGTCGGAGCCCCGCATAAGAAGCGTCGGCGTGACACCTAAGCGGCAGCAATGGCAATGAGTTCGGTAGATGAGGATGAGGGTCTGAAACTGCCGGCTGTAGTGGGAGAGCAGTGCCACGGTGGACTGAACGGGCGGTCAGCTCTTGGTCGGCCACATTGGTGGAAGAGCGGCACACCATCACACACCGTAGGTGGAAGTTGCTGCTTCGAAGCCACTGTAGAGGGGGACCCACTCCCTGTACGTCCCACAGACAGTGAGGCGGTGCTGGTTAAAGAGTCGATGGAATCTTTGAGCCGTTCGGGAAGGATTGGCAGTGCGACCCCTCGCGCGGGTCGCACCAGCCAGCGGCCCAGGCCGGTCCACTGCCCAGCGGGTCGACAAGCCGCGGCACAGCCCAGCTGGCTCGGGATAGGCCTGTCAGTGGCCCAGTTGGTTCGGGATGGGCCAGGTCGGACCCGGACGGGGTTGGGTCGGACTCGGACAGGGTTGGGATGGACCCGAACCGGGTTGGGTTGGACCCAGACTTGGTTGGGTCAGCCCGAGCGGGGTCGGGATGGGTCAGACCACACCTGGACCCATTTCAGCCTAACTACTCTTAAAAGGCCATATCTCGCAAACCAGATGTTCATTTGGAAACCCGTCTATGGAACTAGAATCCTTGTAATGAGACAGTCCTTTTTAAAGACTCTACCTGAGTTTTGGAGAAATTTGGATTACGGCCGGGTTGAATCGTACCTGAATCCAACCAGGCCCTCAGCACTAAAAAGGAAATAACTATCAGACCGGGTGTCTGTTTGACATGCCATCTATTGTATTGGATCCTTTATAACATGACAGGTCAATGGGTTACTTCATTGTGGGAATTAATGCTGGATGATATATGAATGATGGCTTGAGGATCAGATCCTCCCAGAGTCAAGTGTACTATGTGTAGGAATCCAGTGGCTAGCTGAGACTTGAATAATGAAGAGTGATCCTATGTGGATTAGCACGTAGCAATCCTATGTGGATCAGCACCTAGAGATCCTGTAGGGATCAGCACCGAGTGATCTTGTGTGGATCAGCAGCAAAATCTTTGGTATAATAAGATGATCTAGCTTTATGACTAATCATCTGTGCTTCTGTACTTAAGTTATACCTGATTTGAGATGATTCTTTACTTTGTGCTTTGTGATTAAGATCATGCTTTTTGGGTTTCCTTTGTGGAATTCTGATAGACCTTCGGGGGTATCGGGGTCCCTATTGGGTGTTATTATACTCACCCCTACAGAGGCTTCACCCGCACCTTGTTGTTTCTGGTGTAGATGATATGTAGCCTTGACTGAGAGTCGGGGAGCTAGGACCTGACGGTGGATGGCGGTGATGATTGACATGGGGAGCTGTGTAAATGATTTGTACCTACCCTTTAGGTAGGATCCTTGGTGGATGATCTCATGAGCTGTTTACTATTTTCTATAATAGTTGTATCTTTCATTTGGACTTGTATTCCAGCCCCTTTACTTGCAGTACACACTTTTACTATTATTGTAGTTCCCAATCAGGATCTAAGTATCACTGATAGGGGGAGGGCGTGAATCAGTGATCTATTTTTCTTTTTATGTTTCCTTTAATTTGAAACAACCTTCACCTCATGTTAAAGAGTTTCTTCTTTGTTGAACACACACAACCACAGGAACACAATATTTATAAGGTTCACTACTCAATAAGAGTAGCTACGTCCTTGGCATGGTACAGAAATGATCCAGTGAAACACAATCCACTAGAAAACAATCCTTTGATGTGGAATAAAATGAGTAGGATGTACCCTTACACTCTTGTAGCACTTGGAAAACAATTCGCAAGTGTGTGTCACCCTCTTAGAACAAATAGAGAATTACAGTATTTCAGTACTTCTTTACAATTGAGAAGGTGTATTCTTTGAAGTACAAATCTTCAATTTCTTACCCAGAAGCTAGTAAGAACAGTCTTATGCACATCCAAATACGTGTGAAGACCCCAAATATTTCACGCACACATTTAGGTGTCTTGCATGCAACTTTTATTCCAGGTGCTCAAGATTTTACTTTTGTCACGAAACACCTCTTGTGCGCAACTTCAATCTTGCATGCAACTCTCTTCTTACGTGAAACTTCTTATTCTTGAGTGCAACTTCTTTTTATTGTGTGCAACTCTATTTCTTTCATGCACTCTCATTTTCTTAATATTTTTCTGCACCTCAGAACTCGTGATTTACCTAAGTGTCGAGCTACTCAAATGTGAGGGGTTCACCTATTATTTATAGACCTCATTGACCCCTGTATGAAAAACCCCCAATGAGTCGTGCAATATCATGACACGTCGCACAAAACCCCTATTGAAATCACCATTGGTGTGGAATTTTCTTTCGCACTGACCTCATCTTTCACGCTCTTTTTAAATCTTCTGTGCGCTTCCTTCATTTTCCATTTTCCGAAGTTCATACCCCAAATTATGCGCGATGCGCAAAACCCTATTTTTCGTCACCTTCGGTGTGCTAGTTTATTTTGAGCCAACTTCTTCTTTCATGACAATTCTTCAATTTTTCGTGCAACTTGCTCTTTCGTGCCAATTCTCCAATCTTTCTCGCAACCTTATCTTTCATTCCAATTCTCCAATATTTCGTGCAACCTCATGCCTTTTACTTTTTTCAACATTCCACTCCCGAAAAATGACTTGCACGCTAGTTTCCAAAGCACCATATATCTTGCACGCAGCTTCCTTCACCAAAATCATGTTTCTTCATCTCCTGATTTTCAGGCCCTAAAATTTGACAAACAATGGAAAACAATACCACATTAAAATGTTCTTTTATGCTTCCTACAGATTGTTCATTCCTTTGTCATTGTTCTCTTCACTGCATCCCATAACCATTCTTCAGCTTTCATCACAAAATCTACTATCATGATATGTATCCTATGATCAAGCAGCTTTAGCATCATCAGTTTTTCCATGGGAAGTACCAAAACTTCCCACTCTACCAATCAAAACTGTATATGACCAACATCGTCATTTCTCTCACTTTCCTTCATAAGGATTGTATCACAAGTTCTCCTAACATATGAATTTTTGAAATACATGTCAGCAAAGCATCATCTAGTTTTCAAGTCCTTTACAATGTGAATTGATTTACCTTTTGTGACAAACAAAAACAACACTCTGTAACAGCAAACTCTTCTTACATCCTTTTCTGTTCAACTTGGTCCCAAATATTGTAGTACTACAATGAGTTTTTAATATTGTCATGTTTTGGTTTGTGTGTTTGCAAGTTTCAAGGTAATTCCTTCCCATTTTAGGGATATGCCTTTCCGGTGCTAGTCGCTAACCCCTGGCCTATGGAAGACGGGCTTCGGGTAGTCAAGGCACGGGCCCCGGGGGACGGTCATGAAAGATCATCTTACTAAAGTAAGAAATGAATGTAAGAAATTAATATAAGAAAATAAAAAATTAAGAAACATAGCTTCTTGATCTAATGAAAAGATTTTTAGATATTTAAAAACTATACAAAAGGAGAATATGGTTTTCAAAAATGATGTTGTTAATATTAAAGATTATTTATCTACCTTTATAAATGTTAAACAAGAATATGATAATATTATGTCTTTAATGAAACTAAATACCAATAAGAATTCTTTTTTTATGGTAATATAACTCCATGTTTTAATAAAACGGTCTTTTTTAAAAGATCAAATGGATGCATTTATATGTGTAACTTGTTTCAAATGGATAATGAAAGGGAATTATGGCAATGGGTGTTCAATATTATTTACCAAATATTTTGTGAATATTAGAACTTACATTTATAATGATTTACATTCTAATAATAAAGCTAATAAATTATTTAAATTTATTATGGTGCCAAAGTTTTTTGCAAGTAATCAAGTTGGACACAAGTTCTAATGTGTACCAAAATAGTCTGATTGATTATTTAATTTTGGTAAATCATCCATAGAAGTCTTAATGAATCATAGTTCATAGGTAGTGTCTAATCCAAGAACATGAAAATTGATATTTCAATGTTTCAATCTTTTAATTCATATGATATTGGTGTTTTTATATTTTTAGAAAAGTCTAAAGATCGTATTAAAGTTATTGGTGAAGTTGTTTTTTCTAAAATAGTTATAATTTCAAAAGTATTATATAAACACGGTTTAAATCATAAACTTATATGAATATCATAGTTATGTCATGATGGATTAGATTTCATATTTGAAAATGATAAGTGTAATGTTTTAAAAAATAAAATAGTTTTGTTTTCTGAAAATAGAAATGAAAATATTTATATTGGTTATTTTTATGATCTAGACAAACAAAAGTTTTAGGTCTAAATGTAGTAGAATCAGATGAAATTTTGTGGCATTGGAGGTTTGGGAATAGAAATTTGAGACAGTTGCAAAAAATTTCATAGCATAAATAGGTTCTACAACTACCCCTAAGTAACATACAAGTACTTCATATCTGATTCACATATAAAAGGTAAATAACAAAAAGGTATATATAAATGTATAAATTATGTTACTATTACTAGATATTAACAATTACAACAACTTTTCTTGTTTGGACCTATAAAAATTCATATTTTTTGTAGTTAAATATATGTATTTTTAATTGCAGATCATTATAGTAGATTCACATGGATTTATTTTCTATCCTATAAAAATGAAACATTAACCAAATTTTGTGGTCTCTGTAAGATTATACAAAATTTTAAAAATGATTCAATAATATATATCTGAAGTGATGGATTTGGAGAATTTATGAATTTATAATTTGATAAATTTTGTGAAAAAATGGATATAAACATTATTCCTTAAACCCTAGGAAACCAAAACATAATGGTGTGGATGAAATAAATAAATGATCTATTCAAGACATGGCTAGGTCTATGCTAATGGAATTTAATGTACCTTAATATTTTTTTGGAAGAAGCTTAAAATATATTTTCCATGTTTTAAATATAGTTTTAATTATACATTTTCTGAATAAGATCCATTATGAACTTTGAAAACAATACAAACCTATAGTTGGTTATTTCAGGGTATTTGGCTATAAAGTATGTATCATAATTATAAATTAAAATTTAGACAAATTTGACTCTAAATTAGATGAAGGGATATATCTCGGATATTCAAATGATATTAAATAATATATAGTTTTTAGTAAAAAGACTTTGTTTGTTGATGAATCGATGCAAGTTATGTTTATTGAAAATAAATATAGAAAATAGGATTATAAATCTGTTAAGGAAAATGATGAGAATATAGAATTCAATTTTGGTGAAGAAAATGACTAGGATAATGATAATACATCGATTTAGGGGGGAGAATATTTCTTCTCAAAATGATCCTATGTAATAGAAAACTATTAAAGATCGATATATTGAAAAAGTAATTGGTAATGTAGAATATAGAATTCAAGATAGAAAATGTGTTTTTCTTTACTATGCTAATTTTGATTTGGTTATATACATTGTTTTAGAAAATGTTAAAAATGATTTAATTCATCAAAATTGGATTAATGGTGTGTATGATGAATTTAATTAATTTTAAAGGAATAATTTGTGGGATTTAGTTTATTTTCTAAAGGTAAATCCTATTATTGGAACTAAATGCATTTTTCACAATAAATATGATTAATCTAGATATATAGTTAAAAATAATGAAAGATTAGTAGATCAAGGGTATTCCCATGAAGAGAGAATTTGATTTTGAGATTTTTTTCTCTTTTTACAATGATAGAAGCCTTTAGAATTATATTATCATTTTCTAGAGTTCAAAAAATAAAATTATTTCATATGGTTGTAAAACGTGTCTTTTTAAATGGAATTATTTCTAAGGATGTCTATATTAGACAACCCCCTAGATTTGAAAATGATAATTGTCCAGATCATATTTTTAAACATAATAAATCCGTATATGGTCTTAAACAAGCTCCAAGATCATTGTATGAACAACTTACCCAATTTTTATTACAAAATAATTTTTTAATGAAATGTTGATCCAACCTTGTTTATAAAAAGATTTTCAATTGATATTCTGTTTATATAGATAAATGTTGATGATATATTTTTTGGATAAATAAATGTTTCACTTTCTAATAATTTTTATAATATAATGACAAGTGAATTTGACATGATTTTAATGGGGGAACTAAAAAAATTTCTTGGTATAAAAATTAATCAAAGAAAATAAGGTAATTTATTAAATCAAACTAGGTATGGTAAATAACATCAAAATAGATTTGGACTTGATTCTATTAAAACTATGAAAACACCTATATGGACCATTTCTAAATTGGACATGGATTAATCTGGTATGTTAGTTGACATAAAATAGCATCGAGGTATGATATGTAGTATACGTTATCTCATTGTTTCTAGACCATACATCATGTTGTCAGTTTTTTTTGCAATTGGTTTCAGTCAAACCCCAAAAAAGTAGCCTTAAAGCTATTAAATGATTAATTAGATATATCAAGGGTATGGTTTGTACTGGATTGTTCTATTCTAATGATAATTTTTTTGATTTACTATCTTACTCATGATTTTTATTTTGGATTCTACAAACTTGATGAATAAAGAACTACTAGTATGTATAAATATCTAGTAAAACATTTAGTGTCTTGTAGCTCTAAGAAACCACTTTTATCACAAATAACAATAGTTGAGGCTAAATATATTATTGCAGTTAGTTTTTGTTAGAGAGATTATGGATTAAATAATCTATGAATGATTTTGGTATTAGTTTTGATAAAATTCAAATCTAATGTGATAACTCAAGTTATATTCCAATTTTTAAAAACCTTCTTCATCACATTAGAATTAAACACATAGATGTGATATTTCAATTTCTAAGGAATCAGGTAAACAAAGGGGATATCTTCTTTGAATTTTTTCACACTGAGAAACAATTAGCTGATATTTCAAATAAGCCTTAGACTCTATTAAATTTAAGATGATGAAATTTTAATTTGGTATGAAAGAAGCTTAAAATCATTTATAGTATGATAAATGTACTTAATTTTTTTCTCATGTTCTATAATTAAATAAGTGTTTATACATTGATTAAATGATAATCATATCATACAATTTAAAATTCTTTTTAAACTATTACACTTTCTTAATTTAACATTCGTTGAATATTGTATCTATATGTTTTATCTCATGATAAAGTTCTACTCCTTTAATTTTAAATTAGTTTTTTATGACTATAAAGAGAGTAATATATATATTAATTATAATATTATTTTAGAAAAATTTCAAAAAAGGGGATATTTTTTGTTGAAATTTTATTAAATTCTTTATTTGGTAATTTAAAAAATAGGGGAGTTTGTTAGTATTTGGAAGCAATCACTATTATTTGTTTAGATAAATTACTCTCTTTTAAAATTTTATTAAATTCTAAAGTTTATTAAATTATGTATTTTAATTAATACTTTTCAATTAAATGTTTTAAAAATTTTATTCTTTATACTTAATATTTTTAATAATGCTAATGTTGTTACCTTTTTATTTACTTTTTGTTTTATTTTTATTTAGTAAAATATTATGGGCCAACCTTAGTGAGGAACCTTGGTTAGCACTCAACCACAAAGGGGACTATTAGGTGAACCCCATGGGAATGCCCACCAAAGGAATCCCCATAAGTAGGATTTGGTAATAGGTGTGCATAATGCATGCGAAATGCATGAAGGCTAGTGTATAAATCCCACAGAGCACACCTGTAAGAACATGGGTAGGATAGGTCACCTACTGGGCCATAGGCCTATGTGTGTGGATGTGCTAACCTGTGTTGATACCCGGTACCCAGCTCAAAGTGAGGATCAAGACACCTTGGTTGATATACTACTCAACATATTGTTCTCTATTTTTTTATGGGATAGTGAAGCATGTTCACTATTAACCCAAATTAAAAATAGTATATATAATCGTGGCCATCAGATCTGTTCATCGCAAACAATAATATCTCCTTTCTTCTCCCATTTTATAATTTTAAATATCATGCCTATTTGACTTTAAATGTTCTATCATCTTCTTCCACCAGGTTTTCTCAATCTTAAACAATGATATCTTTTTCTCCAGTTCTCTTTGGGTCTTTATTGTTGTGATTGAATCAAGATTGTTCTTGGTTGTCTGAAATTTTTTCTTTTGTCTATATAAAATTCAAATAATCCTGAAAATGTTTAGTTCTCCATATTCTTCCTCAGTGAACTACTCGCCTCCTCATATCATCTTCTTCCTTTGGATGATTCCCTAGCTTGAATCACTCCTCTTTGTTAGTTGGCCAACTGTGAAATAGCTGATCACCAATGGCTAGTCAAGTCACCATTGGAACCCAACAGTGATTCGAGTCATTATTATAACCCAATGATGACTCATGACTCATCTTTGGAACCTAATGGGTGTCATGAGTCATCATTGGAAGAAAACAGTGAGTTAAGAGTAACTTTTGGAACCCAATGGTGAGTTACGACACACTAAAATATTTCAATGGTGACTCATCTTACTCCCTATTGGACGTGAATGGTGAGACGGTTTCTCCCCATCAGTTTTTTCTTCTCTACTATACAAGAACATAGAACAATTGTTGGACACCTACAACGGTGATTCATGGGTCACCATTGGAAACCCAATGGTATAAAAAAATTATTACTTCTGCTAAATCCTTTGATTATTCTATTTATTGAAATAAGTTTTATTTTGTTTGGCTATCATTATTTTTTGTTTTATGTTAAATAGTTTCATTTTATATGTTTTTAATGGTCGAATATTGATTCACTACTATATGTTTTTAGTAGTGACTCATGAGTCACCGCTCTCTTTTTTCAATGGTGAGTCATGAGTCATTTCTCTCTGCTTTCAGCGGTGGGTCATGAGTCACCACCGATAAAAATTATTTCACCTTTAGTTAAATTTTTTTTTCTAATAATTTTATATCTTATTTAAATTAATGTTAGTAGAATAATTAATTTGTTGAATGTTTTATTATTTAATGTTTGAATATTTTTTTGTGTGTGTGAAAATAATTGAAACATTATTTAATGAACATTTGACCATGTATATTGAAGTTCATGTCATGCCGTATTTTATTACATTTTTCAATCCTTATAATCTAGAATATTATACTCTTTATTTAAATTATTTTATAATTGATAATTGTTTAAAATAGTTTTAATTCACATATTAATTATTTTCTATTAATTTTTAATGAATAAATATAAATTTCATTTATATTCTATGTTTTTCAGTGATCCTTTAAGAAACAAAGTCAATAATCCTATTATTATATTTTTATACCCTAAAAAGCATCTTGCAATATTAGACAAGAATGCCCACCTAAAGGATCTTGTTTTAATGATTGTTTAGGTATCTTCATAGAATAAAACATATAATACTGTAGGTCATTCAATTAATACAACTTGTGAAACATCTTCAACATTCTTTCTGCTCTCAATTTCTCATGATTTTCTACGACTTTTTCACTCTAGATGTGATCACAAACAGACTTCACCTTCAATATTTGTTCTTTCAAAGTGATCAACGATACTCAAGCTTAAACTTCTTTGACATTATGACCATCTACTAATTTTCTTATATTATATTTGTTTGTGTAATATTTTATATTTATATTTTTATTACCTCATGTTTGGTTTATGATTTTTCTCATCAAAAGAATGTCTTTACATTTCTCTATTTATTCCACCTTTTAAAAGGAATTCAGTGTCATGACTCCAATTAAAAATTCAGGTATGTAAACCAGGTTGGTCTCCAGTATCAAATACTGTTTTGTACATCCAGGTTTTTAAAAAAGTAGGTTCTATAACATGGTTTTCAATCCCTAAAAAGTGACTTTCATAGTGGGTACCAGTCTATAAGAGGAATAGAGAAGATTGACTAGACTAGGATCTTTTTATTCCAAACCACTATAAATCTTGTGTTGTTTTATTTATATTTCTTCTACAACTCAACTCATGTTCATTGAACTCACTAATTCGAAATATTATAAAGTCTTATTGTTTGGGTATTTAAATTTTTAAAATGACTATTCACCCCTCTAGTCTTAATTACTATTAATAATGATCTAAAAGATATGTTTCAAAATCCCATTAACTATATCAATCCTCTATTTGACATTTGAACATTCACATCACCCCTGCCCATAATCTCAAAAGCTTTATCATTAACAAAACAAACCTTATAAGGCCTTATCAAAATGTAGTTTACCATAAATCCCCTCTTGGATACAGAGGAAAAATCAAAAAAATC
Source organism: Viscum album (assembly GCA_963277665.1). NCBI lineage: Eukaryota > Viridiplantae > Streptophyta > Magnoliopsida > Santalales > Viscaceae > Viscum > Viscum album. Next base: position 1,409,371,161 of record OY728134.1, read on the forward strand.
CATGATTCAAAAAAATGTTAACACTTTGAAATAAAAAAAACTATCCTCGTTAGCTATAATATTTATGGAACTTCTCAAAGAAATTATTCTGAAATTGAATCATTGGTTTCTACAATCCTTATTTAGGTTCCCCTTCCTCCTAAAATATTAATATATGGGTTCTGGTCTTGCAAATTTAATTCAACTTCTTTCTATATTCCCTTAAACTTTATTCTAACCAATCTATTGAATGGAACATCTTCTACGTTACGTATAAAACAACGTTTCTAAAGGTACATAGACTTTCATCAGCCTGATCATTTCATTTAGAGTGAGAACTTGAATACTTAAAAAATATCCATTCTTATAACAAAAAATTCTAACATCAATATCCATCACATATCATGACTTTGAGAGTTATGAAAGTAGAATAATAACCCAATAAAGGTTCTTGAACATTAATCCTGGTTTCAACTAACTCCAAATTATGTTGAAGTCATTGACATGATCAAACAATGAATTTACCTATGATATTCTCATGATAAGTAGTCTCTGTATCATGAGGGATTTGATATTTTTATTCTACACTTCATAAATATTGGTTATAAACTTCATTATATCTATAATGGTCTTCAGCCCCCAAATATTAAAAGAATAATTCTATGGAAACATAATTTGAACTACTATAAGTGTCTTCATTTAAATCATTTCCCATTCTTATTTATTCATTTCTTGTTGGTTTACCCACTTTTATATAATCTACTGGTCATTTTAGAATAGATATACATTAATCTATATCCTCCAAAATCGGATGTCTGATCCATTGTAATATTTTTTCTAAACCATTCCTCTTTATAAGAACATTCCTTCTAAAACAAAGAACTACCCTTGAAATAGGAAATTGTAATGAAATGAAATGTTACAAGAGGATTCTATTTCTAAAGATGAGTGATTTATAAATTTCAAAATCACAAGCATTGATACAACTTATTTGGAATGATGACCTCCAAACTAGAAGCGCCCTCTATAAAACAAAACATGAAACCAGATCTAAAACACCCAAATTTGAAAAAAAACATGTGATAATGATATATATGAACTATGATTACAATGCACTCCATCTGAGCATCGAATATACCACAATCACAATGAAAATAGAAACTCCATCACAACAAACAGCCTAATTGAAAGAATAAAGTCACATAAAATAACCATAGTGAATTAAATGGTTGAGGATTAGTCCTACACATGAGAGAACATTTTTTCTTTAATATAAAATGAATAAAAAATTGTTTTATTTATTCCAAAAGTTTCCCCCAATCCAATATTTATTTTAGATCCCTACTAATTAACCAGTTTCCAACACCTTTTGATATTTTCACTCCGTCACACACATCAGTGAAATGCATCACTAGTAGTCTACTAGATAAATTGGACACTAGTTTCATCTGGTGAATAGTGCATGAAATTCAAATTGTATCCCCTTCTATTCACACACTCCACTAGATCTAGAATTTGTCACATTCCTCCTAGTCACATTTCACCTAGTTTTGGAACATTGTTTTCATAACCATGACTACCACCACTAGATTTAAGCTGCTATAAGCACCCAACAAGTTGTGTAAAAACTTTTCTAGATTTTCTCCTTCTATAATCAAAGTAACAAAACCTGAAAGAAGACATCACACATTCCTACCAAGTATTATATGTATTTTACTATATGGATTATTTCTATGACCCTTATATGAGTTTCAATTAATTACACATCCCCTTTATTTATCTTATATCATTGATATTATATATTATATATAATAATTTTAGGGCTTAATAAATTTTACACTTTTCATATACATATTAACATCGATCTATGGTTATCATAGTTTCTCATAGATGTTGAAGACATGGGGGAAATCCTACTATGTCATTGTAGTCAACCAATATTTGTTCACATTGTATAGTTGTCATGTGTTTACTAAGGAATATAATTTGGATGGGAATTTTTAGATAGAGACTCTAGCGATAGAGGTCAAGACCGGCATGAGTTAGAAAATTGGGGATTTTAAGCAGTCAATATGGGTTTTGTTTGTCAATGTGATTCCACACATTATTTTTATTCTTCACATAGACCAAGTGTTCACTAGTTTTTGTATTATCTAAATAGATGTATGCCATTATTCATATTTTTTTCTAATATAAACATGACCTATTCTGTTTTATATAATAAAATAATGAGATCTTTGTGGGGGAATTATTTTTTTATCCATGAATGTTTTAACACATGTTTGTTTTATTAAAGTGTCATGTTAATTTTTCAATACCACATAATCAGATATATCCAATACATCCCTTTATCTATTCTAACAAAAAGTGCTGATAAAAGTTCCTTTTATCAGTGCTAAAACAATCACTGATAAAAGTACGCCCTTATCAGCGCTGATAAAAGTATGTATTTTATCAGCACTAAACAAATATTTTTAGCACTGATAAAAGGTATATTTCATAAAAAAAATTATTTGTCATTAAAAATCATGAATTAATATAAAAATATATTTATATTGATATAAATGGAATATATATTATAACATATGATTTATATAAGGAAAAATATGTATTTACACAAAATATATAAGATATTTAATAAAACTAGATTAGAAAATAATTAAAAATACAAAATTAATTAATAATTTTGTAATTATTATAGAGAAATAGTATTTTAATGACAATTTTATGAAAGAAGCATTCTAAAATATGATGAAAATGTGACTCGAACATCTAACATAAATAACATTTGATCCAAGTGCCCGTTTAAGCTCTTCCACATATCAATTCGAAAATCAAGAAACTATCTATGATTTGAGTGTCTAACAATACATTGTAATTCGTTATTTGGGGTCAAAATAGTCTTGTAATGCCTCCAAAAAAGAGTTTTTTCAGGGTACCTATATTTTTTTAACATTTTATGGAATTGCATCCTTGTTTAATGGAGCCTTATTATCTTTTCCCGGTAGAGACTCAATTTATTCTTAAGGATTATATTCATATGAATATTATGATGTTGAAATACTATAATTTTTCAAGTCATGATATTTTTTATAATTAAATATACACACACACATATATATCAATTTTTATATATCCAAACATAAAATTTAATTTTATACATAAATATGTTCATATATTTACACATAATTTAACTTTACAAATATATAAACCATATCTAAATAAAAAAAATCTATATTATTTAAAATAAAAATATATGAATATTTATATACTTATACAATTAATGTATATATAATGTTTATATATATATATATATATATATATATTTGTGTGTCTTTCTGTATTAACAAATAGATATATATTTATCTATATATTTTAATTAATTTATATAAATATTAATATATAATATAGGTAAATAAATATAAATATATAATATATGTAAATAAATATAAATAAGTATAATTATATCTATAGACACACACATAATATATATATATGTGTGTGTGTGTGTGTATTAGTGAACACACACACTCAAAAAAAATATTTTCTAAATGTATTTAAAAATATTTATATATATAAATGGATAATGAAATGTGAAGAAATGTATATACATAAATATATATATATCATAAAAAGTAGAACAAGAAAATATAGGATAGTGGTAAAGGCAAAGATCAATGAAGGGGAAGACTCGGGTTCAAAACTGAGCAGCGACATCTTATCATGTACTAAAGTTCCCTAGTGCTGATAAAGGATGTTGGTGGTTTTGAGCACTACTAAAGGGTTAATATGGGGAACGATGAGATAAATATAAGGGGGGCTTCAGGCACTGATAAAATGGGGGTGGTTGGTCAACCCTTTGAATCTTTTTTAATTTAGAGAAAAAAATTCTATTTAATTTTTTTTACTTTTATAAATGTTTTTTAGTGTCGATAAAAAGAGCCTTTATCATAAATTTTTTTAGCTCTAATAAAAGGGAAGCCATTTTAATGGTTCTTGGGACAACATCACTTATTTATCACTATTAATGACCTTTTTCTGCATTGCTATAGGCTTCTTTTGTAGTAGTGTTTAATGAGAATATAACATATACTTTTAATTTATTTTAAATCCTTTCAGTGTGTTATTTGGTTTAATTATTATTTTATTTGAAGGGGAATTACTCCACAATAATTATTTATTAACCCTCTTTGTTATTCACTGGTCTCTGGTGACTCATGTAGTGTGACTTAATGACATTCTAACTTAAGGGGTCTTCGAATTCGGTTGTTATATATTTGATATCAATTTGAAACCACATATAGATGAATGATAAACTAAATATTCTATTATCATAAAATAAATAAACACATTATATAATATATTTTTTGATCAAAATCCAACTAGTGGTTTTTAATGTAATAGTCAACACACATAAACATAAAAGGACACAAAACAAATGTTATCACTTAATATTCAATGAAACAATAAATTAAAAATGTAAATACACTTCATAGTTCAAAATATATGTTTTATTATGTTATCAATGGAATTTTGTTTCATTTGATCAAATTAGTGATTTATAAATTAGTATGTTGATATCATATATTATATGAAGTCAACATTTGGAGAAAAAGTAATAAAATTACCAAACATTTGTATTGTGTTAATATTTAATAATAAATAAAGAGTTTTTTAATACATTTTTTTATGTTTTTGGTTAAAATAAAGAATGTTTGATCATTTTTTAAAATTAATGTGGAAAGGAAGCGTCAATGGTGGTGAATTTTGGATATTTAGAAAGGGGTAAAGGCCAATTATGCCTTTTCCACTCATCGAACTAGATCAATGACATGGAAAAGGTAGCATCACTAATGTCACCTTTATAAAAAATAAAGGGGAACAGTGGCATCAGAGATGTTTCATTTTCTGAAACCCCCTATAAATAGTACACCCTCCCCTACCCCTTATCCTTACTAATTTAACACACTCTATCTCTAATTCCACACTCTCTCTCTACAATTATCTTGCTACTTCTTCCTTTGTGCATGAAATTTTCAGTGGCCTAATAAGAGTTCAGAATTTATTGAAGCATCATTTAAGGGTATTTTTTCTTTTTTATTTTAAATTTATTTATTTATTTAATTGATTCATTACATTTAATTTGTAAATATGTAATTTAAATAGTATTTTACTTAGTTAAAGTCACAATTTTCTCTAATATGGTCATTGATGGTCTTCAAATGGCCTATTGGTCTCTGTTGGAGTTGGTGGCCTAGAACCAACTACTTTGTACTTTATTCATTAATAAATACCTTATCACATTTTGATTATTCATCTGCGTGAAAATGCATGTGAAAATGTCCTAAGGACAGCTGTTCCATTAAAGGGTCATAGCGGATCCCTGCTATGATGAGAACCCGAAAGTCCCATAACACTGTTATTTAATATATATTCTATGTCCGGATGATGTTATTTGAGGGACACAAATAATACAGGACATTAGGGTTGAGGACTCATAAAAATTTGAGGCACCTTCTCATGGTGTGTTCCCTTGGTAATATCCAGGAGGATATTATGATAACGAGACTCACCAGTAGGAAAACCACATTTCATAGTGTCATTGGATTTTCCTATCAGCAGACGTGTGTATTTGTCCGTAGACATTAAAATAGTTATTAATGGGTATTACAACTCACGCACTTAGATTTATTAAGGAAAACTGCGACGACACACTCTTCGTTGCGAGGTAGTATATGTTGGGTGTCTCACGAGTAATACTGCATTAATAGATAATGCAATAAAGGATTTTCCCCTTCTGTTACATAATGAAAGTAGATATCTCAGGCCCATTGATGGAATTGATATAGCCTAAATAAATCCATGGCCATGGTAAGGTATGGAAGAGTTAAATTTCGGAAAGTCAAAGAAATAATAATCGAGCACATGGGTTGATGACACTAGCATGCAACCCGCTTGATTCGAGATATCATGAAAAAGGGATTATATTAAACGGTAAACGTTCATAGGTGGTGACATGTCATTGCGGCATTAAATTATTTCTCTATGGGTGCCTTGGCGTGTTTCTAGATGCAAACCTTGGACTTTATGTAGGCTCCACCTAATGCCACTGAGAAAGGGTCCTAGAGGGTCACAAACTAAGTGTGTCCATGTATCTCAGTTAAATATTAATTTAACAAGTTAAATTAATATTATTCCCGACTGTGGTTTAATAGTTATTTAAGAATGCCTGATTGCATTTATTTCTACACTAGTTATTCAAGAGAATATATTGTGGGTGAAATAATATATATTTATTAGCGAGTAATGCAGTTACATTTATTTAACAAATGAATAGCCATTACTCAAGGACTAATAAATGTGGTGGAGGAAAAAAGGAAAATGGAAAATAAAAATAAACGTCATGTATATTAAATATGCACGCCATGTAGTTTTATGGAAAACGAGTACATGTCGTGTATTAATGATTATACACCATGTTGTTTTTTCTAGTCAGGATTTTGAGGATATAATATTGTTTTATTAAATGATATTTATTATAATCAGTATGGGCGCATGTCAAGGAATTAATAATTCGACATGGGGGTTTTCAATAAGAGCTAATGAAATAAATAAAACGAGTAACACATTTATTTATTGTCATAACTCTATAACCTCAAACCCGATTATAAATATCCTCACAACCCCAACAATTTTCCCCAATCCTTGAGAACAACAATTCTGGAGAATTTTTTCAAGGCAGAAAGAACTACTTCCTCCAAGAACGCTCTCAATACCGAGAGAGATCCTCCTCCATTGGATCAAGGTGATCGAAGGTGGGCATCGCAAGTGAAGGTTCTTCCATGCTAGCACCCGAATATCCCTTTGGCGACATCCCGAGATACGTGGCACACATGTGGATCACCGCTAGAGGAATCTTAAACTTGGATTCTACGATGCAACGATGGATCACAAGGTCGTGACCGAAGACATCAATGAAGAAATAATTCCATCAAGGTAATTCTTGTCAAGTAATTAAATTAATTATAACTAACATATGATGATCCAATATCTATGGTTCCAGGGACCCCTCTTTTGTTTTTAGTTTTTTCGTTCTATTCCGAAGATCCGGCATTTTATAGTGTGAAAGATCTCAGTTTGAACGTTGTTTAACGCTAAAATCAAAGTTGGGAACTCCCACCAATGCTCTTCTACTGTGCCCAAAACCTACAAGTGGTATCAGAGGGAGAATATCATTGATTATAATTATTTAGTTTCTTTTGGTGATTTACGCATTTAATAATTTAGCTGTGTCAATTCAAGTTAATCGTTCTTTAAAATCTGAATCTCGAGATTTGTTCCTCCCCTCTCCTTTCTCATTCACCTTATAGAAACGAATTTTTCTTTTAATTTTGATTAAAATAAAATAGTGTAACTCATCCAGAGGTGTCAAACGTTCCTGGCCGTATAACACCCGAATACACGGCGCACATTCGGATGTACATGTCATGTTTTCTAGGTTCAAAGCATTGTACTAGTCCGACAAATCATGTCGTGTATTGGATCCTATCTAAGTCATTTATGACACCATGTGTCGACTAGGAATAGGTGGCACATGGTTCCCAGATTATACACCATGTGGTATACTCAACATGGAATGTAGTCCCTTTGGGTTGGGATTGAACCGTGTACCCCATACACAGCTTTCCTGGATAGAAACCATGTATTGCGGATACTACACGGCGTGTGTCCAACTGAACACGCCGTGTACTCTGAAAATTTCTGAAGTACATCAACACGCCATGTCCCCGGGCGTGTACTTCGGATGGAGGGTGAAGAGAAGTACACGTCGTGTAGTCAGAACTACAAACTGTGTACTCTCCCAAATTATGCATATTTATTAAAATTTATTATTATATTATACAAAACCTTGAGACATATACCATAGTATAGGCGTAAAGCTGAGGCACAACACGTGATGGGTGTTTTATATATATATGTTTAATTTAACATTTGTTTAATGAATAGGAATTCACCGGGTTTCCTCCAAGGTATAAGTTACGTACAAAGATAATTTTAAATAAATTTATTTGTTTAAAATTCTAATGGATGAGAATCTAAAGAAAATTGAGAAAAGGGTTAAGATAAAGGGATTGATTAATTAAAGATAATTTATTTATTCAAGCGTGATTTATCTTAAACAAGAATGATTAAATAATTGAATGCTAGTTTTATTTATGCGTAAATATCATTGCATTTATAGATGATCATGAGCTAGACCAAGACCTTTGTATGTGAATGGTTTCTGTAATTTATTTATTTAAATTAAATTTATTAGCCTGTGAGCCTTCTCCTCATTAATGTGTTGGGCCTGCATGCCCAAAAATTCTTTTATGTAAAAACCCCTTTTTACCCCTCACCTGCGTGTGCGATAAATGCATTTGTAACGGATGGAGCTCCCAAGCTAGTGGAGGTGGCTCAAGTCTGGAGGCAAGGCGAAACCAATCCAAGGAGATACAAAGGTGGATAGGTGGAAAGATGTAAACATGAACCCGAAAGGTTCAAGGTGTTTCTCCCCTAGGTCTTGGGTAAGTTTATCAACAGCTAGATAAACTGACCAATAGAACAATCTCATGATCATACCATTTATTTTATTTCTGTCAATTGCATGGTTTATATATTTTGGGTGTGTTGTCATGATCACACAATTAGTGAATTAAACGAGCATGCAAGATGAAACTAAAATAAAATCGGCTTATACATAAATATTATCATAGACATGGTTAATCACTTAAGTATATCCCACTTAATATTAAAAATCATGTAATAAAAGATAATAAATTTTAAATTTACGTATAAGGATAAAATACCTAAAATAAATATTAAGTCAGTATAGCCTTTCATAATCTTGGTTAGAATCGAACCATAGTTAGAAGTGCTCGACCAACCCTAGTTGGGGTGCTTTTAATTATCGGGGAATTCTAATTCGTGGTTTTGGGTTGACATGACTTCGTTCGCATCAAGGATTGACTACCACAGCAGGACATGGTGTGACCAAGAGGCAAAGGTTGAGGAAATCCAAAATAAAAGGATTTTAGGATTGGCGAGTCCACTCAGTGGATCAAGGAGCTGCGAGTTAATGCATTTGGCATTTGGAATTCCTACCTAAAACCCTTCAAGTTTCTTGACCAACCCTAGTTGGGGTAATGCAAAGGAGAATATGGATCCTTTACAATAGAATATTTAGGCAACATAATATTCCAAAGTCAATGGTGAGGGCTATTGGATTTTGATAAAATAGTGGGAGACTAATAAGTATTAATTTGTCTTAGTTTTTCAATAAAATAATAAACCTTTGATCATCTTAATTTGTAGAAACGGCAATAAAAATGGCTTTAAACATATCATTGTGAACCATAATCGAGAAGGAAAACCTTCTCACTGGCACCAATTTCCAAGAGTGGAAGAGGCATTTACGCGTCATCCTTCGCCATGAAAGAAAGTTGTATGTGCGGGAAGAGCCTGTTCCAGTTGCACCTGGAAAGGAGGATAGTGATGAGGAACTCTCTCTCTACATGAAACATGATGATGATTCCACAGATGTCCAATGTTTCATGCTATCGTCCATGTCTTGTGATCTCTTGAAGAAACATGCAATCATGGATGTGTATAGCATGATGTCTCAACTTATGGATCTCTACCAAGAGAAGGCGAGACAGGAGAGATATGAGATCTCCAACACTTTGTTTACAACTAATCATGGAGATTCTGCGCCAGCTGGGCCTCATGTAGTCAAGCTCATTGGCTACATTGAATGCCTATACATCTTAGGGATTAATTTCCCAGAAGATTTGCGTACAGATCTCATCCTATCATCACTTCCAAGACCTTCTCTTGCTTCATTGTAAATTATAACATGAGCAAAAATGAGAAGGGTATATCGAAACTTCTGACCTTAATTCTCCAGGTAGATAAGGACATGGGGTGTGACAAAACCGCAGTCCTTATGGTGAATAAGAAAAGGAAGGACAAGGCAAAGGGGCCAAAGACTTATAAACGGTTTGAAGCCCCCGAGTATCATCCTCCCAAGAAGGGGAAGATCCAGAGGAAGGGCAAGGAAAGGGAGGTGGTGCGTTTTTCATGTTTCAAGCAAGGCCATTGGAAGAGGAACTGCACCTAGAAGCATGGAGATGCTAAAGGAGTGTTCGTTATCGAGTGTAATCATTCTATTTCTACACATTGGGTATTAGATACAGCTTGTGGGGCTCACATCTGTATTCCAATGCAGGAACCAAGTAGATTTAGAAGGATTTCCAGAGGAGAGATGGATCTTTGAGATTCTAATGGCGCAAGGCTGGTTGCGTTGGCTATTTGTGATTACCACCTCTCATTTCCGACTGGGATGATTTTGGTTTTTCATAACTGTAATTATGTGCCTAGTGTTACCAAGAACATAATTTCTGTGTCTTGTTTGGATATGGATGGATTTATTTTCAAATAAGGGTTGTCTCTTTTATAAGAACAATGTATGTTATGGTATGGCACATTTAAATAATGGTTTTTATGTATTAAATTATGAAAACTAAGTGTTAACAATCGATAATGAAACAAACTCACATGACTCATACATCACCGAGTTGTGGAGTCACTGTCTCTCGGTCACGTAAATGAGAAGCACTTGACAAAGCTCTACCAAGATGTTTATTAAGACACTACTGAGCTAAAACCACTTAATATATGTCACGATTGTTTATAAGGTAAAATGACCAAGCTGCCTTTTGGTGGACAGGGTGAAAGGGCCATAGAGATTCTAGGATTGGTGCACACAGATGTTTGTGGACCATTTCTAGTAGAAGCTAGAGGTGGATATTCTTACTTCATTACTTTTACTGATGATTTAAGTAAATATGGCTATTTATACTTAATGAGGTATAAGTCAGAGTCCTTAGAGAAACTTAATGAATTCAAGAATGAACTGTAGAATCATCTTGGTAAGAAGATAAAGAAACTTCGATCAGATCGAGGTGGAGAATATCTGAACCAAGAGTTCATCGATCTTCTACGGGAGTATTGGATTCTATCTCAGCTCACTCCTCCTTATACACCACAGTGGAATGGTGTTAGTGAAAGGAGGAACTACACCTTGTTGTACATGGTGAGGTTAATGATGAGTCATGAAAATCTTCCATTATCCTTTTGGGGATATGCATTACAAACTACAGCATACACATTAAACCAAGTACCAACTTAGGCGGAAAATGGAATTCTATACAAGTTATGGAATGGAAAGAAACTCAGTTTTTCACACACACATCTATGGGGATGTGAGTCATTGGTTAAGGCCTTATTAGGAAACAAACTAGCACTCCATGGCATGAAGTGTATCTTTATAGGATATCCCAAGGAAACGAGAGGATATTACCTATATAACCCTTCAGACAAGAAAGTGATTGTTGCCAGACAAGTCGACTTTCTCGAGAGGGAGCACATCCTCAAAAAGGATAGTGGGAGAAAGATTGACTTCGACAAAGTTGATGCTCAAGATACATAGGAGTTGGTACATGAACAATTTCCAAAGGTCCCCGTGGAAGAGGTTCCAGAAACAAAAGTACTGTAGGAGCTCAAGAGAGGTAAGGGAACTAGAGAGATTTGGTTTCCTATTCACCGAGGATGGTGAATCATTATTGTTGGAAAATGATGAACCTCTCTTCTACAAGGAAGCAGTAGAAAGCTCAGATGCTGCAACATGGCTATAATATATGAATTCTGAGATGGATTCCATGTATCAGAACCAAGTCTAGGTTCTGGTCAATGAGCGAGTTGATGTAAACCCTATTGGATGCAAATGGGTATTCAAGAGAAAAATGGACATGGAAGGTCAAGTTAGCAGTTATAAAGCAAGGCTAGTGGCTAAAGGATTCAGACAGCGTCAAGTAATTGACTATGATGAATCCTTCTCACCAGTTTCCATGTTTAAATCCATAATAATCATACTTTCCATAGCAGCTTACCATGACTACGAGATTTGGAAAATGGATGTCAAAACATCATTCCTTAATGGTAACCTTAAGGAAGATGTCGATATGACACAACCAGAAGGGTTTGTGACCCCAGGTGAAGCCAAACAGGTTTGCAAGTTGTAGAAATCCATTTATGGATTAAAGTAAGCATCCAGGTCATGGAACATTCGATTTGATGAATCCATAAATGAATTTGGGATCATTAAGAATGAATGTGGGCCATGTGTTTATTAGTGGTTTAATGGGAATGTGATCTTTATCCTAGTAGTATATGTTGACGACATGTTTCTTATTGGATAAAATGTACCAGTCTTACATTCAGTTAAGGACTGGTTGAACAAGTGTTTCTCCATGGAGGTCTTGGGTGAAGTAGCTGACATTCTAGGGATCAAGATCATTCGTGATAAATCCAAAAGGATGCTTGGACTAAGTCAGGGTACATACATTGTCCAGATACTAAAGAGATTTAGTATGGAACAATCCAAGAGGGGACTAGTTCTAGTGTCACATGGACTGCATATTTCTAAGAAAACGTGTCCACAGACACAACATGAGAAAGATAGAATGAGTAAGATCACATACGCTTGGGCTATAGGATCCATCATGTATCCCATGTTATGTACCAGGCTTGATGTTGCCTATGCACTGATCATGGTAGGTAGATATCAAGTAGATCCAAGAGAACAACATTGGACTGCTGTTAAGACTATCCTTAAGTATCTGAGAAGAAATGAGGATGTGTTTCTGGTGTATGGAAGAGATGAGAACCTTGTCATCAGAGGGTATGTTGATGCTGTTTTTCAAAAAGATCAGAACGATCTGAAGTCACAATCTGAATATGTTTTCTGTCTCAATAGAGGAGTTGTGAGCTGGAAGAGTTCAAAGCAGCCAGTTGTTGCTGATTCTACAGCAGAGTCTGAATATATAGTGGCTTATGATGTAGCCAAGGAAGCAATCTGGATTCGAAACATTGTCCAGGATCTTGATGTGGTGCATAGCAGTAAAGAAACTTTCACATTGTATTGTGATAATACTACGGCGGTGGCTCTTGTAAAAGAACCAAGGTCACATCAACGGACAAAGAACATACTCTGAAAGTATCACCTCTTGAGAGATTTCTATAAGAGGGGTGAAGTTGCAGTCAGCAGAGTGTCCACAAGAGAGAACATGGCAGACCCCATGACTAAAGGCCTATCTCAGCAGAAGCATGAATATCATGTGAGAGCTACCGGGTTAAAGGTTGTTAGCGGTGGGATCTAGTCCAAGTGGGAGTCTGTTGGAGTTGGTGGCCTAGAACCAACTACTTTGTACGTTATTCATTAATAAATACCTTATCACATCTTGATTGTTCTTCTGTGAGACAATTCATGTGATAATGTCTGAAGGACAGCTATTTCGTTAAAGGGTCATAGCGGATCCCTGGTATGATGAGAACCCGGAAGTGTCATAACACTGTTCTTGAATATATGTTCTATGGCTGGATGATGTTATTTGAGGGACACAAATAATACAAGCCATTAGAGGTGAGGAATCATAAAACTTTGAGGCACCTTCTCATGGTGTCCGCCCTTGGTAATATCCAGGAGGATATTACGAGAAGGAGACCCTCCAGTAGGAAATCCACATTTCATAGTTTCATTGGATGTTCCTATCTGAAGATGTGTGTATTGGTCCTTAGACTTTCAGATTGTTATTAATGGGTATTACAACTCACGCACTTAGATGTATTGATGAAAACTGTGATGACACATTGTTCACAGCGAGGTAGGATATGTTGGGTGCATCACGAGTAATACTATATTAATAGATAATGAGTGAAAGGATTTGTCCCTTCTGTTAAATAATGGAATTAGATATCTCAGGACCTTTGATGGAATTGATATATCCAAAATAAATTTGTGGCCATGGTAAGGTATGGGTGAGTTCAATTTTGGAAAGTCAAAGAAAGAATAATCGAGCACATGGGTTGATGACACTGGCATGCAACCCGCTTGATTCGAGATATCGTGACAAAGGGATTATATTACACGGTAAATGTTCGTAGGAGGTTAAACGTCATTGCAGCATTAAATTATTTCTCTATGGGTGCCTTGGTGTGTTTCTAGATGCTAACCTTGGACTTTAGGCAGGCTCTGCCTAATTCCACTGAAAAAGGGGCCTAGAGGGTCACACACTAAGTGTGTCCATGTATCTTAGTTAAATATTAATTTAAAAAGTTAAATAAATATTATTTCCGACTATGGTTTAATAATAATTTAAGAGTCCCTGATTGCATTTATTTCGACCCTAGTTATTTGAGATAATATATTGTGGGCAAAAAAATATATATTTATTAGCGAGTAATGCAGTTACATTTATTTAACAAATGAATAGCCATTACATAAGGATAAATAAATGTGGTTGAGGAAATAAAGGAAAATGGAAAATAAAAATGCATGTCGTGTATATTAAATATACACGCTGTGTAGTTTTATGGAAAATGAGTACATGTAATGATTACACGCAATGTAATTTTTTCCAGTCGGGATTTTGAGGATGTAATATTATTTTATTAAATGATATTTATTATAATCAGCGTGGGAGCATGTCAAGGAATTAATAATTTGACATGGGGGTTTTCAATAAGGGTTAATGAAATAAATAAAACGCATAAAGCGTTTATTTATTGTCATAACTCGATAAACTCAAACCTGATTATAAATATCCTCACAACCCCAACACTTTTTCCCAATCATTGTGCACAACAATTCTGGAGAATTATTTCAAGGTCGAAAGAACTACTTCCTCCAAGAATGCTCTCAAGACCGAGAGAGATCCTCCTCCATCGAATCAAGGTGATCAAATTCAGACATCGCAAGTGAAGGTTCTTCCGTGCTAGCACCCGGAGATCCGTTCGGAGACATCCAATGATATGTGGAAGACATGTGGATCACCGCTAGATGAATACTACACTTGGATTCTACGACGCAACAACGGATCACATGATTGTGACCAGATACATCAACAAAGAAATGATTCCATCAAGGTAATTCTTGTCAATTAATTATATTAATTTTAACCAACATATGATGATCCTATCTCTTTGGTTATGGGACTCCCTCTTTTGTTTTTCTTTCTTTATTCTATTATGAAGATCTGGCATTTTATATCGTGATGGATCTCAGTTTGAACGTTGTTTAACGCTAAAATCAAAGTTAGGCACTCCCACCAACCCGCTTCGGCCATGCCCGGAACCTACAGTCTCCTCAAAAAAATAAATGTCTACATTAAGAATTTATGTTGTACTGGGATCATGCTTCAAAGGAACCTTTTGGCCATCCCTGGGAATACTTGTTTTAAGACTTTGGATAAAGGCATCGTTGGCATTAAAAATCTTAATCGTTTCAATGAGGCCTTACAAGATAGACTATCTTGGAACCTCCTTCACAATGATTCGGAATCCACTGCCATTCTAATAAAAGATTCCTTGACAAGTTAAGTAAAATAAATTCAAACTATATTATCTCTTCTATTTGTCCATCCATTAGATAGGACGTTTCCAACATCAAGATTAACTCGAGATGGATGGTTTGAAATGACTCTTCCATGAATTTTTTGTTTGAAAACTGGACTGGTACACCTTTAATCTCTATGTTTCCATCAAATATTTTAGTGGAAACCACTAATTGTACTATCATGGAGGAGTTAAATTATCATAACTCTAACCTTCCTGATAACATTTTTCATGCCATTGATAATTATCTCTATTACAACTCAGATGACTTCCTTATTTGGAACCTTCTGATAATGGTGTTCTTAAGTCCAAAAAATTTTAAAACCACAACATTCAAATTTTGGATAACAATTTCATTTGGTTAAAAAGTCTTGATAATCCATGGATTAATCCCTAGAGGGTTCATATTATTTGGTGTATTGTGCATAAAAGAGTCCACACTGATGTTTGTCTTCAATATTTTGGGATTCACCTTTTCTCTAAATGTAACTTTTGTAACCAAAATAGAGAAGATACTAACCTAATTTTCATTCATGTGATATAACTTATGCTATTTGGAACTATATTTTTGACATTTTTGATTGCAGATGGATTCTTCTTGACTCTCCTAGCCAATAAATAAAGCATTGTGTGGAAATTGAAACATCTCAGTAAATCAAAAATCTTTTCTTAGCTGCTATTATTGAGATTCACAATGTGATTTGGTATGATAGAAATTCTCTCATTCATAACAATTCATTATTTAGTATAACTATAGGTCATATATAGATCCTCATTTCCATTTGAGAAGCTTCCTTGATTCTCAAGGCATGTTGTGACAACTTTTTGAAAGACGTTGAGATTCTTCAACATCTTCAGATTAACTAAATCTATCTTCATACCAGGCATACATTTGAAGTGTTCTAGAAAGCCCTATTCCCAGGATGGAATAAATTGAATGTGGATAGTACCTCTAAGGTAAATCTAGGTCCCTCGGGTTTTGGTTCTATCTTCAGAGACCACCTTGGGAAATGCCTCAGTTGTTTCTATGGAAGCCGTGGAATTGCTTTATCCTTGGAATATCCAATGCTGAGAGTGATCTACACTATTTCCTTTTCCAATCAATAAGGTTGGGACAATATTTGGATTGAATGTTATTCGACCACTATTGTCCAGGCCATTTGGAATGGAGTGGTGCATCTTTCTTGGCCGCTTACAACCAAATGGATGAACTGTCTTCATTCTCTCCTAGAGATCAGTTACATTGTCACTCATACCTTCCGTGAAGCCAATAGGGTGGCATATGGTCTTGCTAATAAGGGATTTAACCAGGACATATCTTGGTTGGTGGACATTCCTGATGATATTATTCTAATTTATGATAATGATTGTAAAAATATTTTGTCATTTAGACTTTTGTAATCCCCTCTTTTTTAATATAATAATTTGCATCTTGGTCATTGACCAAGGCATCTCCTCTAAAAAATGTTATTATTAGTGAATAAAATATTATTATTTATTTATGAATTTTGAGTAAAAACATTATAATTAGTAATAATAATGGATTTCTTATTATAATAAGAATATTATTTAGTATAACTTAGTAGTTTTAAATATTATTCGCATAATTAGGATTTAACATTAACTAGATGTTGAATAATAACTATGAAATAATGGTTTACTAATAATTTACTATTAAATAAGTAATGATTAAATAATTCTAAAGTATTGATTAAGTAATGATTAATTAATGAATAACATAGGATTAAAGAATGACTAGTTAATGATTAGCTAATAATTAACTAATGAATTCCATATGACTAAATAATGAGTAAGGCATAATTAGTTAATGATTAATTATTTTTTAACTAATTATTAGCTGATAAATAACTAATTAATATAAAATTATTATCTAATGATTAAAGAATGATTAACTAATTATTAAAGAATGCTTATATAGAGATTAAATAATGATTAACCATTGATTAGAGAATAATAACCTAATGATTAAATAATTATTAACTAATGATTAAAGAATGATTATCTAATGATTAAAGAATGATTAACTAGAAATTAAAGAATGATTAACTAATGATTAACGAATGATTAAATAATAATTAACTAATAATTAAAGAATTAATGATTAATGATTATAAAAGATTCAATAGTGATTAAATAATGATTAACTAATGATTAAAAAATGATTGACTAATGATTAAGAATTATTCACTAATTATTAAATAATGTTAAAAGAATGACTAAATATTGATTAAAGAATGATTAACTAATGATTAAATAATGATTAAATATTGATTAAATAATAATTAACTAAATATTAAATATTGATTAACTAATCTTTAAAGAGTGATTAATTAATTATTAATGATTTTTTTACTAATGATTAAAGAGGGATAAAAGAATGATTAACTAATGAATAGATAATGATTAACTAATGTTTAACTAATGATTAAAGAATGATTAACTAATGACTAAATAATGAATAACTAATGATTAAAGATCGTTTAACAAAAGATTAAAGAATGATTAAAGATTTATCAACAAATGATTAAAGAATGATTAACTAATGGTTAAAGAATGTTTAACTAATGATTAACTAATGATTAACTAATGAATAAAGAATGTTTAACTAATGATTAATTAATGATTAAATTATTATTAAATAATTATTAAAGAATGATTTAACTAATGATTAATGAATATTTAACTAACTATTAATGAATGATTAACTAATGATTAAATAATGATTAACTAATGATTAAATAATGGTTAACTAATTATTAAATAATTAATAACTACTCAATAAAGAATTATTAATTAATGATTAAAGAATTAATAAGAAATGATTAACTAATTCTTAAATAATTATTTAATAATGATTAAATAATGATTAAAAAATGATCAGTTGATAATTAATTAATGGTCAACTAGTAAATAACTATAATGTAAGTATATAATATATATTAATTAAGTAATGATTAACGAGTGATTCCCGAATGATTAAGGCATAATTAATTTAGGATTAACTAATTACTAACTATTGATTAGAAAATAAATAAACAATTAATAATAAAAGATTAAGTAATGATTAAATAATGATTCACTAATAATTAATTAACGATAAATTAGAATTTAACTAATAATTAACTATAAATTAACTACTTATTATTCATTAATTATATAATGATTAATGACTGATTAATGAATGATTAAGGGATAATTAATATAGGATTAACTAGTGCTTATCTTATGTTTGGATTCACGATGATATAGTTGTAGTGTAACACCTTGGATCCGGGTGCCACCCATTGGTGCCCCATACCCAGTTGGTCACATGACCTCAAGAACATTTCCCAAACACTAGTGTTTTTCAACTAGCATCAAGAGCCAAGGTCTAATAATGGGGAAATTATGACCTCATTGGCATAGTATACACAAGAGAATTTATAAATAAAGAACAGAAGTAAACAGAAGATGACTAATAATAATAAAACAAATGAAGTAAATATATATATATATATAAACAATATATGCCACATGTGTCTAGGAAAGAATCCAAAATAGTTCACAAGGCTCGAAATACAGTACAATCCATTATAAATAAATAAAGTAAACTTCAATAGCATCGCAAGCCTCAGCATGATCATATGCTCTCTAGCTCCAACTGTAATCAAGTACCTGATGAAGAAGGGAACTTTACCTTATCTATACTTGAAATTATATAATATGCTTGGGTCCAAAAGCATGACCCAAATATGGTGTGAGATGAATCCCAGTAGACTACCACCAAAAGATATGTGCCTAACTATTAGTGAATATATTTATAGCCGGTAATATGAAAGAATGAAGCGATAAACTTAGAATTACTCAAAAGTAAACAATACTATATTTTTCAATTACTTTCATTAAACATTTATTATTCATCCATTGAATCATGTAACCCTAGGATCTGTCATAATCTCTATATCCCCCATCTAAGGTAACCAAATAGGCGTCTCATATGACCATATAAAAAGTCACGTATGACTAAATCCAAGCTTGTTCTTTGGCTTGGCAGACACGTCACAATCATTCAACAATTCAAGAACTACCCTATGGTAAAGCACTCATATTCTAACCCCTTTGGTCCCACATAACATTAATTAAATAAATAATGACACTCTAGGAATTCTCTCACAGTCTAACCACTTTGGTCTAACATATCATCAATTCATTAATTCAATATAATCGACCACCTAGGAAAGATCTCATAGTCTAATCCCCTCAGGTCAAATATCTAAACCAAGGCTCTCACAGTCCTATGTAAATAATCTATAAGTCCCCTCTGTCTTCTTTGTCAAAGTTTTTCATAGTCATTGGAAAAGAGTGCACATATTATATCAAATCATCTCATGTAATCTGAAACTACTACATGGAAAAACATTCAAAATTCATATCACAACCATTTCATATACTCAGTCAAACTATATCCTAATCAACAAGGCATGGAAAAAAAGTATGCCTCATAGGAAACCTATACCAAATGGTCATAATCAATCAATCCAGGGAAACACACCCATGGGGTTTCCCTCGGACAAGGTATCTAAACATACACATAAGGAACAACCCTTTTATCAATCAACCAAACCATAACAGGTAATAATAGGGTTTAATTCCAAATCAAGCAATACCTAAATGTGGCTATGTGACACTTTTAGCAGAAATTATCGAAATAAAGACACAAACCACCAACCATTATGTTATACAATTGATATACTTGAACTTTGGCCCTTGAATCGACCTAGATTGTCATAGATCTACAAGAATCTGAAAAAATCCCAACCTTTAATAAATTGCAAGAGAGGATGAATCATGAATAAGGGATCTAGAGGGGTTGAAAACTCACTAGTGGTCTTCCAATGAACCCAAAAGTGTCTCGATTGAAGCATTGGATGGAGAATCGGGATATCTAACTTCATCCATCATTCTGGAGTTCACAAGTACGAAACACATAAGTAAGAAGGTGTTTCCAGACATGAGACACAACCCTTCTTCGATATATCAAATAAAAAAAATACATGGCGTGTTGATTCACACTACATGCCATGTAGTAGAATTAGTCATCCCCAGACTTAATAGGATCTTCTAGGTCACCACATGTCCGTGAATTTGGTCATTAAATAGTCAAAACACGGTTGTACATGGTAAGATAGGTACATTACTTGTACTCATAAGTACATAGTGTGTACTAAGAAAATCATTTTTCTTCCTTTTTCCTTAAAATAACCTGAAAAAAATATCCATATCTAAAAAGATTATCTGAATTCTTACAAACTTCCCCCTTAAAGAAATTCAACCCCAAATTTCCATTTCAAGGGTGGTAAAGAAGAATCTGCAAAAAAACTCGGGTCATTACGATCACACATCGGCCTCCCTCTCCCAAGTCTCATCCTGCACATGCCCGTGATTCCATAGCACCCATACCAGTGGAACAGACTGGTCATGGAGAACATTTGTGTTGTGATCCACAATATTAATAGGGTGATCCTTAGAGGACACATAAACCTACAACTCAACCTCCTCAGGTTAAAAAACATGAGACGGGTTTGAAAAGTAACGTCGTAGCTGGGAAACATGAAAGATATAGTGCATAGCCTAACACCTCTGAGATAAATGAAATTGATAGGCAACCGGCCCAACTCTCTACCAAAGCTCAAACATCCCGTTGTATCTTGGTGAAAGATTCCCCTATCTCACAATCCTTCTATGTCCTAACCTCGATGTGACATGTAGGAAAACTTGATCTCTGACCTCAAACTCCAGAGGTCATCTCTATCGATCATCATAAGATTTATGATAAGATTTTGCAATATCCATCCTCTTTCGAATCAACTCCACCTACTCAGTGGTATCCTGGACAAGACAAGGTCCCATCATTTCCGTCTCTCTTGCTTGCAGCCAACATAGGGGTGATCAGCATGGTTTACCATACAAAGCC
The DNA here is from genome assembly GCA_963277665.1 of Viscum album. Taxonomy (NCBI): domain Eukaryota; kingdom Viridiplantae; phylum Streptophyta; class Magnoliopsida; order Santalales; family Viscaceae; genus Viscum; species Viscum album. Next base: position 1,409,392,606 of record OY728134.1, read on the forward strand.
TCGTAAGGTTCCATCTAAATCATTAGCTGAAAACTATTATTGAAGGAAAACTCCACCAGGGGTATGTGTCTCTCCCAAGATACCCTGAAATAAAATACACAAGATCAAATAATATCCTCCAAGACTTGAATCGTACGCTTAGAGTAGCCATATTTTTGGGGATGGTAAGTTGTACTCAGAAGTACCTATGTACCCAAGTCCCTCTATAGTTCCAACAAGACACGAGAAGTAAATCAGGTGTCCCTGTCAGAAATGATAGAGTATGGAACCCTATGAAAATGAATTATATCTAGGATGTAAATATTTCTAAGCTCATCAACACTAATGTTTTCCTTGATCGATAGGAAATTTGGAACCTTCGTGAGTGTAACAAAAACAACCCATACATCATCATTTTCTCAAGGAAACCTTGGTAAACCCATCAAGAAATCCATCAAGACATCATTCCACTTCTACTCAGAAATGGGTAACAGTTATAATAGCCCTACTGGTCATAGATTCTTTTCCTTCAACTACTAACAGGTGGAAAATCTCATAACAAAACCATCTACATCCCTCTTTATACCTCACTACCAATACTGATGATGTAAATCTCGATACATCTTAGTGACACCAGGATGAACTACCCATACAGAGGCATGATACTATCACATCAACGCATCACATGTGTCTGCTGACACCCATACACTCCCATGAAAACTAAAAACATCATCCTCTCTTTTGGTCCACCCAGGAGTAAGGTTGTCGCCTGACACACTCTCTAGTAGGACTAGGACTTTGAAATCTGATAGCTGCTTCATTCGCACTTGATCTAGAAATGTATAGGTAATAGCTATATAAGAAAGAAACATCTACCCTTATTTGTCATGCACCTCCAAGTGTATCTTAGAGAATAGATCCATAAGATGTCACTCATTCTTCGCCTCCTAAACTGCATGTATCTTTGTCCTCCTTCTCAATGCATCATCCACTACGTTGCCTTTCCCCGGAATGTAGGTAAGCTCAATGTCAAACGAATTAAGGTACTCAACCCACCTTCGCTATCTCAAATATAATTAAAACTAAGTAAAAAAATACTTGAGGCTTTTTTTAAGTGTATCCCAAAAAATTCTCTCCCAAAAGATAATGTCTCCAATAGTATAAATCATAAAAAACTACAGCTAACTCAAGATCGTGCATAGGGTATTTCCTCTCATGTGGCCTCAACTACTGAGACCTGTACGCAATGAATCTTTCCCCATCTATAAGTATGTCTCATAGAACTATAACTAATTTGTTGTAGTAAATGATATAACACTTTCCCTATTTCAGAAAAATCAGTATTAGTGCTGAACTCAATATCCATTTTAGCTCTTGAAAGGATGAATCGTAGGAATCTGTCCACAAGTACTTTTCAACCTTCTTAGTCAAGATCTTCAGTGGCACTGCTAAGTGTGAAATGTATTGGATTAATATTATATAGTAACCAGTCATCCCCAGAAAACTCCATACCTCAAATATGTTCTTTGGAATCTCTCATAAAACTACAACACTTACCTTCTCTAGGTCTATTGATACTCCTGTATCTGAGATTACATGACCCAAGAAGTGAATCAGATCCATCTAGAAGTGTCACTTTGAGTGCTTAGAATATAACTGATGCTCTATTAGTGTACTTTATACGATCTCAAAATGGATGTCATGGTCGTGTTGAGTGTGAGAGTACACCATGATATCGTTCAGAAAAACTACCACAAAATAATTCAATTAAGGATGGAACACATGGTTCATCATTTCCATGAAACCTAAAAGCGTGTTCCTGAGACTGAATGACATAACCAAATTCTAGTATAGACCATACCTTCTTAAAAAGTAGTAAGAGGTATATCTAATGGTCTAACATGCGACTGATGACAAACATATCTCAAGTCAATCACTGAGAAAACCCAGTCTCCTCAAAGCTGATCAAAGAGATCATCAATCATCGTTAAGGGATATCAATTTTTGACCATCATCTGGTTCAGCTTCTGATAATCCACACAACATCTGAGGGTATTTTCTTCCTTCTACACAAAAAGGATAGTCAATCTCCATGGATAAGTACTAAGTCAGATGAAACACTTTACCTGTAACTCCTCTAAATACTTCTTGAGCTCATGTAATTCGGGTGTGTCCATCCTATAAGGAGTAATTGACACCAGTACTTCTCCTGGCACAAACTCAATAGAGAAATCCACCTCTCACTCTGGAGGTAAACCTAAAAAGGATTCAAGAAAGACATCTCTAAAATGGTATGTCACTGGGGAAAATTCCATCTGTGAAGTCCCTGGGACATCCATATATAAACTAGAAATATGTTATAAGATTTTACCCAACCCATGATGCTCGGGTCTATCTCTTCTTTCTTGGACATACCATTCTCCCTTGTGTAGAAAAGATCTACCCTTTGGTGATGTGAAACTCACCATGTGGTGATAGTAGTAAAAAAAGTACTTAAAGGAGACCAACCAGTCCATTACGATAATAACACCGAACCCTATCATATCTAAGACATAGAGGTTCTACAGGAAGTGACACCCACCAAACTCAATAAGGAACTCCTTGCACTGATGTACACTAGATGTCTGGATCGCCAACATAGTTTCTAGCATCATAACATCATAAAAGGTAAAGATATAGAGACTAAGGCTCTCCACAATGAAAACTGATATAAAACTATTGGAAGACCCTATATCAAAAAGAGCAGAAACTGAAACTGACACAACTAGAATTGTACCTCTATCCATAGAGGTTTTGGGATCCTGCTTCTAATGGGTCTATTCCATCATAAATGTCTGACCTGTACCATGGCCTTAAAACCCTGCCTGGCTACCCTGAGCTGATCCACCATGCTATCGCTGAAAAACTGTTGTCTAGAAACCATGGCCGCGACCATCTCCTCGACATGAATAGCCTGAAAAAATCTAGTTCCCTGACTGATGAGGAACTGGTTACCCCAATCCTATATGTGGAGTCATAATATATCCCCTCTCACTAGATATTGGAGAGAACATCATGAAAAAAATGCTGAATATGACCCATCTTTCTGCAAGATCGGAACTCAATTGGGTCTCTCGGGCACTGCGGTCTCATCTTCCCACTCTTCCTGTACGGGTATCCCCTCACTAGGATACTTAAAGATACATCCCTGATATGGGAATTACTGCGTGAAGGCTCCTATGAAGTGATTCCTACTATCATTCAAAGGAGTACCATCCCTGGATGCTGAACCGCCCTGGATCTTTGCTCCAAACACCCTCAGATTGTGCTCGGTAATCAACGTCGTGTTTACTATAGTAGTCACCAAATTCAGCCTAAAAAAATTCACCTGTGATCAGATGTCATACCTAAAACCATCCTCAAATCACCTAGCCAATGCTAACTTGTCATCCCCCAGAATAGGTTCAAATTAATGAAGATCTGTAAACTGATAAGTGTAATCCATCCCTAAAAGAGAACCTTGCTCCAAATGTATGAACTCCCCGTCTCGGTCGGCTCTCAATATCTTAGTGTGGAAGTAATCATTGAAGATCCTCTGAAACTCTTCACAATCCATATCCCGATGGTGTACCGCTTATGAAATAACATTCCAGTATCTCTTGGTGGAATAATATATCATGTAATTCATGAGATTCGCTCTCCTCTCAGGTGGAATCTCCAAATGCTCAATGATATAAAGCATGGACTCCAACTAGGACTCTATAGCATGTGTTCCTCCATCCCATGAAAAAGTGGGAGGATGCTGATGCTAGAAGACCCGCTTCAACTCTGCCATAGTCATGGTAGGATGTGGTGCTCACTGAAAGGTCTATAATATCCTCATAAAGCCTTCATAAAATTGTTTATCTACACCTGCATCTGGTATAACAACTGGTTCCAAGAAGGTAATGATGGGAGGATCTTCTAGTAGTCCCTGATCTACCATTTCAGGTGCATGATCATCACCCTATACCTGGCGTATAATAAGAGGATGTCTTAGTGGCATGACTCTACAATGTCAAGTGTGCACCTCAATACTAGATTAACAGAACCGAAACTCAGAAGTGAAAAAATGAAAAACTGAAGGAAAACATTAAATTTTTTCAAAAGAGAGTTACACAGTGTGTAAAAACACTACACAACATGTTCCCTTAAGTATTAACATGGGTGTGTACCTCTTCCAACCTGGTTTTCTAACACCCCATACACATGGTATGTTCCTCCTGAGACATGGCGTGTATTTGAATGTTACCTCCTACCTAGGTACTTCTACACGTCTAGAACTACATGGTTCTGCAGGTGTAACACTAAATACTGTACACACTCTATATATTACATGTACAACAAAAGTTCCATCCACCCGTGTCTTTAGTCACATGGTTGGATTCATGGTTGATTACCGCATGATGTGTACTCCTGGTACAATACATATTCTTCCAAGAGTTCACCATCCTCGTGTATCTATTCACACAATCAGTGACAGGATTAACAACTACACGGCATGTACATAAGATAGATGACATTTACTTAAGAAAATTCATTTCTTCTAGAACAAAAGAACACATAGCCTATTTTCATAACATCACATGCCATGTTTTCTGGGTTTTCAAAAAATTAAGCCTCTGAAACATCTTTGGAACCCCAAAAATCATAAAAATATTGCTTAGGCATGCCAAGTTCCATTCTATAAGAGCCCATACTCCCCGCAAATCAATTTTTTTCATCATTATTCAAATAATATCTTAAAATATTCGATTGAAGTTCAATCATGATCCACAAAATTTTGATCAAAGAGGATCCATAATAACATAGGGACCATAACTTGGCATTCATCCAAATGAAAATTTACATATACCAATACCCTATGAAAATTGATGGTATTCTATCACGAAATCTATCACAACAACATACATATCTAGAACACCATCTATCACAACAACATGTAATCAGTATTAAACCTTATATAGCATGACGAGAGTGCAGGACCTGTAATCTATAGCAAGTGCCTATATGATGAAAGAGATGGAATACCCTCATCTCATTAGGTTGAAACAAAATAGAACCACAATGATATGAATTATAATAGCACAAAACAATTGTTTCACCCAATGGTAAAATCAAATAAACTATAACAGTTCAAAATCCAAATAATTACAATTCAATTCGAGGTAATTTTGATTTTCCCTGTACACGGGGTAGCTACTCCCAGGAACAGCCAATTACCAATTCCATTTCCTTCACATCCCTTTATAATGTTTCCAAACAGTAAGATAAACCAAAAAAGAAGCTCATTTGATACAACATTGTAACGTCTCAGATCTGGGTGCCACCCATTGTTGCCCCATACCTGGTTGGTCACATGACCTCAAGCGCATTTCCCAAAATACCATTGGTTTTTGATAAGCAGCGAGGTCCAAGGTATGATAATGGGGAAACTATTCCCTCATTGACAGAGTGTACATAGAGGAATTAATAAATAAACAACAGAAGTAAATAGTGGAAGACTGCTAGTAATAAAACCACTGGAGCATATATATTTAAATGATGCATGTCACATGTTTCTAGAAAAGGATCCAAAAGAGGTCACAAGGCTGGAAAAAAATACAATCAAATACAAGGAAATGGTAAGTAAACTTCAACAGCATCTCAATCCTCACCTTGGTCATATGCTCTCCAGCTCCAACAACAATCAATTACCTGATGAAGAAGGTTTCTTACCCTTATCTATACCTAAAATCCTATAATCTTCTTGTGTCAAAAAGCATGTCCCAAAGAGGGTTTGAGACGAATCCCAAAAGACAACCACCAAAAGATCTGTGCCTAGCTGTTAGTGAATATATTTATCAGGTAATATGAAACAATGAAGTAATAAACTAGGAAGTACTCAAAATTATACAATACTATAGTTTTCAATTACATTTTTTTGATCTTTATTATTCATATGTTCAATCATGTATCCCTGTGATCTAGACTGATATTTGTATCTCTTATCTAAGGTAAACAAATAGGCATCTCATACGAGCATCTAAACAATCAAGTTACACCGAATCCAAGCTTGTTCTTTGTCTTGGCATATGTGCCACTATCATTCAAATATTCTTGAATGACCCTCTAGGAAACATCTCATAGTCTAACCCCTTTGGTCCCATATAGCATCAATTCAATAAATAACGACCCATTGGGAAAGCTCCTAGGGTCTAACCCAGTTGTCCTAACATAGAATTAAATCATTAATTCAATATAAACTACCACCTGGAAAATCCCTCACAGTCTAATCCTCTAGAGTCAAATATCAACACCAAGGATCTCATAGTCCTGTATAAATAGTATGGAAGTCCCCTCAGTCTTCCTTGTCAAAGGCTCTCATAGTACATTTGAAAAAAAGTGCACATATTTTATCAAAGTAGCTCATGTAATCATAAACTACTACATGGATAAACATTCACAAAGCTTATCATGGGCATTTCATATAATGAATTGAACTTCATCCTAATAAACAAGGATTTGAAAATAAGGTATGCCTTAAAGGAAACCTAGAAAAAACTATCATAAATAGTCAATCAAGGGAAATGCACTCATGGGGTGTCCCTTAGACAAGGTATCTAACCTTACACATAAGCAACGACCCTTAATCAATCAACCAAACCATAATAGGTAGTAACAGAGTTTAATTCCAAATCAAGCAATACCCAAAACATGGGTATGTGACACTTTTAGCCTATATAAACTAAATACAAACAATGAATGGAAAAACCCACCTACCTCGATGCCATACAGTCGACATACTTGAACTTAGGCCCTTGAATTGTCCAAGATCAATGTAGATCTTACAAAAGGTGAAAAACTTCCAACCTTGAATAACTCGCAAGAGAGGACGAATCAGGAAGAAGGGATTAAGAGAGTTTAAGACCTTACTGGTGGGATTCCATTGCATATGATAGTGTCTTGATCGGAGCTTGGATAGAGAACTGGGAGAGTGAACTTCGTCTATCGTTCTAGAGCGCTCATGTATGAAACACGAAAAGAAGAAGGTGTTTCCAGACATGAGATATGATACTTATTTGATATATAAAATAAAAAAGAAAACTACATGGCATGTTCATTAACACTACACATCGTGTAGTAGCCTCAACCGACCCCTAACTTAAGCAGGTCTTCCAAGTCAACGTATAGTAATGTATTCGGCTGTTACAAGGTTGAAACACAGATGTGTGAAGCAAGCTAGGAACACGTCATGTACTCAGATGTAAACAATTTGTACATAGAAAATAATATATTCATAATTTTTGCTCAAAACAACTCGAAAACAAGATCCATACCTAAAAAAGAAGATCTAGGTTCTTACATTTTGTTCCTCTCATTCACTTTCATATTTTTGAGTGGCACTAGCTTAATATATTCATGTGCTAGTTTTGGTTTTTTTAGTGTATTCCCTTTCCACCTAGATAGTTTGTGTCACTTCATTCTATGAAACTGATATGGAGGCAGGATGTCTACATTCACTAACTACATGCTGAGAATCTTGAAAACTAACATAGAAGAGTGTCATTTCATATCGAGGGTATGTTTACTATGTGATTCTATCTAGAAAATAAGCTCTAGTATGAAACATTTTACAGATAAAAGTTTATATTATATCTTAATCCATGTGGCAGAGAGCTCCAAAATCTAGTAAGTTAATAAATTTCAATTAGTTTGTTTGTTTTACTTTTATTAATTCATTTTTAGCAATTTTATAGAATACTCAATTATAGAATATTATCTACATGTCTAATCTAGAGGAGGAGGAGGTTTTTATCAAGGAATCGTACCATGCTGCAATGTAGGAGATGAAGTTAGTGTATCATGTTTCACAAAATAATATCATTGATCAACCACCCTAGGGACATGATATTCTAGATCAGGGAGTTCAGGTTTATTCTCAGGAACCTCCTCCAGCAACAAATGATGTTGTGAAGCCATGATGACAATGATGTATACTTCATCATGTTGCAAGTGAGACCTCACCTATTCCACAAGCACATGCTAGCCCTCGAGAAGTCTAGAATCAGCTGATTGTGGATGTGCATCAAGAGGCGTGGAATCCATTTTTGTTGTCAGTATATCCACAGATTTTTTTGGGTTCATCTGATCCAAGATTCTATCAGGGGTCATTTCCCTTGCCTATAATTTTAGAACCTGAGCCTTCACGGGCTTTGAGATTCCCCCATGAGATGATGGAATGTCCTTCTACTTACGATGTGGGAGAAGGATCAGTTGCACATGCTGACATCTTGATAACACCTCCTCCTGATGATTCATATCTCGGGCATGCGACATTCATGGCTCTAATTTCTAAGTAAGAGACCTCTCCAACTCATCATACTCTACCCCAACACAGATATCAGAGATCTCGATACTGGCATCCCATTTTCACACCAGTTTGTGGGATGTGACCTTATCATAGAAAGTGATCATAATCATTTATTTATATGCCTGCTATCAACATAAAGGATTTTAAATGAAAATGTATTCTATCCTATATATGATTATCTATCCATTAAAATGATTATTTTTTTCTATCAACCATTTTTATTTGTTTTTCCACTATTTCACTTTTCAATTCTATTTTACTTACTCATTATATTTTATAATATTTCAAAGTCAACTACATGAAACATAGGAAATATTATTTAATTTCAAGTAGGTAACATTAAAATCTTCTAAATTAGAAAATATAGAAAAAATATAAATAAAACATAAAATATAGAAACAAATCTAATAATTTATTAGAAATAAAAAATAATTTTAGAAATTTAATAAACACAATCTAATTTACATGACACAAATATTATTGTGTACAAACATAATATATACATAGTAAAATATAAATTTACCTAAAATATAGTATAATTAAAATTAAAATAAAATTTAGAACATTGACTAAAGATATAAAAAATAATTGAAATTGAAAGAAATGTAAAAAAAATAAATTCCAATTTAAAGGTTTAAAGAAGAAATATATTGTGCCACTAGAATTAATTGTCATTAATAGTTTTTATGATTTATTTTTTATTTTCAATTATTTTTTATATGTTGATTACATGTTTCAAATTTCATTTATATTTTATTTCTACTATATTATTTATAGACATTCAAAGCCACTAACTTGAAACATTATTATGTTTCATGTAGTTGACATTGTAAGAATATAACTTATGAAATTTAAATTCAATCTAAATGATATTTGATAAAATATCTCAACTATAAAACATAATTGAAAAAAATCATAAATATAAAAAATAAAAGCTATTTTACATTACAAAACATCTATTTCATAAAAAAATAATAGTTTCACTTTCAAATATTAATGGATATCATTCTAAGAAAAATAAAATAAACACAATATATAAATACAAATATGAAAATATGTATATATTTTTAATTTTTTAATATTTGTTTAATTAATTTGGAAAAAGGAAGCATTGGTCTTGCCTCTTTTGGAGTAAACCCAATTATGGTAAGGTCGATGCCACATTTATGCATCTATTTGAAAAAAATTAACCTACCAATATTTTACAAATTATTTTTATAAAAAAACCCATATAATAAACTAAAAAAATAACAAAAAATGATATGAATAATTATGAATTCAATGGAAGATACCCCAGTGGTGGTTCATTCCTAATTAAAGTTTTTTCTTGGCTTGTTTTTTGGTTTTTATGGCTACAGAGATTGGTTCAGGTGAATTTTTTGTTGGTGATGGTTTGAGGTGATGTGGTGTGATGGTGGGTTTTCTTACTATGGTGGTGGAAATAGATGGTGTCTCATCCAATGGAGATGAAATTGACAACTGTTTTTTGGAAAGAGTTTTGATGTTGGTGACAGTGGCACTAGAAGTAGTGACCGGTTCCCATGCCTGTAAACTCATGATTAAAATTACAATTTATATTGTTCTTTATCCTTGGTTTTTTTATGTTGTTTTAGAATTTGGTTCAAGATTTTGGTAACATTTCAGGTTCCCACTATATAATTAAAGTGGTATTTTTAAAAAACTATGAGTGTATTGATATTCATAATTAAGAGAAACTATTTTTATTTATTGAATTTCATAGAGTGACTACTTAAAATTTATTATTAACAATGTACCTTATTTATTATATGAACTTAAATACACATCATTAATGTATTTTAAAATAAGAATATAAGAATAAGGGATTGGGGTGGGGGATTAAAATATAACCCAATTGACCCAAACCACAAAAGGAGATGGAATTTGGTATTGGAAATGTTGTAGGTGCAACAAAGCACGAAAATCATGGGTGAGTGTTTTTATGAATATACATTTTTAAAAAAAATAATTATTTAATTAGTGGTAGGTTTAAAATATTTTCAAAACTAATACCAAAAGATAGAATGTCCCTTGCCTCCTTTGGGTTTTTTTTCACCTAGGCTAATGGAGAAAAGGGCCTTGCCACCTTTTCTAGGAAGTTATTCCAAATGCAGTAGGGACCTTTCCTCCATTGAAAAAATGATCCAAATATTATTCATTTTAAATAAACATGTTTGTAAATTTAAAAATCTATTATTGTTTTTTTTGTTTATATATATATAATATAAAATTTCACTATAATTTTGGATCTATTTAATATCCAGTATTACTTCCAATAACACAAACTAAAATTCTAACTTAAAATCTCTCCCAAGGCTACCTTTTATGAGGGGTTATTCCTAGAAAATCCTTCTAGATTTCCAATGTGGGATCCAAGTCCTTCCTTTCGTCTGTAGAATTAATAATATATTTTTATTAACAATTATTAACTAATTAATAATAAATAATAATATATAATAATATATAATAACAATAATACCTAAATAATAATTAACTGTTAATATTTACTATTAAATATAAATAATTAAGTAATATAAAAAATTAAATTTTATTAATTAATAATGACTTAATTACTAATCGTTAGATAATTAATTACTAATTGATTCCTAATATATTATTAATATTTAATAACTATTAATTAATTAGAAATTAAAAAATATTTAATTAGTTATTAATAATAGTAATTAAAAATTAACTAATTAAATATTAAATAACTAATAAATATTAATAGTTGTTTATTAGATTGTAATAAATATTTAAAATTATTATTTAGTAACTAAATATTAATAATAGTTATTAAATGTGGCATGAACTAAAACTATGCTCAAATAGTGTGTGGGAATCCTGGTGACTTGAATTTAGATCTATCTTTGGCCTTGATTGGGCCTGAGACGTCACATGATCCGACAACTTCTTATAAACGTGGGTCATTTATATGAATTAGGGATTCCCTCAAATCGGTATCTCAAAAAAGCATGATGAATGAGGATATGTCCTTTATTAACTCTACTCAAGGTATCATAGAAGATAAGATTAATGAGTGTAATAATTCTATTATTGCTCTCATTTCATTGAAATTCTTTGAATCCCGATTGAGCCTTTATGAGCTTAGGAAATGTCTCATTGATATCTTGGGTTTCTATGGTCGGCAACTCACCTCACTGTGGAAGGGGTTCTTCAATGTGTTTTTCCTAAATGTATCTATGAAGTCAAAAGCATGGGGTTCGGTCTTATGAATTTGAAACCTCTAGTACTTTGGATTCAAGAATGGGATCCTACATTTAATCCCTTGATTGAAAATAATTCTCTAAACTAGATTTTGGTTAAGATTCATGGTCTTAGATAGTTTCTATGGCACCCATAGATTTAATGGGATGTTGCCTCATCCATAGGTGTTCCAGTGAAGATGGATAAGAAAACAAAAAGAGAAAGATATGTCTATTTTCCTCGACTTCTTGTGGAGTTTGATCTCACCTCCCCTATGATAAAAAGGTGGTGTGGTTTGTTGATGACAATAGGTTTGGTTTAGACATTAAATTTTAAAATATTAATCATTTTTTTCCTGGGTTTCCAAAATATTGGACATGTATATAATAAGTGTAAAAGAATGATTTCATGTAGTTCTTGTGGGATGAATGGGCACACAGTTGAAAAATGAAGGAGATGTGTGAAGGACTCCACAATGAGAAATGACAAAGATGATATTCAATAACAACATCCCATGGGTGATAGAGGATGTTTTCATGTGTAGGGAAGTGTAGATATTTAGGAAAAATACATTCCCAAACAAGTGTAACAGGAAGGATATTTAAACGGTCACAACACTTACTAAACTGGAGTTAGCCACCTTGGTCATACACATGACTTAGTTCCTTCATCTCTAATCAGTTTAAAGGAAAAAACCAAACTATGATGAGATATTTTAAGTTATTAAGAGGTCATGGGATGTTATAGCTGCTAAGGAAGTTTTAATAGTGAATGATGGCTCAGTATGAGTGTGGGGTCGTCATCTAGAACATTCCCTAAAGGAGGGGGTAACTAATGAGTCTCATAAGTGGACTAATTTTTCTGATGAGGATGGTGATGATCAGTCTATTCAAGAAGCTGTCATTCAAGAATAAGTTGATCCTGACTTGATGTATGATTTAATTGCATCTACAAAATGGAAGTGGAAGGCTAAATTTGTGGATACATAGGGCATCCTATTGGTAATTCCTAAAAATTATACACCTCTTACAACTACACATCCATATATTCTACTTGAACAGGTATAGGTATTTGGTGTGGAATATCCTCATGGTGTGATCCCTCTATTAATAGTTAAGAAAATGGTGAGGGAACTGATTCTTTACAGGTGTCTACTTAATACATTTTTGGAGTTCTTAAATCATGAGGAGAGGATGTTGGAAAAGAATATATCACTTCTCCTCAAGTGAAAAAACCTATGGATTACTCACAGTATGATGTTGTTCCAAACACACCACCACTAGTTGACCTTCTATAGGATGTCCAGACAGTAATGAAGATAAAATATTTGATGGATGCTTGTACTCAGGATGAAATTGATGATGGGGTGAATAATCAAATGGTTCCCTAATCCTGAAGATGGGGTAGCGATCCAGATAGTTGTGTAAGAGGATGTGGATGAGATGATTGGGTTGCGACAAGACTACATGGATAAAGTGTTTCTAATAGGTCTTCTTCCAAAATTCATCTCACTAAGGAGGAGAACATAATTTAGAAGTATGGAGTGATATTTAATAAAATAAACTCACAGTCAGAGTGGGAAACTACTGATGATGATGATGAATCTGACCTTGATTAGGTGAATTATCCTAACATTATTTGACTATGTCCAGAGTGGCATTGTTTTTCTACCGTTCTGTTTTTTATATTCTTTTTGTGTCACGTTTTTTATTGTGTTTTGTTGTTCTTTTGTTTTCTTTAATAACTTTTCAGGACCAAGATCACACGAGTCCTGATCTTTCCTTATAATATTAATTACTACTAAAATTTTCAAATTATTATTTAGTTACAAATTAATCATAATAATTGTTATATATTCATTATTTTTTATTTTTTATTATTAATATTATTTATATATTATTTATATAATATTTATTTTCTAATTAATTAAAATATATTAATTATTAGATGTTTATTAATACAATTAAAAGTGGTATTTGATTTCATAATAAATATGGGCTTCATCCCCAACATTTAAAAAAATATTTATTATTCATTATATGTAGAAAAATAAGGACCTAGATCCCACATTGGAAATCCAAAATAATTTCTGGGGTAAGCTCCTATATAAAATGGCGCCTTGTGGGAGAATTTCCTCAGAATTCTAGACTCCTTTAATGATATTAATGCAGACTATTAAATAGTTGTTAAATTCTGATGAAATTTTTTGTTATATATATATATATATAACAAATAAAAAAACAAAAATATTAATTTTAAATATACAAACAAGTATATTTAAAATAGGTAACTTTTTCATTTGGATAAATACGACAAGGGCCTTTCCACCTTTTCCCTAGGTGTAGATAGTCCAAAAGTGGAAAGGCCCTTGGAACCATTAGGTATTATTTTTAAAACTATTTTAATCCTAGAATTAATTAAATAAATATTTTTATAAAATATATATATTAAAAAAAATTATGTGCACCCATATCGTATCATACAACTAAAATCAGACATCCTCATCCACAACCAGACCTATATTGGTCTGATAGGTGGATAAATTATGCTCAAAATAATGACACAATGGTTCCCATGCACACACTATGTGTGCATATAGTGGAGAAATTTCCATCATAAGCATACCATGAGGTCCACATGCCCACACCAAAAATTATTTTTCTCACCAAACTGTTTGATTAATAGTAATTAATACAATTAAATTAATAAAAAATTGACAATAGTTAATTATTATATTCATAATATTGATTAATTAATTAATAATTTAACATCAATTATTTTTAAAATTATATAAAATGTTATCTACAAAATAGTTAAATAATTATATAAATATAAATACATGTTGGTATATTATTAATTTATTGTTGTTTGATTAACAATGTAATTAAATGAGTTATAAATTCCCCCCCAAGGTATCATTTTATGATCTCACAACAACAAAATATGTCTTGTGGGTAGTTTGTTAGTGGTGGTTCTAATTACTACAACTAAAAAATTATATGAAATATAATTTATTATACATTTGTGGTTATATAAAACCACCACAATATTTTTTTTATTTTCAAATTTAGTGGTGGTTTTATTTAAATTGCTGATAAGTTTTAAAATATATGAATATCCCCCCACCTGATCCTCACCTTGAACCCTAAGCCCCTTCCTCCTCTCCTGGATAGCCTTCTCCTTGATGGAGACTGCCCATTGGCTCTGATCCCCAGTATCACCGATGGGATTCTCCCCAACAACAATCGACTATGATCCCCCTTCCCCTCAAAGACCTTGTCCTTGATGGTGACCACCACTCACTCCTCCCTCACCATTAATCCCTGTGACCCTAACCTCCCTACTCCCTAAAAACGGCCCTATAATTCCCCACATCTCCCCAATGGCGATCCGCATTGGCATCCTTCTTCCACTTTTCTTGGAAAGTGCGACCCCTGATAGAAGAAACAGCCCTAACTCTATTCTACCCCCAACCCTGTCCTCCTCTTAGCAAAATTTTGTTGAAGTTATATGATACATGTTGTATTTTTATAAGGATTTTAATTAAATTATTTAATTATCTGTATAATTGAGTGTTGTTTTATTGGATTCCTTGAATTGTAAATATATTTCTAGAAATGAATAAGCTTGATTTTTTAAAATCACTAGAGACTAATAACTAATTTTCTAGAAACATACATAGAAATGTAGTCTTGGATTAGCCCTTGATTGTTAATCTAGTTTCTACATTACATTACTAACTAATAGTGTAAGTTTATTTATTATTAGAAGATATTTGGGTCTTTCTTATTTTTTTGTATGGAAAATTTTTAGAATTCCTTTAAATATATAATTTTTCACTCTCTTGATACTTAAAAATTTTAAATGAGAAAATTTTGGCGTTGTCTGAAAATGATGTTCTAAAATATTAATAATTGCCAGTTGTCCTCTTGTACATTATTATAAATCCTTTGATTTTATTTTCTCATAAATTAAAGGCCATGTGTGGGTAAATAAAAAAACATGATTTTATTGTATGTTTTATTTTAATTCACTTTTTAAATACCCATATTTCATGGTTAAATTTTACTATTTTCATATTTTTCTATTTTAATGTTTTATAAATATATAATTAAATTTTTTATTATTTTTTTGTAATAATCCAGAAAAAAATTAGAAGTTTAATGTCAATCTTAAATATAGTTTTTTATTTTTTGATTTTTTTTAAGATAAATACATTTGTTTCAAAATTGGAAAGGGAAAAGTGATTTTATAGCATGGTTTTAAATGAATTTATATTTACCATGAATATATTTTATATTTTACAAATGTATGATTTTCTAAGCTGGACTAAATGTAATGACCCAAACATTCATTAATGAAAATTTCTCTTGATCTAATTAAATGTCTTATTATGGTTATATAAAATGTGAACTTCATTGGTTTTTTGTTTCTGGATTTTAAAATACCATTATGGATTCTGATCGTTTCTAATATAGTTGATGAACAGTTATCACATGATTAGAATAAATATTGTGCTTTAACAAATTCAATTTACTCAAACAAAATAAGTGATGGCCTCATCCAGTAGACTAGCCCTGTACGAAGCCCATTTTTCATATCTTGGAAAGGATTTGTTGTCATTTTGCTTCTCTCTTGACCACGCCCAGGCCAAGATTGAACATGTTAAGCTTGAGCGTAACCGACTAAGGGAGAAGTGGAAGTTAGTAGAGATTACCACCCGAGCGATGTTATCTGAGCCACCCCAAGAGTCTTTCACCATCGCACACCTTACCCTTCGTTCTTATGTAGGTGTTATAAGGGGTTATGTAACAATCCCCTAGAACTATGAAAATGTAAAAAAAAAATTGTATAAATAGTGTGCATTCATTTTATTATTATTACTTTGTAAATAGTTTTTAAAGCACAAATAGTATTTTTAGTTAATATTTTACTAAGAAATCTATTTTGATGAGTTAATGGATTTTTGAATTAAATAATATTTTAATAAAATATTATTATTAAATTAATTTTTATTAAATATAAATGAATATATAATTTTATGAATGAAATTGTAATGTTTATTAAGGTTTGAAAACTATTTTTATCAAAACCCATCAATTTTCGGTAAATGTCGGTTTTTATTTTAAAAGTAAAAATTCACATATTTATAAAATTATTTAGATAAAATGAATATTATTTTTTGAATCAGGATTTCAAAATTAACCAATGGTGAATTTTTCATAATTTTCTGAGCTAGTCGAATTTATGGGTAAAAATTAAATATCGTTTAAATATATAAGGTGTTTTATGACATCATAATGACCCAATAGTGAGGTAATATAATTATATAAAAATAATGTTCGACCAATATATGTTTTAGAATTAAAATAATGTGCTTTTATATTTGTTTGATTTATTTTACAAATATTTTGTGGACCCTCCACGACTTATAAAACATTTTGTCTTTTTAAATTGTTTTCTGTGAGAGTATGACTCACCTCCACATAAGCAACACTATTATTTTAAGAATTTAGGCCATTGGACTTATAAAATATTTTTTTATACTCCCTTTTGGAAAAAATCATTGGAAAAAACTGTGGTTTGGTCTGTGGTATTGATTAGTTTAATGTGAGGTGTCCCAAACCTAAATAATAAAGAATTCCCTCTCCTTTCCTATATAAACCCACACAAGCTCCCACTTCCTCTTCACTAAAAGCCTTTGGAATTCGACCAACCCCTGACCGCATCTCTCTAGAATCCTCCAAAGGTTCCTGAATCTCCCAAGAAGCCTCTCTCAAGCCTCTCCCAAGCCTTTGGGATCACACTTCCAAGTAATGGATTTCTTCAATTCTCATTTTTGTCCAATTTTTTAAGTTGTTATACCTTTTTGTTTTCAATTAAAAATATTGTGGTATGATTTATCACCTCCCTCATACTTCCCTTTTTATTTTTGGATGATGGGAGACCCCTTTCTCTCTCATTAATGCCTCCCATGTACACCTGTTACCATGCAAAAATTCGGTGAGGGATTTCTCTCTTCGCTTTTACATCCAAGTAATTCTTTTGAATTATGCATCTAAATTCCACTACGTTTGTTGGTACATGTATGTATATGACCACCTTATTTTCCATTTCATGTAAATATTATGAAACACCGCTTTTCTCTCTCATCAACCATTTTCATGAATCCTTATGTCATACAGTTATGGTGCCGAAATTGCACCGCATTTTTTCCAAGCCAAGATCATTGTTTAATGAATATCATACCCATGTCTCTATCAAGGGTATTCACCTTTATGCACATATACATATTGAATGGTGCTTTAATTTATTTATTCCACATTACTAAATCATGGAATAACTTATGATGTTGATTGATTCCAAGTTATATGATCCATGTGGAACACTTATGCATGAAATGAAATGTTTAAGAAGGGTGTGCCTCGATAGCCCTCCAATGCATTGGGTAAAGTATAGTATCATGATACTTCATGTGAAATGGGTATTGACTCATGATAATTAAATTTCAAGGAGTTTTTACTCGTGATTCATGTGAAATGAGGGTTTACTCATGCTCCATGTGCAATGAGCCTTGGCTCATGCTAATTCCATGTTAAGTGTTGTTGACACATTTCCATATTATGATTATCATGATTTATCATGCCTCTATGTTCATGTTTCACTTGTGATCCATTTATATTCCTATTGTCTAAAAATTATTGTATTCCTCATGTTAGTCCATGTTTATTCCATTACTAGGCTTTATATCTCACCCTTTTCTTATGCATGTCTTCAGGTTATCTCATGAAATGCTAAGTACGAGGGAATGTAGTGGTCATGTAAAGGATGTTTTCAATAAATATGTTGTTTGTTTTGTGTTCTAAGATGTTTGTAATGTTCCTAAGCCCCAAATACACTATACATTTCAATCTTCTATGTTGTATCAAGTGAATATTTTAAGTAATAAATCTGGTTTAAGTGTGTAATAAAAAGCAGGGTTGTTATAGTTGGTATCCGAGGGAGGTTTAGTTATTTTTGGGATTAGGATTATAAAACCCTAGGGAAGACTTAGAGACAATAATAAGTATAATAAAAACATCGCTAAGTATTGGTGAGTATTAAGTCAGTGGTTTATCAAGAAAATACATCCCTGTCTGGATACGAGTAGGTAGAGGCGGCTCTGGCACAGATGTATCCTAAGGGAAAAACCTGAAAACACTACTTTGAGCTAGACATGAACGGGAACCGGTGCACGACAATAGGTCTTGCTACACTCTCGGTTACGACACTCCTGTGGGATATGATTTGGTAAATTCATAAGCTTAGTATGAACCCTTATTAAGGAAATTAAACAAATTCCCCTTAGAATATATGATAGAAAGTAGATCATGGATTGCATATATTGAAGCCTATGGATTCATATGTTAAAAAAATAAAAGTTATTTATAAGACATCAGTTTTTTCCTTGGATTACCCTTTTTGTGTTACACCCAACTTTCCTTTTATTCCAGCCAATGGCCGGTAATAGGAGGACTCGGGCTAACAACTGATGTGAAGATCAGTGTGATGACTGTGCAAATGAGATGCCCAATCAGATCGAAGCGGGAAACGCGAACTATGTCATTATTCTCTCTCAGTTAACTCAAGATTTGAATAGAAACATGGGTCAGGAGGAATGTTCAACCCCTCCACTAATAAAGAACAAGTCTCTATCGAGAGATTCATAAGACAAAGGCCTTCTACTTTTAATGGATCACCTGATCCATTAATCGCTGAACAATGGATCAACTCCATTGAAAAGATCTTCTACATACTTCAATGTTCTGAACAAGAGAAGGTTCTTCTGGCAGCTAATCGTATGGAAGGTGAAGTCGATCAATGGTGGACGTTGATCAAAAATACGAATCCTGAGGAAGATATCGAGGCGTTGGAATGGAAGGATTTTCAGAAGATGTTTTTCGATAAATATTTTCCACGCACCCTCCGACTTAAGATGGAAAGGGACTTCCTTGCTCTCAAGAAAAAAGATGACCAATATATCAGAGTTTATGAGGAAAACATCACAAGGATTTCAAGATACGCCCCCATCATTTTTGTTACCCCTAAATTCATGGTTAACCGCTTCTTTGGTGGGATGAAACCTAGCCTATGGAAAGCACTGGTGATCCGTAACTTCGACAGCTATGAGGAAATTATCTGATGTGCCCTCAAGGTCTAGATGGAGATCGAAGAATCTCAAGGGTATCATGGGGATAAGAATCGTAAGGTGGACTTCAATTTTGGTGGTCCGATGGATAAATCCAATGGTGCTAAGAAGATACAGCACCCCACTTTCCAAAGGTGCGGAAAGAAGAACCTTGAAACTTGCCTAAAGGCGATGAGGAAATGCTTTAGGAGTGGAAGAGAAGAGAACCTAGCTGTTAACTGCTGACAAGAAAAACCTACAGCTGCAATAGAGGAGAGGAACACTCCATTTAAATACCAACATGTTGTGCATTGCTACAACTGCAAAGAACCAGGGCATCTTGAAAATTAGTGCCCTAAGATAAGGAATTTTGGAGGCAACCAGCAACCTCCAAGGCACCGAGGGAGAGATTTTTCCATCACTACTGCCGAAGTGAACCCCAACAACAAAGTGGTGATAGGTATGCTAGTTATTCATTCATGAATAACAAATTTACTTTTTCATTGAGGTTTTACACATTCTTATATACCCCAAAAGTTTAGTAGAACATTCCCAACACCACCATAAATCATTGAAGTAAAGATGTCGGTGAGTATGGAAAATGGGGAAATCATTGAAACCCATGAATATAACTCCTCCCCTATCTTAATCTGTGGATTGAATTTCTCGGTGAACCTCATCATAATCCCTCTGGTGGAATTTGATGCAATTATTGGCATAGATTGGATTTCCGTATATAGAGCCAACATAAACTGTTGTGAGAGGGAAATCACTCTCCAAGTGGAGAATCGACCCCCGATTCTATACAAGTGCAAGGAGGAAGATGAATATTCTTTAGCTACATCATCTCAAGCGTGGATATTACTGCCCTATGAGCACTCGTATCTGGCTCAGATGATTGAGTCTTAGGAGGCAACCATCCTTGAAGACATGTCTATTGTGAGGGAATTTGTCGAAGTGTTTCCAGAGGAATTGTCTGGTCTTCCTCCAAGGAGGGATGTTGAATTATCAATTGATCTTATAGTTGGGGAATTGCCAATATCCAAGACTCAATACAAAATGGTTTGTGTGGAGCTTTAGGATCGGGAGAAACAACTACAGGAGAATCTGGATAAAGGGTTTATAAACCCAAGTGTTTCACCATGGGGTGCACCAGTCCTATTCGTCAAGAAGAAGGATGGGTCAATGAGCCTTTGCATTGATTATAATGAGCTTAAAAAAATCATGATAATGAACAAGTATCCTCTCTCATGAATTGATGACTTGTTCAATCAGATATGTGGAGCACAATACTTCTACAAGGTGGATTTGTGGTCAGGATATTATCAAGTAAGGGTGAAGAATGAAGATATCCCTAAGACTTCTTTTGGTACAAGATATGAGCACTATGAATTCATAATAATTCCTTTTAGACACAATAATTCTCCAGAAATCTTCATGGACTTGATGAATAGAGTCTTTAGGGATTACCTTGACAAATTTTTGGAAGTCTTTATAGATGATATTCTGATATACTTCAACACCAAGGAGGATCATGAGGAGCATCTAAGAACTATACTAGAGACCTAGTGGAAGGAGAATCTCTATGAAAATTATAGAATGTGTGAGTTATGGTTGAAGGAGGTCTCATTCATGGGCCATATCATCCCAATCAATGGGTTATCTGTGGATCCCTCCAAAACAGATGCAATTGAGGGATGGTCGAGGCCAAAATCGGTAATAGATATCCGTAGCTTCTTGGGGTTAGCTGGATATTATCGATGATTTGTGAGAAATATCTCATGATTGTCCAACCCTATTAACAAGCTAACTCAGATGGGGGTAAAGTTTCCTTGGAGTGATGAATGCAAAGAATGCTTCAAGTAGTTAAAAAGGTGGCTTATAACTATGCTCCTGCTCACTTTACCCACAAGTGGAGAACTTTTTGTGGTATTCAGTGATTCTTCGAAGAAGGGCCTAGGCTGTGTATTGATAAAAAATGACAAATTCATTGTCTATGCTTCAAGGAAATTGAAATTGTATGATCATAATTATCCAACACATGATTTGGAGTTGGTTTTGGTGATCTTCGCTTTAAAATTTTGGAAGCATTATCTCTTTGGGGAGAAGTGTGAAATATATACAGACCAAAAAAGCCTAATGTATATATTCACACAAAAAGATTTGAAAATGAACCAACGAAGATGGTTAGAGCTGATCAAAGAATATGACTGCTTAATTCATTACCACCCTGAGAAAGAGAACAAGGTGGCAGATGCTCTAAGTAGAAAGGACCCAGCAATTCTATCATTGATGAGAATTGAGAAGGACCCAATCTTCTTATATTTGATGAAGATGGACATGAGAATCATATATAAGGTAACATCATCAATCCTTTCACAAATGATTACACAACCGTCTCTTTTGAAAAGGTTAAAGGATGCTCAAAAGAATGGTGTGGGAATTTAGAAGAGAGTGGAAGCTATTAGAAAAGGTAAATACTCAGATTTCAATGTTAACGAAGAAGGAATTGTGAGATTTGGGAAAAGACTATGT
Source organism: Viscum album (assembly GCA_963277665.1). Classification (NCBI taxonomy): domain Eukaryota; kingdom Viridiplantae; phylum Streptophyta; class Magnoliopsida; order Santalales; family Viscaceae; genus Viscum; species Viscum album. Next base: position 1,409,414,883 of record OY728134.1, read on the forward strand.
GTTCCATTAAGTCTGGAGCTGAAGAAGGAACTTTTGGATGATGCGCATAGTTCAAATTTCTCTATTCACCCACGAAACACAAATATGTATCGAGATCTCCGAGAGAATTATTGGTGGGATTATATGAAGAAGGATATCGCTGAGTATACATCAAAGTTCTTAGGGTGTCATCAAGTGAAGGTAGAGAGGCAGAAGTCTAAGGGTATGATACAACCATTGCCCATACCAGCATGAAAATTAGAGAACATCACCATGGAATTTGTCACCAGACTTCTGAAGACATCCAAAGGCAACATTGAAATCTATGTTGTTGTGGATCTTCTTACAAAGTCTACACATTTCATTGAAATTTGGGAGTATTTATCATTGGATCAGCTGGCATGAATATCTATCAGGTAAGTGGTAAGGCTACATAGAGTACCACTATCTATTATATTCGATCGAGATCCAAGATTCACCTCTATGTTTTGGAAGATTCTTCAACATGATCTAGATAATAAGATGAACTTTATTACAGCTTATCATCCTCAAAATGATGTCCAATCAAAGTGGACTATCAAAAAACATGAGGACACGTTGAGAGCGTGTTCTATGGACTTCAAAAGAGGGTGGGACCAACATCTTCCACTGGTTGAATTCACCTACAATAATAGTTTCCACTTTAGCATCCAAATGGCACCTTATGAAGCCTTGTATGGGAAGAGGTGCATAACACTGGCATGTTGGGATGAAGTCAGTGAGCGTAATCCCCTAGGACTAGAAATGGTCAAAGAAATGGTGGAGAAGGTGAAAACTATTCAGCAGCATATCAAGGCAGCCCAGAGTCGACAGAAGAGTTATGAAGATAACCGTCGATGAGACCTTGAGTTTAAAGTTAGAGATATGGTATTTCTATGCATATCTTCATGGAATAAGGTCATGAGGTTTGGAGATAAAGGGAAGTTAAGTCCTATGTACATTGGCCCCTTTGAGATTCTTGATCATGTTGGGGTTGTGGCCTACCGCCTAGCACTTCCACCTACCATAGCCAAAGTACATGATGTCTTTCATGTATCCCTCCTAAGGAAGTACATACCAGACCCTTCAAATTTACTCTCTTCAGAGGTAGTACAGTTATAGGTTGATCTTTCTTACGAGGAGAAACTAGTGAATATCATAGATTGTAGAGAAAAAGTTCTGCAAAATAAGACAATTCCCCCACATTGAGGTGTTGTGGAGAAACTCCAAGTTTGAAGAAGCGACATGTGAATCGGATTAAGTGATAAAGAAAAGTCACCCACATCTATTTTAGGGTGGGAAAATGAAATTTCAGGGATGAAATTTCTTAAGGGGGGGAAGATTGTAATGACCCAAACTTTTATAATTGAAAATTCCTCTTGGTCTAATTAAATGTCTTATTATGGTTATATAAAATTTGAACATCAATGGTTTTATGTTTTGGATTCTAAAATACCATTATAAATTTTGACCATTTATAATATATATATTAAACAGTGATCACATGATTAGTATAAATGCAGGGCTTTAACAAATCCAATTTACTCAGACAAAGTGATTGCCTCATCCAGTAGACTTGCCCCGTACGAAGCCCATTTATCATAGCTTGGAAAGTAGTTTGCATCATTGGGCTTCGCTCTGGACCAAGCCCAAGATGAGCTTGAACACGTTAAGGCTGAGTGGAATTGATTACGAGAGAAGTGGAAGTTAATAGAGATCACCACCAGAGTAATGTTATCTGAGCCCCCCCTAGAGTCGGTCACCATCGCACACCTTACCCTTCGGTCTTATGTGGGTGTTATAAGGGGTTATGTAACTAGACCCTAGAACTATGTAAATTCACATTATTTTTTTATAAAGAATGTGCATTCATTTTATTACTATTACTTTGTAAATAATTTTTAAATCACAAATAGTATTTTTAGTTATTATTAAACTAAGAAATATATTTTGATGAATTAATGGATTTTTAAATTATAAAATATTTTAATAAAATATTATTATTAAATTAATTTTTATTAAATATAATTGGCCATATAATTTTATGAATGCAATTGTAATTTTTATTAAGGTTTGAAAAATATTTTTGTCAAAACCCATGAATTTTCGGTAAATGTCGGTTTTTATTTTAAAAGTTAAAATTCACATATTTATAAAATTATTTAGATAAAATTAATATTATTTTTGGAATCATGAAATTTAAATTACCCAATGGTGAATTTTTCATAATTTTCTGAGACAGTCTAATTTTTAGCTAAAAATTATATACCATTTAAATATATAATGTGTTTTATGATATCATAATGACTCAATAGTGAGGTAATAAAATACTATAAACATTATTTTCAGCCAATATATGTTTTATCATTAAAATAATGGGATTTAGATTTTTTGGATTTATTTTACAAAGCTTTTGTGGACGCTCGAAGACTTATAAAACATTTTGTCTTTTTAAATTGTTTTCCTTGAGAGTGTGACTCACCTCCACATAAGCAACGCTATTATTTTAAGCATTTCGGCCATTAGACTTATAAAATATTTTCTTCCACTCCCCTTCAAGAAAAACCATGGGCAAAAACCATGGTCTGATTTGTGGTGTTGATTAGTTTAATGTGAGGTGTCCCAAACCTAAATAATAAATAATTCCCTCTCATTTCTTATATAAACCCACCAAATCTCCCACTTGATCTTCACTAAAAGACTTTGGAGTTCAACCAACCCATGCACTATTCTCTCTATAATCCTCCCAAGGTTCTCTAATCTCCCAATAAGCCTCTCTCAAGCCTCTCCCAAGCATTTGGTATCACACTTCCAAGTAAGGGATTTCTTCCATTCTCATTTTTATCCAATATTTTTTAAGTTGTTATGCCCTTTTTCAATTAAAAATGTTGGGGTATGATTTCAGACCTCCACCATACATCCCTGTTTATGTTTGAATGATGGGAGACCCCTTTATCTCTCATTAATTCCTCTCATGTACACCCGTTACCATGCCAAAATTCTGTGATGGATTTCTCTCTCCTCATTTACATCTGAGTAATTCTTTTAAATCTTGCATCTAAATTCCATTAAGTTTGTTGGGACATGAATCTATATGATCCCCTTACTATAAATTTCATTTAAAAATTATGAGTTGCCCCTTTTCCCTATCATGAACTGTTTTCATGAATCTTTATGTCACACTATTATGCTTCCAAAATTGCACTGCGTTTTTTCCATGCCTAGATCATTGTGTAGTGAATACCATACCCATGTCTCCATAATTGATAATAACCTTTATACACATATACATATTTAATGGTAATTTCATTTATTTATTCCACATTACTTAATCATGGAATAACTTGTGATGTTGATTGATTCCAAGTTATATGATCCATGTGGCACACTTATGCATGAAATCAAATGTTTAAGAAGGGTGCACCCTGATAGCGCTCCAATGCATTGGGTAAAGTATAGAATCATGAAAAGTCATTAGAAATGGGTGTCTACTCATTCTAATTCAAGTGAAATTAGGTTTTACTCGTGCTTCATGTGCAACGAGGGTTTACTCATGCTCCATGTGCAATGAGCCTTGGCTCGTGCTAATTCAATGTTAAGTGTTCTTGCCACATTTCCATGTTATGATTATCATGCTTTATCATGCCTTTATGTTCATGTTTCTCTTGTGCTCCATTGATATTCCTATTTTCTAACAAGTAATGTATTATTCATGATATTCTATTTTTATTCCCTTACTGGGCTTTATAGCTCACCATTTTCTTATGCATGTCCTTAGGTTATCCCATGCAATGCTAAGTATGAGGGAATGTAGTGGTCATGTAAAGTAAGTTTAAAATAAACATGTTGTGTGTATTATGTTATAAGATGTTATGTAATTTTCCAAAGCCCAAAAGAAACTAGACATCTTGATCTACTATGTTGTATCAAGTGAATATTTTATGTAATAAATCAGGTTTAAGTGTGTAATAAAAAGCAGGGTTGTTATACTAAAAGTTACTATGGTTCCAAATATCGAAGTGACAAATTCTTATTTTGAGATACAAAAAATATTTATTCTCATAATTAAAAAACCATGATCTAGAAATAGAGACAATCATATTTATGTAATATAAAATAAAAAATTATAATTTTAAAATTAGAAAATTTTGAGATATTTTAATATAATAATTATGATCATGTATTATTATAGACTGATAACAGTATGCTCAGTATCATAGAAACCTCTCTCCTTGGATCGGATAACTTATTCTATGACATTCGACCATATTATTGTTAGGTATAATATTTACTCATTTATGTTTTTTTATTCCTAATGTTTGATTGAATCATTTTTATGTTGAATTTATGTTATGTCAAATCAATATCCTACCCTAGTCAATAACGAAGTTGAGTGATGTCTAATTTTGATTGTAGTTGTTTAATTAAACATTTATATATTTATATCTGAATGTACAGGGATAAGAGTGATGTCTAATTTTGATTGTAGTTGTAAATTAAAGTGATGGTTAAATAGAAATGAATTATATGTACATTTGATATTGATATATCTATGTAATCATTATGTATTTTGGATTTGGCATGGTGAATTGAATGTTATGGAAAATCAAAAACACTAAAAATAATGTCAATGAAACCCAAAGTGACTCACCAGAGGAGAAGTCAATTTGAAAATTAATAAATGATGCATTTTCTTTTCATGATAAAATTTACAATATTTAAATTTATCGACATAAACTTTATTTTATCTTTAGATGGTTAATATTTATCACAACTTCTGTGACCAAAAATTGAGTTTTATGAATTATTTGAAGATGGAAAACAAGAATTGTATAAAGGGTGTGCCATGTATTCGAATTTGTCTTTTCTACTTAAGTTACATCATGTCATGTTTTTATATGGAATTGCTAACTAATAAATTTCCATTACATTAGAGTTTCTTTATGATGCATTTAGTGAAGATTGGATCCTTACATCATTCTATGAGATGATAAAAAGATAGATGCATGCCCTAATGATTGAATGCTTTACATTGGAGAAGTTTTTGATAAGGAATAATGAATATGATTTCATATAGGAAGATAGAATTTAAAAAATAATAATGAGAGTATAAATCAATCCAACCTTAGGAATATATAGAAGAATAAGAATCCATCAAATCTATTGTATTAAATTCTTCTTAAATCAAGCTTTAAAATAGTATTCATATCATCTAAGACTTAATATGACATGAAGGGGAAGACTCATGATAGTAACACTGATGGATTGATGAGACAACCAAAATATTAAACACCATGTAAGGTGTTTGATTCATTATATCCATATTTTTTTTGATCCTAAGAATATAAAATTTGGATTTGATTCAGTTGATTTTAAACCATTTGGTACTTTAATTAATAATTATAGAAGTTGGAAAGTGGTTTTTATCCCTAATAACCTACCTCCATTTAGGTGTATAAATAATACTTATTTCATTATTTTGATTATTATTTCTAGAAATAAAATGCTATAAATGATATTGATGTATACCTTCATCCTCTAATCAGTGAAATGTGATAAATTATGGGATGATGAATCATAAAAATATGATTCTTTAATGATAAAAATATTAAAAAATCATGATGTATTAATGTGAAAAAATAGAGACATTCCGGGACTAGAAAACTTATCTGGTTGGAAGAATCATACTGGGGTAGATTATCCTAACTGTAATTCTGATTTTAAACCTCAACGATTACCTCGAAGTAGATAATTTTGTTTAATTTTTCATCATTTATTTCTTTATGATTATCATAAATTCTGGTTAAAGAAGATGCAATTAAATGGAGATATTGAAATTATAAATCCACTGAAGGTGTTATCTGGTTTAAAAATATTTGGAAAATTAATTAATGTCACTGTAAAATTTAGAAAATTTTATCAGTTTAAATAATGGGGAAAAGGGTATGAGGTACAATATCTGAAGTAGATGGAAAACAATAGTGGAACAAAATGATTATATTTTTCAAACATCCCTATTGTTTTTTTAATTTGATATGTCATAATCTTAACATAATGCATATTTAAATAACTTCTGCGAAAATGCAATTTTTTACATTTCTTAATAAGATGGGTAAATCGAAGGATCAACTTAATGCACATAATGATTAATAATCAATGAATATAAATAATTTTTTGTGGGAAAATGTGGATAAAAAGTATCCTTTGGTTATTTTTACAATTAAAAATCTTGATAAAGATATTTTCCTTCAAAATTTATAGAATATAAAAGTTCTATATGGATACTTAGTTAACATTTCAATGTTTTTTGACTTAAAATGTTGAATGTTATGTGGATTTAAAAGTTATGACTCATATATTCATATGGAGTAGCCATTGTAATTGGAATTTCATATTACATTACCTAGAAATGTAGTTATAGATCTAGTTGAGTTTTGTACCTTTCCAGATATCTCTGTGGAAAAAAACTAAATCTAACTAATCTTGATAAACTTTATTAAAGAATTATTCTAACACATTATCATTTGGAGATGTTATTCACCCATTCAATATTCACAATCATGATTCATTTGACTATTCATTTAGTTGAATAAGATAAACATGGTGGACCAATACAATATCGAAGCATGTATCCAATTGATAGATATATGGATGTTATTTTTATTTTCATTAGTGACTTCAATTTTATCAAATCATTTCATATTTTTTAATCTGTTTCCTATTTTTCTAATTAGGTACTTATGTCATTTGAAATATTATGTGATGAATAAATAAAAACCATGAGGTGATATTGCTAAAGGTTACATGTGTTAAGAGTTATGGACAATTTGTTCTACATACTTTGATGGGATTGAGACTATAATCAATCATGTTGGACATGTTGATGACATCTCCACTAACTATCATTCTAAAAACAAATCATTTGTATTTCCAAATTTTGGATGACCAATTTTAACGGGGACAAATTTTACCTAGACTAAATTAGAGTTTCTACAAGGACATTGATATTTGAAACTCAATTTTCTTATTTCATATCCATTTTTTGAAAAATTGTGATGGGAAACAAAGTAGTAACTAAGAGGTCAACACTGAAATGAGCTAGAAATTAAAAAAAATATTAATATGAAGATTATTGAATGGTTCTACCATAATGTATGTATATACTCATATTCATATTATTGACATGTTGTGATTTTTCATATGATAAAAGTAACACCATATAAAATCTTGTCTAGATAATGAATATTAATAATCGTGATGAAATATCAAACGATTTGAATTTTTTCCCTAATGTCGTATATGGAAAGCTAAGACAAGAGATTCCTAAAATATTTAGGGTTTTATGATTTGTACAATTTATCATAAATAATACTTGAAAACAAAAAACATTGGTGTATCTGCACATGTAGAGGTGGTGTTCTATAGAAAGATGATTTATATAATTGAATTAAACTATTATGTTAAATTTTCAATTATCATATTCAAATGATTTTTGTTCAACATTGATAGGGGTATATTGAAATATTTGTTAAGTTTTACTTCTATCAACTTCTCTCATTTGATCTATACCGATAAGCATATAGAACATTATCCATTTATATAGGAGTCACAATAGAATATGGTTTGTTATATGGATGTTGAAGTACGTGAATGTTGGAGTTTTGTTGTACAATTAAAGCATATATACTTTCATGATATGTGAAATGATGATAAATTAGAAAATTGTGATTCTAAACTTCATCAAGAACAAATAAATTAATAGTTTTTTCCAAAAACTATTGAAATAATTGAACTTTCAGGAGAGGGTGAAAATGAATCACTCATCATAATGAGGGTTGATAACAATTAAGACAATGAAGATAAATATAATTGAATGTATATATTAGTAATGGAACTATATTAAAATTTCCCATTTATAAGTGTTCCGTTCATATATATATTATTCTACTTTTTTTGAAAAATATTTTATTTTTTCACATTTTTATTCATTTAATATATATGAGCCATTTGAATTATCGGAATTGCATGATCAAAAAAATTCTTGATCCTAGTTGATCATCATCTTGAAGCACACCACCACTATTTTTAGGTTTAGTTGATCTAAGTGATTACACTATACCTTAGACTTATAACAATCCAGTTGTTTCCCCAAATGTTATTGGTATCCCATTATATAATTCCCCCATGGTGATGGAGTTGTTGGTAAACCCATCATCTAGAGGATATTAGCAAGGTTCCATTACTAGTATGTATGTCATTGAACAAAAAATGATATATTTTATTAATTGATTAATTAATTTCTCATATAGATAAATATAAATATAAAATGGATATAAATATGAACATGGAAAATGTATGGAACCCAAAGGTCATCATTATTATTGTTCCATTTAATAATTTTAGAGTGCCTACCAGTTACATTTTTAGGATCTATGGGAAAATTATTTGGAAGCTTGCTTGTGATATAGTGAGATTTACGGTTAATCATAAATATTCAAGGATTTCTCCCATAGCATAGAAAAGTGAGTTTTTTATAACAAATTAAATTTAATATTCTTTTAATATTCATTTATAATTAATTTAAAGGACATGAGTAAAATTTTTAACATTCTTATTAGGTGTTATGTTATTTAATTCTAGATATTTTTCATTTTGATTTTCCTAACTCTATTTGATTCCGATGGACTCTAAATAATTTTGGGTAATAAATGGAGAGATTCAAAATTGATATTGTCTCTGAGTTTAATGAAACATCTTTGAGATCACAAAATATGTATGTGAAAGTGACTGAAGGAATTACTCCTGAGAAATTGAAGTGGTTTGTCGATATTAAAAAATATTCATCTCATGAGGTAATTAAATATTTTATAGTTTCTTAAAAACATAATTAAAATAAAATTATAATTTTTACTAATGTTTCTATTGTTTGTAGGAATTTTCTAAAAAATACTATGAATCGTGAGAAATAATTCATTCATCATATTGTCGGGTCTCAGAGTTTTTCAAGAAAATTTAAAAATTATGTTTGTATTTTTCCATTATTAATTATATCATTTTATTATATGTAAAAGGTTTTTCTAAATTTTTTATATTTTTTATAAATTATAAATAATTAGGTAACTCTGTTGTCTGAATAGAGAAGTGGTTTAAAGTTAATAGGAAGCCTTGTGGATGTTTTATAAATGAATCTACCCAAGACGTTGGAGTATGTACTTTTCATTACTATAAACACATAATAATGAAAATTATATTATAAAAACAGACAATACTTCAACCCAATTAAATGGTGATAAATACATGGATCAAATGATGACAATTAATCATTATTTGATCTATATATATGACCCCAATTAATTTGGTTTAATACATTCTTATTGTTATAATTTATTTTTTATTATTATTTTTATTGTCATAAAAACATTATATAGTACCAAAAAATTTATTACTTACAAAATATGAGGATGTTCAGATGATTTAAAAACCCATTGTTAATATTTTTTTAACAAGTTAAAATGTAAGAATTATGGGATGTGAACCCTTCACAGTCATCATCGATTTCCCATAATGATACAGTTATAATAGTTTGAGGAATGGATCATCTTAGAAATGTATTAGGGATGGGTTCTAGGCCTACTCCATCCGCTATCTTTAGTCGGGGGTCATCATTAGTTACTCCTACACCCAATGGGGGTTTGAGTATATTGTTAATCAGAAATCACAAAAAGAAATTTCAAGGTTGAAATAATAATTGAAAGAACAAGAATATTACAAGAAAACACTATATCAATGGTGGTCAGAAAAGGAAAATGATTTAAAATCTGTATTTTAGTATATGACTTGCACGATTCTCAAGGAAATTACTAGCCTTACTTCTCATCCAACTAAGGTAAATTCTAAAATCCATAGATCATTCACTCATTTTTCAAAAAAAAAATAGAACTTATATAAATATAATTAAAATGGAACTTTTATATTTAAAATGAATGCTTCAAGTCATACTAGCTAAATCTTGGGAAGATTGGTGTGTGGTTGATTCCAATATATAAAAAACGAGTTGTGGATTGTTATTTTAATGATTGAAAACAATCCAAGATCATTTTCTCAGATTTGAATCAGTAAATAGTTTTTAAAGGTATGAAAGCCTTTAAAAACATTTTTTTGGGGGTCAAACCAAGAAAACAAAATCATATTATCTTGAAATAAAGAATAACAACTTCATATTTATTTTTGAAATCTAGGAACTAAAAACACATCATTCTTAGTTATGGTTTTCTCTAAATACCAATAAAACTATTTTTAGTGTTTTAAAACTCTTAAATTCATGTGTAATGGTAAAAAACATATTAAACAACCTATTATTTATGTGGATTCATGTGAAAACCACCTTTGAGTTATTTTTGTGGTGTTCTTATAGAAAACATGTCATTCTGATATGTAGGGTAGTTTTAATGAATTGGTAAATAGTTTTTAAAGTTACTAATGCCTTTAAACACATGTGTCTTGTTTTAGAAACAAGGAAAATGATGTTGTGTGGAAATAAAATTATAGAAAATCACTGTAGATTTATTTTTGAAATTTAGAAATTGGCTTTTTTCGGTGCCTAAATATGTGCATTGATAATTTTTAAGGAAGGCGGATCTAGTTCTGAGAAAATATGATCCAAAACATACCAAAACCCCTCATATGGGTTTGATTCATGAAGCCTTATCTCTTCAAAATCAATCAATATTTTCAGAGATCCCTCCGATATGTCCCCTTCATGAACACACAACATTTTGATGGTGTTCCTCCATGAGTTTGACGGTGCTTCCCGGATACAAGAATGATTAACGTTGTCTTGCAATGTCTGATTAATCCATGTCCATTTGTGAAGCCCACATATTCTTCACAAAAAACTTCTAATATTTTTAAAACCTATTTTCCATAAATACCCTCTCACTCAACTTTTTTAGGGATGCTTACCCAACCCATTAGCTTCCAATTTTCTGCTAAATCACAAACCTCTTGAGTATCACGAACCATACCACAAATGAATCAACCAAGGTACCTAGGCTTCACAAAACCCACTTTAATATCTTATTAAAAGACTCCAACCCATTTGGAGATTCCTTTTGTGAAGTTCTATTCCCTTCTTGAAGGAATAAGTCCCTATTGGGAACTTCTAGATTCATAAGTATTCAGCCTTCAAAAATAACTCCTTTCCTAATCCAGGACATCATCATGAGGCACGGTAACCCTATTTTGTAAATCCCCATCATTAATGAGACCCTTGACCTTAGAAAAACAATTGATCTTAAACTGTATAAAAATTATAATCTTCACCACATGACGTTAAACTGTGTATCTACATCTAAGTAAAAGGATAATAAAACATGTGCTAAGTCCAAAATTTATGACCTTAAACTAATAACCTATGTTCTATGCAGCATGACAATAAATTGTTTGCAAAATTATTGAGTACCATAAACTTAAACTAGGAATACAAGTACAAGAATCATGACATTAAACTATATGCATGTTTTCTTTAGGATTTGTTGTGTGGTGATAGGCCTCCTAGACCCACATTCACATCGAGTTTGTTACACTATCACACTACATGAATTCTATTTAAGTAATTCCCTCCTTTTTTATAAACTCTATAACCTTAAAATTAGAGCCTATATTCCAATAATTATGAATCTAAACAATATGCGAGTCCTCTGTGGAATATTTATTGTGGTGCTGAGCCTCCTAGTCCCTCATTCACATCTGGTTTTTCACTTTATCAAACTAAACATAGCGATTTGAGAAGACCCATTTCATTAGTCCAAACTCAATGAATTTAAACTAAGAGACCTTATGGTCCAAACTCTATGAAATTAAACTAAGAGTGGATGATACAGGAAACAAGACATTAAACTATTAAAATAAAGTCCAAAAACTATCACTATATTAAACTATATGCAGGATTCTATCTGGACTGTGTTATGTGGAGGAGGCCTCCAAGGCCCTCATTCATGTTGGGTTTTTTATAACACTACACTACAAATATCATCGTGAGGCACTCCTCCTTCTCTTTAGTCCATATATTATGACCTTAGAATGAGATCTTTTAGTCTATTCATCACAACCTTAAAATATTCAGATTAGGTCCAAGCATTATAACCTTTAAAACTATTTTCAACCCCTATAGTATGAGTTTTATGACTTTAAAATTTAAATCTCCATATCCTTGATGCATGATGTTAAACTAAAATTTTCCCCCTTTCAAAATTGGGATGCCTCTTAATTAGATATGATTTTCAACCCATCTCAAATTAGGGTGCCTCACACAATGAGTTCTAGATGATCAACATTACCTGATTCCCTGAACATGGGATTCCAAACACTAACCATAAGATGACTCAAATTCCCTCATCAGAGAGGATCACCCCTATTGGCATCAATCTCTTACCATGACGGGTTATATAACTATGTATGGATTCATTCCCATCCACATGTGATATGTATAAATGCTCGGAAATGTCATATCTGGGCCCAAAATATTTTTTTCATTTCATTTTTTTCATCCTATTTGTATGATGTTAAACTATGAAACAACTATCATACTCATAGTATGATCTTAAAATTCATATTAAAATCCAAATAACTTTATGTTAAATGATGTACTAGGTAAAAACTCTATGACCTTAAACTAAGATCCTCTGGTACATAAAACATGACCATAAATTTTTGAAAATGTTCTTAGTTCCATGACCATAAACTAGGAATCCTAGTCCATGAATCATGACTTTAAATTTCATGCAATTTTTATTTAGGATTTGGTGTGCTGCGATAGGCCTCATAGGCCCTCATTCATGATAGGTTTGTTACTCCACCATCCTATGCACATTCTAATAAGAAATCCCCCTTTGTTCCAAACTCTATGACCATAAATTGATAGCTTATAGTCCAAGAATTATGACTCAAAACTATATGTGTGTCCTATCTGGAATATGTAGTGTGGTGATGGGCCTCATAGGCCCTTATTCAGGTCGGATTTGTCACTCTGTGGAACTACACATACCCATTTGAGAATAACCCAATAATCAATCTAAACTATATCACCTTAAACTAAGAGACCTTATGGTCCAAACTCTATGAACGTAAACTAAGAGAAGATGGTCCAAAAAACAAAACAATAAACTGTTAACAACAAGTCTAGGAATCATGACATTAAACTATATGAAATATTCTATCTAGACTATGTTCTGTGGTGGTAGGCCTCTTAGGACCTCACTCACACTAGGTTTTTCATAACTCTGCACTACACATATCTCCTTGAGGAACTCCCCCCCCCCCCACTTTGGTCAAGACTCTATTAGCATAAACTAAGAACATTTGGTACATGAAACATAACCTTAAACTATGTGCAACAAGTCCAAGAATTATAGTCATTATGACTATTTTCAACCAATATAGTTCAAGTTTTATGACTTGAAACTAAAACCCCGGTTTCCATGACACACTATGTGAAAATTCAATTCAACCACACAAAAAAAATTGGCTTCCTTTTAATAAGAGATGATTTTTTACCCCATATCAGATCGGGGTCCCTCATATGATTAGTTCAAGATGATCATCCTTTCCCCATTCCATGAACATGGGATTCCCCATTAAAACTGTGGGATGCCTCCAATTCCCTTTTCAAACTATATCACCCCTATCAGTGTCTGTATCTTACCATGCCATATTCTATAACAATGTGTGGCTTGATTAACACCCACATGGGATACATATAAATTTATAAACATCTCATATTCAGGCCCAGCCACAAATTCATAATCACTTTAGTCCTCCTTCATATCGATTTATGGCTATCACTCCATACACATCCCTTTCAGAATACTTCCCCCCATGGTCCTCAGCGCATGATGTTAAACTATAGTCTTAACCTGGATGATTTTAGGATTCATATTATGCAAGAGATGATGTTAACGCCATTTTAAATTGGGATTTCACATATGATATGTATGGGATGGTCAACAAATATTACTTCATGCCTTGAACATGGGTTGCCCCATGATAACCGTGGGATGTCTCATTTGTCAAGACAATATAGCCCTAAACTATTTGTGAAATCTCTCAGAACTAACTATAACATTATTTCCATCATCATGGGATACGTAATGATATATAGGATTTCAATATATGGGATTCCTTCTAGGTATCAACATACTTCAATTACCTTGGCCCATCAGCAGGTCCAGATTCCCTCATAATCTGGTATAGGGATGAAACTTCCATAACACAAGATGTTAAACTATATCCTTAGACATTATACATGTGTGATTATACATACCTATGTATGAGAAGATTAAATACCCTAATTGGAGAAGGTATCCCCTTACCTGCTTCAGTCATCTACAACACTATGTTTCATTTCCAAGCGTCATGACTCTAAACCATGTGTGAATTCTACCAGAAATATGTATTATTGTATCGGGACACTTTGGCCCTCATTCACGATGTGTTTATCAACTCACCATACCACACACATCTGTTTGGAGCTCCCTCAACATGGTATGAACATTATTCCCTGAAACAAATAATCATTGTCCCTACAACACGACATTAAACTATTTTCCATAGTCCATGAAATATGACCTTAAAATATGTGAAAATTTACAAATCACATTAAAATAAACTATAAAACACATCCTGATCACATGAAAAAATATTGTACCCTTCACCATCCTCACCATATGATGTTAAACTACATGTCTATTATCCAAATTATATGATGTACAGTTGCAGTGCATCATAGGCCCTCACTTGATACGTCCTTGTTGTACCTCTCGTACCCCTCGTGGTTTAATTTTCATGATCACAATCACTCTATTTTTTATCTAATCTTGTTTTAAGTGATTGTGTTGATAGGAAAAAGGTTGCCAAGGAATTGGGCCAAGAAGGACTGAAAGTGGACTGATTTCAGTCCACCGGCCAACCGGTGGATGACCACCGGTTGGCCGGTGGAGCCTGGACAGAAGGCATCCCCTCTGTCCAGACCACCGGCCAACTGGTGTCCCACCACCGGCCAGCCGGTGGAACCCAGACAGGCCGGACAGCTACTGTCTCAGCACCGGCCAACCGGTGGCCTCCTCACCGGCCAGCTGGTGGTGCCTGCTCAGAAATTCTATCCCTTTTCCAAAGCACCGGCCCACCGATGGCCAAGCACCGGTCAGCCGGTGGAGCCAGTCAAACTAGCCGTTGGGCTTTGACCAGACTTGTCCACTTGACTCCCAACGGCTCCGAAGGCCTCTCCAACGGCTCCGAAGACCCCCAAAGGCCATTTGAGGGTTCCCCCTCTATAAATAAAGGACTAGGAAGCCCCAGAAACGAACGGAATCCCACGGGAACATTGTTCGATCATTTGGCGAACCTCCGGCGCATTTCCTTCAAGGATCCCCATTTGCTCCAACGCATTTCCACATCCAAGGAGCATCCCCATAGAATCTTGGGAGCGCTCTTCATCAACTCCAATCAATCCATTGGCGCCCAAGGCTTCTCCTCTTACGGTTTTTCTTTATTTATCTTTTTGAGCATCAATTCGGTTTTGTGCCTACAAACCCCTCTTTCTCTCTTCCTTTTTGTTTGGGTTTTCACACCACCTTCAAGGTGTGAAGAGGTTAGTCAAGCCTTCCCTTTAAAAGGCTTGAGTCATAGGTGAGCTAGCCTTCACCTGTAAGAAGGCTAGTGGGTTCTTGCTCAACCATTAAAAGCAAGTGGGTTCTTGCTCAACCATTAAAAGCAAGCTGTAATAGGTTCTAGACTACCTTAAAGTCTAGTGGGTTTCTTACTAAAACCATTAAAAATCAAGCGGTAGTAAATCTATCAACGGTTGAGTTGGGAGCGGAGACGTAGGCTTTGGTTTAAGCTGAACTCCGTTATCAAGTTTTGTGTCTTGCCTCTTTTATTTCCGCTGCACCTTTAACTTTGATTTTAAATTGCTAATTATTTTTTAAAAGGCAATTCACCCCCCCTCTTGCCATCACTTCTTCCGCCCAACAATTGGTATCAAAGGCAAAATTTGAGTAATACCCTAACCGGTTTCAAATTCAAGATCCTTTGTGATGGCTTCAACCTCTTTCGCCCCCGAAGGCTATTCTTTGGGTCGTGCTCCATTCTTTGATGGAACCGACTATACCTATTGGAAAACCAGCATGACCACTTTTCTTAGAAGTATTGGCTATCCTAAATATAGAATTGTCATGCATGGTTACTCTCTCTCTTCTCCCGATGAATCCAAATGGACTCAAGTCGATATTAAAAATTTCGAGCTTTATGGCAAAGCCATGAACTCTCTTCATTGCGGCCTTGATCGTAATGAATTCAATCGAGTTTCCACATGCACCTCATCTCATGAAATCTGGAAACTATTGGAGGTTACCCATGAGGGGACCAAAAAAGTTAAGGATACTCGATTGGATATGTATCGTCAAGATTTTGAGTCTTTTACCATGCATCCATCTGAAAATATTACTGAAATGTTTACTCGTTTTACTGACGTTTGAAATGGAAGAAAATCTCTTGGAGATGATGTGTCTGCAGAAATGATGGTCAAGAAGATCCTTTGGATCTTACCAAGCTCATGGGCACCGAAAGTCACGGCAATTCAAGAAGAAAAAGACATCAAGAACATGCCGGTCGAAGAGCTCATCGGATCCCTCATGACCTACGAGATCACCATGAGGAGGCAAGCTGAAAAGGAAGGCAAACCGATCAAAGTTCCAAAGAACATCGCCTTCAAAGTTCAAAAAGAAGAAATCTCCTCCTCCTCCTCATCGTCTTCCTCTTCAAGCGGCGATTCAGAATTGGAGAATCTTGCCCGCAAAATGCACAAATTCATGAAGAAGCACAAGAAGAAGAAATCCCGCAAGGCTCAACCAAACGAAAAATCCGAGCCCGAGGTAACATGTTACGGGTGTGGCAAGAAAGGCCATTACAAGCCCGATTGCCCACTCCACAAGAAAAAGGCCAAGCAAAAAGAAAAGAAGAAGGCATTCAAGGACACATGGAGTGATAGCTCCACATCCTCCTCCTCCTCCTCCTCAAGTGACAACGGTAAAAAATGCCTAATGGCATTTCATGAGGTATCCTCTTCCGACTCATCTTCCTCTTGTTCTTCCAATTCTTTCAATCATTTATCTTATGAGGATCTCCAACATGCTAGAGATCAATTGGAGGAAGGTTTTCACGAACTTTCTTCCAAATTTATTGCTTTAAAAAAGAATTTCAAAAAACTTTCTTCCGAAAAGGATCAACTTCTCAAAGAGAACGAAGATTTGTCCCTCAAGATCCAAAACCTTCCCGATGTTGATTCTATGGAATCAACAATCAAGGATTTAAGGGAATCCCTTGCCAAATTCACCCAAGGTGAACAAAATTTAACCAAATTACTAGGTTCCCAATGCATATCTAGAACCACCCAAGGGCTTGGATATTCCAAGCAAGCTTCCTCTTCCCATGCTCCAACTATTTTTGTAAGGGGGAGCTCCCAATATAAATTTTGCAACTATTGTAAAAAACCCGGGCACTTAATTTATGAGTGCAATTGCAAAAATGCCCGGTATGGAAGGCCCAAAACTTTTTTCTTTAACGATGAATTTCATTGGAGAAGACCCGCCACTAGACAAGTATGGATTGAAAAATCCCTTTTAGCGAGTCTCTCCTGGCCAAAATTTGTCTCGGTTTCAAAAATCTCTCCCCGGTGATTTGTTGTTTTTATTTAGGGGGAGTTAGCCTTTTTGCTTCTTTTTCAAAACTTTCAATTCAAAACTTTCTATTCAAAACTTTCAATTCAAAACTTTCAATTCAAATTTCAAAAATTTCAAATTGGTTTAAAATCGTTATCTTGTTTTTCCAATCCTTTCCCTCAATCAAGTTTTATGCCCCATGCTATTTTTATAATCACAAAGGGGGAGAAATTCTTGGTTGATTGGGGGAGAAATCTTTCTCTCATGCTTTGATTTATCCTTTAACGTATGCCTTTCATTTCAGTCTTTTACTTTGATTATTTTGGTGATTGTGATCATAAAAATAGGGGGATATTATTGTACCTCTCGTACCCCTCGTGGTTTAATTTTCATGATCACAATCACTCTCTTTTTTATCTAATCTTGTTTTAAGTGTTTGTGTTGATAGGAAAAAGGTTGCCAAGGAATTGGGCCAAGAAGGACTGAAAGTGGACTGATTTCAGTCCACCGGCCAACCGGTAGATGACCACTGGTTGGCCGGTGGAGCCTGGACAGAAGGCATCCCCTCTGTCGAGACCACCGGCCAACCGGTGTCCCACCACCGGCCTGCCGGTGGAACCCAGACAGGCCGGACAGCTACTGTCTCAGCACCGGCCAACCGGTGGCCTCCTCACCGGCCAGTCGGTGGTGCCTGCTCATAAATTCTCTCCCTTTTCCAAAGCACCGGCCAACCGGTGGCCAAGCACCGGTCAGCCGGTGGAGCCAGTCAAACTAGTCATTGGGCTTTGACCAGACTTGTCCACTTGACTCCCAACGGCTCCGAAGGCCTCTCCAACAGCTCCGAAGACCCCCAAAGGCCATTTGAGGGTTCCCCCTCTATAAATAAAGGACTAGGAAGCCCCAGAAATGAACGGAAGCCCACGGGAACATTGTTCGATCATTTGGCGAACCTCCGGCACATTTCCTTCAAGGATCCCCATTTGCTCCAACGCATTTCCACATCCAAGGAGCATCACCATAGAATCTTGGGAGCGCTCTTCATCAACTCCAATCAATCCATTGGCGCCCAAGGCTTCTCCTCTTACGGTTTTTCTTTATTTATCTTTTTGAGCATCAATTCGGGTTTGTGCCTACAAACCCCTCTTTCTCTCTTCCTTTTTGTTTGGGTTTTCACACCACCTTCAAGGTGTGAAGAGGTTAGTCAAGCCTTCCCTTTAAAAGGCTTGAGTCATAGGTGAGATAGCCTTCACCTATAAGAAGGCTAGTGGGTTCTTGCTCAACCATTAAAAGAAAGTGGGTTCTTGCTCAACCATTAAAAGCAAGCTGTAATAGGTTCTAGACTACCTTAAAGTCTAGTGGGTTTCTTGATAAAACCATTAAAAAGCAAGCGGTAGTAAATCTCTCAACAGTTGAGTTGGGAGCAGAGACGTAGGCTTTGGTTTAAGCCGAACTCCGTTATCAAGTTTTGTGTCTTGCCTCTTTTATTTCCGTTGCACCTTTAACTTTGATTTTAAATTGTTAATTATTTTTTAAAAGGCAATTCACCCCCCCTCTTTCCATCACTTCTTCCGCCCAACAGTCCTCACCTACAGTGTTGGTCATCTTCCACATAATTAACATTTTCTACTTTCGCCCAGCATCTGAGATGACACTCCCCTGGAAGACGATATTTACCTTCTTCCAAACTAATACACCAACACCAATGTCCTGTAAGACACTATGGAATAATTTCAAGAGAGTCAAAACCCATTCCAATATTTTTTTTCTCCATTCCCATGTTTTGTTTTCACCTTATTTTGATTCTCATATTCCTCCACATCTGAAGGGAATCCCTAATGGAATGGTGTTTTTTTAAATCTCGCCTACCATCTTGGTCCAATGCCTCAGAAATTTTTGGATGACAATCATGTTATAAATTTTTAACATAGTCAATGATTGACCCTCTTTTTTCATTATTCCCAGCTAATGGTATGAATGATGTGTTCGAACATGGTCAGTAGTAATCTTGTATCTCCATACCACTCTCCTTGTGTTCAAGATTTTGGGAATTTTGACTCACACTCCCCATTCCCATTTTTTCATCTCGAGTTCAACACCCTTTTTGTTATCCCATTCATTCACTAGAAGAAAATAGAAAGGAAAGTTTCCTATTATGAGAGCTTTATTCTCTATCTATATCCTCTATCATCCCAAACACTCCCAGTATTCTTTCGACAATCAAATACCATGAGTGCTCATTGATTTTATGACATTACCATATAAAAATAAATCACATCTTTTCCCATTTTTTCTCACATTAGGACTGAACAATGTGAAATTAGGGATTGGATTTTGTGTGTTTTAGAAATATGATCAAATTAATACAACAATGAAAGGAAACATGTTTGATCATGAAAATTAAGAAAATCATTTTTTCTAAGGGTATACTGTATATTAGAGCCTATCCTCTGTAAAATGTGCCTTTGTATATCTACCTCAGTGACCAAACACTCAAGCTCGGAAAACCTCCAATGAGTGGTCTTGAATACCTGTTATCCCAATTCTAGATCTACTTTCTCTTTATTGTCCTGCAATTAAAAATCTTTGGCCCTAATTTTCTGCTAATCCTACTCTTCCCATCACTCAACCTCTTATTACTTGGTCATAGACTCCTTGGCCTTGAACGCTTCCAATTAATCACTCAGACTATTAGTTATCTCAACCTGAGTAGCAACGGTCATCCCAAGCTCCTATGTCAGTGCCTCTAGATGGGAAATTTCTTCCTCAATTTTTTCATGCACTTTACATCCACCAGCCTTGTGTTTTCTCCTGGAAAGATCAATCTCTATCCATTCATTATGTAAACTCTAAATGAGAATGTTTTGAACTAGTGAATTAAGAGTTTTATAATTCTCCCCACCAGTCCCAAGACTAACTAACCATTGGAAGAGAGATCCTACCTGTTTTGGTAGTTTAGCTATCTAGATATGAGTGATGAAGTTTCGCACATTCCTAAAAACACTGTGATCGATAGCCCTGTTATCCTCTAAGACCTCCTTCCCAAAAACATTAAAATATTCGGGATTTGAAATCTCATATAGAGGAAATACTTCCAATATAGTGTTGGTTGGATTATCCGAGTGCAAGTCCTTAGGTGTAAGAGGTTGGAGGACTATCTATGTAAGTGAATCCTTGTCAGACTTTCCACCAGCATCAAAATCCACTACTACACCATGTGGTATCATGGAGGTGGATTCCATCTTCCCATCTTTCTTGGATTCCCTTACTAGTGTTGTGATCTCAGCATTATCTCCTGAAGCCCCCACTGGTGGAAATTCTGGGGCAGGCACAACAAATATAGCCTCCCTAATTACCTTAGCTACTAACATTATCGCCACTTCCCCCATCACAATTTCATCTCCAGCTACCAATACTATTAGTGTCACTATGAAAATCTCAACCACCGTAGTTGTTTCAACCAACCCTTTTGTTGGACCTATGTCTACCCACTCCATTGAGGGAATGGTCTCAATAGTCCCCACCAATTTCACCTCAGTTCTCTCGACAACCACAACCTCTATGAACATTCCCACTAAGAGTTTGGCATCTTCTATCACCATGGTGGATGATATGGCATAGTGGGTAGGGTGTCCCACTAACTCATCGTAACTCAAGGGCTCACACTCTCCCAAATCTTCCAATAATTATGAGAAATCCCATATAGAGTAGTGGGTGGTGGAAACTCATTCAACATATTTCCATATTCACGTGTGAACATGCACCATTGATTCCTAATCATCGAAGGTCAACACTCATGACACACATCTATGTAAACCTTTGGAGCCAATCTCTACAGAAACCTGAATTACCATTTAAATGATTGTGGACTGTATGACTCACAAACCATATCACAGTCGAATATTACTACCAATACCCCACCTTGAATGAACATGAGTAATGATCAATGTTCCTCGTTCCCTTCACCTTCATCAGTCACCACCCCTGTTGGTGGGGAGAATGGGTGAAATATGAAGTGATCCCCCAACCCGACCTTCTAAAGCACTTCCACTATACCCTACTTGAATGGGAGACATCCCATGATATTCATCATTTCCACATCAAAGTTTTTTTATGGGAGGGTACATGGGGATTGGGTACTCCTAACCCCCCCCCCCCCCCATGTGTGTAGTCACCCAAATATATAGAATGTGAAAAGGCCCACACACATGTAGTAGTGCACTCCATTCACTGATATCCCAGAGTACCTTCTATAACTTCTCCAGTTCTTGGATAGTATGGTTGGCATGATTCCCCATCACCAAAATCCCCACCATTATGAATTTCATTGGATGCACCCCCCGTTTGTACATCCCTCACTAGAAAAATCCAACAACAAATGAGAACGACAATGAATTCCACAAGCCTGAAAATGGGTTGAGCCTTAGTCATGACAATGTATCCCTATAGCTTCCACTAGCTGACTTCTAGAATCCACCAATAAGATCCCTCTTTCCCCAGTTGATATCCCCATGAAAATGTGTGAGGCTTAGTCAGAAAATTCTCTACTAGATCATTTCATTGATCTAGTTATGTATCTAGTTAATTCAATAAATATCTTAACCATTGTTTAAATGGAATGTCTCTCATTCCCAACATATCTTTACTGGTTCCGTACACCAGATCCAGGAGTACCTTCAATGTGGCTGGAAAAGGATCTCAGTCCCCCCATATATTATTCATCGGAAGTAATTTTTCACACATCACCCCCAAGATCAAGATCATGATGATTTGGTGAAGGTCCTATAGGATTACGTTGACATCCCTATGATGCAAAGGGAATGTATTGGTCCCCATTGACCATCTTCTGAGTAGCTCAATCATGATCTCCTATAGCCAATAGACATGAAACTCAAAATACCATGTTGCTTCATATATTAAAACATATTTCAACTCTTCCTCAAATTATTGGAATTAGGTGAATGCCCAGTAGGCCCAGGACTAATCATCTGTGAACTTTCCCCTAGTGAAAATCCTAGCCTTCATTCCATCACATTTGTGGATCCCCCAAACCTACTATGATAATCTTCTAATACTATGGAGGGGATTACATATCCTACAAATTCTCCCCCTTGATATTGTTGATATGGTTGTAGATACATCCTATTGTGATGGGTGCACAGTCTTTCCATATAGGGATTGTAGCAGCCCTATGCCACTGGTATATCCCCATTACACCTCCTAACTAGTGAGTTGGTTCATCCCTTCTTGTCTTCTGGATAAATAAATCATCTCTCAATATGAATCCATAAAGTTATATCATATTTAAAAAATTATAATCTATTTGATCCTCTAATAAATGTTAGAGTAATTACTTGTGGTATGAGGCACTTCAGACGCACTCCTTGTTCATGATGTTTTATTCCATTTCTTCCCTATGAGAAACATCTACATTGAACTCATGAGTAACCATTGGATTCAAGAATTATTTATTTTCTATATCAGGTTCTTGATGTTTGTTTTGAAAACCTGTTCACAGATCCAGTACATGGAGGTCTCGACCACAAGGATCGATTCACAGAGATGTGGTTCTTGGTGTCTAGTTTGCTATAATGTTTTGATGGAGCAAGGGTCCATAAGTCTAGTTCACTTAAAATTAAATCACAGAACATAGTTCATAGTGGTCCTAAGCTTCATGAAAATAGAGGAAAAAAGATTTTTTTTTACATTAATTCATGTGCCCTTGAGGACCCCATCACTATAAAAAGGCAGAAATCTGGGCTTCACTTCATGATGGCCTCCCGGATATACACCATCATGCATGGGCCTCATGAGAATCCTTCATGAGTGAGATAAACAAGGGGTATTAGATTTCTATTTTTTATAAATTCTCCCCCATAATTCGGCCCTCCTTTCCTTGTTGCCTCCCATTCTGATGGAGGTCAATTTTTGGCATCTAAATACGTACTACAAAAATATTCATGATAGATGAGGCTGGTTCAGAGAGAATCTCAGCCAAAATAGGTAAAAACCTCTATTAAAGGTCTTCTTTGTGAATCCATGTCTCTTCTTGATTACCCAGATCTTGTGATTCTCCCTCTAAGAATACCTATTTTCGAATGCGTAAATCCATGATTGTGTTCCTCTATGAGCCTAATGGAGATTTGCAGTCAAGGGAATTATTAACGTATTATTCATGAGTCCAATGGAGCCACGCCCATTCACAAATCCCATATAATATTTGTGAACCATTTCCAATCTTCATGAAACCCCTTTCCTATAAATACTCCCTCAATATGATATTTTTGGGATGTTTACCCAACCCTTCATCTTATGAATTTCTCTAATTCATGAATCTCTTGATCATTGTGTACTAGATCAAAAATAGATCATCCATGGTACATGGGAATTGAAAAATATTCTTTAATGTGTTCTTTAAAGACACCACCCTGGGTGGAAATAAATTTTGTGAGGAAATATGCCCATAATGAAGGAATAAGGCCCTATAGGGAAGTTGAGGCTATGAGTAGCATTCAGCCTTTGTGAAGCACTAATTTCCTAAACTAGGACTTAATATCGGGGTAAAAACACCCTATTTCATGAAGCCTCATCCTTCGTGAAGTTGTTGAACTCAATGAGGCACTTGAATATTTTTTAATCGCCTCTCTCTGAGGACCTTGGATTCACAAAACTACTCTCATGGTTCTCTCTATGATTGCTCCCTTCTACCGAAACCTCTTTATGAAGGTTGAGTTCAAATAGTTCCCACACCCATACAAGATCAATTCAACTACACCTTGAGTCCCTATGTAACATGTTCCACCCATTCCTTTGTCCTAGTCTACATAAAGTGTGGTTTGAGACTCCAACCTACCATTTTCTTCTAAAAATTGGTATGCTAAGGCATGTTTCTTCTCTCATAGGCATGTTAACATGGACCTCATAACATTCCACTCCTCCCATTGTTAAAACATAGAAATTAATAATCCATGTCCCACCCAAACACACATGGGTGATGGTCATCTAAGCCAAACATGTATGGAGTTATTCCATCCACATCCAACCTACATGATGTAAAACTACCTAGTCCCAACTTCCTCAAAACATGAAATCGAATAGTGGATTTACCCCGTGTGATGAACAAAACATTCCCCACGTACGATCATTATATGATGCGACCTTCTCCCTAACCACTTATTGATCCTCTTTCATTGGTCACCTTCAATGCATAATCCCCACTCTCATGGAATGAGATACTCCATAGGAACCTTCCACATGTAAGCCCCACACCACCTCTTGTTGGAACTTCTTTCATGACATGAGAATCTAGTCTACTATTTCCTCTTGTTTATCACATTGAGCATGACTCATGTGGGCTTAAAAGTCAGTAGTGATCATGAAATCTACATAATCCCAAACATCATGGTCATCCTCCTTAGGTATAATCCCCAACCATCTTGAACTATATAGGCTTTGATTCCCAAATAATATGGATATATATGAAGCCTTCCAAAGGCCCAAACTCAACATCAAAACTCACCCCCTTGTTCTTCATACCACATCCCCAGTATGATCATTCCCCTTACATGGGAGATAAAATCCCATCCAAGACACTTTGGTAGCTAGAATGCATGATCCTCACACCATCCAACCAACAACAATTCTCTTGGAGGAAGGAAGCTTTCACACATAATCCCCACACCATCCCTCATCAAGGATAAATTTTTAATCTGATAATCCTTTCCACATGATGGTAAACTGCATGGATCAGTCCTATCATGTGAACTTAAACTACGACATCAAACTATGTGGGTTTTGATCCTTGTATTCAAGACAGGGTATGTAGGACACCACAGTGAGGTTCAATCTAAACCAATAGTAATCCTAGGTTATTCCTCCTAGGGATGAATGTCCTTGATCCCCCTCATGGGGTGTTTTATCAAAATTTGTGGTGTCGCATTTTTTCTTTATGGTACACACCTTCCAAATCCTCCTACATAAGGCGGTCTGATCCATCCATCTAGGGTCCACCTCCATAAGGAATTCTCACCAACCTTCATGGGGTGACATCTTCCCTCTAGGGGATACACATCTTGAGTCCTCCTACATAGGTAGTTTGGATACATGCATTGATAAAAATCAATGTTTGACATCTTCCCTCATAAGGACAAACCACCTTCATCCGCCTCCCTGGGGCCTCTTGATCAATCAAATCTGTCTCCACAAGACATTAAACTCATCCCCTGATTCCTCTTAACTAGATTTCATGATCCATCTACACAAGACGCTAAACTCGTGACCTGGACCCAAATAGATACCTCATTTAAAATATGATATGCCTTAGGTGAAATCCTTGGATGATATGCTCCTTTGGTTTCAGTTACCTCATTTAAAACATTGGATGCCTGAGGTAAATGCCTTGGTTGATATATAAATTTCAGCATCAAATACCTCATGATTAACATGGAATACCTTGTATTCCTTAACAAAGTTTCCTCACATGATTTTCCCTACCAATAGGAAGAATAATTATAACCAATATTCCCAACATCTAGACATTATAGTGAAGCCCAATGTGACTACCCTCCTGAATGATGGTTTCTTGTCTGTCAAGACCAACTAGAATTTCTAGATAGAAATAGTATAATAAACTCATATCAACAAATATATAACACTAGAATGAGTTACATGAACATGAATTTACTCTATGAGGGAGACCCGGACAAGGAAATAAGTTCTAAAAATGAATCCATGGATGGAAAAACTAATATTCCATAATCCAGTTTTGATCAAGGTGCATACATCACCGATGAAAGTGATGAATGTATCCTATATTTGGAAGGTGGGAATTTGGGGTAACAATAATTCTATAACACATTCGCACATAGGTAGAGGCCCTAACAAAAGCGTTAGAAACAGTGTCTCATCATTCTGAGTTACGGTTTTCTTAGGATTCCCATGAACAGATTTTTTGAATTTTAAAGCACTAGAACATGTGTGTGATAGTTAAAAAATATAAAAAACTTAAAATTGACATGAAATAATAGGAAAATTGTAATTGAGTTATTTTTAATGTGTACAAAGAGACAATACGCCTGTCTGATGTGTGGTGTGGTCAGAATGACTCGGTAAACAGTTTTTAAAGGTACCAAAGCATTTACAAACATGTGTTGGGGTTTAAAACTAGGTAAAATCCATCTAATGCATATGAAATTAGATATAAATTAATATATATTGATTTTTGAAAGTTATGAAGTGAAGTCATGTCATTAATAGTTATGGTTTTCCCAAGATTCCCATAAAATCCTTTTTTGTGTTTTAAAACACTAAAATATGTGTGTAAGGGTAAAAAAATATAAAAAGTTGTCAAATTAATGTGAAATAATTTTAATACCACCTTTTATTTATTCTTGATGTGTATAGTTAGAAAACATTTCAATTTGACATGTGGTGTGGTAAGAATGACTTTGATAAAAAAATGAAATGTATCGAAGCATTTAAAAACATGTTTCTAAGGGTCAAAACCAGGAAAACATGTTTTATGTGCATGAAATTAGAAATAATTGACTACATATTGATTTTCAAAATTTATGAACCAATGACATGTCATTTTGAGTTATGGTATTTCCAGGATTCAAATAAACATATTTTTAGTGTTTTAAAATACTAAAATGTGTGTTTAAATATCAAAAAGTAGAAAAAAACCTCATATTGATGTGAAATCATGGGAGAACCAACATTTTGTTAATTTTTTTTACTCATTCACAACATGTCAATCCAATGTGTGTTGTGGTCTAAATGACTTGGTAATCAATTTATAATTGTACAAAAGCCTTTAAAACTGTCTTTCAGGGGGGTCAAAACATTGAAAATGATGTCAGATTTCCATGAAATCAATGGAAAATTACTGTAGATTTATTTTTGAAAAATATGAACCAACATAACATCATTCTGAGTTATGGTTTTCTTGAGATTCCTGTAAACACATTTTTTGTGTTTTAAAACACTAAAAATTTCATATAATAGTCAAATCCATAGAAAACGGACTTGTACTGATGTGAAATCATCATAGAACCACTTTTTTCTTATTTTTGACATGTGCGCACACACACCATGTCTACATAACATGCACTGTTGAAGGAATAACACAATAAATAGATTTTAAAGCTACCAAAGCCATTAAAAATGTGTATTGGGGAGTCAAAACTAATTAAATGATAATATATTTCCATGAAATTAGATAAATTTAACTATATATTGGTTTTTCAAATTTAGGAACTGATCTCATATCATTCTGAGTTACAGTATTCCCAGGATTCTCGTAAACATTATTTTAGAGTTTCAAAACACTAAAATGTGTGTGTAAAGGTGAAAACTATAGAAAATGACCTCTACATGACTTGCATTATGGAAGTAATAACTCAATAAACAGATTTTAAAGCTACCAAAGCCATTGAAAATTTGTATTGGGGAGTCAAAACTAATTAAATGATAATATATTTCCATGAAATTAGATAAATTTATCAATATATTGGTTTTTCAAATTTAGGAACTGATTTCATATCATTCTGAGTTACAGTTTTCCCAGGATTCATGTAAACATGATTTTAGTGTTTTAAAACACTAAAATGTGTGTGTAATGGTCAAAACCACATCAAAGAATCTTATATTGATGTGAAATCATTGGAAAAACACCATTGATTGGCTTTTGAAATATATGACATGATTTTATATCAAATTATTTAAAAAAATTATTATGTAAATGTCAAGAACATCACACATTGATTTAAAAATTAATTTAATTTTTATATACTTATCCCTTTTTATTTTCATATTTTGAATCATATCTTAAGTATGTGAGTTTCTATTTTTAATGTTTTCTGCATGAAAATTTTCACTTTTATGTCAAAATTTATATTTTTTGATTATCAAAATAACAAATTTTATATGAACCATTTTCAATAATTTTTTTATATTTATCTATCCATTTATTTATTAAATGTTCTGGTTTTTCTTTGTAGGTGACATATTATAGTATTAGAAAGGAGGTTGATCATTCTGATCCATGAAATTCTTCAAAACGTAGTTGTGATGGTTCTTAGTTTCTGTGGTTTGTTTAAATTTTATCAATGATTCTATAGTAATTATAACTTATTATATTCAATTTTTATTTTTTTATTTTTTTTTTATAGTTTATATGATGATGTGGTGAGTTAAACTTTATGAGATGATATGTAGGTAGATAGATACAGATGAGGTCATGGGATGGATTTTTATTGACCATGGGTTGTTTTTGTTGCACATATTTGATAGGTATATATTGATGAATGAGGTATGGTTTCTTGAAGTTTTGATTCGATAGAGGTTATTGTGAAGAAGGTTATATGTATATATGACTTTGGATGTATTATGGGTTTATTTTTCATTTATATTTTAGTTTATTGAATCTCAATGTTTTTATATCAATATTTTTTAATAAATATTTTTTTAAAAATTAAATTTTTAGAAATATATTTAGTACTGGTTTATGATAAACGCCACTAAATATATTTAATAAAATTTTATTTAGTAAATGTTATTATTCACCATTAGTAAACATAATCTCTTCTAATGTTGTTAGTTTCATTTGGGTTTATTTTATCTATTTTGTTAGATTAATAGAGGGGAATGATGTTGTGGGTGTTCCAATCTCCATAAATCCAAGGAGACTCAGTTTTCAGATAGAATAATCCATTGATCCAAACTAGTTTTTCAATCCAAAAGACATATTTATTAGTCTTGTAAAGAAGTTTTATGATATCCCTAGGCAGAATTCCATGACATCGGATTAGGATGAAATTACTATGGAGAAATCATCTTCTTATAATAGGAAGAAACATCTCTCATTTTTTCTGGAGTGTTTATAGTGTTTCTTCTATGAACATATGGATGATATTGATTCCATGAAAAAATGAATTACATTAAGTGTATCCCTTTCTTTTGTCAAAGAGAGCTCTAATATTGTTGAGGAGTAACTTGGGGATTGAAAATTTTCAATTATCGCACAAAAAATTATTCTACAGAAGTAAAATCCCTATAACATAGAAGGATTGAGAGAAAGGCTAACTCAGATTTGGGGTTTTTTGAGGTCAGTGTGTCACCTTAATTGGTAAGTGGTACTTTCATATTTTTTTCTATCAAATGAATCCAAGGATAAGTCTTAGGGCTTCAATAGTGTTTCTATTATGCTGGGATTTATGAAAATATAAGATTAGTGGGATCTTCTATTTAGTCCAATGTTCTCCAACAATTATTTCACACAAACATGGATTCATATTCATTGCCTCAAATGGGTTTTCTAGAATCCTCATATATTATGAGATATCAATTAAACTGATTTCATTAATATAAGTCTTGATAAGAAGATAGAACATGTTTGGTATAGATATTTCACTTGGGTTCTCATTCAGGAAGATATTTCTTCTCATCATATGAAGACTGTTATGATTATTTATTCTCAGTTGAGGCATGAATTGATAATTTAGTATGAGAGAATTCCTGACCTCTTCTAGAGTTGTAAATGTACTAGTCATGTTATAGAAAAATTTCAAAGGAACATGTTATGTTCTTTTTTCAATATATATGTCCAGTTGGATGATAGTTGTAGGAACAAGTTAAGGGAGAATACTCTCACTTCTCAATGGAAATTTGCAATGGGAATTCATCAGATCGAAATTGGAAATGATGGTGCAATATCTTGTGTTGTTTCTCTTATATAGGGAAAGGTGGGTAGATGTATAAACATCCTGAACTCTAGGAATTGTGTGGAGAAATGTAATATCATGATTCCACTCAATAAATGGATTACTGTTTAGATGACCGATCATTCTATCTTCGACCAAGAAGACTGACTGCATGGTGAGGATGTGGGTCATCAGGCTGTTATCCATAATGTTGAACCACATAATGGTAATGAGTTGGGGTTGGATGTCTAGTGCTCTATTGATGACGAAGTTATTATGGATTATGCAAATATGATGGATGGAAACTTCATGAAATCATGAGATATCAAGGGAATGTAAACTCTTTAGTAAGTATCCATTGTT
Organism: Viscum album; assembly: GCA_963277665.1. Taxonomy (NCBI): domain Eukaryota; kingdom Viridiplantae; phylum Streptophyta; class Magnoliopsida; order Santalales; family Viscaceae; genus Viscum; species Viscum album. The sequence goes on from OY728134.1 coordinate 1,409,445,655, forward strand.
CAAAAGAGTGGATTCACAATTTGTGGGACCGCTAGATATTCTTCTTCCAATAAGAGGTAAAGGGGAAAGCGCCTACTTCCCATCTATATCTGCTCATCTAGGCTTCATCAATGGGGGGATAAGTGTCTAAGGATGTTCTAATAACAACCTTAATGATGTTGTGTCTCATTCCCCATATGGAATAGTGTGATTAGTAGGTCACACCAACCATTGATTTTGAGCCGTCATCTATGTTGGTGAAGACTGCTCAAAACATAATTCAGATTAGTAAAGTGGCTCACAATGGTGGGCATGGACAATTCCATGTGGTGGCAGGGGATCATGTTTCTTTCCAAGCCAATGTGTATCCCTCTAAATAGAAGGTTCATACCCTAACCGACATTTTAGAAGATCCTACATCAAGGAGGTTTTTCTCGAGGAATTTAGATATAGTCATAGGAAAATTTGAGTTGATTGAAATATCTTAAGCACTAAGACTATCAGTGAAATGTGTAGTTTTGATTAGAAGATAATATTATAGGCCTCAGGCCCGGTTGGGGAACCATATGCCTGACCTCTTGTGGATCCCACTCCACTAGATAGTGATTGTCAAGCAGATGATGACAAGACATGGAAATGGCCTAATACCTATAGAAGGGGTGTCACCTAGGAGGTAGGACCAGTGGTCAATCTCTTTACAATAAATGAATAATCTCCTCCTTTGTCTTGGGCAGATGTTATCTTTTATTCTTGTGGAGGTGGCATTTCATTGTTCCCTTTATAAAATCTTCCCCAAATATTTTTACTTGTTTTATTTTCAATAAAGTTCATGATAATAGGATTCAACTGATAGTTCTCACCATTTTGAGTATTTTCAGCTTTATTTTTTTAACCACCACTAATCAAAATCTAAACCCATGTTAAATGCTCCAAAAACAAAACATACAAAAACCACCTCTAAAAATGAATAATTGTCACTAAATTATTGGTGATCATGAAATTCAATATAGTTTTTTAACCACAACTAAATGATTTAGTTTCATTTTAAACCACCACTAGTACAAAAAAACTAAGGCTGATACATCAAATTTTCGTTGTGATTAATTCAATAAATCCACAAACTATTTAGAATAAACCAAGGAAATAACTTTCTCAAACTAAAAACTACCAGAAATTTCATTTTATCCAATGTTGTATTTTATCAGTGCTAAACATAAAGTGTTGATAAAAGGTAAACCTTTATTAGCGTTAGAAAAAAGTGTTGATAAAGGTAAAATTTATCAGTTTTAAAAAATGAAGTGACAATAATTTACCCTTTATCTGTATATATTTTAGAACTGATAAAGGTGTATTGTTAACAATGCTTTTTTAGCATTGATATGGGTGTAACTTTATGATTTCTTTTCTTATAAATGATAAAAAACACTTTTTATAAAAAAATATTCTTAATATATATATATATATAATTATCAAAATTGTATTCAATAATTAATGTTCATTTATAAATATTAATTACAAAATGCATGTATATAATTATTATAAATATGATATGTTAATATATATTTTTTAATAATTCAAAAAATTATATACATATATATATATGATTTATTCCTAGTTTTTCATATTTGAATTTATACATTTATATCAATGTCTATGTGAATACAGGTGTGTGAATTATGTTGTGTGTTTGTTCTCTGTGTGTGTGTGTGTGTGTGTGTGTAGATTTTATACATGTAAAAATGTATGTATGAGAACATATATGTTCACATATATGTGGGATGTACATATATATATATATATATATATATATGTATATATAACATATGTACATGTGTATGTGTGTCTTGTGCTTATTTCACATTTGATGTATATTCTTTTCATTTTTGATATTTTGTTTTGTAATTTATTCATTAATTAAACATACTTATACTTTATTAAGTATTATTTTTTTTATGTTTTACATTTATGTGAAGAATATTTATTCAATTTTATTTATTATGTTGTATTATTTTTAATTTTTTGAAATTTATATAATTAAGTTATTTAAATTCATTTTTTAATATCTCATAATTAATGTTGTTATTCATATATGAATTAATTTTTTAAAATACTTTTTTCTAATAAATTTTATTAATTAATTTTAATATTTCTTTCATTTAATATTATTTATACATTTTTAATATTTATTTATTTTTATATTTTTAGGAATTTAATTTTTTTGTAATATTTATTTATACATATATTTATATAAAATACATGCAATATTTTCAATATGTTTGTAATTTATATGAATTATATTTAGTCATTTTTTATTAAGTTTTAACATTTAAAATATATTCAAAATTTATATACTTAATCTATTTAAATGAATTTTTTAACAATTTTGTAATTTAAATATTTAATTATAAAATTAAAAATATTTTTAAAAAAAATTATAATATTAAAAATATATATATATATTTTTATTTTAAAAAATTAAAAATAATATTTAAATATATTTAAATAGTAAATAAATTTATTATATTTTTAAATACATATATTTGTATATTAATATATATGTATATAATTATATTAATTTTTAGATGTTGAGGCTCTAACACCTCTTTATTAAAAACAAAAAAAGTACAGTAAATAGAGGATGAACATTCCAAAAACAAAAAAAGATCAATTCACTCAAGTGTGGGTACTCATGTTGTGGTGAGAGGAACGTCTTCCCCTATAATGTGTATGCCTCCCCTTCTCTATCTTTTGACCTGTAACCCTGGGCTACCTTCCAGATAAAAGATTATTAAAGGAATTGAAAGTCTTCACTCTCAAAATCAATCTAAACTTATCATATGGAACCAAACCGGAACCCACTGTGGAGTAGAACGCCTTTTATTTTTATAGCTTAAGAGCCTTTGAAACTCCTAATCATTCCCTTTCAACACTATAAACTGCACTAAAATTCTGAAATAAAGGAAAATTCATTGCACTTTCCACAGCCACTACATCCATGTATTAGAATGGAACCAAGGAGGATCCCTTACCTTGATCTAACCTTAAGACAAGAATGGGTCTCCGTATAGCATTAGCATTGCCTACTAAAAAATGGACTTCTTCACTGGTCCTTATAATTCCCAACCCCCACTGCATCTTCAGACAAAGGGAGACAAGTATCCACCATGAGTTCCATAGTTCCCTAAGAAGGTTCAAGGGTTGTACTAGACACCTATAAAAAATAGGAGACAATAGGGGTCTTTATATCACCAAGGAAAAACTTCATAATTTTCGTGCTAAGATCAGTGGAAACCCCTACCCCTTCAACAATATCTATCATTGGGGACAAGGATATAACATGGGAAACATTTGTTTCATTACCACAATCAGATTCCAAAACCAACCGAGGTCTTTCAGAAATTGAAGGTACACTATATGTAGGATCCACTAGAATCTGCAAGACATTGTCAAAGACATTTTGTAAAACATGAGTACAAGGAGATTTTCTATCAATTGATTATTCAACTGTAGGACCATAAAGATGAGGAAAAGAATAAGTATATTATTCCATCAAAACTATATTATTTTCCAATAAATTCAAATGAGAAACAATGGGATAGCATGTTCTAGATTTTCTGGTAGGAACAAAAGCCTTATCATTAGTTTTCATGGGGAAAGATTTACATTCACTTGAGAAATAGAAGTTTATGCCTTTTTTGTTTGAAAGAAGTAGTATCCAACTTGGATTTACCTTTTCAATGTTTAGAGGAAATAATTTTTGGACATTATCATAATTAATAGTCTACATCAACATATTTTGAATCCTTCAAAGCATCTTGACTATCATTATAATTATCACCATCATAATCACCCCTCAAATCACTAATTGAAAAATCTTTTAAATAAAAACCAATAAAATCTATAGGATTCTCATATGCTATGTATTCTCGTTAATTAATGTGTTTTTCAGCCATTTGAAAAGGACAAGAAAATATAGTATCATTACAGGGAGAACAAGAATACCAAATATTAGGGAAATTTGGGTATCCATTTACCTAAGGAAGACCAACCAGATCAGGAAATCTGGTTCCCTGGGAAGAACCTTCAACATTATCATGAGGCTTCCTACCTGTGGAATTAAATTTCCTAAAATAATTAGCTTTTACATCATCATCTATAAGGATATATTTATCCTGATTATAAATGGTACGAATGACCTCATTACTACCCTTTATTCGAAATTATTTAATATCATGACCCTTTAATAGAAAATTTGTACTAAAGAGTTTCTACTATAAGTAGACAACAAGTGACCAATAAGTTCACAGGAATCACAAAAAAGTTACCATTTTTTAAACTCTATTCTGAGATTAATATTATCTTGATGGGTAGAAATAAAAACATTTTCAACAAATGTTGGACATAAGTCAAATTTCTCCAAACCCCTTACAAAGTTAAAATAAAAAAACATCTCATTTGTAGTATACTTCCAAATGAGGATTCCAAATGAAAAAGCACTGGTAAATAAAATATCTAGGAAAAATAAGACCTAATTTAACCCATGTATTCTGATCCAAACCTATGAATAGGTATCCTTATTGTCATTGAGTTTGATGTTAAGGTTCCAATCATGAAATATTAGGGTTCAATGCCTAATATTGATATAACCCAAGATCTATGTATGAGCATTCAACTCTCCAAAAGGAAAAAGGAGATGAAAAAACTGCAACCAAGAGAGACACACTTAAAGTTAGAAAATCACCAAATAAAAGATAATCATGATACTAAATAGAAAATTTTACAAGGTTTTGTACCCTTTGAAAATGAGAGGTGAGAAACAAAAGATTTCTTATAAAGATCAATTCATACCAAAACATCTCCAAAAGAGGCTGATACTTGTGTAGTACCAAATTTCATGATAATTTTATATATTTATATTTATTTATAAATATATACATTAAAATTTCTAATTATATTACGTATATTATTAAAATTAGGTTTTTATTAGTGCATTGTTAGCACTGATAAATATCACTTTTATTAGAACTTATTATTTTAGTGCTAATCAAACCCTTCCCGATATTTTAAATAGAACCTTAACAGAGTTCTCCATCCTCACATCATTCAAGATCTCATGGAACTAAAGCTCTGTCATCACCCTCCCTCAAATTTTTTGAATAAATATAAACATTAAAAACCTAAGGTACGTAACATGTGATCTGTCACTCCCCATTAAACATCTTTGTTTGATTTTTATTTTCAAAAAGGATTTGAAAGGTGTGTGCAAGCAGTCTTATTTTTTCGTGATCTACCTCACTGATTCTCCACCCATTCTCCCTCACCTCGATCCATTGTTGTTTCCCCATCTCCCTTGCCTTAATGTTAATTTAACTCATTCATCATAACTTATCACTCCTATTTCATGGTGCTCCTAGCTATGCACCATAAAAACTATACCCACTTATCATGTAATATAGTGACTAAAATAATATGTAAGCAATGTTTTTATGGAACATTAATGGTAATCAGATAAATGTTCTAGGTATCCTCATTTCTAGCATGGATTAAAACCAAACAACTCTTTCCATTTATTCCATTAAGAGTGATAACAACCCCAATCATTTTAATATCTCTTAATTTTTTATAATTTTTATTTGAATAATGAAATGGGTTTAATTTATTTTGAATGATTTTTTCCAATTATTTATATATATAATTCTTGAAAAAAATTATTTGATGATAATTTTGATATTTATACACATAATCTTTATCTTTATGCTTTATTTTTTTATTTATGTTTGTTCTTAAAATATTTATCTTGTTATGGAATTAATAAGACATTATATTTTTTAATATTTTTAACATTATTATTATATTTTTTTATGGATATCAATTTTTTATTTATTTTACACATATGATATGGAATGAACACATGGGTTATGCACATGGATCATCGATCCACATCATTACATGACATGTTGATGGGGTATAAGTGGCATGCATGTAAAATTAGTGGTGTTTAGTTAAATATCAAGTGTGACTATTCAATCATATATTTAAAGTCTTGTATTACACCAATCCTGACAATTAGAGAATGAATATTATGATATAAACATATCACAAGTCAATTAAAGATCTTATACTAGGTTATCTGTAGAATGAATTATCACATATAAAATAAATTAACATTACAATATAACTAGAACATTGGTGGAGTCAATTTCCTACATTCTATAATATGTTTATATTACATCACAACCCAACACATCTTACATTACAACCAATAGAGTATGAATATATTAAAAAAGATATGACATTTCTCTAATTCTAATGTATCAAACAAATTCAATCTAATACAATGAGAATTTTGATGATCGACTCTATTAATGTTTTTGAACTCCACCTTGCTACACTACATGCTATTTATTTGACACTGGTTTATCTTTTTGATATTTTTCTTCATTATTTAAAAATTAATGTTACTTAATGACATTTAAAGGCGTTTGATGTAGGCTTAAAGAATTTTTTTAGTTCGTTAAAGTAATAGTTGATTTATATTGTTATTTACCAAGTCAAAGAAGAAATGATTTTTTTCATTGTGTGTTAATGAAGGAATTAAATGAAGACTAAAATGATATAAAAATAGATACATTATTTCATATCATCAAACAATGATGTGTGAATATATGCAATGGTATGAGTGGTATCTATATTTATAAATGCATACATGTGTAAGGAAAAAGGGTGGTTGGGAAATGGAATTCTATATCATGAAATTCATTTTTAAATTTTGTTCTTAAAAATGTGATTCCCCAAATGGTATTTTCAAAAGATAGTAATCCTTTTAAATTAAAATTTATGGGTTTTCTTGTCTTACTTTCCTTACACATTTAATAAAAGGTGATTTAATTGTTTAAATTCTTATTATTATGATATTGATGGTTTTTTTATGACACATCGGTCGTTAATTATTTTTACATTTATTTAATAAATGTCAAATTTTAATGTCGAATGAGGTTTTTAATGAATTGAACTGCTTGGTTTGGGTTTTTGAAATGCTCATTCGATAAAAAGTGAACTATTTCAAATGGTAATGGAACATGGGAACCCTATCTCAAGATTTCTGATTCTTATAATTTAAATTTAATAGTTTCTACAGACATTTTGTTCTCTAGATTCTATGATTGGGCCCTATCAATGTTTTCATCATCTAAAAAAATATCACCTTTAGATCCTAAGAATACTATCACTGAAACACCAACTATCCCACCATATACCAAGTGATGAAATGAATAAACACCAACTCTTCCATAATGTTTATTTCAATTTATTACTGTTTTTTATGGAACTTTTCTTTATATTTAATCATATGAGTTATCATATAATTAATCCTAATATATATATATATGTCTTGAGATAGATGAATATTTAATAGGATTCTTTGTAAATTTAAATATATCACACCTTTATTTCCTTCAATGATTTCTACCACTATAAAAAAATATCAATACGCATCATTAGGATGTTATTATCTTATAAAAATGGATTCATGTATCTTAAATGACTCTATAAGAATGTCCTTTTATGGGTTCAAAGATCATGAATTTTGGGTATTTATTTATTTTTTAAAATGTTAATATTACTAAATCAAATAGGATGATTATGAATTTAGAATGGATGGGTTCCAATTTCATGATAATAGAGTATGAGTATAGAGTGAAATAGTTCATCAAGTTTGCAAAATATAACACAAAAGAACAATATCAAACACTTTATCAAACCTTAAATTTTTATTGTTGAATACTAATTAGTCCAAATTAGTTGTAAGAGCGCTTGATCAATCATAAAATAGACCAAAGTTATAAATTTTGGACTAAACACAAGGAAAAGTGAATGTATCTAGTAACTTGGATAATACTTTGTTTTATGGATAATCTGATATGATTACAAGTGAGAGAAATGAAGAAGAATTCATAAATGATATTATTAACGGTTTGAAATATAATGAATATTGTATTGAGGAAATGATAATGACAGTTGAAGATAAAATACATTATTTTACAAAATTGTTTTAGAAATTAAAGAGTTGGGCTAAGATTCCATTGTATACTGGTTGTACTAAATACATAGAATTGTCCTCCTTAATGAAGCTATATAATTTACTAGTTGGTAAAAGAAGGTGTGACAGAAGTTCTACTAAACTACTTTATTTATATAATGATATGTTCATATAAGATAGTGAGCTTCATTTATGAACATATGACACTAAAATAATTCTTTGTTTTATGGGTATGATCTCTGAAAGAATACATGCCTTTCTAAATAATTGTATACTATTTCACAAGGACAAAAAATCACTAAAAACTTGAAAAAAAGTGTGGTACTTCTTTATAAATGAAATATAAATATGGTACTACAAAATTTAAATGGTTCCTTCTAGTAATTACAAAGTTCAAGAAACTATTCATAAGTTATTAGACTATAAGGAAATTAACTTAGAATGAAGATGGAAGAAATAAAATGGGAAACATAATCAGCTACCAGACTCTCCTCATTAGAAGATAAGTAATAATTAGTATCCTGAATTTTTAAATATTATGGGAAACCTTTTTCTTACACTATCTATATATTGATTGAATCCTTTGGGTTTTCAAAGTAGCACTCACTGTACATGGCCAGTTATGTTAGTAAATTATAACTTTCTATTATTGTTATGTATGAAATTAAAATAAATGATGTTATATCTCTTTATATTCATACCAAAATACCAGGGTAATGATATTGAAGTTTCTTTGGCTCCATTTATTGAAGATTTGAAATTATTGTGTGATTCAACTATTACATTTTATAATTCTTAAAGAAATAAATAATTAACATTGAGATACATCTTTAATGGGATGATAAATGACCTTCCTACTTTTGAAAAAATTTCAGGATATATCATTAAAGGAATTAAATTGTTTCAAACTTATGAATAAGTTAGATAATCAATTAGGTTGAAACATTCATCAAGGACTCTGTGTATAAGACATGCTGATTTCTACCCCAGTGACATAATTATTAAACTTGGATGACATAATTTGATAGGTTTTCAGAAGAAGGTACATCCCTATCTCTAATAACATTTTATCCAATATTTGAGAAAGTAAAATATATGCACACTACTTTTGGTAAAACTATTTTGAAAAACCTTATAAAAGGACTATAAAAAGAGATTAGTTTTTTTTTGAATTACAATACTTTAATTTATTGTACATCACAAAATTTATTAATGTTATGTATATGGAATGAATGTTTGTGATAGTGGAATTTTGACATTACTAAATACATTTGGGAATACAAAGAATGGAATTAATACAAGATTAGATATGATTGACTTTTAAATATTGGAAGATTCGGTGCCAGTAAAGAGTGAAAATGGTCTTTTCTTCCTCTAGCTGCTTACACTCATTCCAGACAAGTGGGATGTTAGTTTTAAAACATCTAAAATAATATAACGGTTCAAGAGGTTCTTTCCTTAAATATCAATAATATATTGTAAATTACTAATTTAAATTTAAAGGGCCTGAAATATCATGAATTTCATATTTTGATACAAGATTTAATGCATATAGCTTTATGATACCTTTTTACCAAGAATTTATGTCATACATTAACCAATATTTGTTTCTTTTTCAAAGATATATGTAGTAAAGTTATAAATCTAGTTAAATTTACAACTATAGAAAAGTAAATTTCTATAATATAATATGAATTATAGATTTTCTTCCTTCTTCCATTCTTTAATATGATGGTTCACTTGATGGTTCACTTTGTAAAACATATTCTACAATGTGGAACTATAAATTATATATGGATGTACCCAATTGAAAAGTATATCAATATTTTGAAATGATATTTCAAAAATCAAAGTTGGCTAAAAGGTTATATTATGGACCAAGATGTTGTTGTAAATCTGTTGATTTTTTTACCGACTACCTATCTGATGTGGAATTCATTTCTTTACGAAAATCTCTTCACATCAGGCATATTGTGGGTGAAGTAATTTCTAGAATAATTTTTGTCCTAATTAATATTATATAGAAAGATAATTATAACCATTACGTTTTTCATAACAATTTAGAGTTTATGACATATGTTGAATCCAAAAAAGTAATTATTAAGTATTTGAATCCATAAATAGCTAAAACATGGATATTAATTAATCATAATCAAAAATTTATAGGATGGTTTCAATAAAATATTATTAAGGAGTTAACTGCAATTCCAGATTCATTCCCAAATTTGACTTTGATGGATAGCCAGAGGACCAAGTGTGAATGTATTATCTTATAATGGTTATATAATTAATGGTTATATATTCTATACAAATGAACATGATGAACACAGTACCATTAGAAATAGTGGAGTTATGCATATGGTTGAAGTGATTTGTGTATCTTGTACAAAGGAAAAATATCCAATTTATGAGAATATTTCATACTTTGGCATCATTAAAAAAATAAGGGAGTTGGATTATATAACATTCCAAGTGTCGATTTTTCAATGGAAGTGGGTTGATAATAGGTGTCAAGTTTAAATAGATGATTTTGGATTTGAAAAAGTGGAATTCAATAAGGAAGGATAAAATGATAAACCATTCATAATGGTATCACAAGCATTACAAGTATTTTAGGATCTAGATCATGTAAGCTGAAATTGGTTAACTGTTCTGTTCTCGACTAAAACCACTAAAGTGTCATAAGTCAATTCAACTAAGCTTGACCTTTAATTGGTATTTCACAATCATTAAATAGTGGTCCCAATGTAGAATTGGCCTTGTATGTTATAGGTTACCACATTAAGGGGATTTGGATACTCTATAGAGCGGTCAGATCCATTCAATGTTTAAAAAGAGAAAGTTAAATAGTCAAGTTACTTATTTTATAGTATATATTGTGTTACCTCATATTATTATATATTAAATACTACATTTATTTTATATAAATTAAATTTTCAACCACATTAATAGACAATGAATTATGAATATGATAATGCTCCCAGGCCCATGGAACAACACATTTCTCAACACGTTGATGCTACCAATGTAGAGGAACACCATCCTTTTTCCCATGATAATGCTAAAAATATAGAGGAAAAATATATTGATGATGTTGATGATAATGGAATGGTATATGGTGAAAAAATTCTATCCAAGAATAAATAGGATCATTTTAGCATGATGGAGTTAGTAAAATATATTAAGGTAAGAAATGATGTATAATAATTTGAGGTTAGATAGAATGCATGTGGGTAGTTTATTAACCCCAGCAATGTCATGTTCAATAGATACAATGGGATCACCACTCAAATTTATATTCCAATTGATATATATTTTTGTCACAGTGTTGTTCCCATGCTAAAAGAACCAATTTGGTATGATATTAATGTAAAATTATGATATAATATCTTTATTTTAGTAAAAAAAATAATGAAACGTTTATTTACTCTTTATTATACCTTGAAGAGTTTGTTTATTATAGATTTTACCGAATTAAATTTTTAGTAAGGATTACTAGAAATTCTCATAAAGTATTTCATAAAATTATTAGGAAGTATCATCTAAAATATGATGAAGGGAATATAAACTCACACCCACCACAGATTCATGCACACCTGATAAACCAAAAAGCATGGGATGTAGATTATTTGTAGTTTTGGGGAGACATATTTTCAGGTATATTGTGACCGATAATATATTAATCAATTTAATTAATAATTTTTAATTTATATATGAGAAACATAATGTTGAAAATAAGTAACTTGTTGAAAAAACATTGTACCCTTAAAGTAAAGCATATATGGGGTACACTTCACTTGAAAAATATGGTATGTAATTTAAATCAACAATAATACTTATATGAAACATGAAGCAACAACATAATTATATTCCTTTGTTTATATATATATATATATATATTGATGAATCAAAATCCTAATCCAATTCCAAACAACATCATGTCCTATAGAATTATGCATATTTAAATAAGGATGAGATACTACTAGATGAAAACACATAAAAAGTGTGGGAAGCATGTGTACGTATGAAATTATACAAACACATTTTCTTTAAATCAGTATTACGTTACAATGATTTATTATTTTCCTATATTTGTTTTATGACATAGACATAAGAATCATTATTAATTGTACTCGTTGAATAGCTACTACCAGTGGCCTTGAAGCATATAGAATAGTATGTCTTCCTTAGAGGTGTGGGTTTTTGGGAGTCACCAAAAACATATTTTTAGAAATGAAATTATATGGGGAGAAAATAATAAAATGTAAGAGAGGTAGGAATGATTAGCTACTCTATAATAAAAACATTTTGGGTGGTCAAATGTATTAGAAAATTTTATAGGAAGGAATTAAAGAGAAGAAACAACACAAAAAAACTACGTAAAGATCCCCCCCCCCCACTAGCTTTGAGGCAAGACATTCCCCTCAAAGGGATGTCTTAGAAGAGGTAATCAATATTATCATATTTGTTTGTGAAATTTTAACTATAAAGACACTAATACCATTCCTATAGTGATGTTTTATATGGTATAAATGATTGTGATTTCCATCTATCAAAATTGACCCATATCCTTTTTGTGAGGGGTACCATGTACAATATACAAGTATATATTCTATACAAAAATTAAATTCAAATATGGCATATGAGAGTGAGGATTGACATAAATCATGATCCGAGTATTGAAATTCCTACTCAACATAATGATGTGGATATTTATATGATCAATTAGGATATTTTAATTTTCATAGCATGGAAATTAAATATTCTAAAACTACATTTTGAAAAGGAATTGTTCACTTCCAAATTATTTGTTATGAACTACCTTTAACAGTTAATAAATAAGGCATGAACCGATAAATGTGATTTCAAACAGAAAAAGGGAAGGGGTGAAATACAAGGTCAAACCAAAATGATCTAAAAGATCAACTAACCAATTGAAAATATCTTTACAAAGTACCTTTACCCAGTTCTTTCAACACCCGAATTTACTAAAAATGTTCTTATAGATAAAATTTCAACAAGTGGGGATATAACCATAATTTATTTTAAAGAATAGATTTTTGGAGAGGCCATTATAAACTGTATTGGTCTTGATAATGCAAATAAAATACTCAATCATAGGAGTGTCATTTGTAAATGTGTGCATGAGGTGTGTTTTCGTGATTTTTTTCCAGTAGATGATCTAATATGTTAATAATTACTAAATACTATTCAAATTTTTTAGGTATGTATATCAATATTATTTTAAGGGAAAATCATGTGAACTGAAATTTTTTCTCATTATTCCTCTAATCAATTATACACAACTATTCTCTTTGGAACCAAAGAAATATGCAGTAATAGGGTAAAACATGCCATAATGTTTGAAAGAAAAATTATAGATGATAGAATATTATTAATACCTATGATATAGGGGTAAAACAATACAATTTATTTATATAAAATATATTTTCATTAATTTCATTACATATTCTTTTTTTGGAAAGTATTGGATACTTATTGTAGTCAATATGGATACTCCAAAGATTTATTTTCTCAATTTAATGCTTGGATACCCAAAAAACCGACCACACATGATGACGTTTATCAATTTTTAATGCACTAAATCCAAAATTTTACAAATAAATTTAATGTTATACATTTTATATTATATTTTAAGGAAAATCATATTAAGATATGTCAGTTTTTAAATATCATCAAAATAATTACATGAGTATAGTCTATGAGAACAAAAAACATATCTAATACTACAAATAGATAAGTATTTGGGTATATAGAATAACATTAAAATGTAGAAGAATATATAAAAATATTACTTATTTTTATCAACCTTTTTGTAGTGCTTGAAACAAACTAATGGAAAATATTACGGTTATTAGTTTTTCCAATTTATGATGGATATCATATTTCATCAGAAAACTAGAAACCTCAAACTAGTATCCTCAATGATAATTACAATTTAATATAAATATTTACCAATACTTTATTTATTTATAATTTTCCATTACTACCCAGATTTTCAACATTAATTTTAATTAATATATGAAAATGATTTTTGTAGAAAAAAGGGAACAATACATCGTGTCAAATTGTATACTAACATTATAAATAAGCCACTTCATACTACTTAGTGAATGTTATCATCATTTTATCTACTTTTTTTATTAAATTTCATAATTATTTTAATATAATAGTTATATTTAAAATTTTCATAAATATGATGAAGAAATTACTTTGTCAATAATAATTTTGCACCCATGTACTATGATCATTTACTTAGTAACGATGATCCACTCATTATTATGCACTTTTTTTTATTAGACAATGCATTCAACGTAACACACTGAGATTTGGGGAAAAAATTTAAATTTTATTTAATATTTTTAATATTTTTAATTAAATTAAAAATAATTTTATGGTGTGTTACACACTACACTAAGTATGGATTTCATTACATGCAACACTAAGATTAAACAAAACTTGATGTACTATTAATATATTATTATTTAATATAATAGTTATCAAACAAATGTTGGAATGGAAATAATGTATAAGATTGAATAAATTATGAAAATAAGGTTTAAATATATATATATATTGAGTTATTTAGTGAAACATTAATTATAAGTTAAAATAAAAACCTTTGAAAATAAAGGAAATCATTTTCTGAAAAAATATTTTTATGTGCACAAATGTGTTTTACATAAAAAAATTAACCAAATAGCTCATTATAGATTAATTTAACTAAATTTATATATTATATTATCATTTAAATTTTTAATATTAATCTTATTTTTATATATATAAGAGATAAGAATGAATATAATTTTATGCTTAAAAACTATGTTTTTCTAAATAGTAGTTTTGTCACCTTTTGGGTACTTATCATAAAAATAATTTTTGAAACTTACAGAAAAATAATTTTGAGAATAAAATATTGTTTTTGAAGTTATAATATAAAAATAATAATAGTGTGATGTTTTTATAATTTTATGGGAAGATAAATGTTTCAATGAATAGTGAAAATACTTGTTTTTATTAAGAATTATTATTTATTTTAAATATTTTAAAGAGTTAAAAATTATTTTAAGTTGGTTTTGAAATAAATTTTAATTAATTTATATTTTTTAATAAAATTTATGTCATTTTAATCATTTTAATATTGATTTTTGATTTAAAACTATTTGAACATTTGAACATTTTCTCTTTGAAAACTGGTATTCACATCGCATCTGCAGGATTAATTTAAAATTAAATTATGCATATTATGTGAATATAATTTGTAAAAATGGATTCCATATTTAAAATAATAACAATTTGTATTATCATATATGTTCAATTTAATTTTTAACCAAATTGAATATTGAAAATAGTAAAAATTAATTATTGCGTTTAAGAAAAAAATTTGTTAGGTGAGGGTTAAAATAAAAATATAAGGATAAAAATGACCCCAAATGGTTCTAAAATATATTTTATTGATATATATATAGACCAAATAATGTATAATTATATATAATAATCCATGTTAAATCCTTATTTAATGAGAAATACATGGTTACACCTTTTTTATTTCAAAAAGATACAAGTGTTACATTCACCTCACTTATAAAAGGCCATCCCCTATCCTCTACTATAAACATCATAAAACTAATTTGGGTCAGAAAATACCTTCCAAAATAACTTAAAAGTTTCTCTCATCTCATCTTAGGAGCCTTATTTAGGGTCTAAATTCATCCAAGGAAGGATTTTGGTGCAAACTTGAGGAGGATACCCAAAGAAGAGGTAACATTCTTCAATGAGAATTTTTTTCCTTCCTTCACCTCATTAAATTCTTATTAAAACATGGTGATATAGTAAAATAAGTTTCTTAAATATACTGATATGTTCTTATGATGAGTTAATGACCTGAAACAATACCCATTTCTATCAAATGGGTTATGAAATCATCCTTGGTGGGTATGGCAGACTACCACCACACAGACTAATGTCATTCGTTTTTCCATTACCACCTATCACAGTTGGGTATGATGATGTATATGAAGTAGATATATATGTTTATATAAATATATTATACCTATTGAGTCATTATATCATATATACCTTTTTCCTACCAATCCGTAGGGTATACAATAACGTCACTCATGCATAAAGCGGACTACCGCCTCGTGGAGTGATGTGATTTGTTTTTCACTAACACTTTACATGGAAGATAATAAGGATATATTTAATGAATATATATGATATAAATGAAATAATTATGATATTAATGACATATTTATCATTTTAAAAGTTAATATATTAATTTATTTCTTATATTTTTACTCAATGAAAGAGGTTAATGTTGATCGTGTACGTGTGAACTACCGCCTTCACAAAGCGATGTGACTCTCTCTTTTCATCCCCAAACCACATGGATTATATGTATAATAATATTTAATGGATTAATATGATATTTATGATATTATTATAATTATTTAAATATAAAATATTACTTAACTTAATTCCATAATGATCATTTAAAAATCGAAGTGTTACTCCTGCGTACATGTGGCCTACAGTCTCTCTGATCGTAACATACATTATTTATGAAAACCATCATTAATGATTGGAAGTAAAGTATAATTTATGCATGTAAAGATAATTAATTAATTATTGTTATTTTGGATATAATTTAAACATGATGAATTTAATAGTACTGAAAATAACAAAAAAATCTTATACGAAGAACGAAGCGGTTATTACCTGAAAATGATTTTAACAAAGAATTTGCAATATATGTATAATTAAAGGTCATAAATAAATAATATATATAATAATATATATAATTATGGTTCTATAATATATTAATAATAAAATTATATTTATTAAATTAGAGGTTTTAACATGTATGGACTTAAGGTAAGGGATTTCTAGACTCTCTTCTATTTATATGAGACATATGCAAGTTCACCACTCATTTATTTTTCGTGGTTTATACAAATAACATGAATGTATTTTATGATGATTATGATAATAATTATGGTAATTATATATCCATTCAAGGATCTCTCTTTCATGGGTCTTGCAGTTCAAAAGTTACTACAGTGGTAAGGGATTTTTTTCTCAAATTTCCTTCTTTGAGACATATGTCTTGTTATCCACCTATCTAATTTTATGAGGTGTATATACAACCCCATTAAAATGAAATTTAAAAAATTTATTCTTTATATTGTTTAATTAAGTTTCATTTAATTTTATTATTTCATTAGATCTTTCATTTCAATGTTACCAACATGGTAAGGGTTTTACGATACAATCTCTTCATTTATTAGAATTTTTTATATTTATGCTTCAAATAATTATAAAATATGATATATCTATAAAAAGCTCATGAATTTTATTCTCCTTTGGTTATATAATAATAATAATAATAAATTTTCCCTTCATTTTACTCTATTTAGCAACTCAAGAGTTCCAAAGAATATTTTTAACAAAAATCATATTTATTTATTTCTTTAATCGAAAACTTGTTTTTCTTCTAAAACCATGTTTTCTAAATCTGTTTTAATTTTTTCTCCAAATGATTTATTAAAGAAATTATTACCCACATTTTAGTTCTTTACAAATTTATTTTTAAAAGAATCTTTATATCATTTTAGAAACAATTCTCTTTTTTTCTTTTACTAGAAATGTGAAAGGAATGATCGTTTTAACATGTATATTATAAATGTAATTTCTTGCCATCATAACTATTATTTTCATTGAATATTCAATTATAAAATTTTAAGGATATTTTATATGAAAAAAATTCCAAATAATGTTTTATTTTTTTAAATCAAATTGAAAAATTAAGTTTCATCAAAAAAGTTTCCAAGTGATCTTTCAAAATAATTATTTATCTAAGATGACTTCCTACGATGAAAATTATGCTTTTGTGGGGATATGAATCAAGGGTACCATTTTTATTCTCTCTCTAAATGGTTAAGTATGAAAATATCTTTATGAAACCCGTTTCTCTTCCACATGTTATACAATGATAAAATTCTTATGAAACCCAATTCTTTTTTCATGGGTGATGCTCTATTGAAATGATGAAATGAATATGAAACCTGTTTCTTTTCCATAGTTTATGATATGATTAAATATTTATAACACCCATTTCATTGAATTGGTTATGATATGATGAATATTTTATGATCTTTTGAAACACATAAATGTGTTTTTCATTATGTGAGAGGTGTGACTTATATCTCATGAGTAAATAAGTTATGTGTGAACCCAATTACAAGTTCAAAATGTTATGTGTGAACCTGATTACATTTTCAAAATGTTATATTTTAATCTGATCACTTGTTCGTAGTGTTATGTCTATGCCTATCTTTCATGTCCATGATGTTATGTGTGGAACTATCTTTCAATTCCATAATCTTATGCGTGGACAAGGTTGCATGTCTATAAGTTTATGCAAGGTCCTAATTTCATTTCCTTAACTTAATGAGTGAAATTATCTCTATTTATACATGTTCACGTTGTTATAAGCTGATGTGTATGCCACAAGTATTTCTATGATTCCAATTTTATGTTCTCATGACTCATGTTCTTGGATTCCATTATGATTCATGTCTTATGATATTCCAATCTATATGTCATGACTCAAGATTATGATCCTTAATATTAAGGTTATGGTTTTAAAATGTTATGTCCATGTTATCATACCCTTATGTTCATGTTATGCTTACATATCTCTCTATGTTTACCCTCACTAAGCATCAAAGATCACCCTTTATTATGTTTACTTCCCCCAAGAAATGAATAAAAGTTTTAGTTGGGTATGTTTATGAAGATTACTAAAGGGGAATATCTTTATGGGAGATGATGAAGATCTTTCACCACATTAGAAGATTGTGTACATAGTATCTAAAGACACTAAACTATTATGGTCCTTATGCTTGTATTTTTTTAATGTATTTAATATTCATCTAAGAATATGTAAATCTTAGTATAAAAGTTCTAGGGTTCTATATTCAAAATTTTGGGTTATTTAACATTAGTATTTTTAGATAACCCATAATTTGAAATGCATTACAAAATAAAAAGTCACAGTATGAGGCATAAGAATAAACCACACCTCAATTTTCTATAAGGTATGCCTAGTATGGCTCAAAGTTTGTGATTTTAGTTAAAATTTATCATTTGAGTTCAAAAAACAAGTTATATACTCAAAATTCATAAAATACATTATGATAGTTTTGAAACATTGGGAAAATGATTCATAAGTCATTTGTGATATGCATAAATTAGTTGCACCTCGATCCAATACACAGTGTTCCCAATATGATAAATCTAGTAAGATGTTCGGAGCTGATCATGGGATATTTGAATTCAAGGCTACATTTTAGATAATTTATATTGGGAAATGGGTCAATAATGTAAATAGATATCATGAAAATTTTATTTCCTACAATTTATTTAGTTAGTTTTATCATCATTTAATCAACTTTTTAATATCATTTTCTTATCATATTTATCTGATAATCGAATGTGTTTTTTATTTAAAATTGGAATTTTTGTAAAAAAACATGACATATGTAAAATATATAAAATGAATTATTATTGTTTTGATAATATATTAATATTATTTACAATTAATTTTTGATGTATTGTAATCATCCTCACCTTAATTCGTTACACTGTATACCCGATATGACTTAATATATTCGTTATTAGTTTAAAATTAACATTTTATTTCCAAATTTGTTTCACTCACTGAAAAATAATAATAAATTCTTGTATTGTCTAGATAATTTAGTAAAAAAATTCATAAGTTATTTTTGATGTATAGTTATTAGTGTCACATCAAACTAACACACGATGTGATCGGTATGACTCAAAGTGTGTGTTTTCAATTTAAATGGGAATTTTTGTAAAAAACATATGATATAATAAAAAATAAAAATATTCATTCATATTCTTTTTATATATTAGAATATGGATCTATATGTCATTTTTGATTCATAATAATATTTTGAACCTCAATCTGACTCACAATGTGACCGATATGACTCCAAGTGTGTCTTTTTATTTAAAATTATCATTTTAGTTAAAAACACACATCACATGCTCAAAACCAAGAAAAACCATTCATATTGTTTTGATAATTTAGTAAAATGACCCATAAGTCATTTTTGACTTGTTATAATCAATCTCATCTCAATATGACACACGGTGTGACTAGAATGAATTCAAGTGTGTCTTTTTATTTAAAATTGAAATTCTTGTTCCAAAAATATGTCGCATTCTAAAAACCTAGCAAACACATTGGTATTGTATTGAAACATTAGGAAAATAATCTATAAGTCATTTTTGATATATAGGAATCTTTTTCACCTCAATTCGATACATTATGTTACTGATATTAGTCATAGTCTCTGTTATCAGTTTAACATTGTCAATTTAGTTCAAAACATGTTTCACACTTTTAAAACTTAGAAAATATGCTATAAATTTCTTAATAATTTAGTTAAATGATTAATATTTCATTTTGGATGTGTAGGAATCAATCTCATTTAAAACTGACACACAATGTGACAGGTATGACTCAAAGTCTGTGTTTTCAGTTTAAATTGATATGTTTGTAAAAACGACACATACATGCTCAAAACTGAGAAATAAAATTTATATTGTTTTTATAATTTATAAATATTATTCATAATTGATTTTATACATGTAGAAATTATCTATAGCTCAATCTAAAACATGGTATGATTAGTATGACTCCAGGTGTGTCTTTTTATTTAAACTTGACATTTTAGTACAAAACACACATCTCATACTCAAACTAAGAAAACACTTTTATATTTTTTTAACACTTTAGTAAAATAATATATAATTCATTTTTGATTTATTGGAATCAACTTCACAAAAATTCGATACACGATGTTCCCGGTATGACTCAAAGTGTCTGTTATCAGTTTAAAATAGTCAATTTAGGTAAAAACATGTGTCACTCACTAAAAACCATGAAAAATGCCTGAATTGTATGTATACTTCAGTAAAGTAATATATAATTCATTTTTTATGTGTATGAATCTGTCTCTAATAAAATTGATATGTGATGTGACTGGTATAAATAAAAGTGTTCGTTTTCAGTATAAATTAACATTTTACTAAAACGGACACATGAAATTCTCAAAAATGAGAAAAAAATATGGATTGACTTGATAGTTTAAAAAATTATCCTTATTTCATTTTTTATTTTTAGGAATCATCCTCACCTCAATTTGATTCACGGTATGACCGGTATAACCCTAAGTGTGCATTTATATTTAAAATTGACATTTTAGTTCAAAACCCATGTCACATACCCAAATCAGAGAAAATGAATTGGGATTTTTTTATTAATTTAGTAAAATGATACATAAGCCATTTGTGATATATAGGAATCATTCACACCTTAATCTACTAAACAGTGTTCTTAGTATGACTCAAAGTGTCTGTTATCAGTTTAAAATTGACAATTTAGTTCAGAATTTCTATCACTCACTAAAAACCAAGAAAACATTCTCAAGGTTTCTTGATTGTTTATTAAATCTATTAATAAGTCATTTTTTATGTGAATGAATCATTGTAACGTCAAACTAACACATGATCTGATCGGTATAACACAAAGTGTGTATTTTCAGTTTAAATGGACATGTTAGTAAAAAAGACATGTGACATACTCAAAAATGGTCAAAGACATGTATATTGCCTTAATAGTTTAGGGAAATTATAATTATTTAATTTGGGAAATGTAGTAATCATACAAACATCAATATGATGTGTTGCGTTAGATGTATGACTCCAAGTGTATCCTTTTATTTCAAATTGACATTTTATTAATGTATTGTTACATATTTATGTTTATTTAATTCTTTATAATATTAAAAAAATATGAATTTTTTTCTTATATATGTGTATTATTTTGGTCAAGTTGGAGTGTTATACTTACCAACTAATACCATGATTGGTATTTTTCTAGAGGGGGTCAGGTTCCAAAGACAACGAAACCATTGATTTTTTGGAATGTTTGTGATGTCACTTACTAATGTAATTATTAAAAAATGATTGAAATGTATATAATAGGGTTTTTTTGTAGTTGTGATGTAATTTTTATTTCAATTAAAATAATTATTTTCCATATATATGTTTATTTTATGCTATAGTGTCCTGTAATTTTAACAGCACATTGCAATAGTACATCTTTTATCTGTGCTAACAAAAACACTGATAAAGTGAGACCTTTATCAACACTAAAACAAGCATTAACACTAGAAACCCATTATTATATCTAAACTAAATTAATAAAGGATCACATTTATTTATTCTTATTATTAAGGATAAAGGACCCCCTTTATCATCACTTTTCTAGCACCGATAAAAGTGGTCCACTTTTAAGTGTTCTTAAATCCACAATGAATTTTTAGTGCTGATAATGGATTTTTCTATCACTATTATAATCCACTTCTAAAGTAGTGAAAATAAACCACCAACATAATTCCATATGAAATTATTCATTTAGAATTAGTTTTTTTATAATTTCATGGTGTTCTCCCAACACTATAGTGTATAAATACATTGAAAATTAATTGGTTATGATTTTCATTATCTAGAGAAAACTTTCAATAACTGATGTAAAATAATCATTTATCAATAGTTATATGAACATATTGGAGTTTCTTAAATTATTTATAATTAAAAATAATTATTAACAAGTTTTTTTATTTTTATTAATTATTCAGAATTAATTAATTATTAGTGGTTTCAAACCCACCAGTAATTATAAAAAATAAGAAATAATTATTATATTTTTTATTATTATGAATATTATTATATATCATATATTACTTATTATGGTTATTATATTTTATCATTTAATTTTAGTTATTATCATTTAGTAAAATTTAATATCATTAATTATCATCATTTCACACTCAAAGTTGCTGGTAAGATTTAAACTCCCAAACCTCATCATTCTATGCATGTGCTCTTACCAATTTCTCTAAAAACTGACTTATAATAAATAAATTTTTTTAATATTTTATAATATGATACATTATAAAAAAATTTACAATAATTTTTTGAGTAGATATTTTCATTTTTACTTTAATCATAATTGAGATGGGGGTATAGGGGTGGGTGGGAAAAATATTCCAAAAACCAAGAATGTAATTTTAATTAAATTAGTGGCCCAATCTATCCCAATGATTATTATTTCCAATGTAAATCTACCAAACTATCTAGTTTCGTTTCTCTATTCTTATTTTGGAATTTTTGGTCATTCCATGAAGAAGGTTATAAAAAATCATTAGTTTTATTGGGATAATCTATGTGTATATACATTTTTATATAGACTTGTATTTATACATATATATATATATATATGGAAATTCAATCATTTTTTTCTACTAAATAGGGTTATTGGCTCATTAATCATCATGATTTATTACCTTTCTATTTTATTACCAAGATCAGATTTCCTAAAGATTTAATTTGGTTTAGGAGTAAATATTTATAGAGGATTTATTTTCACATGAGATCATTACATGATAAATGATGCTACTAGATAATTAAAAATGTGCTTCTTATTATGGTTTAGACAGAAACTTGGTTGTGCAGTCTTGATAGCAATGTTACAAATTCTTTCTGCCCATCATGGTTGTAGAAAAATCTGAGCATTATTTAATGAACAAGGAAATGCCATATTGGTGTTATGATAAAGTTTTGACCTTGTTTAACAATAGAGATAAAAACATAATTATTTATATTCCAATATCATAAGGAGTTTTTGATGATTATGTGATCTAGTTGATAGACATGTGCCCTAAATTCATTAGCATATGATGTTTTTCATATATGTTTTTTATGTGATATATATGTGCCATATAGTACATGTTGAATTTAGGATGTTAATTCATTTTAAAAAAGGAATTAATTTCTTAATAGTTTTAATTTTTTTAATTTATTACGTTTAATACTCATTTCATTTATCTGTTTATGTTTTTATGAATTTGTTCATTTTCTGATCTTTAGTTTCAATAGATTGAATAGGCTCGGTTCATTCGGTCGATCATCCTTGTAACAATCAATTTTATTTACATTCTATCTATGTGTTTTAGTCGATCGATGCTTATGGTCATTCCATCTCTCATGCGGCTACTTCATCATTTTCACACAATTAATTGACCAATGTGTAAGTATCGCGATCATTTGGGGTTTTTGGTCTGTCGAAGAACATGGTCAATTTGCATACCCCATAGTCAATCATATAATTTTTTTTTATTTTGTGTTGTTAGGGCTCAAGGATTTGTAGCCATCCATTTATCTCATTCTATTAAGTAACTTTATGATTTCTTTTCTTAGAAATGATAAAAAATACTTTTTATAAAAAAATATGCTTAATATATATATATATATATAATTATCAAATTTGTATTCAATAGTTAATGTTCATTTATAAATATTAATTACAAAATGCATGTATATAATTATTATAAATATGATATGTTAATATATATTTTTTAATAATTCAAAAAATTATATACATATATATATATATATGATTTATTGCTAGTTTTTCATATTTGAATTTATATATTTATATCAATGTCTATGTGAATACATGTGTGTGCATTATGTTGTGTGTGTATTCTCTATGTGTGTGTGTGTGTATAGATTTTATACATGTAAAAATGTATGTATGTGAACATATATGTGCACATGTATGTGGGATGTAAATATATATATATATATGTATATATAACATATGTACATGTGTATGTGTGTCTTGTGCTTATTTCACATTTGATGTATATTCTTTTCATTTTTGATATTTGTTTTTGTAATTTATTCATTAATTAAACATACTTATACTTTATTAAGTATTATTGTTATTATGTTTTACATTTATATGAAGAATATTTATTCAATTTTATTTATTATGTCGTTTTATTTTTAAATTTTCGAAATTTATATAATTAAGTTATTTAAATTCATTTTTTAATATCTCATAATTAATGTTGTTATTCATATATGAATTCATTTTTTAAAATACTTTTGTATAATAAATTTTATTAATTAATTTTAATATTCCTTTCATTTAATATTATTTATTCATTTTTAATATTTATTTATTTTTATATTTATAGGAATTTAATTATTTTGTAATATTTATTTATACATATATTTATATAAAATACATGCAATATTTTCAACATTTTTGTAATTTATATGAATTATATTTAGTCATTTTTTGTTAAGTTTTAACATTTAAAATATGTTCGATATTTATATACTTAATCTATTTAAATAAATTTTTTAACAATTTTTTATTTTAAATATTTAATTATAAAATTAAAAATATTTTTTAAAAAAATTATAATATTAAAAATATATATTTATATTTATATTTTAAAAAATTAAAAATAATATTTAAATATATTTAAATAGTAAATAAATTTATTATATTTTTAAATACATATATTTGTATATTAATATATATGTATATAATTATAATAATTTTTAGATGTTGAGGCTCTAAGACCTCTTTATTAAAAACAAAAAAAGTACAGTAAATAGAGGATGAACATTCCAAAAACAAAAGGAGATCAGTTCACTCAAGTATGGGTGCTCATGTTGTGGTGAGAGGAACGTCTTCCCCTATAATGAGTATGCCTCCCCCTTCTCTATATTTTGACCTGTAACCCTGGGCTACCTTCCGGATAAAATATTATTAAAGGAATTGAAAGTCTTCACTCTCAAACTCAATCTAAACTTATCAGATGGAACCAAACTGGAACCCATTGTGGAGTAGACCGCCTTTTATTTTTATAGCTTAAGAGCCTTTAAAACCCCTAATCATTCCCTTTCAACACTATAAACAGCACTAAAATTCTGAAATAAAGGAAAATTCATTGCACTTTCCAAAGCCCCTACATCCATGTATTAGAATTGAACCAAGGAGGATCCCTTACCTCGATCTAACCTTGAGACAAGAATGGGTCTTTGTATAGAATTAGCATTGCCTACTAAAAAATGGACTTCTTCACTGGTCCTTATAATTACCAACCCCCACTGCATCTTCAGACAAACGGAGACAAGTATCCACCATGAGTTCCATAGTGCTCTAAGAAGGTTCAAGGGTTGTACTAGACACCTATAAAAAATATGAGACAATAGGGGTCTTTATATCACCAAGGAAAAACTTCATAGTTTTCCTGCTAAGATCAGTGGAAACCCCTACCCCTTCAACACTATCTATCATTGGGGACAAGGATATAACATGGGAAACATTTGTTTCCTTACCACAATTAGATTTTAAAACCAACTGAGGTCTGTCATAAATTAAAGGTACACTACATGTAGGATCCACTAGAATCTGCAAGACATTGTCAAAGACATTTTGTAAAACATGAGTACAAAGAGATTTTCTATCAATTGATCATTCAACTGTAGGACCATAAAGATGAGGAAAAGAATAAGTATATGATTCCATCAAAACTATATTATTTTCCAATAAATTCAAATGAGAAACAATGGGATAGCATGCTCTAGATTTTCTGGTAGGAACAAAATCCTTATCATTAGTTGTCATGGGGAAAGATTTACATTCACTTGAGAAATGGAAGTTTATGCCTTTTCTGTTTGAAATTAGTAGTATCCAACTTGGATTTTCCTTTTCAATGTTTAGAGGAAATCATTTTTGGACATTATCATAATGAATAGTCCACATCAACATATTTTTAATCCTTCAAAGCATCTTGACTATCATTATAATCATCACCATCATAATCACCACTCAAATCACTAATTGAATAATCTTTTAAATAAAAACCAATAGCATCTATAGGATTCTAATATGCTATGTATTCTCGTTAATTAATGTGTTTGTTAGCCTTTTGAAAAGGAAAAGAAAATATAGTATCATTACAGGGAGAACAAGAATACCAAATATTAGGGAAATTTGGGTATCCATTTACCTAAGGAAGACCAACCAGATCAGGAAATCTGGTTCCCTGGGAAGAACCTTCAACATTATCATGAGGCTTTCTACCTGTGGAATTAAATTTCCTAAAATAATTAGCCTGTGTATCATCATCTATAAGGATATATTTAGCCTGATTATAAATGGTACGGATGACCTCATTACTACTCTTCATTCGAAATTATTTAATATCATGACCCTTTAATTGAAAATTTGTACAAAAGAGTTTCTACTATAAGTAGACAACAAGTGACCAATAAGTTCACAGGAATCACAAAAACGTTACCATTTTCTAAACTCTATTCTGAGATTAATATCATCTTCATGGGTAGAAATAAAAACATTGTCAATAAATGTTGGACATAATTCAAATTTCTCCAAACCCCTTACAAAGTTACAATAAAAAAACATCTCAGTTGTAGTATACTTCCAAATGAGGATTCCAAATGAAAAAGCACTGTTAAATAAAATATCTAGGAACAATAAGACCTAATTTAACCCATGTATTCGGATCCAAACCTATGAATAGGTATCCTTATTGTCATTGAGTTTGAAGTTAAGGTTCCAATCATGAAATCTTAGGGTTCAATGCCTAATATTGATATAACTCAAGCTCTATGTATGAACATTCAACTCTCCAAAAGGAAAAAGGAGATGAAAAAACTGCAACCAAGAGAGACACACTTAAAGTCAGAAAATTAACAAATAGAAGATAATCATGATACTAAATAGAAAATTTTACAAGGTTTTGTACCCTTTGAAAATGAGAGGTGAGAAACAAAAGATTTCTTATAAAGATCAATTCATACCAAAACATCTCCATAAGAGGATGATACTTGTGTAGTACCACATTTCATGATAATTTTATATATTTACATTTATTTATAATTATATACATTAAAATTTCTAATTATATTAAGTATATTATTAAAATTAGGTTTTTATTTGTGCTTTGTTAGCACTGATAAAGATCACTTTTATTAGAACTTATTATTTTAGTGCTAATCAAACCCTTCCCAATATTTTAAATAGAACCTTAACAGAGTTCTCCATCCTCAGATCATTTAAGATCTCATGGAACTAAAGCTTTGTCATCACCCTCCCTCAAAAATTTTGAACAAATATACACTTTCAAAACCTAAGGTACGTGACATGTGATCTTTCACTCCCCATTAAACATCTTTGTTTGATTTTTATTTTCACAAAGGATTTGAAAGGTTTGTGCAAGCAGTCTTATTTTTTCATGATCTACCTCACTGATTCTCCACCCATTCTCCCTCACCTCGAGCCATTGTTGTTTCCCCATCTCCCTTTCCTTAATGTTCATTTAACTCATTCATCATAAATTCTCACTCGTATTTCATGGTGCTCCTAGCTATGCACCATAAAAACTGTACCCACTTATCATGTAATGTAGTGACTAAAATAATATGTAAGCAATGTTTCTATGGTACATGAATGGTAATCAGATAAAAGTTCTAGGTGTCCTCATTTCTAGCATGGATTAAAACCAAAAAACTCTTTACATTTTATTTTATTAAGAGTGAGAACCACCCCAATCATTTTAATACCTCATGATTTTTTATAATTTTTATTTGAATTATGAAATGGGTTTAATTTATTTTGAATGATTTTTTCCAATTATTTAAATTTATAATTCTTGAAAAAAAATTATTTGATGATAATTTTGATATTTATACACATACTCTTTATTTTTAGGCTTTATTTTTTTATATATGTTTGTTCTTAAAATATTTTTCTTGTTATGTAATTAATAAGACTTTATATTTTTTAATATTTTTAGCATTATTTTTTTTTATGGATACAAATTTTTTATTTATTTTACACATATGATATGGAATGAACACATGGGTTATGCACATGGATCATCTATCCACATCATTACATGACATGTTGACGGGGTATAAGTGGAATGCATGTGAAATTAGTGGTGTTTAGTTAAATATCAAGTGTGACTAGTCAATCATATATTTAAAGTCTTGTATTACACCAATCCTGACAATTAGATAATGAATATTATGATATAAACATATCACAAGTCAATTAAAGATCTTATACTAGGTTATCTGTAGAATGAATTATCACATATAAAATAAATTAACATTACAATATAACTAGAACATTGGTGGAGTCAATTTCCAACATTCTATAATATGTTTATATTACATCACAACCCAACACATCTTACATTACAACCAATAGAGTATGAATATATTAAAAAAGATATGACATTTCTCTAATTCCAATGTAGCAAACAAATTCAATCCAAGACAACGATAATTTTGATGATCGACTCTATTAATGTTTTTGAACTCCACCTTGCTACACTACATGCTGTTTATTTGACACTGGTTTATCTTTTTGATATTTTTCTTCATTATTTAAAAATTAATGTTACTTAATGACATTTAAAGGCGTTTGATGTAGGCTTAAAGAATTTTTTTAGTTAGTTAAAATAATAGTTGATTTATATTGTTATTTACCAAGTCAAAGAAGAAATGATTTTTTTATTGTGTGTTAATGAAGGAATTAAATGAAGACTAAAACGATATAAAAATAGCTACATTATTTCATATCTTCAAATAATGATGTGTGAATATATGCAATGGGATGAGTGGTATATATATTTATAAATGCATATATTTTTAAGGAAAAAGGGTGGTTGGGAAATGGAATTCTATATCATGAAATTCATTTTTAAATTTTGTTCTTAAAAATGGGATTCTCCAAATGGTATTTTCAAAAGATAGTAATCCTTTTAAATTAAAATTTATGGGTTTTCTTGTCTTAATTTCATTACACATTTAATAAAAGGTGATTTAATTGTTTAAATTCTTATTATTATGATATTGATGGTTTTTTTATGACACATCGGTCATTAATTGTTTTTACATTTATTTAATAAATGTCAAATTTTAATGTCGAATGGGGTTTTTAATGAATTGAACTGCTTGGTTTGGGTTTTTGAAATGCCCCTTCGATAAAAACTGAACTATTTCAAATGGGAATGGAACATGGGAACCCTATCTCAAGATTTCTGATTCTTATAATTTAAATTTAATAGTTTCTATAGACATTTTGTTCTCTAGATTCTATTATTGGGCCCTATCAATGTTTTCATCATCTAAAAAAATATCACCTTTAGATCCTAAGAATATTATCACTGAAACACCAACTATCCCACCATATACCAAGTGATGAAACGAATAAACACCAACTCTTCCATAATGTTTATTTTAATTTATTATTGTTTTCTATGGAACTTTTATTTATATTTAATCATATGAGTTATCATATAATTAATCCTAAAATATATATATTTGTCTTGAGATAGATGAATATTTAATAGGATTCTTTGTAAATTTAAATATATCACACCTTTCTTTCCTTCAAGGATTTCTACCACTATAAAAAAATATCAATACGGATCATTAGGATGTTATTATCTTATAAAAATGGATTCATGTATCTTAAATGACTCTCTAAGAATGTCCTTTTATGGGTTCAAAGATCATGAATTTTTTGTATTTATTTATTTTTTAAAATGTTAATATTACTAAATCAAATAGGATGATTATGAATTTAGAATGGATGGGTTCCAATTTCATGATAATAGAGTATGAGTATAGAGTGAAATAGTTCATCAAGTTTGCAAAATATAACACAAAATAACCATATCAAATACTTTATCAAACCTTAAATTTTTATTGTTGAATACTAATTAGTCCAAATTAGTTGTAAGAGTGCTTGATCTATCATAAAATAGACCAAAGTTATAAATTTTGGACTAAACACAAGGAAAAGTGAATGTATCTAGTAACTTGGATAATACTTTGTTTTATGGATAATCTGATATGATTACAAGTGAGAGAAATGAAGAAGAATTCATAAATGATATTATTAAAGGTTTGAAATATAATGAATATTGTATTGAGGAAATGATAATGACAGTTGAAGATAAAATACATTATTTTACAAAATTGTTGGAGAAATTAAAGAGTTGGGCTAAGATTCCATTGTATACTGGTTGTACTAAATACATAGAATTGTCCTCCTTAATGAAGCTATATAATTTACTAGTTGGTAAAAGAAGGTGTGACACAGGTTTTACTAAAATACTTTATTTATATAATGATATGTTCATATAAGATAGTGAGCTTCATTTATGAACATATGACACTAAAATAATTCTTTGTTTCATGGGTATGATCTCTGAAAGAATACATGCCTTTCTAAATAATTGTATATTGTTTCACAAGGACAAAAAATCACTCTAAACTTGAAAAAAAGTGTGGTACTTCTTTATAAATGAAATATAAATATGGTACTACAAAATTTAAAAGGTGCCTTCCAGTAATTACAAAGTTCAGGCAACTATTTGGAAGTTATTAGACTATAAGGAAATTAACTTAGAATGAAGACGGAAGAAATAAAATGGGAAACCTAATCAGCTACCATACTCTCCTCATTAGAAGATAAGTAATAATTAGTATCCTGAATTTTTAAATAATATGGGAAACCTTTTCCTTACACTATCTATATATTGATTGAATCCTTTTGGTTTTCAAAGTAGCACTCACTGTACATGGCCAGTTATGTTAGTAAATTATAACTTTCTATTATTTTTATGTATGAAATTAAAATAAATGATGTTATATCTCTTTATATTCATACCAAAACACCAGGGTAATGATATTGAAGTTTATTTGGCTCCATTTATTGAAGATTTCAAATTATTGTGTGATTAAACTATTACATTGTATAATGCTTAAAGAAATAAAGAATTAACATTGAGATACATCTTTAATGGGATGATAAATGACATTCATACTTTTGAAAAAGTTTCAGGATATATCATTAAAGGAATTAAATTGTTTCAAACTTAGGAATAAGTTAGATAATAAATTAGGTTGAAACTTTAATCAAGGACTCTATTTATAAGACATGATGATTTCTACCCCAGTGACATAATTATTAAACTTGGATGACATAATTCGATAGGTTTTCAGAAGAAGGTACATCCCTATATCTAATATCATTTTATCCAATATTTGAGAAATTAAAATATATGCACACTACTTTTGGTAAAACTATTTTGAAAAACCTTATAAAAGGACTATAAAAAGAGATTAGTTTTTTTGAATTACAATACTTTAATTTCTTGTACATCACAAAATTTATTAATGTTATGTATATGGAAAGAATTTTTGTTATAGTGGAATTTTGACGTTACTAAATACATTTGGGAATACAAAGAATGGAATTAATACTAGATTGGATATGATTGACTTTTAAATATTGGAAGATTCGGTTCCAGTAAAGAGTGAAAATGGTATTTTCTTCCTCTAGCTGCTTACACTCATTCCAGACAAGTGGGATGTTAGTTTTAAAACTTCTAAAATAATATAACGGTTCTAGAGGTTTATTCCTTAAATATCATTAATATCTTGTAAATTACTAATTTAAATTTAAAGTGCCTGAAATCACATGAATTTCATATTTTGATACAAGATCTGATGCATATAGATTTATGCTACCTTTTTACCAATAGTTTATGTCATACATTAACCAATATTTGTTTCTTTTTCAAATCTATATGTAGTAAAGTTATAAATCTAGTTAAATTTACAACTATAGAGAAGTAAATTTCAATAATATTATTTGAATTATAGATTTTCTTCCTTCTTCCATTCTTTAATATGATGGTTCACTTGATGGTTCACTTGGTAAAACATATTCTACAATGTGGTACTATAAGTGATAGATGGATGTACCCAATTGAAAAGTATATGAATATTTTGAAAGGATATTTCAAAAATCAAAGTTAGCTAAAAGTTTGTATTATGGACCAAGATGTTGTTGTAAATCTATTGATTTTTTTACCGACTACCTATCTGATGTGGAATTCATTTCTTTACAATAATCTCTTCACATCAGGCATATTGTGGGTGAAGTAATTTCTAGAATAATTTTTGTCATAATTAATATTATATACAAGATAATTATAACCATTACATTTTTCATAACAATTTAGAGTTTATGACATTTGTTGAATCCAAAAAAAGTAATTATTAAGTATTTGAATCCATAAATAGCTAAAACATGGATATTAATTAAACATAATCAAAAATTTATAGGATGGTTTAACTGAAATTCCAGATTCATTCCCAAAATTAACTTTGATGGCTAGCCAGAGGACCAAGTGTGAATGTATTATCTTATAATGGTTATATAATTAATGGTTATATATTCTATACAAATGAACATGATGAACACAGTACCATTAAAAATAGTGGAGTTACACATATGGTTGAAGTGATTCATGTATCTTGTACCAAGGAAAAATATCCAATTTATGAGAATATTTCATACTTTGGCATCATCAAAAAAAATAAGGGAGTTGGATTATATAACATTCCAAGTGTTGATTTTTCAATGGAAGTGGGTTGATAATAGGTGTCAAGTTTAAATAGATGATTTTGGATTTGAAAAAGTGGAATTAAATAAGGAAGGATAAAATGATAAACCATTCATAATGGTATCACAAGCATTACAAGTATTTTAGGATCTAGATCATGTAAGCTGAAATTGGTTAACTATTCTATTCTCGACTAAAACCATTAAAGAGTCATAGGTCAATTAAACTAAGCTTGACCCTTTAATTGGTATTTCACAATCATTCAATAGTGGTCCCAATGTAGAATTGGACTTGTATGTTATAGGTTACCACATTAAGGGGATTTGGATACTCTATAGAGGGGTCAAATCTATTCAATGTTTAAAAAGAGATAGTTAAATAGTCAAGTTACTTATTTTATAGTATACATTGTGTTACCTCATATTATTATATATTCACTACTACATTTATGTTATATAAATTAAATGTTCAACCACATTAATAGACAATGAATTATGAACATGATAATGCTCCCAAGCCCATGGAACAACACATTTCTCAACACGTTGATGCTACCAATGTAGAAGAACACCATCCTTTTTCCCATGATAATGCTAAAAATATAGAAGAACAATATATTGATGATGTTGATGATAATGGAATGGTATATGGTGAACAAATTCTATCCAAGAATAAATAGGATCATTTTAGCATGATGGAGTTAGTAAAATATATTAAGGTAAGAAATGATGTAAAATAATTTGAGGTTAGATTGAATGCATGTGGGTAGTTTATTAACCACAAAAATTCCATGTTCAATAGATACAATGGGATCACCACTCAAATTTATATTCCAATTGATATATATTTTTGTCACAGTGTTGTTCCCATGCTTAAAGAACCAATTTGGGATGATATTAATGTAAAATTATGATATAATATAGTTATTTTAGTAAAAAATAATAATGAAACATTTATTTACTCTTTATTATCCCTTGAAGAGTTTGTTTATTATAGATTTTACCGAATGAAATTTTTAGTAAGGATTACTAGAAATTATCATAAAGGATTTCATAAAATTATTAGGAAGTATAATCTAAAATATGATGAAGGGAATATAAACTCACACCCACCACAGATGCATGCACACCTGATAAACCAAAAAGCGTGGGATGCAGATTATTTGTAGTTTTGGGGAGACATATTTTCAGGTATATTGTGACCGATAATATATTAATAAATTTTATTAATAATTTTTAATTTATATATGAGAAACATAGTGTTGAAAATAAGTAACTTGTTGAAAAACCATTTAACCCTTACAGTAATGCATATATGGGGTACACTTCACTTGAAAATATGGTATGTAATTTAAATCAACAATAATACTTATATGAAACATGAAGCAACAACATAATTATATTCCTTTGTTTATAAATATATATATATTGATGAATCAAAATCCTAATCCAATTCCAAACAACATCATGTCCTATAGAATTATTAATATTTAAATAAGGATGAGATACTACTAGATAAAAACACATAAAAAGTGTGGGAAGCATGTGTACGTATGAAATTATACAAACACATTTTCATTAAATCAGTATTACATTACAATGATTTATTATTTTCCTATATTTTTTTTATGAAATAGACATAAGAATCATTATTAATTGTACTCTTTGAATAGCTACTACCAGTGGCCTTGAAGCATATAGAATAGTATGTCTTCCTTAGAGGTGCGGGTTTTTGGGAGTCACCACAAACATATTTTTAGAAAAGAAATTATATGTGGAGAAAATAATAAAATGTAAGAGAGGTAGGAATGATTACCTACTCTATAATAAAAACATTGTTAGTGGTCAAATGTATTAGAAAATGTTATAGGAAGGAATTAAAGAGAAGAAACAACACAAAAACAACAACTATGTAAAGATCCCCCCCCCCACTAGCTTTGAGGCAAGACATTCCCCTCAAAGGGATGTCTTATAAGAGGTAATCAATATTATCATATTTTGTTTGTGAAATTTTAACTAGAAAGACACTAATACCATTCCTATAGTGATGTTTTATTTGGTATAAATGATTGTGATTTCCATCTATCAAAATTGACCCATCTCCTTTTTGTGAGGGGTACCATGTACAATATACAAGTATATATTCTATACAAAAATTAAATTCAAATATGTCATATGAGAGTGAGGATTGACATAAATCATGATCCGAGTATTGAAATTCCTACTCAACATAATGATGTGGACATTTATATGATCAAGTAGGATATTATAATTTTCATAGCATGGAAATTAAATATTCTAAAACTACATTTTGAAAAGGAATTGTTCACTTCCAAATTATTTTTTATGAAATACCTTTAACAGTTAATAAAAAAAGGAATGAACCGATAAATGTGATTTCAAACAGAAAAAGGGAAGGGGTGAAATACAAGGTCAAACCAAAATGATCTAAAAGATCAACTAACCAATTGAAAATATCTTTACTAAGTACCTTTACCTTGTTCTTTCAACACCCGAATTTACTAAAAAGGTTCTTATAGATAAAATTTCAACAAGTGGGGATATAACCATAATTTATTTTAAAGAATAGATGTTTGGAGAGGCCATTATAAACTGGATTGGTCTTGATAATGTAAATAAAATACTCAATCATAGGAGTTTCATTTGTAAATGTGTGCATGAGGTGTGTTTTTATGATTTTTTTCTAATAGATGATCTAATATGTTAATAATTACTAAATACTATTCAAAATTTTTAGGTATGTATATCAATATTATTTTAAGGGAAAATCATGTGAACTGAAATTCTTTCTCATTAGTCCTCACATCAATTATACACAACTATTCTCTTTGGAACCAAAGAAATATGATGTAATAGGGTAAAACATGCCATAATGTTTGAAAGAAAAATGATAGATGATAGAATATTATTAATACCTACGATGTAGGGGTAAAACTATACAATTTATTTATATCAAATATATTTTCATTAATTTCATTACATATTCCTTTTTTGGAAAGTATTGGATACTTATTGTAGTCAATATGGATACTCCAAAGATTTATTTTCTCGATTCAATGCTTGGATACCCAAAAAACTGACCACACATGATGACGTTTATCAATTTTTAATGCACTAAATCCAAAATTTTACAAATAAATTTAATGTTATACATTTTATAATATATTTTAAGGAAAATCATATTAAGATATGTCAGTTTTTAAATATCTTAAAAATAATTACATGAGTATAGTCTATGAGAACAAAAAACATATCTAATACTACAAATAGATAATTATTTGGGTATATAGAATAACATTAAAATGTAGAAGCATATATAAAAATAGTACTTATTTTTATCAACCTTTTTTAGTGCTTGAAACAA
The DNA here is from genome assembly GCA_963277665.1 of Viscum album. Taxonomy (NCBI): domain Eukaryota; kingdom Viridiplantae; phylum Streptophyta; class Magnoliopsida; order Santalales; family Viscaceae; genus Viscum; species Viscum album. The sequence continues at coordinate 1,409,482,495 of OY728134.1, forward strand.
ACTAATAGAAAATATTATTGTTATTAGTTTTTCCAATTTATGAAGGATATCATATTTCATTAGAAAACTAGAAACCTCAAACTAGTATTCTCAATGATAATTACAATTTAATATAAATATTTACAAATACTTTATTTATTTATAATTTTCCATTACTACACAGATTGTCAACATTTATTTTAATTAAAATATGAAAATGATTTTTGTAGAAAAAAATGGGAACAATACATCATGTCAAATTGTATACTAACATTATAAATAGGCCACTTATTACTACTTAGTGAATTTTATCATCATTTTATCTACTTTTTCAGTAAATTTCATAATTATTTTAATATAATAGTTATTTTTAAAATTTTCATAAATACGATGAAGAAATTACTTTGTCAATTATAATTGTGCACCCATGTACTATGATCATTTACTTAGTAACGATGATCCACTCATTATTATGCACTTTTTTTATTAGACAATGCATTCAACGTAACACACTGAGATTTGTGGGAAAAAATTCAATTTTATTTAATATTTTTAATATTTTTAATTAAATTAAAAAATAATTTTATGGTGTGTTACACACTACACTAAGTATGGATTTCATTACATGCAACACTGAGATTAAACAAAACATGATGTACTATTAATATATTATTATTTAATATAATAGTTATCAAACAAATGTTGGAATGGAATTAATGTATAGGATTGAATAAATTGTGAAAATAAGGTTTAAATATATATATATATATATTGAGTTATTTAGTGAAACATTAATTATAAATTAAAATAAAAACCTTTGAAAATAAAGGAAATCCTTTTCTGAAAAAAATATTTATATGTGCACAAATGTGTTTTACATCAAAAAATTAACCAAATAGCTCGTTATAGATTAATTTAACTAAATTTATATATTATATTCTCATTTCAATTTCTAAAATTAATCTTATTTTTATATATATAAGAGATAAGAGTAAATATAATTTTATGCTTAAAAACTATGTTTTTCTAAATAGTAGTTTTGTCACCTTTTGGGTACTTATCATAAAAATAATTTTTGAAACTTACAGAAAAATAATTTTAAGAATAAAATATTTTTTTTGAAGTCATAATATTAAAATAATAATAGTGTGATGTTTGTATAATTTTATGGGAAGATAAATGTTTCAATGAATAGATAAAATACTTGTTTTTATTAATAATTATTATTTCTTTTAAATATTTAAAATAGTTTAAAATTATTTTAAGTTGGTTTTGAAATAAATTTTAATTAATTTATATTTTTTAATAAAATTTATGTCATTTTAATCATTTTAATACTGATTTTTGATTTTTGATTTAAAACTATTTGAACATTTGAACATTTTCTCTTTGAAAACTGGTATTCACATCGCGTTTGCAGGATTAATTTAAAATTAAATTATGCATATTATGTGAATATAATTTGTAAAAATGGATTCCATATTTAAAATAATAATAATTTATATTATCATATATGTTCAATTTAATTTTTAACCAAATTGAATAGTGAAAATAGTAAAAATTAATTATTGCGTTTAAGATAAAAATTTGTTAAGGGAGGGTTAAAATAAAAATATAAGGATAAAAATGACCCCAAATGGTTCTAAAATATATTTTATGGATATATATATAGACCAAATAATGTATAATTATATATAATAATCCATGTTAAATCCTTTTTAAATGAGAAATACATGGTTACACATTTTTTATTTCAAAAAGTTACAAGTGTTACACTCACCTCACTTATAAAAGGCCACCCCCTATCCTCTACTATAAACATCCTAAAACTAATTTGGGTTAGAAAATACCTTCCAAAATAACTTAAAAATTTCTCTCATCTCATCTTAGGAGCCTTATTTTGGGTCTAAATTCATCCAAGGAAGGATTTTGGTGCAAACCTGAGGAGGATACCCAAAGAAGAGGTAACATTCTTCAATGAGAATTTTTTTCCTTCCTTCACCTCATTAAATTCTTATTAAAACATGATGATATAGTAAAATAAGTTTCTTAAATATACTGATATGTTCTTATGATGAGTTAATGACCTAAAAAAATACCCATTTCTATCAAATGGGTTATGAAATCATCCTTGGTGGGTATGGCAGACTACCACCACACAGACTAATGTCGTCCGTTTTTCCATTACCACCTATCACAGTTGGGTATGATGATGTATATGAAGTAGATATATATGTTTATATAAATATATTATACCTATTGAGTCATTATATCATATATACCTTTTTCCTACCAATCCGTAGGGTATACAATAACGTCACTCATGCATAAAGAGGACTATCGCCTCGTGGAGTGATGTGATTTGTTTTTCACTAACACTTTACATGGATGATAATAAGGATAGATTTAATGAATATATATGATATAAATGAAATTATTATGATATTAATGACATATTTATCATTTTAAAAGTTAATATATTATTTTATTTCTTATATTTTTACTCAATGAAAGAGGTTAATGTTGATCATGTACGTGTGAACTACCGCCTTCACAAAGCGATGTGACTCTCTCTTTTCATCCCCAAACCACATGGATTATATGTATAATAATATTTAATGGATTAATATGATATTTATGATATTATTATAATTATGTAAATATAAAATATTACTTAACTTAATTCCAAAATGATCATTTAAAAATGGAAGTGTTACTCCTGCGTACATGCGGCCTACAGTCTCTCTGATCGTAACATACATTATTTATGAAAACCGTCATGAATGATTGGAAGTAAAGTATAATTTATGCATGTAGAGATAATTATTTAATTATTATTATTTTGGATATAATTTAAACATGTTGAATTTAACAGTACTGAAAATAACAAAAAAATCTTATACGAAGAACGAAGCGGTTATTACCTGAAAATGATTTTAACAAAGAATTTGCAATATATGGGTAATTAAAGGTCATAAATACATAATATATTGCATAATATATATAATTATGGTTCTATAATATATTAATAATAAAATTATATTTATTAAATTAGAGGTTTTAACATGTATGGACTTAAGGTAAGGGATTTCTAGACTCTCTTCTATTTCTATGAGACACGCCACTCATTTATTTTTCGTGGTTTATACAAATAACATGAATGTATTTTATGATGATTATGGTAATAATTATGGTAATTAAATATCCATTCAAGGATCTCTCTTTCATGGGTCTTGCAGTTCAAAAGTTACTAAAGTGGTAAGGGATTTTTTTCTCAAATTTCCTTCTTTGAGACATATGTCTTGTTATCCACCTATCTAATTTTATGAGGTGTATATACAACCCCATTAACATGAAATTTAATCAATTTATTCTTTATATTTATTAATTAAGTTTCATTTAATTTTATTATTTCATTAGATCTTTCATTTCAATGTTACCAACGTGGTAAGGGTTTTATGATACAATCTCTTCATTTATTAGAATTTTTTATATTTATGATTCAAATAATTATAAAATATGATATATCTATAAAAAGATCATGAATTTTATTCTCCTTTGGTTATATAATAATAATAATAATAATAAATTTTCCCTTCATTTTACTATATTTAGCTAATCAATAGTTCCAAAGAATATTTTTAACAAAAATCATCTTTATTTATTTCTTTAATCGAAAACTTTTTTTTCTTCTAAAACCATGTTTTCTAAAACTGTTTTAATTTTTTCTCCAAATGATTTATTAAATAAATTATTACCCACATTTGAGTTCTTTACAAATTTGTTTTGAAAATAATCTTTATATCATTTTACAAACAATGCTCTTTTTTTCTTTTACTGGAAATGTGAAAGGAATGCTCGTTTTAACATGTATATTATAAATGTAATTTATTTCCATCATAACTATTATTTTCATTGAATATTGAATTCTAAAATTTTCAGTTTATTTTATATGAAAAAAATTCCAAATAATGTTTTTTTAAATCAAATTGAAAAATTATGTTTCCTCAAAAAAGTTTCCAAGTGATCTTTCAAAATAATTATTTATCTAAGATGACTTCCTATGATGAAAATTATGCTTTTGGGGAGATATGAATCAAGGGTACCATTTTTATTCTCTCTCTAAATGGTTAAGTATGAAAATATCTTTATGTAACCCGTTTCTCTTCCACATGTTATACAATGATAAAATTCTTATGAAATCCAATTTTTTTATGGGTCATGCTCTAATGAAATGATGAAATGAATATGAAACCTGTTTCTTTTCCATAGTTTATGATATGATTAAATATTTATAACACCCATTTCATTGAATTGGTTATGATATGATGAATGTTTTATGATCTTTTGAAACACATAAATGTGTTTTTCATTATGTGAGAGGTGTGACTTATATCTCACTACAATGCATTGGGTAAAATAGATAATTCATGAGTAAATAATTTATGTGTGAACCTAATTACAAGTTCAAAATGTTATGTGTGAACCTAATTATATTTTCACAGTGTTATATTTCAACTTGATCACATGTTCGTAGTGTTATGTCTATGCCTATCTTTCATGTCCAGGATGTTATGTGTGGAACTATCTTTCAATTCCATAATCTTATGTGTGGACAAGGTTGCATGTCTATAAATTTATGCAAGGTCCTAATTTCATGTCCTTAACTTAATGAGTGAAATTATCTCTATTTATACGTGTTCATGTTGTTATAAGCTGATGTGTATGCCACAAGTATTTCTATGATTCCAATTTTATGTTCTCATGACTCATATTCTTGGATTCCATTATGATTCATGTCTTATGATATTCCAATCTATATGTCATGACTCAAGATTATGATCCTTAATATGAAGGTTATGGTTTTCAAATGTTATGGCCATGTTATCATACCCTTATGTTCATGTAATGCTTACATATCTCTCTACGTTTACCCTCACTAAGAATCAAAGATCACCCTTTCTTATGTTTCCTTCCCCCAAGGAATGAATAAAGGTTTTAGTTGGGTATGTTTATGAATATTACTAAAGGGGAATATCTTTATGGGAGAAGATGAAGATATTTTACCACATTAGAATATTGTGTACATAGTATCTAAAGACACTAAACTATTATGGTCCTTATGCATGTATTTTTTTAATGTATTTAATATTCATCTAAAAATATGTAATATCTACGTATAAAAGTTCTAGGGTTCTATATTTAAAATTTTGGGTTATTTAAAATTAGTATTTTTAGATAACCCATAATTTGAAATGCATTGCAAAATAAAAAGTCACAGTATGAGGCATAAGAATAAACCACACCTCAATTTTCTATAAGGTATGCCTAGTATGGCTCAAAGTTTGTGATTTTAGTTAAAATTTGTCATTTGAGTTCAAAAAACATGTTATATACTCAAAATTTATAAAATACATTATGATAGTTTTGAAACATTGGGAAAATGATTCATAAGTCATTTGTGATATGCATAAATTAGTTGCACCTCGATCTAATACACATTGTTCCCAATATGATAAATCTAGTAAGATGTTCGAAGCTGATCATGGGATATTTGAATTCAAGGCTACATTATAGATAATTTCTATTTGGAAATGGGTCAATAATGTAAATAGATATCATGAAAATTTTATTTCCTACAATTTATTTAGTTAGTTTTATCATCATTTAATCAACTTTTTAATATAATTTTCTTATCATATTTATCTGATAATCGAATGTGTTTTTTATTTAAAATTGGAATTTTTGTAAAAAAACATGTGATATGTAAAATATATAAAATGAATAATTATTGTTTTCTTAATATATTAATATTATTTACAATTAATTTTTGATGTATTGTAATCATCCTCACCTTAATTCGTTACACTATATACCCGATATGACTTAATATATTCGTTATTAGTTTAAAATTAACATTTTATTTCCAAATTTGTTTCACTCACTGAAAAATAATAATAAATTCTTGTATTGTCCAGATACATTAGTAAAAAAATTCATAAGTTATTTTTGATGTATAGTTATTAGTGTCACATCAAACTAACACACGATGTGACCGGTATGACTCAAAGTGTGTGTTTTCAATTTAAATGGGAATTTTTGTAAAAAAATATATGATATAATAAAAAATAAAAATATTCATTCATATTGTTTTTATATATTAGAATATGGATCTATATGTCATTTTTGATTCATAATAATATTTTGAACCGTAATCTGACACACAATGTGACCGGTATGACTCCAAGTGTGTCTTTTTATTTAAAATTATCATTTTAGTTAAAAACACACATCACATACTCAAAACCAAGAAAACCCATTCATATTGTTTTGATAATTTAGTAAAATGACCCATAAGTCATTTTTGACTTGTTATAATCAATCGCATCTCAATATGACATACGGTGTGACTAGAATGAATCCAAGTGTGTCTTTTTATTAAAAATTGAAATTCTTGTTCAAAAAATATGTTGCATTCTAAAAACCTAGAAAAGACATTGGTATTGTTTTGAAACTTTAGGAAAATAATCCATAAGTCATTTTTGATATATAGGAATATTTTTCACCTCAATTCGATACATTATGTTACTGATATGAGTCATAGTGTCTGTTATCAGTTTAACATTTTCAATTTAGTTCAAAACATGTTTCACAATTTGAAAACTTAGAAAATATGCTATAAATTTCATTATAATTTAGTAAAATTATTAATATTTCATTTTGGATGTGTAGGAATCAATCTCATTTAAAACTGACACACAATGTGACAGGTATGACTCAAAGTCTGTGTTTTCAGTTTAAATTGATATGTTTGTAAAAACAACACATACATGCTCAAAACTGAGAAAGAACATTTATATTGTTTTTATAATTTATAAATATTATTCATAATTGATTTATTACATGTAGAAATTATCCATAGCTCAATCTAAAACACGGTGCGATTAGTATGACTCTAGGTGTGTCTTTTTATTTAAACTTGACATTTTAGTACAAAACACACATCTCATACTAAAACTATGAAAACACTTTTATATTTTTTTAATACTTTAGTAAAATAATATATAATTCATTTTTGATGTATAGGAATCAACTTCACAAAAATTCGATACACGGTGTTCCCGGTATGACTCAAAGTGTCTGTTATCAGCTTAAAATAGTCAATTTAGTTAAAAACTTGTGTCACTCACTAAAAACCAAGAAACAATGCCTGAATTGTATGTATACTTCAGTAAAGTAATATATAATTCATTTTTGATGTGTATGAATCGGTCTCTAATAAAATTGATATGTGATGTGACTGGTATAAATAAAAGTGTTCGTTTTCAGTATAAATTAACATTTTTCTAAAACGGACACATGAAATACTCAAAAATGAGAAAAAAATCTGGATTGACTTGATAGTATAAAAAATTGTCCTTATTTCATTTTTTATTTTTAGGAATAATCCTCACCTAAATTTGATATACGGTATGACCGGTATAACCCTAAGTGTGCATTTTTATTTAAAATTGACATTTTAGTTCAAAACCCATGTCACATACCCAAATCAGAGAAAATGAATTGGTATTTTTTTAGTAATTTAGTAAAATGATACATAAGTCATTTTTGATATATAGGAATCATTCACACCTTAATCTGCTAAACGATGTTCTCAGTATGACTCAAAGTGTCTGTTATCAGTTTAAAATTGACAATTTAGTTCAGAATTTCTATCACTCACTAAAAACCAAGAAAACATTCTCAAGTTTTCTTGATTGTTTATTAAATATATTAATAAGTCATTTTTTATTTGAATGAATCATTGTCACGTCAAACAAACACATGATCTGATTGGTATGATACAAAGTGTGTATTTCTAGTTTAAATGGACATGTTAGTAAAAAAGACATGTGACATACTCAAAAATGGTCAAAGACATGTATATTGTCTTAATAGTTTAGGGAAATTATCATTATTTAATTTGGGAAATGTAGTAATCATACAAACATCAATATGATGTGTTGCGTTACAAGTATGACTCCTAGTGTGTCCTTTTATTTCAAATTGACATTTTATTAATGTATTGTTACATATTTATGTTTATTTAATTCTTTATAATATTAAAAAAAAAATAGGAATTTTTTTCTTATATATGTGTATTCTTTTGGTCAAGTTGGAGTGTTATACTTACCAACTAATACCATGATTGGTATTTTTCTAGAGGGGGTCAGGTTCTAAAGACAATGAAACCATTCATGTTTTGGAATGTTTGTGATGTCACTTGCTAATGTAATTATTAAAAATGATTGAAATGTATATAATAGGGTTTTTTTGTAGTTGTGATGTAATTTTTATTTCAATTAAATTAATTATTTTCCATATATAGGTTTATTTTATGCTATAGTGTGCTGTAATTTTAACAGCACATTGCAATATTACATCTTTTATCAGTGGTAACAAAAACACTGATAAAGTGAGACCTTTATCAGCACTAAAATAAGCATTAACACTAGAAACCCATTATTATATCTAAACTAAATTAATAAAGGATCACATTTATTTATGATTATTATTAAGGATAATGGTCCCCCTTTATCATCACTCTTCTAGCACTGATAAAAGTGGTCCACTTTTAACTGTTCTTAAATCCACAATGATTTTTTAGTGCTGATAATGGATTTTTCTATCACTATTATAATCCACTTCTAAAGTAGTGAAAATAAACCCCCAACATAATTCCATATGAAATTATTCATTTAGAATTAGTTTTTTTATAATTTCATGGTGTTCTCCCAACACTATAGTGTACAAATACATTGAAAATTAATTGGTTATGATTTTCATTATCTAGAGAAAACATTCAATAACTGATGTAAAATAATCGTTTATCAATAATTATATGAACATATTGGAGTTTCTTAAAGTATTTATAATTAAAAATAATTATTAACAAGTTTTTTTATTTTTATTCATTATTCAGAATTTATTAATTATTAGTGTTTTCAAACCCACCAGTAATTATAAAAAATAAGAAATAATTATTATATTTTTTATTATTATGAATATTATTATATATCATATATTACATATTATGGTTATTATATTTTATCATTTAATTTTAGTTATTATCATTTAGTAAAATTTAATATCATTAATTATCATCATTTCACACTCAAAGTTTCTGGTAAGATTTAAACTCCCAAACCTCATCATTCTATGCATGTGCTCATACCAATTTCTCTAAAAACTGACTTATAATAAATAAATATTTTTAATATTTTTAATATTTTATAATATGATACATTATAAAAAAAATTACAATAATGGTTTAAGTAGATATTTTCACTTTTACTATAATCATAATTGAGATGGGGGTATAGGGGTGGGTGGGAAAAAATATTCCAAAAACCAAGAATGTAATTTTAATTAAATTAGTGGCCCAATCTATCCCAATGATTATTATTTCCAATTTAAATCTACCAAACTATCTAGTTTCGTTTCTCTATTCTTATTTTGGAATTTTTGGTCATTACATGAAGAAGGTTATAAAAAATCATTAGTTTTCTTGGGATAATCTATGTGTATATACATTTTTATATAGACTTGGATTTATACATATATATATATACACATTGTAGACGCCGGAAAAGTCCGTTGTTCCCAAACGAAGCTCCGGATGCGGAAAGAGAGGTCATATTTGGAGTTAGAAGCACGTTTCGGAAGTCCCGGAGGCCTTGTGCGGAATTTTGGAGGCCCGCGCGCAAAGTTGAAGTGCGGCGCGCAATCCTCCCGAGATGCGCGCAATGCGCCGGGCCGGCGCGCAATTTTGCGCGCCCACGGCCCGCGCGACTCCCTTGCACGCCGGGGGCCCGATTCCACGCCCGCGAAGGAAATTTCATGCCCGCGCAATGAATTGCGCGCCAGCGGCGAGATTCCGCGCCCGGGGTTGCCTATAAATACAAGGCGACCCCCAACGTTTTGAAGGTTGCCGGAATTCGAAGGGTCGCTCGTGCGCGCAATCCCACCCCCTCCGCGCGCAATGCCGATCTTCAGGTAACCTCCTTTATTTCGCGCAAGCAAGCCTCGGGGTTCTCCTTTGCGCGCAACCCCTTTGGCTCCTTTCCTTTGACCAACTCCTCACCCAAAGGCCGTCGCGCGCAAAAGAAGCCTCTTGCGCGCAATTGCCCCCCGGGTGCGCGGAATCCAGCCCGATTGCGCGCACCCCCCCTTACTAAGTGGCCATTCGTTAAAGAATGGGTCGTTTCCCCCGCGCGCTATCAGAGGCCCGGTGCGCGCATTCTCCATCTTCTGCGCGCAAAGCGCTGGCCCAATTGCGCGCCAGCCCGCCCAATTGCGCGCCGACCCGCGGTATTGCGTGCCAACCTTCTCTTTTGCGCGCAAAACCGCCAGGGTCGCCCCCTTTGACCTCCTGAGGGTACCCGCCTGCGTGGCACCCGATGATCTTCATCCCGGATGCCCGCACCGTGCGTTGTCTTCCCGTGCGGCCCTCCAGGCTCGCGCGAAGTGACACGGACCCATCGGCGGCACTATCTCGTCCGCGCTGCAAGACGTTAAACTGCCAAGCGCTTCGTCCAACATGATGATAAACTGTACTTCGTCCGCACTGCAAGACGTTAAACTGCCAAGAATCCATCGTCCAACATGACGTTAAACTGTACTTCGTCCGCGCTGCAAGACGTTAAACTGCCAAGCGCTTCGTCCAACATGACGATAAACTGTACTTCGTCCGCGCTGCAAGACGTTAAACTTCCAAGCATCCATCGTCCAACATGACGTTAAACTGTAATTCGTCCGCGCTGCAAGACGTTAAACTGCCAAGCATCCTCGTCTGCGCTGCAAGACGTTAAACTGCCAAGCGCTTCGTCCAACATGACGATAAACTGTACTTCGTCCGCGCTGCAAGACGTTAAACTGCCAAGCGCTTCGTCCAACATGACAATAAACCGTACTTCGTCTGCGCTCCAAGACGTTAGACTGCCAAGCATCTTCGTCCTCAACACACGACGTTAAACTGTACTTCGTCTGGCAAGACGTTAAACCGTCCGCATCACCCGATCCCGTGCCCCGCACGCAGGGTCCCCCCCCCCCCCGGTTTGGATGTGGCCCCCACCCGCTCGTCTCTGCAGGGATGTCGGGATTGCCCCTCTTTAGGGACGATTTATTGGAGTGGCCTTCACCCACGGGGGTAGGGTATTACAAACCCCTAGTTTCTTGTGGGGGACTGCACATGTGTATCTCCATTGTGCTTCCCCACTGCCGAAGCCAGTAGAGGGCGTGACAGGGATCGAGGCCTCTCACCTTCGGCCCAAGTCCCTCTCCAAATGAGCTTTGCCGCATATGGGCCTCCTTAGAGTGTAAGCCCCAAACACCATCGTCCATCATGACGTGAAACTGTGATCCACCCGGCCGTTCCATCCCCCTCTGTGTGAGGTGGTTCGGTTCAATCCTCCACCCGGCAGCCTCGACCTCCTCGTGAGTCGGCTTTCCAACGTCCAGCATGACGTTAAACTGTATATCCGAACTACGCTGACTTTGATCCGCGCTAACGCGCGGTATGTAGGAAGCCCCTACGGGGTCCAAGCTCTTCACTCCATCATCCATCGTGACCCTTACCCGGGCCGCCACATCCCGGTGGGGTCATGCCATTTCATTCCACTCCACTTCACTCGGGAAGCCGCCCATGTGCTAGCCCCAGCATCGGAGGTTCCCCGCAAGGGGTTCTGTCATCTGATCCACTCCTCGTGTTGATCAGCCCGATGTCGTCCCTGCTGGACGTTAAACTCGCGGCATACCCCGTGTTAAACATGGGAAGATGAGGAAAACCTCAGGTAACGCAGTTCCCCGTACCCAGCGCGGGATGCCTCAGGCCATCACGCCTTCGAGAAGCCCTATTAGGGACGGAAGGCAGACATGCAGAGCCGCAGTGTTAAGACACGCCCCCAACACCCGGAGCTACCCGGTCTCCTCACCGCGGGTTGCTGCCCCGACCAGACTCCTTGGAGCGTCCGGGCGGAAGCAGCGTAATTAACCGGTGTTCATGAAGATATGGCACCGGGAACGAGATTCACGAACATTCTTAAATCTATGAGGGAGACCCGGATTAGGCGACGAGTTCCGAGGAGACGTCCACGGAAGGAGGAGCCGACATCCCATCATCCCGGTTTCGATCAAGGAGCAGACGTCCCTGAAAAAGGGACGGATGCCGCCCACCTTTGGAAAGCGGGACTGCGGGGCCACAAGCCGCGCTCCAATCCCCTCGGGTCGACGGGCGCATGCGCGAACGCGTCCTGGCGGAACAGCGTCGGAACAGAAGCCCGACGCACATCCGCACCGAAACAGAAAATGGTGAACCCGACGTGAATCTCTTCTCCTCAATACGAAGACCGATGGCTTTCAGAGGTGTTGGAAGATTAGCATGTTGCCCGGCCGAGCATTCAGCACTGGGGCACGGAACCCGCCAGGGGCTGGGGAAGGGAAATCGGGCACTCCGTCTCACGACGTCGATGGCCTGGGTTCCCCCCACGGAAGGCGGTGTGGCACTAATGGTTGGTTGTCGATTCCTTTTCCTGTCAGTTTTAATGGGTTCTTCTCCCTGCTTTCAAGAATCAGGTCACCCAATCCAGTGCCCGATCGCCGCCCGCCCACGGGCGCAGGGGTAGGGGAAACACCGACGCGGCCACTCCGCGTGGTCCCGCCCGTTCCACAGCCGTCCCACCAGCCGCAACTGCGGGGAAACCACGCCCTCTCTCCCCCTCGGAGGTCATCCAGAGAAGGGTGATCAACAACTTGGTGCGGAGATATGAGGAAGAGGGAGTCATCCCCACCAGGGACATGGCTCGCCTAGACCTCGAGGAAGCTGCACCTCGCCACCAACGCCGCCCCCGAGGGCCGCGCAGGGAGGCACCACCGCCGACCTCGACGTCCAACCGCTTCGGGAGTTTATCTCTGGAACACTCCGACAGCTCCTTCCCCTATGCGGATGAGGTGGAGGATGTCTGGGACCACCCTATCTGAGATTCGCTCCAGGGATCCGCGATAAGGGCTCCTGCCAGGTCACGTCGACACCGCCGCCCGACTTCTCAAGTCGAAGAACGGGCTCTCCACCTGCCTGCGCCACTCATCCCGACTCGTCCGTCCCGACGCCAATGTCAGGCACGAGCGGAAGAGGATGCCCACCTTGGGGCCCTAGCAACAGCGGCCACGTTGGTTCAAGCCACTGCTGGCTCCAGTCACCAGGCCCCTGCGTATCCTGAGCAGGGGCACTTCTATGCCCGACCTGGATCGAGGCCCCGACCGCCCCAAAGGCAGGTTGGGTTGACTCTCCCGGTTGCTGGTACAGGCAATAGCCACCACGGACCACCTCGCGGTAGCGCTATTCACCTGCATGGTCTACTCCGTGTGGCCGATCCAAGAGCCATGGGTCTCCCACCTTCCGATCCCGGCCCGGAGGCCTGCCCGGAATCATCTCTCCAGGCGTCCCCTTTGATATCTGTCCCGGTGCTCCTCGCACCTTGGTTTCCAGTCCTCTTGGCCCCAGCACCGGTGCGGCCGGAGGATGCCGGGACAGAGATTAGCCATGCCCCGAAGAACCACCCAGGGGCAGGAAGGCGAGGCGTCGACGTCGAGGGAGGAATGTTAGGGAATTCCGGACAGAGATCCGACCAGTTTGTTTCTCTGATACAGAGGCGGAGTACGATTCGGCGACAGAGCCCTTCCCCGATCCCACCAATTAGGGGCAGGGGTAGGAATACGGCACGTCAGCCTCGTACTCCCCGAGAGCGAGATCGATGTGATCCCTGATTCTCTCCGAAGGTATATCCGGAGTAGAGAGGGCCTGGTAGACCCCCAAGGATCAAGCTTGCGGTTGGTACCAGCCCCTCCGGAAGCGCCTTCTGCCTCGATCGGAGAAGCCGGAGACTTTTTCTGGGGACCGACGGTCGAACCACGATCTAGTGCACCCTCGGCGAGCACCGAAGCTACGGCAGGATGTTCGCTCGCCGGCCCGTCCTATCGTGATGTGGTAGCTGGGGCACCGCCTCCCTCAGAGGGCGGCCCAGGATATGGAGGCCAATCGGCCTGCTCACCGTATTCACCGCCGGCCAGCCCGTCGGCCCGGCGGCCCGCCTCGGTACCACTGCCGGTTCCCCGTCCATTCCCAGTCGCTGAAGGGGACCAAGAATACCTAGGTCCCGAGTTTGAGTCGTGGAGCTTCTGGACCATCCTTGTAGAGGGCCACTTCCCTGAGAAGTTTTGGCCAGTCGCAGGACCGGACTTTGATGCACCAGAATCACTCACCCCGGATGAGTTCGAATGCTTCCGCCGAACTCTCCGGGAGACTCACTCCCGTCTTCACCACCTACAAATGCCATATCCCGGGAGTCAAGTGCACCTGGAGGATATTGGTGAGCAGTGCCGTCAGATTGACCTGGCCACGCTCCCCACGGTTCGGCACCCCGGGTCATTTGGGAACCACGAGGCCCTCCAACAACGATGCGTTGAGTGTTTTCAAGTACTCCGCAAGGTTATCGAGGAAGCCACCCCCCACGTGTATATCCGTGGATGGGGGCAGTACACTGCCCTACGCTTCAGTGCGATTCGCCGACAGCCCGATTCACTGGGTGGCCCTGAGGGTACATCCCCAGGGACGGAAGCGGTCAATATGGCTGACCTGTCGGGAGAGGGGAACGGCTTGGAACTTCTCGACGGGGGCTCTCCCCCCGAAGACAAGACGTTTTTGGATCCATCGGTAAGAGTTACTCGTCACCAGAGGAACCTCTTGGGTCTCCCCACACCCACTGAAGCACTGGCGTTGAGCCGAAATGTCAGCAAAGGTAAAGATCACGGCGGGGATATAAAGCCCGCCGACCCATCTGCCTCCATGTAGAGGGCAGAGGAGGATCCCAAAAAGGCCACGCTACGTCAACAGCTTTCCGAGCAGAAGAAGCTAGTTGACCAGCTCCTCGCCGAGCGCGCTGCAGAGCAGCGGCCTGACTACGGTGATCCTAGGCCAGGACAGCAGGGACAGGAACAACCACTCCTCGACGAGACTCTCCCGGGCAACCGTGATTATGCCGTGTTTGCCGACAGGGGAGAGGCCATTGCCTATGGAAAGAGGGCGCAGTATGTTTCACCACACCCTCCCGAACGGCGTGACTACCTGAGAGACCCCGTTCGGATTCCTCCCGCTGCCCCAAGGGCCGCTCCGCCCGCCATCCCACGAGCTGCCGAGTTCGACGACCCGGTCGACGACCCGATTGAAGGGTCATGAAATGCGCTCATGGTTAGAGATCCTCGCCAGGACTGGAACCCATGTCCGGACGATCCGATGGTGGCACTCATCGCCCGCTTGGAAGCCTTGGAGACTCGGCAAGTCGCGATCCCACCGGACGGCAAGCCATACCCAGCATGGGTGGATGACATGCCGGCACCTCCGGGATTCGGGAACCCCACTTTCGCCCCCTTCAACGGGACTAGAGATCCGCCACAGCATTTGGCCCATTTCAACTCGAGGTGCGGGCCTATGTTGGGAACTCCGGTGCAGCAGGAGGCCGCTAAGCTTCGCTGTTTTGTCCAGACACTGCAAGGGCCAGCATTTGTCTGGTACAGCCAGCTCCCCGTCGGGTCAATAACTAGCTGGGAGGACCTTCGTAGACAGTTCCTCTATCAGTTCAGTTCCACGACCCGGAAGACGAGTATCACAGACCTCTTCAAGTGCAAGCAAAGGCCTGATGAGCGAGTCGCGGATTTCGTCGCCCGATGGAAGGGTCTCACGTATTCCCTTGACATGCCATTGACTCAGGAGCAGTTGCTGACAATGTGTGTCGGGAATGTCAAGACCGAGCTGGTCCCTTCCTTGATCACTCAGAATTACCCCGGAGGGTTCAGGGACTTCTCAGACAAAGCTCAACGTCTTGAGGAAGCCCTGCAACAGGCCAGTCAGGCACACCCGCTGCCTCCAATGATCCCTGCAAGGAGAGTCAGCAGGGCTGAGCCCGCTGTTGTTGCCCAGATAGAGGCCCCCAGGCCGTTGGAGCTGCTGCCGGCGAGGCCAGCTCCACAGCCTCACAGGAATCCGCCTCCACGGGCTCAGTTCCCGGCCCAGCAGCGGCAGCCCCAGAACCGGCCGACCCCTCCGCGTAATGTACCGCCACAACCCAGGCGAGATAATCAGGGTCCACCTCCTCGGCAGGCCCCTCCAGCCCCTCGTCAAGACCACGCTCCTAGGGCCCCGCGATACCTGACATACTCATTTCACGAGGATCAGGTCCCCGGTTATTTCTGGAGCGCCCTGGAGCAGAGGATTGTGCGACTGCCTGAGTGTTGGAGGCCAGAGGAGGCACATCTCACGGATAACCCCCGCTACTGCCCTTACCATCGGGCCCTGGGGCACACCATCCGGCGGTGTTACGTGTTTAAGGATTGGCTCCAAGACCAGATTAACAACAATGTAATCAGGTTGGGCCCAGCTCCAGTACAAGTGGCGGGTGTGTTCATGGGATCAGATGACGATAGTGGCGACGAGGACGAATGGCAGCTGGTCTCCGACTGCGGATCGCAGAAGTATAATAACTGGATGGCCCACAAGACGATCATTCGCGCCCATGGAATCATCCGTGCGCGCTTGAATCAGCATGAGCCCCCAGAATCTATGGGTGCTGCTTCGGCATCGTCGTCCCAGCCTGCCTCTTCTGAGAAGAGCAAACGGCGGCGGCGCAAGAAGGAAGAGCGCGCCCCGCCAGTTCCGCCACTATCCCGCACTCTCGGCGATTTCATGCCCCCGGAGATGGGGGTCCCTCCTCAGATCCGCCCGGTGATGAATGATTCGTCCGATGACAGTGTTGGGTACGCTTTGGTTAATACCGTCGAGCTTGTAAATCCCTTTTCGGTTCCCGACGTTGAAGAACACCAGGTGGACCTCCCTAGTGTCCCCGGTCGTCACCACCGTCGGTGGAACCGCAACAACAGGAGTCGCTGGGGCACAGCAGTTGGTACCTCCAGCCAGGCCGTGCACGCCACTAAGACTAGGCAGCAGGCTCAAAACCGAGCTCAGCGCGCGCAGCCCCCCCATCCGGGGATGACGGATTCGCCTCTGCCACTGTTTGTGGTGTGGGACCGGGCAGAACCGCCTCAGTCGCGCCGCGACCAGCTCCGTCCTGCCACGAGTCCATCCCGGCCTCCTGGCCCCAGTACGGTGACCACTTCCCGGGCTGTAACCAGTGAACAACGAGATGCGCCATGCGCCAGTCGGCCTCCGGTCCAACCGGCAAGGCCCGTCATGCCTCCAACCGCAGAGCAGCCTCCTGTAACCAGGGGCTCGCGCTTGGCAAGAAAGTATGATGTCCTGAAGCACTTGGCCGACATCCCAGCAAGGCTCTCCATCCTTGAGGCTCTGCGCCTGTCACCTGAGATGCGTGAGGCGCTCACTGAAGCCTTGAAGAGCCCCCTCCAGTTTGAGACGGAGGTTGCGGCTGCAGAGGCCTTTCACGCCGAAACGATTGAGAACGCCGAATGTCAGGCAGCTATCTCGTTCTCTGGTAAGGATGAAGACCCTCCTATACAGGGGCACATTCGTCCGTTGTATGTTACTGGCCAGTTGAATGGCCTTGAAGTCCGGAGCTGTCTTGTCGACACGGGGTCTGGGATTAACCTGATTCCAACTCGGATGCTCCGGAGATTGGGGTTGTCTGAGGATGACTTGATCCCCTCCGACCTCAAGATCCAGGGGTACGACCGCACCGAGCAAACTCCGATCGGCAAGATACGTTTGAAGACCCAGTTCAGTGACCTGGTTGCCAACACCGAATTCATGGTAGTCTCTCAGGACACTGCGTACAACGCATTGATGGGCAGGCCATGGCTCCACCTTCATGCGGCGGTTCCCTCGTCATACCACCAATGCCTTAAATACTCCCTCAATGGTCGAGTAGGCGTGCTTCAGATCCTGGCAGGTGAGGTTGAGTCTGTCGCTGTTGCAAGTGATCCCTGGGAAAGTTTGGATGACGCTTACATCCTCCCGATCCATCGGTTGGACGTAGCCATGGTCTCGACGGCCTGTGAGTCTCCTGATGAGATGACCGCGACCGCCCATGCCAGCACCAGTGGCCCAGCAGGATCTGGTAGCCCCAATGCAGTTTCCAACGCAGTCTCTCCCGTGGACGATCCCCCCCCCCCCCCCCCGAGTGGAGAGGACGTGGAAGACGCACCCCCAGCCTTTGAGGAGGGCGTCTCCGCCACGGTCGATGAGTTAGTACAGGTGAACCTTGGAACCGAGGCAGATCCAAGACCCACATTGGTCAGTGCCGCCATGCCCTCTGAGGAGCGGCAGCAGTACGTGGACTTCCTCAGACAGCACCGTGATGTGTTCGCTTGGGGCTATGACGAGATGTCGGGGCTAGATCCTCAGGTAGCCGTCCACCGCCTTGGTCTCCCGGCGAACCATCGCGGGTTCAAGCAGCCTCCCAGGAAGATGCACCCATTCCACGGTGCCATGGTTGAGGCTGAAGTTGACAAGCTTATCAAAGCCAACTTCGTGAGGGAAGTTCAGTACCCCAGATGGTTGGCCAACATCGTGCCGGTCAGGAAGAAGAACGGGCAGATCAGAGTCTGTATCGACTTCCGCAATCTCAACCGCCACTGTCCGAAGCATGACTTTCCCCTTCCGGTGACAGAGCTGTTGATTGACGCCACGGCAGGGTTCCAAGCCCTATCCTTCATGGATGGATACTCCGGATACAACCAAATCCGGATGGTCCCTGAGGATGAGGAGTTCACTGCCTTCAGGGCCCCCCAAGGTATCTTTTGTTACCAGGTCATGCCCTTCGGCCTAAAGAATGCAGGTGCCACCTATCAACGGGCGATGCACCGCATATTCAAGCCAATCCTCGGCACACTGGTGGAATGCTACGTCGACGACTTGGTGGTCAAATCGCGCCAGCGTCAGGACCATCTCAAAGATCTTGAGAAATTGTTCGGCTTCCTCCGGTCTCGCTGCCTGAAGATGAACCCGTTGAAGTGTGCCTTCGGGGTCACCTCCGGGAAGTTTCTTGGCTTTGTGGTAAGATACCGGGGTATTGAGATCGACCCAGAGAAGATCAGGGCGATTAGCCAGATGCCTCCCCCAGGTAACATCCGGGAACTACAAGGGTTCCAAGGCCACTTAGCCTATATACGCCGATTCATCGCGAATCTGGCCGGCAAGTGTAATCCCTTTTCTCGGCTCATGAAGAAGGGTGCCACCTATGTATGGGATAAGGAGTGTCAGACCGCTTTCGAAGAAATCAAGCAGTACCTGCTTCAACCTCCGGTTCTGATGCCGCCTGTATCAGGGAAGCCACTGGTCCTTTATGTGACTGCCCTGGAATGGTCCCTTGGTGCCCTTATCTCCCAGAAGAACAATGAGGGAACAGAGAATAGCCTCTATTACCTCAGTCGCATGCTCC
Organism: Viscum album; assembly: GCA_963277665.1. NCBI lineage: Eukaryota > Viridiplantae > Streptophyta > Magnoliopsida > Santalales > Viscaceae > Viscum > Viscum album. The sequence continues at coordinate 1,409,501,916 of OY728134.1, forward strand.
TCGATGCGGAAGTTAGGTATTCCCCCATCGAGAAGAGCTTCCTGGCGCTCGTATTTTCCGTACAGAAATTACGGCACTACTTGCAGCACCATGAGGTATAGTTGGTTTCTCGGGTAGACCCGTTGAAATATATCATGGGCCGGCCTATGTTGACTGGCCGTCTAGCGCGGTGGGCTGTGATTCTCCAGCAGTTTGACATCAGGTATGTGTCTCAGAAGGCCATCAAAGGGAAAGCATTGGCGGACTTTCTGGCTGCTCACCCGACCTCCGCGGATCAGCCGCTGGATCTAGGCTTTCCTGATGAGGTCGTCCTCTCGGTCGACCGTGCCAATCCATGCTGGCAGATGCACTTTGACGGTGCCTCCCAGAGCAAGTCGTGCTGCCATACTCTTTCCTGTTGTCAGAGGGTTGTACCAATAATGAGGCAGAATACCATGCCCTCATCACTGGCCTCGAGTTAGCTCTCGAGATCGACGTGCCCCATCTGTGTGTGAAAGGGGACTCCGAGCTGGTCGTTAAGTAGATCAATGGCGACTATGTTGTCAGGAAGCCGGAACTTGTGCCATTGCTGGAGTGCACCCTCCTTCTGATGGCCCAGTTCCCTTCTCGGCCAGAAATTGTCCATATTCCCCGGTCGAAGAACGGTCGAGCAGATGCTTTGTCCAGCCTTGCTGTGTCACTCGCAGAGCCTGAACAGGACAACCTGATCATCCGCGTGACGCACCGCAGGCTCATCGCTCCCGTTATCCCGGAGGGAGATCGCGGCCCGTCGGTAAGTAATCTCACCACGGTTTCCCCTGTGCCCGGAGCCCCGAGTACCACAGATATGGCAGTCGAACCAGCCCCTGATTGGAGGACGCCCCTGGTTGAGTACCTCCAACATGGCATTCTCCCGTCGGATCGGGCCGAGCGCGAGCGAGTTCGACGCCGCGCATCGCAGTTTGTCCTCCAGAGCAGTCCCGGCCTGGAGCAGATCCTCTATAGACGCGGATTTGATGGTGTTCTCCTCCGTTGCCTTCAGGGAGTTGAGATGCCACGAGTCATGCAAGAGGTTCATGCTGGTTCATGTGGTGCCCATCAGACTGGGCCGAAGCTGTCCCACCAGATTCGGAGGTTGGGATACTTCTGGCCCTCCATGATCCATGACTGCATCGAGTATACCAGGAAGTGCCATGCGTGCTAGGTTCATGCAAACTTTGTGCATCGGCCGCCGGAGCCTCTCCATACCACCAAGTATTCTTGGCCCTTTGCAGTCTGGGGGCTGGACGTTGTGGGACCTTACCTGCCGGCGACGGCTCGCCAGTGTCGGTTCATTCTGACCGCCACGGACTTCTTTTCCAAATGGGCAGAGGAGATTCCACTCAGAGAGGTCAAATCCTGTTCTATCGCTGACTTCGTGACCTCCAACATCATTTATCGATTTGGAGTGCCTCACGCTATCCTCACGGATAATGGAGCCAACTTCCGAGCAGCCGAGTTGAAGAAGTTGTACGCCAAGTACAACATTCGCTCGAACCATACATCTCGCTATCATGCGCAGGCGAATGGACAGATTGAGGCGTTTAACAAAACCCTCTCTAACATTCTGCAAAAGATGGTTGGTCAGAACAAGAAGAGTTGGCCGGACAAGCTCCCCAACGCCCTCTGGGCTTATCGGACGACGACTCGCAATTCCACCCAGATGACCCCTTATTCCCTGGTGTATGGAGCTGAGGCCGTCCTACCCATCGAGATCCAGTTACCGTCCTTGCGCACTGCGGTCTACGACCAGCAAGCGATGGACAGAGCTGATGAAGCCCGTCTAGTCGAGTTGGAAGCACTGGATGAGAATAGGCTTCGCTCTTTGCACAACTTGGAGAGGCATCAAAGCAGAATGGCTTGAGCTTTCAATAAGAAGGTTCGCCTCCGCTCCTTCCTGCAGGGTGACCTAGTACTGGCCCTAAGAGCACCAATGATCCCCGGCAGGAAGCCGCCCAAGTTGGAGCCCAAGTGGGAGGGACCTTTTATCATCCACAAGGTCTATCCCAATGGCGTGTACTCCCTAGCGACTATGGACGGTGAGCGTGTCACTCCTCCCACCAACGCTAGGTTCCTCAAGCAGTACTTTGCCTAAGCATCCATCGTCCCGCATGACGTTAAACTGCACCTCGTCCCGCATGACGCTAAACTGCACCACGTCCGAGCTACAAGACGTTAAACTGTTCAGCATTCGTCCAACATGACGCTAAACTGCACCTCAAGAACTACGTGCGACTTGATTCCCATCCTTATGGGATACGTAGGACCACCTGAACATTCATGTTTCAGGCCCAGCCCCATCCTTCGGGAATTTCCATCCCATCTAGGGCCCTTGGCCCAAGTGCCTCTGGGTATGCGGCGTATGGTGTGAACGCGGGGCTATGCCCTCATTCACGTCGGTTTGCTCACCACGTTGTACGCCCCCCACGTTTGGGGATGCCTTCCGCTCCCCCCTTTCTTTTTTCGTCCTGCATGACGTTAAACTGCACTTCAAGAACTACGTGTGGCTTGATTCCCATCCTTATGAGATACGTAGGACCGCCTGAACATTCATGTTTCAGGCCCAGCCCCATTTCCCGGGAATCTCTATCCCGCGTTGGGCCTTTGGCCCAAGTTCCCCTCCTTTTTGTGCGAGGCATATGGCGTGAGCGGGGGATTATGTCCTCATTCACGTCGGTCTACTGGCCGCGCCGTACGCCTCCCCCGTGTGTGGGACTACCTCACACCCCTCATCGTCCTGCATGACGTTAAACTGTCTCTCAAGAACTACGTACGGCTTGATTCCCATCCTTATGGGATACATAGGACCGCATGGACGTTTGTGTTTCAGGTCCAGCCCCGTCTTTTGGTTGCTCTCAGGGTGAGTCCTCCGACCCTTTCCGGTGATCTGTTAACATGTTTTGGGTACTCCGGTCTATGACCTGTAGTGTCGGATTCAATCCCGACAAATCCTGTGTTACTTGTCAGGCCTCGCGCTTCCTCTTGTTCGAGCCTTCACTCAAAGGGATCCTCGTTAGCGGTTTGGATACGATGCCTCAGTGCTCTCCTACCGCTCCGGTTCGATTTACCGGCGGGTCCTGGGCCGCAAATCGATATGAATCCTGCGCTTGAGCGGTTGATGCTCATTTGCTTGCCTCATCCTAGGCTGACGCGATCGGATTTTGTGTTGCGAATATGGTCAGCGACATCCTTGATCGCCATGTCGGCTCTTTCAGGCTCTGAACATTGGTTGCGCAGTCCTCATCAAACTCCGCCTCTGTGCGTTGTAGTGGAATCTCGACACTCTCTCTCTTCATACTGACCTTCAGTACACCTCTACACGTTAGGCAGGCCAACCAGGGTAATGGTGTCTTTCGAAGCTCCCACGATCTGAGCACCAAGGATATATGTTGATGTCCTCCCTAAGGGCCATGTGTAGCTAGACCCTCGTCCCCATGAGAAGGAAGGAGTCGCCCAAACAATCGCGTTCTGGGCCCAGCATAGCTGGAGGCTAGCATCTCTGCCCCTCGGGTGATAGACATATGCAGGCCCCTATCCCAGGATCCTTCTCCTGGAATTGTGCGTGACCGCAGGGCTGGGATGTGTCCCCACCTCCGCTGGGTCCGCCGTATCGCAATAAGCAGATTCCTCCATGGTCCGAACCACACGACCTTAAACTGTGTTGCCTGGTCTTACCACACGACCGTAAACTGTGATCGTCTTGGCCGCCCGACGAGAAACGGCACTGCATCGTGATGTTCTCCTCACGGGACACTCACGTTGGGCGATGGTTAATAACCACGCCATTTATCAATGTCTTTCATGGCTTGATTATTGTGGCGACGCCAGGGATTTTTTAATCACAGGCCTGTCGCTGCACAAAGAAAAACCATCCACCTTTAAGGACAAACAAGAAATATCAAATACCGCTTCTTTTGGGTGCGAGGGCCAGACCCGCACCCCTCCCTGCGCTGGTTCCCGATTGTGTTGCTCTGCGCTTCAAGAACTACGTGTGGATTGATTCCCATCCTTATGGGATATGTAGGAACGCCCTGATGTTTGAAACTTCGGGTCCAGCCCCCCACCTCTTAGAGATTCCCCCTTCTCTGGGGAATCCGCCACCTTCGGGTCACCCTCAAGGCGTGTCCTTCGACCCCTTGCAGTGGTCCACCGGTGTCAAGAGTACTCTGGTTTATTTCCAGGAGGGTCAGGTTCAGCTTGGTCAGGTTCCTTCCACTTTTCAGGCTTCGTGCTCCCCTTCATTCGGACCCATCGCCTACGCCCTGGGTGGAACCCCCATGAGCGGTCTGGATACAATGCCTCAGTGCTCTCCCACCGACTCGGGCTGGTGCCCCCAAGGGCCTCGGGTAGCAAATCGATATGAATCCTGCGCTTGAGCGGTTGATGCTCGTTTCCTGCCTTATTCCATCAACGGTCAGTGCGATATTGATGCTGCTTTTCCGCCACGGTCGGCAGTACTCCCATATCGTTACGCCGGTGCCCCCAGTCCTTGAGTGAATGGCCGCATGATTCACATTACGTTTTCCACCTCCAATTCTGACCAGGCGAAAACTCGACACTCTTGACACTATCCCTCAGTGCATCTTCGCATATCCAGGGGATAGGAACACGATGTGGCATACTTTGAGGTTCTTATGGTCCGAGCTCTAAGACCTTAAACTAAGATCTGCCCCTATGGTCCGTGCTCTATGACCTTAAACCAAGATCTCCCTAATCGGGGTTCTACGTCTCGCATGACGTTAAAACTGCACTCTCAGAACTACGTGTGGCTTGATCTCCAGCCTGATGGAGTACGTAGGAACGCCCGGGCATCTCGACTCGGGTTCAGCCTCAGGGATCGCTGAGTCCCGCCCCTCCTCGTCGCCGGCCGTCTGGCCTGGCTTCTGGTAGAGTGGTGTGGTTGTGATATTCTCCCCGATTCAGCTCGGGATGCCCCATTGCAATGATGGGAAGCGACAGTTTCCTCGTCAAAGAGGTTCTGTCTGAGAATTGAGGTGATTCACGGTCAGATCGGTGCATCCGCCTAATACGCTTTCCCCACGGTGGCGCAATTTTGGGAGTGTTAGATTCTGTCCGAGCAAATCATCACTTCGCCCCACGCTTCGCATGCTCTTTTGATCTGGATTTCCACCCTTGTGCCTGAAGGAACCCCCAAAGAGGTATTGATGATGACAAGTGATCCGCCTCCTTCAATATGAATGATGACCTTCGGTCCGTCTATTGCAGTAGTATGGTCGATTGATCCATTGTCCGCTTGCCGTCTTGGGCATTTCCTGGAAGGCCGGCCGTCGTGGATTTTTGAATTCGGGACACGCGATTCACCCTTTCTCATTTCCCTATGTTCGGATAAAATCTCAACGCCCGTAGCGTTGTCCCGCTCGTGTGTCGGAACAAGTTGGGGGGATGGTACATTGATTAGGTATGAGGTCTCCTTTCCTAGGAATGACCTCCCTCTTTTCTTTAGAAATCCAGGCCCAATTGTGGATGCCTGAAGCGTGGTTAACGCTCCCGCGAGACAATGAATTGTGGTTGAGCATGTTAAGCCAAAAGATGCAGATAAATATGTTGATTCATACAAATGGATCGAAGTATTGAGTAGCGGAAGCAAAATGTTCTGGGAATGGCAAAAACAAAACCCCTAGGGATTAGCGTGCTGACTGAGTCTTTCCAACGCCGCTACCCTTTGGCTGGCGGCCTCCAGAGCTGCTTCTCGCTCTCTGCATGCCCTCTCTTCGTCGGCGGTCGCAGCACGCAGCTCGCCGATCCTGGCCTGTGCACGCTCCCGCTCGACTTGAAGTGTGACCATCTGGTGGCCCGCCTCCGTCAGCTGTGCCTGGGCGTTATCCAGCTGGGCCGTCAATTGCTCCACAAGCTCAGTGCACGCTGCGATGAAGGCCTCCTTCTCTGTCGCCTGCCTTTCGAGGCGCCGGACATCCTGCCCTGCCACGAGGAGCACCCGCGTGTTCTCTGACATGTCCCGACATTGTGCGACGTCAGCACGCCGGCGGCTCTCGCGCATCTTTTCGGCCATGAAATCACGGACCTTCGGATGGAGGCATCGAGCATCAGCTCCCCCGGCACACAGGAAGCGCAGCCAGGTTTGAAGCGATCCCATGCGCCCCAGCCACTCCGATGAGGGTCTCTTGAGGAAGCGCTGGATGCACTTCCACCCCCTGCGGCGCGTTATCCAGCTCTCCTCGACCGCCTCCGTGTCCGAGTCGTCCATCTCCTCGGGGTCGGCAGGCCGGTAGGCAGGGAAGGCAGCCAGCAGGTCTGCTGCAGGGTCCGCCCCTGGGATTTCCTCACAGGGGATAGGTTCCCCAACATCTGGGCGACCTTCTTCTCTCGCCCCAGCGGCGTTGACACCCTCGTCAGCCCCCGACCTCTCTCCGATGGCAGCACCGCCGGCGTCCGCTGCCCCCTAATCAACAGTTGGTGGGGCCGGCTCGGTGTGAGAAGTCTGTTCTGGAGAAGGCGGCATGTCTGCCACCAGTCCACTCGTGGATGGCCCGGGTTCGGAATCCCGACGAGCCTCCAATATTGAGATCACTGCGCGCCAAAGTCACGCGCCGCCCAGGACTTCGGTATTCCGGCGTCTCCCTCGGAACCCGATCGTTGCGACCTCTCGCCGATCAGATTCCGATGGGGGGATTTTGTAGACGCCGGAAAAGTCCGTTGTTCCCAAACGAAGCTCCGGATGCAGAAAGCGAGGTCATATTTGGAGTCAGAAGCACGTTTCGGAAGGCCCGGAGGCCTTGCGCGGAATTTTGGAGGCTCGCGCGCAAAGTTGAAGTGCGGCGCGCAATCCTCCCGGGATGCGCGCAATGCGCCGGGCCGGCGCGCAATTTTGCGCGCCCACGGCCCGCGCGACTCCCTTGCGCGCCGGGGCCCCGATTCCGCGCCCGCGAAGGAAATTTCGCGCCCGCGCCATGAATTGCGCGCCGGCGGCGAGATTCTGCGCCCGGGGTTGCCTATAAATACAAGGCGACCCCCAACGTTTTGAAGGTTTCCAGAATTCGAAGGGTCGCTCGTGCGCGCAATCCCACCCCCTCCGCGCGCAATGCCGATCTTCAGGTAACCTCCTTTATTTCGCGCAAGCAAGCCTCGGGGTTCGCCTTCGCGCGTAACCCCTTTGGCTCCTTTCCTTTTACCAACTCCTCACCCGAAGGCCTTCGCGCGCAAAAGAAGCCTCTTGCGCGCAATTGCGCCCCGGGTGCGCGCAATCCAGCCCGATTGCGCGCACCCCCCCCCCCTTACTAAGTGGTCATTCGTTAAGGAATGGGTCGTTGCCCCCGCGCGCTATCAGAGGCCCGGTGCGCACAATCTCCATCTTCCGCGCGCAAAGCGCTGACCCAATTGCGCGCCAGCCACTCCAATTGTGCGCCGACCCACGGTATTGCGCGCCAAGCTCCTCTTTTGTGCGCAAACCGCCAGGGTCGCCCCCTTTGACCCCCTGAGGGTACCCGCCTGCGTGGCGCCCGATGATCTTCATCTCAGATGCCCGCACCGTGCGTTGTCTTCCCGTGCGGCCCTCCAGGCTCGCGCGAAGTGACAAAGACCCATCGGCGGCACTACTTCGTCCGCGCTGCAAGATGTTAAACTGCCAAGCATCCTCGTCCGCGCTGCAAGACGTTAAACTGCCAAGCATCCTCGTCCGCGCTGCAAGACGTTAAACTGCCAAGCGCTTCATCCAACATGACGATAAATTGTACTTTGTCCGCGCTGCAAGACATTAAACTGCCAAGAACTTCGTCCAACATAACGATAAACTGTACTTCGTCCGCGCTGGAAGCCGTTAAACTGCCAAGCATCTTCGTGCTCAACACACGACGTTAAACTGTACTTCGTCCGGCAAGACGTTAAACCGTCCGCTTCGTCCTCAACACACGAGCTGTCGGAGCGTTCCGGGGATAAACTCCCGAAGCGTTTGGACGTCGAGGTAGGCAGCGGTGCCTCCCTGTGCGGCCCTCGGGGGCGGCGTTGGTGGCGAGGTGCAGCTTCCTCGAGGTCTAGGCGAGCCATGTCCCTGGTGGGGATGACTCCCTCTTCCTCATATCTCCGCACCAAGTTGTTGATCACCCTTCTCTGGATGACCTCTGAGGGGGAGAGAGGGCGTGGTTTCCCCGCAGTTGCGGCTTCTAGAACGGCTGTGGAACGGTCGGGACCGCGCGGAGTAGCCTCGTCGGTGTTTCCCCTACCCCTGCGCCCGTGGGCGGGCGGCGATCGGGCACTGGATTGGGAGACCTGATTCCTGAAAGCAGGGAGAAGAACATGTTAACACTGACAGGAAAAGGAATCGACAACCAACCATTAGTGCCACGACGCCTTCCGTGGGGGGAACCCAGGCCATCGACGTCATGAGACGGAGTGCCCGATTTCCCTTCCCCAGCCCTGGCGGGTTCCGTGCCCCAGTGCTGAATGCTCGGTCGGGAATGGCAAAAACAAAGCCCCTAGGGATTAGCGTGCTGAATGAGTCTTTCCAACGCCGCTACCCTTTGGCTGGCGGCCTCCAGAGCTGCTTCTCGCTCTCTGCATGCCCTCTCTTCGTCGGCGGTCACAGCGCGCAGCTCGCCGATCCTGGCCTGTGCACGCTCCCGCTCGACTTGAAGTGTGACCATCTGGTGGCCCGCCTCCGTCAGCTGTGCCTGGGCGTCATCCAGCTGGGCCGTCAATTTCTCAACAAGCTCAGTGCACGCTGCGACGAAGGCCTCCTTCTCTGCCGTCTGCCTTTCGAGGCGCCGGACATCCTGCCCCGCCACGAGGAGCGCCCGCGTGTTCTCCGACATGTCCCGACATTGTGCGACGTCAGCACGCCGGTGGCTGTCGCGCATCTTTTCGGCCATGAAATCACGGACCGTCAGATGGAGGCGTCGAGCATCAGCTCCCCCGGCACACAGGAAGCGCAGCCAGGATTGAAGCGATCCCATGCGCCCCAGCCACTCCGATGAGGGTCGCTTGAGGAAGCGATGGATGCACTTCCACCCCCTGCGGTGCGTTATCCGGCTCTCCTCGACCGCCTCTGTGTCCGAGTCGTCCATCTCCTCGGGGTCGGCAGGCCGGTAGGTAGGGAAGGCAGCCAGCAGGTCTGCTGCAGGGTCCGCCCTTGGGATTTCCTCACAGGGGATAGGTTCCCCAACATCTGGGCGACCTTCTTCTCTTGCCCCAGCGGCGTTGACACCCTCATCAGCCCCCGACCTCTCTCCGATGGCAGCACCGCCGGCGTCCGCTGCCCCCTGATCAGCAGTTGGTGGGGTCAGCTCGGTGTGAGAAGTCTGTTCTGGAGAAGGCGGCATGTCTGCCACCAGTCCACTCGTGGATGGCCCGGGTTCGGCAGCCTGACGAGCCTCCAGTATTGAGATCACTGCGCGCCAAAGTCCCGCGCCGCCCAGGACTTCGGCATTCCGGCGTCTCCCTCGGAACCCGATCGTTGCGACCTCTCGCCGATCAGATTCCGAGGGGGGGCTTTTGTAGACGCCGGAAAAGTCCGTTGTTCCCAAACGAACCTCCGGATGCGGAAAGCGAGGTCATATTTGGAGTCAGAAGCACGTTTCGGAAGTCCTGGAGGCCTTGCGCGGAATTTTGGAGGCCCGCGCGCAAAGTTGAAGTGCGGCGCGCAATCCTCCCGGGATGCGCGCAATGCACCGGGCCGGCGCGCAATTTTGCGCGCCCGCGGCCCGCGCGACTCCCTTGCGCGCCGGGGCCCCGATTCCGCGCCCGCGAAGGAAATTTCGCGCCCGCACCATGAATTGCGCGCCGGCGGCGAGATTCCGTGCCCGGGGTTGCCTATAAATACAAGGCGACCCCCAACGTTTTGAGGGTTGCCAGAATTCGAAGGGTCGCTCGTGCGCGCAATCCCACCCCCTCCGCGCGCAATGCCGATCTTCAGGTAACCTCCTTTATTTCGCGCAAGCAAGCCTCGGGGTTCGCCTTCGCGCGTAACCCCTTTGGGTCCTTTCCTTTGACCAACTCCTCACCTGAAGGCCTTCGTGCGCAAAAGAAGCCTCTTGCGCGCAATTGCCCCCCGGGTGCGCTCAATCCAGCCCGATTGCGCGCACCCCCCCTTACTAAGTGTCCATTCATTAAAGAATGGGCCGTTGCCCCCACGCGCTATCAGAGGCCCGGTGCGCGCAATCTCCATCTTTCGCGGGCAAAGCGCTGGCCCAATTGCGCGCCAGCCCGCCCAATTGCACGCCGACCCGCGGTATTGCGCGCCAAGCTTCTCTTTTGCGCGCAAAACCGCCAGGGTCGCCCCCTTTGACCCCCTGAGGGTACCCGCCTGCGTGGCGCCCGATGACCTTCATCCCGGATGCCCGCACCATGCGTTGTCTTCCCGTGCGGCCCTCCAGGCTCGCGCGAAGTGACACGGACCCATCGGCGGCACTATCTCGTCCGCGCTGCAAGACGTTAAACTGCCAAGCATCCATCGTCCAACATGACGTTAAACTGTACTTCGTCCGCGCTGCAGGACGTTAAACTGCCAAGCATACATCGTCCAACATGACGTTAAACTGTACTTCGTCCGCTCTGCAAGACGTTAAACTGCCAAGCATCCATCGTCCAACATGACGTTAAACTGTACTTCGTCCGCGCTGCAAGACTTTAAACTGCCAAGCATCCATCGTCCAACATGACGTTAAACTGTACTTCGTCCGCGCTGCAAGACATTAAACTGCCAAGCATACTCGTTCGCGCTGCAAGACGTTAAACTGCCAAGCATCCACGTCCGCGCGACAAGACGTTAAACTGCCAAGCATCTTTGTCCAACATGACGTTAAACTGTACTTCGTCCGCGCTGCAAGACGTTAAACTGCCAAGCGCTTCGTCCAACATGACGATAAACTGTACTTCGTCCGCGCTGCAAGACGTTAAACTGCCAAGCATCTTCGTCCTCAACACACGACGTTAAACTGTACTTCGTCCGGCAAGACGTTAAACTGTTCTCTTCATCCGATCCCGTGCCTCGCACGCAGGGTCCCCCCTGGTTTGGATGTGGCCCCCACCCGCTCGTCTCTATAGGGATGTCGAGATTGCCCCTCTTTAGGGACGATTCATTGGAGTGGCCTTCGCCCACGGGGGTAGGGTATTACAAATCCCTAGTTTCCTGCGGGGGACTTCACATGTGTATATCCATTGTGCTTCCCCACTGCCGAAGCTAGTAGAGGGCGTGACGGGGATCGAGGTGTCTCTCACCTTTGGCCCAAGTCCCTCTCCGACTAAGCTTTGCCGTACTCAGGTTGCCTCAGTGCGTAAGTCCTGACAGAATGAACTACGTGGACTTTGATCCCTGTCTCCTAAACAGGGTACGTAGGAAGCCTCCCTGAGGTTCAAGTCCACCACCTGGTCGTCCCGGTCGTATTCACGTCGGTTCGTCCATCAGTGGACCCCTCCCGGGTTCACATTCGCGTCGATTCACCTATGAATCCGCCCTTGTGGGGGACTGCACATGTGTATCTCCATTGTGCTTCCCCACTGCCGAAGCCAGTAGAGGGCGTGACAGGGATCGAGGTCTCTCACCTTCGGCCCAAGTCCCTCTCCAACTGAGCTTTGCCGCATATGGGCCTCCTTAGAGTGTAAGCCCCAAACACCAGCGTCCAGCATGACGAGAAACTGTGATCCACCCAGCCATTCCATCCCCCTCTGTGCGAGGTGGTTCGGTTCAATCCTCCGCCCGGCAGCCTCGACCTCCTCGTGAGTCGGCTTGCCAACGTCCAGCATGACGTTAAACTGTATATCCGAACTACGCTGACTTTGATCCGCGCTAACGCGCGGTACGTAGGAAGCCCCTACGGGGTCCAAGCTCTTCACTCCATCATCCATCCTGATCCTTACCCGGGCCGCCAAGATCAGATTTCCTAAAGATTTAATTTGCTTTAGGAGTAACTATTTATAGAGGATTTATTTTCACGTGAGATCATTACATGATAAATGATTCTACTAGATAATTAAAAATGTGCTTCTTATTATGGTTTAGATAGAAACTTGGTTGTGCAGTCTTGATAGCAATGTTACAACTTCTTTTTGCCCATCGTGGTTGTTGAAAAATTGGAGCATTATTTAATGAACAAGGAAATGCCATATTGGTGTTATGATAAAGTTTTGACCTTGTTTAACAATAGAGATAAAAATGTAATTATTTATATTCCAATATCATAAGGAGTTTTTGATGATTATGTGATCTAGTTGATAGACATGTGCCCTAAATTCATTAGCATATGATGTTTTTCATATATGTTTTTTATCTGATATATATGTGCCATATAGTACATGTTGAATTTAGGATGTTAATTCATTTTAAAAAATGAATTAATTTCTTAATAGTTTTAATTTTTTTAATTTATTATGTTTAATACTCATTTCATTTATCTGTTTATGTTTTCATGACTTTGTTCATTTTATGATCTTTAGTTTCAATAGATTGAATAGGCTCAGTTCATTCAGTCAATCATCCTTGTAACATTCAATTTTATTTACATTCTATCTATGTATTTTAGTCGATCGATGCTTATGGTCATTCCATCTCTCATGCGGCTACTTCATCATTTTCACACAATTAATTGACCAATGTGTAAGTATCGCGATCATTTGGCGGTTTTGGTCTGTCGAAGAACATGGTCAATTTGCATACCACATAGTCAATCATATAATAATTTTTTTTATTTTGTGTTGTTAGGGCTCAAGGATTTGTAGCCATCCATTTATCTCATTCCATTAAGTAATTATAACAACCCAGGATCTTGTGGGTATTTCTAATCCCCAAATTCATATCATTAGATGGGTATTTATTAAAAGGTTCTGAGAGAGGATATTGTTGTTTTTCTAGAAATAGATAAGTATTGTGCCCGTAGATATCAACCCAAGTTAATGGTTTTTTTCCCAATCAGGAACACTACTTCCCATACCTTACATCATTAGTGGTTTTCTCGGTGTTGTTTTATTGTGGAGATTGTGTTCATTCAGATCATGAGGTGTCCAGTTATATGTTTTTTTTTCAATATCTCTTGATGATCCCATATAATCCCATGTGTGAAAAATCAGTTAATAAATCCCATTGATTTTTATCCTTTCTTTCATCTATCCTTAGGGTTTCCATAAATGTAGTCATTCCATCTTACTAGTTTTCACTATTCACATGCTCTCTTTCAATTTTAGTAATTTGGATTTAGGATTTTAATCAATTCTAGTATTGGTGGTCCTATTTCCCTATAGTTAGGCCAAAAAGGTTCTAATCCACATTATAACCCTTTGTTTTTTTGTTTTTTTCTTCAATTTTCATAGTTTCCAATTATCATTTATTATTCCTTATTATATCAAGTCTCATTGAAAATTGAATGTTTCCATCTGGTACGTCATTTTGGGAGTTGAATTGAGGGATAACCCATAATGGTTCCCCTCAATAGTTGGCATCAGAGCCTCATGCATTTAAAAATGGATTACAATAATTATGAAATTTGGAATTTCAATGGTATTAATAATTTTAATAGGTGGATATTTACTATGATATAGCTACTAATCCAATAAGCATTTATAGATTCCCTTTATAAACCCAAGGAACCACATATAGTTTGGTCAGGATATTGGTGTCGGCTTCCAATGGCTAGATCTCAGCTTGGCATTAGTGCGGCGATGCTTTCCGACTTCGGGGTCTTGTCTTGGCTTCGGAATGCATCAACGAGGATTGGAGATGGCTTCCGAACTCAGGATCTGGTCTTGGATGACTTTCATCTTCAGGTGCATTCAGGTGTGACTTGGTGTCTTCTCTAAAGAGACTCAAAGGGGAGAGGTTTGGTTTCATTCTCTCTGTTTTTTTTTTGGTATTTTTTTGTGTTCTTGTGGTGGTGTCATCATTGGAGGGGCCCCCGTCTTCCCCGAATGTCCCTTCTACCTCCTGTGTTTTGACTGATTCAGAAGCCGGAGTGGGTACTTCTATGGCTTCGTTCTGATCTTCTCCAGCCTAGAGTGGAATTTCCATCTCATACCTGCTCGGTTCCCCTCAATGGAGATGCTCCATCGATGTGATGTTGGATGTTCTAATCTTCGGTGATGAAGTTTTGGCTTCATACTCCTTGTTTTTTCCTCCTTTTTGGGGTGCTCTGGATGTGTTCTATGGGTGCCTTGTGGTTTCAATGAGGTTCTTCTAGTTTCGTTTCTAGTGGTGATTATTGTGGCAGAGTTCGACTTGGCTCTATCCATTAGTTTGTCTTCATAGCTACTGCTAGTGTTTTGGCATTCTTGTAGTCTAAATTGTCTTGTTAGAATGGTCGAATTCTAAAAACATAGCTATTGGATGGCTGTTGATGCTTTGAATTTTATGTTGTGTTACAGGATTTTTATGTGTTCATTAGAAGTTTTTTTGTTTGTTTGGTTTGATCCTAGAGGTGGGAAGTTAGTGTAGCTAGACTCGATCACTTGGAATAGGCCTAGAGGAGGATTTAGAGTCGGTGGTTCACCTTTGCAGTGCTTTTTAGATTTGGTTGTTTGTGAGGGTATGGCATTATCCATCGGATCAGTCCTATGCTTTGACACAAGAAACTTTCTTGCTGATTAGCCTTGCAATGTTGGAGTGCTTCAACATGATTTCATGTTGGGGAGGGTATTCTCTAGTTTTTAGTTTGGTTTTCACTCTTTTTTTCCTTCACGTGTGATTGTCCTAAGTCCATGAAGTCCTTTGGGTTTCCCCCTTCTTCCCTTAAAAGGGGGATATATCAATAATAATAATAAAATTAAATGCCTTCGGGCCATTGGATGGATGTAAGATGAAGTTCAAGCAATCATTCATTAAATCTCATAAGGAAACTCATATGATTACCTTATAGATGTTATGATGTATGGAATATACTCCTTAACATTATAGGAAGTCAAATATATCTCTATTTATCATTAGTTGTGTGGATAGGATAAGGTTAAATATTAATATAGGGGGATTGGGTGTTAGAGTTCAGTCTATTTCTTAAGGGCAGAAGAAAATAAAGATAAAAAGGGTGGTAAGAACTATATCCAATCTAGGGAGTCTTGGTTTAAAAACAAACTGAGTGAGGTTATCTATTATCATTATAGGAAACTTGTGAATGTTAATCCCAAATTCACAATGATTTAATCTAGAGAACCTAATTTAGAATTTGGAGATAATTCACCCTATTCCAACCAAGTCTATGAGAGTGTTGAGGAGGTGTGTGTGTCTGGTGAAATGTTTCATGCTATGTGTGTTTTAGACTCAACATGTTCTTTCCATGTATTCCCAGATTGGAATTATTTTTGTGAGATGACAGAGGGAGCATAAGGATAGTTTTTTTTTAGAAATAATAAGTGTATGTTTGCCATGGGTAGTGGTTCAGTTATTATAAAACTTTCAATCTACACTCTTGTAACCTTGTTATATGTGATATGGAATCCATATTTTCAATGGAATTTCATTTCATTAGGTTTCTTGGATCATAGGGGAATCACCTTCAAATCAAATTCCATTTTCTCAAAAATCACTAGTTGTTCCGATATGGTCCTTAAGGGTTCTTTGGTGAATGGTTTATCTTTATTCAAGGGAAATAATTAAAGTAAGTATTTTGGATGAACCTATGTCACTAATAGTGAAACCACGATGCTATGGAATATAAGTTTATGGCATGTGAGTGTGAAAGGATTACATTAATTGAGTATGAAGTGGATTCCTAACCAAGTTACACTCTACAACTTTGCATTTTGTTAGGGTTGTGTCCTAGGAAAATCCAAAAGAGTCGTTTTTCATAAATCCAGCTTCAACGCTGGTGACCCACATGAATATGTGAGTTATGATTTGTGGGTACCTACTAGCATTACCTCCCAGGGTGGAGGATCCTATTTTTTAACCTTAAAATATAAGTTCTCTAGGAATGCTTGGAATAAATATTGAACTAAAAATTTTACATATTTGGGATGTTTAAAACATTGAAAACCTCTATTGAAAATTATTTAAGTAATAAATCAAAGGCCTTGATGATTGATCATGGAATACTGATCAATTGAGTTTAATAAATTTTGCATGGATGACAGAATTTCAATACACCAATTTTTGGGACATACTCCCTATTAAAATAGTTTAGCTGAATATATGAACCAGGATATTCTAAAGTGGATTCATATAATGATTTTTAGCTCATGCTTACTCATGTAATTTTGGGTTAATACTGCCTCTACAATAATGTGTTTTATAAATTTTTATCCCTTATCATTGAATGGATTTAGGACTCTGGAAGAGTTATGGGGAAGCCAATACCCATCCTATGGATAGTTAAGAGTATTTTTCTGCACTAACTATGCTCATGTAAATAATGATTGGATTAACCCTAAGGATATCAAGTGTGTTTCCATATGGTATTCTAAGGTGGTGAATTACTATAAACATTAGGTGGACAAACCTAGTTTTTATAAATGGATTCCTTTCCAAGATGCGGTGTTTCAAGAGTCCTTTCCTCCAACATTATATCCTCCCATTTTTAACATTGGTGTTCCTTCTCAAAATACTGATCTTGAGGGTTATCCTTCAACTATTGGTGAGTATCTTATTGATACTTCTCCACAAGTTTCTCAATTTAATTCATATTTTGGATCTAATTCTGATGATTCCCCATATTATAGATCTCCTACTAATCATAGAAGATACCAAATAACTCAGGATAGGGTGAAGAGAGTCAGTAGTCCCCCCTTTAGGAACATCCATGTTGATATGGTTAATTTTTCCATCAATTTTTTCCAAGATCTAGATTATGAGGATCCCCAAACCTAGAAAAGGCGTTCAATGATCGAAACTCTTAGAATTTAATTTCAACCATGGAAGTGGAGATATAATCCATTAAAAACAAATATACCTACTTTATAGTCTATAATCGACCTACTAACAAGGTGACTAGATATAAATAGATTTTTAAAATAAAAGATAATAGTACAATAGGATATAAAATCATATTTAAATATAGATTGGTAGCAAAAGGATTTATTCAAAGATAGGAAATTGATTATACTGAAATATTTTATAATGTAGTTAAAAATTCTTTTATCAGAACCATTATTTCATTTTCTTCTACATCCAATGGCCCGAAGGCCTTCATTTTTTATTGATTTTTGATAATCCATCTTTCAAGGGGTGAGGTGGAACCCTTACAAGGTCCGTAGGCGTAAGTATTACATTTATGATTATCCACTAAATGAGGATAATATTCACTGTTAATATATATAATATTCATGTGATTTATTATTCATAAACACCATAATAGTGCATTTTACACTTTGAACATCATTTCACATTATGATTGTAATTCTTTCTTAAAATGCACTTTTATTTGGTACATTTTTTAACATCATTTAAAGTACCCAATGATTAATCTGATTTTGAGGAATTTAATTATCCATATTTCAATTTGATATTTTGTGAAATTGATATACACTTCAATATTGTCATGTTTCATTTAGGGATAAATGGAGAATTCATGGAAGAAGATGGGGATATTTTGTGATGAAAGGAAACCATTCTGGAGAAGTCAGATTGGACACCATACCACTGATGCGACTGTGGGACCCAAAATACAAGACCAATGAATCCCAAATTTCTTTTTCTACTATAATACATGTATAAGAACAAATCACTCTTCAGGATCCAATGCTAATTCGGCCTCCATTGTGGTCATTTCTGCGCCCCAAGTTAGAGATAAAATTCTGGCCAGATTCTGCGGCCCAGAAAAACAGTCCACTAATCTACTCATATCTCCGTATACACAACTCCAAATGAGCCCATATTTTACAGACGGGTAGGTGAAATCCGGAGCTCCATTTTATTCCGCTATGGACCACTATGATTTGGCTATCTAGAAGTTCATACAAGCGTGTCTGTTTGGGGGAAGCAAGCTGTCTGCCACCTCGGGTCAAGGGTGGAAAAGTTTCCTCTCCCTTACTTTCCACCACCCTAGGCCTACCATACTCAAGTGGGATCTTTTGTACTGTTGGAGGCTCAACCCAAGACTCCCAAAATGCCTATTTATGGCAGTTTTGGTGAATGATTTTTTCATCTTGGATGCTTTTTTCAATTGTAATGTTATGCTGCGATTTTGTTGTCTCAAATTTGTCTTTCCCATGTAAGTTGTTCAATTCACTTTAGTTTTTTAATAAAAGTTCTTCTTCTCCTCATATTATGTGGTTCTTAATATCAATTTTATACTGTTGGATCAAGGTGTGAATTTATTCACACCAAACCTTGTGAAATTATCACACAACGGTGGAGTGATCGTTATTTTATTGTGTTTTTTTACTTCTCCATTTCTTCCCTCATGAGTCTACTTTCTGCTTCCATTGAAACCATGGGATCAATGGAAGACTAACCCACTTATGGGTTGATCAAAGGGAGAATCAAGGGGATGTATTGGATGTTATTTGTCACACCATTAATGTATAATCACTTCTTTAATTGAGATTTTTATTTGATGATTTTTAAACTCCATCATCCTTGTTGAATTTAAGGTCACACACTTCATGTGCTAATACGAACCTTTTCCTTGAAGTGCTCAAAAATTTGATCCTTCAACTATATATGTGATTAGTATTAAAGGTTGTAGGCAGTAAACCAATAAGTGATGATGTTTTTTTATCTTCTTAAATGAATCCATCTCAATTATAAGGAATTGAAATCATTGAAAAGGAAATACGTCCAATCCACCCCAAGTGATAACCTAGGATCAACTCATTCTTTTAAATTAAATTCCCTTAAATCTGTTAGATAACTTTCAAACCCATCTAAAATCAATCCAAGTTGGCCACTTCATAGCTGAAAACAGTCCATAGAATGTACGTGTCTATTGGTTTCTTCTTAGGTCTCTGAGGATTCAATAACCCAAGCTAAACTACAAAAACCGTTCTACCTTTATCTCTTGGGTAAATTTGAGCGAGAATCAAATTTTGGTGCCGTTTCTAGGGACCTAAGTAAGTTATCGTAGACATTATAATCTTTTTTTCATCCCTCTTCTATGTTCTCACCCCCTCACTCCTATGGAATTCAATTTTGAACAAGTCCAAACATGGGAAACCTATCCCTACTTTGATCACCCAACCCCATGTGTAATGTACAATGACCATCCTAATTTCTACATGTGGGATCATCAAAAACCTAATGAACCACAATGTTTTTACTCCTATGATCCACAAAACATTCCAACATATAATGAGTTTCAATCCCTACAAAGCGAATCTGAACATCCTCCAATGGAATTCCAACAACATACTTATCCTCCTGGAATAGACCATCTATCTCAACCACTTATCCATCCTAATACACATCCATTACTTGAAAAACCGTTTCAACAAATGGAGATAATGAATTTTGAGGTTTCTTCATTAAGGTTATAACTACAAAGCATTAAAACTTGTGAGGAACCCATCCCTACAGAAATTGTCCCTTCCATAATCTTATGTGAAGTGTCTAGTTTCCTACAAACCTCTCATGAATTTACTAAAGAGAAAACCTTTGGATTTGGGAAATATTAAGAGGATCAAGTAATTGTGTAAGGGTATTTAAATCAAGAGGAAATTGACTTTTTGGATTCAAAAGAGGATAATTTGACATCATGGGTTGAGTCTCATGAATTTACCTCCATTGGTGATTTTTCAAAAACACAAATCACTGAACCATTAAGAGAAATCACAAACATTGAGTCCATAACCATTCCTGAAACTGATCTTTCTAATTTGGTAGTTGAATATTCTATTCAAAAGAAACCAATTTTGTTGAGAAATTTGGAAAATGAAATAGAGTTGGATTCAAAATATCAACTTGTGTCTAAATGTCCTATCCAACCTGAGCTCAAAATTATTGTCCTTCCCTCCCATCTAAAGAATCCATTCACAAGGTATAATCATGAACTTTAAATTGGAATTAATTATTCTCTTGAAAACAAAAAAGTTGGAATGAACATTGATGTCTTACGAAAGACTATAGAGAAAACTGGGTCAACCATTTCTAATATTCCTTTGATTTTACCACTCATTTTAGAATATAGGTTTGTGAATGAAACAAATTCTAAACATAGAATCAATCTCAACCTAGTAGAATTGGTTAAAAATGTGGTCCTTAAAATGTTTAAAGTTGGTATTGGGTAATTTGTGGGGTTCAGGTCAAGAAAATGACGTTAAACAAAGCACTGCATGGGAGGCAACCCATGGTTTTCAAGTTTCCTATCATTTTGTTGTTTTAATCAACTTTATATTTTAAATAGGATTAATTAATCATTTTGATATTTAGTAAAAAAATAAAATAAAATAAACTATTGACCTGTTCTTCTATTATGAGTATGGATGGGTATGAAAGGGGAGCACCATATTCATCTGTGTCACGTGGTGTGATCCTTGAGTAATACCTTACACAGAAATTTAAAAAGAAGACAATGTATCTTCAGTTTGTGTTTGTAGGTTAAAATATAAATACAAAAAAAAATACAATAATATTAATAAAAATGGACACATCGTGGGTCGTGGGTTAAACCCCGTCACAACCGGCGAAGCCGCAGGGATTCAAACTCGGGACCGAAGGGAGACAGGGGCGCGCACTTACCACTAACCTACGGCTTTTTGTGCTTCCTTATTCTATAATTTTTATATATATACTTATATTTTACTTTCTTTATTATATATATATATATTGTTTTTTTTTGTTTTTTTTTCCTTTTTCTACTAGGGAACTCTGAAAGTGACATGGATATCAAAGGATTAAAAGGGAGCAGCAAGAATTTCAACTTTAACCACAAGGTGACTTCATTCCATGATCCTCATTTTCAATATCCTTTTTTAACTTGCATTCTCTACCTCTACCCCCTTCTAAATTTTCTTTTCTTTAAACACTGGGGATAGTGTTGTTTTAAGTTGGGGGGGAGATAAAATAAATAAAAAATGCTTTTGTGTCAAAAAAAATGAATGATTTGAGAAAATATGTGTCAATGGAAGGAAAAATTCCTTTAACTTTGAACTTGGTAATACACATTTCACACTTTGAACTGAATATCAAATAATTTAGCATACCCTGATTCTGATTTTAATCCTTGTATAATTTCATGAGAATAGATTTTGGAAAGTGTGGCTGTCTAATGTGATATTTCATCATTTATATTTTCATCCAAATATTAAAAAAGATCACAATGCATGTCCTTTGGATAGTGGGGTATTAGTTTGAGTTCATGGGGTCCCCTAAATAAATATCATAGGTTTTGTGATCATTTTAGTTTAATATGAGTATTCAAAAAAATTGAAAAAAATAATAATAAATTTGTGCATAGAGAAATGAAATGACCTAATGTGTGGCTTTCAGCACTTAGGGATCATGACTCCATAGTTGTATATCCCAGAGTTAATAATTTTATCTCTATTTTTGGTAATTTGAAGTTTTTTTTATTGAGTTGAATCGATATGATGCCTGAGTATGTGGGATTTACTTGGTTCTCTATGGTCTTTGAGCCTGGGAGTCATCAGCAAAGTCTCGCTACATGGGTTGACTCTTTTGAGTGCAATTTCAATTACCATGGAAAAATTGCAAAAAAAAACAAAAAAAATAATACAATAAAAAAAATTTAATACTCATCTTAATATTGAAATGTGATTCCACCTAGCGCTTCCATCATTTCCCCCTTGAATAAAGATGAACCCCCATGTCTATTGTGATGCACAACACATCCTCATAATTAATTGATATTGGATGAAATATGCCAATGAATTTGAACAAAGGAATGGGCTTGGGATTGGGATCTGCTTATGAAACTATCTTGTATTAAAATATTTGATGGGTTTCATGATTTTTTGGTATAATGATTTCTGGTTGTCATTGTATATTAAAATGTTTTTGGAAAAGGGAATTCTAATTTCATATTGTTGAGATATATTTTGCTCGGGACTAGAAAAAATCAAGTTGGGGGGGTGTGATTAGCCACTAAATGAGGCTAATATTCATTTTTAATATATATAATATTCATGTTCTTTATTATTCATAAACACTATTTTAGTGCATTTTACACTTTGAAAATCATTTCACATTATGATTGTAATTCTTTCTTAAAATTCACTTTTATGTGGTATATTTTTTAACATCATTTAAAGTACTTAATGATTCATCTGATTTTGAGGAATGTAAATATCCATATTTCAATTTTATATTTTTGTTAAATTGATCTACAATTCAATATTATCATTTTTCATTTAGGGATAAATGGAGAATTCATCGAAGAAGATGGGGATATTTTGTGATGAAAGGAAACAATTCTGGAGAAGTCAGATTGGACACCAGCCCACTGATGAGATTGTGGGACCCAACATACTAGACCAATGAATCCAAAATTTCTTGGGATGCTATAATACATGTAGATTAAAAAATCACTCTGTAGGATCCAATGCTAATTTGGCCTCCATTGTGGTCATTTATGCGGCCCAAGTTAGAGATAAAATTCTGGGCCAGATTCTATGTCCCAGAAAACTAGTCCATTAATCTACTCATATCTCTGTATACACAACTCCAAATGAGCCCAAATTTTAAAGACGGGTATGTGACATCCGTAGATCCATTTTATTCTTCTATGTCCCACTATGATTTGGCCATCTATAAGGTCATACAAGCGCATCTGTTCGGTGGAAGCAAGCTGTCTGCCACCTCAGGTCAAGGGTGGAAAAGTCTCCTCTCCCTTACTTTCCACCACCCTAGGTCTACCATACTCAAGTGGGATATTTTGTATTGTTGGAGGATAGACCCAAGGCTCCCAAAATTCCTATTTAAGGCAGTGTTGATGAATGAGTTTTTCATCTTGGATGCTTTGTTCAATTGTAATGTTGTGCTGTGATTTTGTTGTCTCAAATTTGTCTTTCACATGTAAGTTGTTCAATTCACTTTAGTTTTTTAATAAAAGTTCTTATTCTCCTCATATTATGTTGTTCTTAATATCACTTTGATACCTTTGGATCAGGGTGTGAATTTATTCACACCAAACCTTGTTAAATTATCACACAACGGTGGATTGATCGTTATTTTATTGTTTTTTTTACTTCTCCATTTCTTCCCTCATGAGTCTACTTTCTGCTTCCATTGAAACCATGGGATCAATGGAGGGATAACCCACTTATGGGTTGATCCAAGAGAGTATAAATGGGATGTATTGGATGTTATTTATCACACCATTAATGTATAATCACTTATTTAATTGAGATTTTTATTTCATTATTTTTAAACTCCATCGTCCTTGTTGAATTTAAGGCCACACACTTCATGTGCTAATACGAACCTTTTCCTTGAAGTGCTCAAAACATTGATCATTCAACTGTATAGGTGATTATTATAAAAGGGTGTAGGCATTAAACCAGTAAGTGATGATGTTGTTTTATCTTCTTAAATGAATCTATCCCAAATATAATAAATTGAAATCATTGAAAAGGGAATGCGTCCAATCCACCCCAAGTGATAACCTAGGATCAACTCATTCTTTTAAATTGAATTCACTTAAATCTGTTAGATATCTTTAAAACCCATATAAAATCAATCCAAGTTGGCCACTTCAATATGAAAATAGTCCATAGAATGTACATGTATATAGGTTTCTTCTTAGGTCTCTGAGGATTCGATAACCCAAGATAAACTACAAGGACCGTTCTATCTTCATCTCTTGGGTAAATTTGAGCCAGAATCAAATTTTGGTGCCCTTACCGGGGACCTAAGTAAGTTATCGTAGACATTATCATCCTTTTTTTCATCCCTCTTCTATGTTCTCACCCCCTCACTCCTATGGAATTAAATTTTGAACAAGTCCAAACATGGGAAACCTATCCCTACATTGATCACCCAACCCCATGTGTGATGTACAATGACCATCCTAATTTCTACATGTGGGATCATCAATGACCTAATGAACCACAATGTTTTTACTCCTATTATCCACAAAACATTCCAACATATAATGAGTTTCAATCCCTACAAAGCCAATCTGAACATCCTCCTATGGAATTCAAACAACATAGTTATCCTCCTGGAATAGACCATCTGTCTCAACACCTTATCCATCCTAATACACATACATTACTTGAAAAAATGTTTCAACAAATGGAGATAATGAATTTTGAGGTTTCATCATTAAGGTTATAACTACAAAGCATTAAAACTTGTGAGGAACCCATCCCTACACAAATTGTCCCTTCCATAACCTTATGTGAAGTGTCTAGTTTCCCACAAACCTCTCATGAATTTACTGAAGAGAAAACCTTTGGATTTGGGGAAGATGAATAGGATCAAGGAATTGTTTAAGGGTATTTAAATCAAGAGGATATTGACTTTTGGGATTAAAAAGAGGAGAATTTGACATCATGGATTGAGTCTCATGAATTTAACTCCATTGATGATTTTTCAAAAACACAAATCACTGAACTATTAAGAGAAATAACAAACATTGAGTCCATACCCATTCCTGAAACTGATCTTTCTAATTTGGTGGTTGAATATTCTATTCAAAAGAAACCAATTTTTTTGAGAAATTTGGAAAATGAAATAGAGTTGGATTCAAAATATCAACTTCTGTCTAATTTTCCTATCCAACCTGAGCTCAAAATTATTGTCCTTCCCTCCCCTCTAAAGAATCCATTCATAAGT
Source organism: Viscum album (assembly GCA_963277665.1). Taxonomy (NCBI): domain Eukaryota; kingdom Viridiplantae; phylum Streptophyta; class Magnoliopsida; order Santalales; family Viscaceae; genus Viscum; species Viscum album. Next base: position 1,409,526,556 of record OY728134.1, read on the forward strand.
TATAATCATGAACATTCAATTGTAATTCATTATTCTCTTGAAACCAAAAAAGTTGGAATGATCATTGATGTCTTACGAAAGACTATAGAGAAAACTGGATCAACCATTTCTGATATTCCTTTGATTTTACCACTCATTTTAGAATATAGGTTTGTGAATGAAACAAATTCTAAACATAGAATAAATCTCAACCTAGTATAATTGGTGAAACCTGTGGTCCTTAAAATGTTGAAAGTTGGTATTGGTTAAGTTTTGGAGTTCAAGTCGAGCTAATGATGTTAAACAAAGCGTTTCATGGGAGGCAACCCATGGTTTTCAAGTTTCCTATCATTTTTTTGTTTTAATAAAATTTATATTTTAAATAGGATTAATTAATCATTTTGATATTTAGTAAAAAAATAAAATAAAATAAACTATTGACTTGTTCTTCTATTATGAGTACGGACGGGTATGAAAGGGGAGCACCATATTCATCAGTGTCACGTGGTGTGATCCTTGAGTAATACCTTACCCAGAAATTTAAAAAGAAGACAATGTATCATCAGTTTGTGTTTTTAGGTTAAAATAAAAATACAAAAAAATAAATAAAAATATAATAATAATAATAAAAAGGGACACGTCTTGGGTCGTGGGTCAAACCCCGTCACAACCGGCGAAGCCACAGGGATTCAAACTTGGGACTGAAGGGAGATAGGGGCACGCGCTTACCACTGACCTACGGCTTTTTGTGCTTCCTTATTCTATAATTTATATATATATACTTATATTTTACTTTCTTTATTATATATATATATATATTGTTTTTTTTTGTTTTGTTTTTTGTTTCCTTTTTCTACAAGGGAACTCTGCAAGTGACATGGAAATCAAAGGATTAAAAGGGAGCAGCAAGAATTTCAACTTTAACCACAAGGTGACTTCATTCCATGATCCTCATTTTCAATTTCCTTTTTTAACTTTCATTCTCTACCTCTACCCCCTTCTAAATTTTCTTTTCTTTAAACACTGGGGATAGTGTTGTTTTAAGTTGGGGGGGAGATAAAATAAATAAAAAATTCTTTTGTGTCAAAAAAATGAATGATTTGAAAAAATATTTGTAAATGGAAGGAAAAATTCCTTTAACTTTGAACATGGTAATACACATTGCACACTTTGAACTGAATATCAAATAATTTAGCATAACTTGATTCTGATTTTAATCCTTGTATAATTTCATGAGCATAGATTTTGGAAAGTGTGGCTGTCCAATGTGATATTTCATCATTTATATTTTCATCCAAATATTAAAAAAGATCGCAATGCACGTCATTTGGATAGTGGGGTATTAGTTTGAGTTCATGGGGTCCCCTAAATAAATAGCATAGGTTTGGTGATAATTTTAGTTTAATATGAGTATTCAAAAAAATTAAAATAATAATAATAAATTTGCGCATAAAGCAATGAAATGACCTAATGTGTGGCTTTCAGCACTTGGGGATCGTGAATCCAAAGTTGTATGTCCCATAGTTAATAATTTTATCTCTATTTTTGGTAATTTGAATTTGTTTTTGACTGAGTTAAATCTAGATGATGCCTGAGTATGTGGGCTTTACTTGGTTCCCTATGGTCTTTGAGCCTGGGAGTCATCAGCAAAGTCTCACTACATGGGTTGACACTTTTGAGTGCAATTTCAATTACCATGAAAAAATTGCAAAAAAAACAAAAAAAAAACAAAAAAAAAATACAATAAAAAAAATTGAATACTCATCTTAATATTTAAATGTGATTTCACCTAGCTCTTCCGTCATTTCCCCCTTGAATAAAGATGAACCCCCATGTCTATTGTGACGCACAACACATCCTCATACTTAATTGATATTGGATAAAATATGCCAATGAATTTGAACAAATGAATGGGATTGGTATTGGGATTTGCTTATGAAACTATCTTGTATCAAAATATTTGATGGGTTTCATGATTTTTTGGTTTAATGATTTCTGGTTATCATTGTATATCAAAAAGTTTTTGGAAAAGGGAATTCGATTTTCATATTGTTGAGATATATTTTTCTCGGGACTAGCAAAACTCAAGTTGGGGGGTGTGATTAGCCACTAAATGAGGATAATATTCATTGTTAATATATATTATATTCATGTGATTTATTATTCATAAACACCATTTTAGTGCGTTTTACACTTTGAACATCATTTCACATTATGACTGTAATTCTTTCTTAAAATGCACTTTTATGTGGTACATTTTTTAACATCATTTAAAGTACCCAATGATTCATCTGATTTTGAGGAATGTAATTATCAATATTTCAATTTGATATTTTGGTAAATTGATCTACCCTTCAGTATTATCATGTTTCATTTAGGGGTAAATGGAGAATTCATGGAAGAAGATGGTGATATTTTGTGATGAAAGGAAACAATTTTGGAGAAGTCAGAATGGACATCAGCCCACTGATGAGACTATGGGACCCAACATACAGGATCAATGAATCTAAAATTTCATGGGATTCTATAATACATTTATAATAACAAATAACTCTTCAGGATCAAATGCTACTTTGGCCTTCATTGTGGTCATTTCTGCGGCCCAAGTTACAGATAAAATTCTGGGCCAGATTCTGCGGCCCAGAACAACAGTCCACTAATCTACTCATATCTCCGAATACACAACTCCAAATGAGCCCAAATTTTAGAGACGAGTAGGTGAAATCCGGAGCTCCATTTTATTAATCTATGGCCCACTATGATTCGGTCATCTAGAAGGTCATAATAGCGCGTATGTTTGGTGGAAGCAAGTTGTCTGCCACCTCGGGTCAAGGATGGAAAAGTCTCCTATCCCTTACTTTCCACCACCCTAGGCCTACCATAATCAAGTGGGATCTTTTGTAATGTTGTAGGATCGACCCAAGGCTCCAAAAATTCCTATTTAATTCAATGGTGGTGAAGGAGTTTTTCATCTTGGATGATTTGTTCAATTGTAATGTTATGCTGCGATTTTCGTGTCTCAAATTTGTCTTTCACATGTAAGTTGTTCAATTAACTTTAGTTTTTTAATAAAAGTTCTTATTCTCCTATAATTCTATTGTTATTAATATCATTTTGATACTTTTGGATCAAGGTGTGAATTTATTCACACCAGACCTTGTGAAATTATCACACAACGGTGGAGTCATCGTTATTTTATTGTGTTTTTTTACTTCTCCATTTCTTCCCTCATGAGTCTACTTTCCGCTTCCATTGAAACCATGGGATCAATGGAGGGCTAACCAACTTATGGGTTGATCCAAGGGAGTATCAAGGGTCTGGATTATATTTTATTTATCAAACCATTAATGTATAATCACTTCATTAATTGAGATTTTTATTTGATGATTTTTAAACTCCATCGTCCTTGTTGAATTTTAGGCCACACACTTCATGTGATAATAAGAACCGTTACCTTGAAGTGATCAAAACTTTGATCCTTCAAGTGTATAGATGATTAGTATTAAAGGTTGTAGGCATTAAACTAGTTAGTGATGATGTTGTTTTATCTTTTTAAATGAATCCATCTCAAATATAAGAAATTGAAATCATTGAAAAGGAAATACGTCCAATCCACCCCAAGTGATAACCTAGGATCAACTCATTATTTTATATTTAATTCACTTAAATCTGTTAGATATATTTCAAACCCATCTAAAATCAATCAAATTTGGCCACTTCATAGCCAAAAATAGTCCATAGAATGTACGTGTCTATAGGTTTCTTCTTAGGTCTTTGAGGATTCGATAACCCAAGCTAAACTACAAGGACCGTTCTACCTTCATCTCTTGGGTAAATTTGAGTGAGAATCAAATTTTGACACCGTTTCCGGGGACCTAAGTAAGTTATCATAGACATTATCAGCTTTTTTTCATCCCTCTTCTATGTTCTCACCCCCTCACTCCTATGGAATTCAATTTTGAACAAGTCCAAACATGGGAAACCTATCCCTACCTTGATCACCCAACCCCATGTGTGATGTACAATGACCATCCTAATTTCTACATGTGGGATCATCAACAACCTAATTAACCATAATGTTTTTTACTCCTATGATACACAAAACATTCCAACATATAATGAGTTTCAATCCCTACAAAGCCAATCTGAACATCCTCCCATGGAATTCCAACCACATAGTTATCCTCCTGGAATAGACCATCTGTCTTAACCCCTTATCCATCCTAATCCACATACATTACTTGAAAAACTGTGTCAACAAATGGAGATAATTAATTTTGAGGTTTCATTATTAAGTTTATAACTACAAAGCATTAAAACTTGTGAGGAACCCATCCCTACACAAATTTTCCCTTCTATAACCTTATGTGAAGTGTCTAGTTTCCCACAATCCTCTCATGAATTTACTGAAGAGAAAACCTTTGGATTTTGGGAAGATGAATAGGATCAAGGAATTGTTGAAGGGTATTTAAATTGAGAGGAAATTGACTTTTTGGATTCAAAAGAGGAGAATTTGACATCATGGATTGAGTCTCATGAATTCAACTCCATTTATGATTTTTCAAAAACACAAATCACTAATCCAGTAAGAGAAATCACAAACATTGAGTCCATACCCATTCCTAAAACTGATCTTTCTAATTTTTCGGTTGAATCTTCTATTCAAAAGAAACCAATTTTGTTGAGAAATTTGGAAAATGAAACTGAGTTGGATTCAAAATATCAACTTGTGTCTAAATGTCCTATCCAACATGAGCTCAAAATTATTGTCCTTCCCTCCCCTTTAAAGAATCCATTCATAAGGTATAATCATGACATTTCAATTGGAATTAATTATTCTCTTGAAACCAAAAAATTTGGAATGATCATTGATGTCTTAGGAAAGACTATAGAGAAAACTGGATCAACCATTTCTGATATTCCTTTGATTTTACCACTCATTTTAGAACATAGGTTTGTGAATGAAACAAATTCTAAACATAGAATCAATATCAACCTAGTATAATTGGTGAAACATGTGGTCCTTAAAATGTTGAAATTTGGCATTGGGTAATTTGTGGGGTTCAAGTCGAGCTAATGACGTTAAACAAAGCATTGCATGGAAGGCATCCCATGGTTTTCAAGTTTCCTGTCATTTTTTTGTTTTAATCAACTTTATATTTTAAATAGGATTAATTAATCATTTTTATATTTAGTAAAAAAATAAAATAAAATAAACTATTGACATGTTCTTCTATTATGAGTATGGATGGGTACGAAAGGGGAGCACCATATTCATTCGTGTCACGTGGTGTGATCCTTGAGTAATACCTTACCCAGAAATTTAAAAAGAAGACAATGTATCATCAGTTTTTGTTTGTAGGGTAAAATAAAAATACAAAAAAAATAAATAATAATATAATAATAATAATAATAAGGGACATGTCATGGGTCGTGGTCAAACCCCGTCACAACCGGCGAAGCCACAGGGATTCAAACCCGAGACTGAAGGGAGACAGGTGTGCGCGCTTACCACTGACCTACGGCTTTGTGTGCTTCTTTATTCTATAATGTTTATATATATACTTATATTTTACTTTCTTTATTATATAAATATATATATATTGTTTTGTTTTGTTTTGTTTGTTTTGTTTTTCCTTTTTCTACTAGGGAACTCTGCAAGTGACATGGATATCAAAGGATTAAAAGGGAGCATCAAGAATTTCAACTTTAACCACAAGGTGACTTCATTCCATGATCCTCGTTTTCAATTTCCTTTTTGAACTTTAGTTCTCTACCTCTACCCCCTTCTAAATTTTATTTTCTTTAAACATTGGGGACAGTGTTGTTTTAAGTTGGGGGGAGATAAAATAAACAAAAAATGCTTTTGTGGCAAAAAAAATGAATGATTTTAAGAAAACAAATGTGTAAATGGAAGGAAAAATTCCTTTAACTTTGAACATGGTAGTACACATTGCACACATTGAACTGAATATCAAATAATTTAGCATACCCTGATTCTGATTTTAATCCTTGTATAATTTCATGATCATAGATTTTAGAAAGTGTGGTTGTCCAATGTGATATTTCATCGTTTATATTTTCATCCAAATAATAAAAAAGATCACAATGCACGTCCTTTAGATACTGGGGTATTAGTTTGAGTTCATGGGGTCCCCTAAATAAATATCATAGGTTTGGTGATCATTTTAGTTTAATATGAGTATTCAAAAAAATTAAAAAATAATAATAAATTTGCACGTAGAGCAATGAAATGACCTAATGTGTGGCTTTCGGCACTTGGGGATCGTGACTCCATAGTTGTCTGGCCTAGAGTGAGTAATTTTATCTCTATTTTTGGTAATTTGAATTTTTTTTTACTGAGTTAACTCGAGATGATTCCCGAGTATGTGGGATTCACTTGGTTCCCTAAGGTCTTTGATCCTCGGAGTCATCGACAAAGTCTCGCTACATGGGTTGACTCTTTTGAGTGAAATTTCAATTACCATGGAAAAATTGAAAACAAAAACAAAAAAAAAACAAAAAAAAATAATACAATAAAAATAATTGATTACTCATCTTAATATTGAAATGTGATTCAACCTAGAACTTTCTTCATTTCCCCCTTGAATAAAGATGAACCCCCATGTCTATTGTGATGCACAACACATCCTCATACTTAATTGATATTGGATGTAATATGGAAATGAATTTGAACAAAGGAATGGTATTGGGATTGGGATTTTCTTATGAAACTATATTGTATTGAAATATTTGATGGGTTTCATGATTTTTTGGTATAATGATTTCTGGTTATCATTGTTTATTAAAATGTTTTTGGAAAAGGGAATTCGAATTACATATTGTTGAGATATATTTTGCTCGGGACTAGAAAAACTCATGTTGGGGGGGTGTGATTAGAAACTAAATGAGGCTAATATTAATTGTTAATATATATAATATTCATGTGATTTATTATTCATAAACACCATTTTAGTGCATTTTACACTTTGAACATCATTTCACATTATGATTGTAATTCATTCTTAAAATGCACTTTTATGTTTTACATTTTTTAACATCATTTAGATTACCCAATGATTCAACTAAATTTTAGGAATTTAATTATCCATATTTCAATTTGATATTTTGTTAAATTGATCTACACTTCAATATTAACATGTTTCATTTAGGGATCAATGGAGAATTCATGGAAGAAGATGGGGATATTTTGTGATGAAAGGAAACAATTCTGGAGAAGTCATATTGGACACCGGCCCACTGATGAGACTGTGGGACCCAACATATAGGACCCATGAATCCCATATTTTGTTGGCTGCTATACTCCATGTAGATGAAGAAATCACTCTTCAGGATCGAATGCTAATTCGGCCTCCATTGTGGTCATTTCTGCGGCCCAAGTTAGAGATAAAATTCTGGGCCAGATTCTGTGGCCCAGAAAAAGATTCCACTAATCTACTCATATCTCCGAATCCACAACTCCAAATGAGCCCAACATTTACAGGAGGGTAGGAGACATCCGGAGCTCCATTTTATAAATCTATGTCCCACTCTGATTCGACCATATATAAGGTCATACAAGCGCATCTGTTCGGTGGAAGCAAGTTGTCTGCGACCTCGGGTCAAGGGTGGAAAAGTCTCATCTCCCTTACTTTCCACCACCCTAGGCCTACCATACCCAAGTGGGATCTTTTGTACTGTTGAAGTCTCGACCCAAGGCTCCCAAAATTCCTATTTAAGGCAGTGGTGGTTAAGGAGTTTTTCATCTTGGATGCTTTGTTCAATTGTAATGTTATGTTGCGATTTCGTTGTCTCAAATTTGTCTTTCACATGTAAGTTCTTCAATTCACTTTAGTTTTTTAATAAAATTTCTTCTTATTCTCTTATTATGTTGTTCTTAATATAACCTTGATACTGTTGGATCAATTTGTGAATTTATTTACACCAAACCTTGTGAAATTATCACTCAACGGTGGAGTGATAGTTATTTTATTGTTTTTTTTTACTTCTCCATTTCTTCCCTCATGAGTCTACTTTCCGCTTCCATTGAAACCATGGGATCAATTGAGGGCTAACCCGATTATGGGTTGATCCAAGGGAGTAGAAAGGGTCTGGATTGGATGTTATTTATCACACCATTAATGTATAATCACTTCTTTAATTGAGATTTTTATTTGATGATTTTTAAACTCCATCGTCCTTGTTGAATTTAAGGTCACACACTTCATGTGCTAATACGAACCTTTACCTTGATGTGCTCAAAACTTCGATCCTTAAAGTGTATAGGTGATTAGTATTAAAGGGTTTAGGCATTAAACAAGTAAGTGATGATGTAGTTTTATCTTCTTAAATGAATCCATCTCAAATATAATAAATTGAAATCATTGAAAAGGAAATACGTCCAATCCACCCTTAGTGATAACTTAGGATCAACTCATTATTTTAAATTGAATTCACTTAAATATGTTAGATATCTTTCAAACCCATCTAAAATCAATCCATGTTGGCCACTTCATATATGAAAATAGTTCATAGAATATACATGTCTATAGGTTTCTTCTTAGGTCTCTGAGGATTCGATAACCCAAGCTAAACTACAAGGACCATTCTACCTTCATCTCTTGGGTAAATTTGAGCGAGAATCAATTGCCCATAGGTCTTAGAGGATTTCATTGCTCGTAGGCTTCAAACATACCATACAACCCAGACTAACTACTTGGAGATGCTCCTCCCCAGCATCTTCATTGTGAAATCAGCTCTCCAACTTCTCATGGTTGTTTGGCTAGGCTATCATGTGCATGCATAGGCTTGCCCCGATGGCAGGTGTCATACCCTCTCATTCTTTAAATCCGTGTAGCTTTTGCTTTCATGAAAGCTCCTTTCTCGTCCTCCTTATAGAGCTTGTTCCTTGTAGGTTTTCTGGTTTGCATCTGCACTTAAGGTGGCCCAAAGGCCGTAAGGTGGCCAGAAGGTCTTACTGGACCGAAGGCTTAGGTGGCTCGAAGGCCTTGAAGGACTCAGGGACCAAATCAATGGCCCGAAGGCCCAAACGAAGGAAAATTCCATACTGCTAAAGTTCCAAACAATGTCTTCTACAGTTCTGCACAGCTCCCGCTACAGTACCCCAAAAATTGTGCCTCTGACTGGATTTGATCCCGGGACTCCTATATGCACTTAAGAGTCCTCACCAACCGGGCTGAGGCTCATGTGCTCGTTTTCTTCTCATTTAGATCTGAATATTGAATATATGGATGTCAAATTTTCAATCTTTCATGATGAATTTAATGAAAAATGATACATGAAGCATCCTTCTAGGGTTTAACAAGATTTTAAAACTAACCATGTTTTTTATATATAAATTACTACATGGATTTGAAAAATATTCTAGGAAATGGTATAAAATATTACATTCATTCATGTTAAAAGTTATTGTAAAAGGATTAATTTTAATGTATGTGTGTACTTGAAATCTATTAGAAATTGCAGGTTTTTCTGAATGTATTATGTTTATGACATGTATTTCATGTGTAGTAATATGAAGTTAATCACCATTGATGAAATTAAATTAAATAAGGCCTTCAAAATGAAAGATTTAGGTTTTTTAACTAGATCATAGGTACAGAAATCATTATAGAAATCATGGTTTACCTTATCTGTATCGGCATTCCTAAGTTCTAAAAAAGCTTAAGATGTATTTTTTATGATTTGAAACTTGATAGTGTAACTTTTTCTCATAATTTTAAGTTATCATTATCCCAATTTCCTTCCACCACTAATGATATTAAATATATGAGTAGAATCCCATATTCTAAGGTTGTGGGTAGTATTATGTAATCTATGGTAAATAACAAACTAGGTGATTACTTATCAATTTTTAGGTTGAACAAGTTTATGAGAGATCTAGGTAATCCACATTAGCATGACATGAAGTGGGAATTGTGGTAGATATCTCATATATCATCTCTTTTAATTATATATGGTGATAATTATAATTATTAAAATTTACTGACTGGTAATGTGGACTCTGATTATGCTTGAAATGTTGATACAATAAAATCGTTAACCTTTTTTTCACAACATGTGGTGGACCTATCTCTGGGAAGTGAAATATAAAATATGTGGTGACCATTTACACCACTGACGCTAAATACATTGCACTAGAAAATGACCTAAAAGTACCCATTTGACTTAAGTGTTTAATTTTTTAACCCAATATAAGTTACTTTGTTATTATAGTACATATTTATTCATCATCATCCCTTTATATCTCTAAAAAAATATTTTTCCTTGGTAGGTTTAATCATATAAATATTAATTTTTATGTTATTAAATAGGTTATTGAAAGTGAAATGATGTGTTTCACTAATACACACACGGATAATAACCAATGCGATAGTTTGACTAAGGGTTTATCTTTGTCTATGTTCAAACATTGTTTAGATATTTTGAACATGGTTCCACTTGAAAAACATTTGATGTAAGAATGATATATTTTATTCTATTTTAGTTTCCTTTAAAGATAATGGAGATCTTTTGAATTTAGAATGGTAATTTATTTCACTAATGAAACTAATTTTGTAACACCCCAAGATTTCATAGTGCGTTATTTCTTCAAAATAATTCAATAACTTGCACTACACGCAACATCGAGTCCAAGCGCACCATGACTTACCAAACTAGCCGTTCAAAAGAGGTTATGAATAGTATTAACTGAATTTTAAACTTTATATAATACTTATAATTTTAGAATCTATATTATGAGTTTCTTAGACATAATGTAAGAACAAATTATTTTTTTCAGATAAAAGAAGTATTTTTCAAAAAATGCACTTTTACCGACTTTTAATGGTGAACCCTTTTTAAATCCAATATTTTAAAACTTTTATATTCAATTTGACTAAATAAATTTAGTCTTTTGAATGGGTACATAAAAAATTCACAATTTAACACCCCAATATTCCTCGGTATGCTTCTCTTTGAATAATACAGTATCATGTGTTGTGCGCAACTTCGAGTTCTAACACACACCACAACCAATCAAACTAGCCCTTACAAATAGTAATACCTAATTTTTGAAATTTTATATATTTTATATTTCAAAATGGACATCATTTTTAGATTCGGAATATCTAAATTATCCTAGGATGAGATTTTGTTACTTTTCAGATAACTTTTATATTTTGATGAATAGTGAAAATTACTAAATTTTTATTAAAAACAACTTTTTTAATTGAAATAATTAATAGTGATAAATTATGAATTTGAGTGGTTTTAAAGTATATTTAGAATATATTTTTACCATTTAATAAAATTTGGTCATTGGACATAATTTCACATTTAAACAGGACATAAACACGTGTCAATCTTTTGATAGTTATTATCTCTTAAAAACACGCTTTTTGTTTTGACAGCGGGAATTAATTTTAAATTAATTTTTTCCACTTCTGTGTCTTGAATTTGGAAAAACGGACTCTATATTTTGAATCAGGATGTAGAAATTGTGTAAATAGGTAACTTTTATTTTTAGACATTTTGAATTATTACTTCAGTAAATATTTTATTTACCATGGTTAAAGGGTAAATCCGGTAAATAAGGGTAACAAAATAATATTATAATAATAATAAATTACCCTAAAACGTGTCTTAACCCTATTTGTTGATACATGTCCGACCATGGGCATATTTGGGTCGATTTTGGGACCCCATGGATCCACTTGTAAGTGATAATGACACTTCATATTAATTAAGTTAAAAAAATACAAAAATGACATAAGCATATACCTTTTAGCAAAACAAGTTTTACATAGGGTTATATATGTTATATTTTCGACTATAAATATTATTTAGAAATATAAAAAGATTTACTATATAATTTTAGTTTATTTATAATTTTTAGACATTAAATAATTTAATTTATTTATGACACAATGATGATGCAGCAATTACCTTATTAGTGAAATATTAAATTAATTGATATTGTAAATCCCTAAATAAATATAATTTGAGATTTTTAATGTATTCCAAGAATTTTATAGGTTAATATGACATGTTAGTATTAATTTAGTTAACCTTTTTCGAAGTAATCATGCTGTTATGAGTTTCAAAAAAATCAAATACCAAATAGTGTCAAAATTCACATAAAAGAGTTTTTAAAAACAATATTATATTATTAATTGATATTAAATTCTAAAAAATATATGATTCGGAAAAAGGACTTGTATCATGATAGTTGTATCATTAATGGACCACTTGGGGGTTGCTTGGATGTATATAGTAAGTTTATTAAATATATAATCTAAAAATACAAAGTGACATGGTAAGTGTCAAACTAATTAACTTAGAGTTAAAGCTAAAAGATAAGGTTAATATAATGACCCAAACCTGTCTAAAATATATTGGTTGAAAGGATTTAGACTCATACCCACATTATAATTTGAATATTCCAATTTTGATCCATTATAAACTGAATATGAATTTATTATAAATTAATACTTTATGTTTTTTCTAAAGAGCCCCTCCTCCCCCTTATAAAAGGACCCAACTTCTAACCAATTATTCACACCTTCAAAGCCTTTTGGATCGTAAAAACACTACCCAAATACTCTATCAACTTCCCTCAATTCATCCTGGAGGAGTTATTTTTATCAGAAAGCCAACCTAAGGAGTCCTTTTGATCAAATCAAAAGGAAGAACCCGAAGAAGAGGTAACGTCTTCACCACCCTCTTTAAAGTTCCTTTCTTCTTCAACTTCTTCTTTCCTTGTTATTTGCATTCTAAAATAATAAATCCAGTATATTATATATACTGTGATGCTATTATAATTATGGAATAAAAAATTCATTATTTTATACATCCCTTGAATGACATGTCACCATATGTGCGTACGTACGGTCTACCATCTCCACGTTGTGGTGTAATTGTTATTCAATGTATTATTATTTATATGGGTATAATAATGATTTATAATTCATGTAAATAATAAATATGACATGATAATTATTCTGTCTATATGATATACCATTCAATTATATATTATTTTAATATCAAAAGAATGATATTGTTGCTCGTGCGTACGTACGGACTACCGTCTCCACGAACGCGATGAGATTCATTCCCCATCGTATCCATGCAAATATAATTCTCATATGATGATTAAAAATAATGTTTAAAGACTTTATATCGTTCAGGATATGAATAAGATACAACCTACCCATAATAAACACGACACATGTAACAAAACATATAAAATAAAACGAGTAAGTTAACACCCGAAATGACGATAATACTAAGATTTTATTAACAAAGCAATGTTAAAAGATCATATATGATATCATATTAATATATATGATTCTTTTATAATTTAATAAAAATTATTTCACCCTTATATAGGAGTTTAACCTACCATCATCCAAGTAAAAGTACAAGATAAGGGGTTTTCATCTCACTCCTTATTCTCGTGAGATTCATGCCATATTGTCACTATTACCTTTTTTGTGGTGTATGTACTGCCCATAATTGTTTTATTTGTGTAATACACTTTAATTTATGTGTATTTAAATATTCATTATATGATACATTTTTCATGGGGTGTATGTTTTGTAAGTTACCAAATTGGTAAGGGTTTATTTCACAACCTCTTTGTTATCCGAGGTTGTTTTTATGTAATTATCTATTGGGACATCTTTGACATCCACATCCATGTTTCGTAAAAATGTATTTCAAAAAAAATTAGTATTTACTAGATTATGGTTTAAAGTCATTTATACCCTTGTTTTACTTTTATAAAATGGGTTGAAAGGAATCTTTCCGTCATTTTCCAAACAAGGTCCTTTTTAACATTTTTGACGAAAATAAGGTAAAAATGTCTTTTTTAACTTATACGGTGGGTGCGGCTATTTTCTACTATTATAACATTGTCAAAGCATCCATTACAAACATATTAGAATATTTTCAAAGTAAAGGTTTTATTTAATAATTATGGTAATTTTAAATGATTTCAAAAGGGGGAAATTTCTCTCAAATAGTTTTGATTTCATCTATGTCAACATCCTTTAATGGATTTTAAGCTTATTCGAAATTGATTTTTGATGATACAAAACGTCCATATTGTAGTGAATGTTTTGTGATATGTTTGACTGTGGATGTGTTATTTTTATACAATTCATAGTTTATGGATAAAGTATTGACATTTTGTATGCTAGTTTTAATACAAATGTTTATTTATGTTTAAACCTTTTCATATGAGGAATGCATTGGACTTAATATGTGACCGGTAGAGCCCATTATAGCTCCTCGATGCATCGGTAAGTCTCATGAGAAAAACTAGTTTCTTGGCATGAGGCCTTGACAAAATCTTATTTTTAGACTTGGAACGAGGCCTTGTCTACGTGGTTATGATAGTCTGGCATTATGCATTCCATCATTATGAAAGTGGTTATTGATATTGCTTGTGATTATTTGACTAGTAGAAAATCCATGTGATTAAGTAAATGGAATTATTTCATTTTATCTTTTCCATATTATTCTGAAGTTCAAGTTTAAAAGGCTTTTTTTTAGTTATACATTGCCTTAAATGTTTATTTTTATTTATGAAAGTTTCCACTATATTGTTATCCTTACTGAGCATCTGAGCTCACCCCTTTCAATGTTTTATTTTTTCCAAGATGTGAAGAGGTAATTTATGAATGACCTGCAGGGATAGTATGTGGGGATATGAGTATGGACTATGGGGACTATTTTGTTGTAGTTTTCATTTTTATGATGTAATGTTAGACTTATGAATATATCTAGTGTTTCCAAATCTACTAAACTAATCAGTCTTTCGAGATTTGATCTATCTTGTGATCATGCCAATGTTATGTAGTAATGCACCGACTCTGGGTAACTGGGGTCGGGGTGTTACAGTTGGTATCAGAGGAAGTTACAAACCTTGGAAGCTAGATTTAGATAAACTCTGATTATAGCACATAGTCCTAAGATGGACTTTGAGGATTAGTATAGAAGAACTTCTTCGAATTTTGGTATTGTAGAGATTTTGTGAGTTTTCCAAGAAATACATCCCTATCTGGATACAACCAGGTAGAGGTGGCTCTGGCACTGATGTACCTAGGGGTAAAACCCAAAAACAACGCTTTGAGCTAGACTCGAACAGGAACTGGTGCACGACAACGGGCCTTGCTGCACTCTTGGTTACGACAATCCCGGGGGATATGCTTAGGATAATTCTCATTTTCTTTACAAACCATTATGAAGGATTTATGAGTATATACATCCTCAATGAAAACATCTATATTATTATATATTATATCAATAAATCATGCAATTTACATTAGGTATTTTACATGTTTGGAATTATTCATTGCAATTCATAAATTGGCCTAGTTTATGCCATTGTATAGAAATGAAGCCCAGTAGAAGGAATGTGAAATCGAGCAATACGTATGATCCAAAGAATAAGAATGATCATATCTTTTATGGTATTAATCCATCATTCAGAAGGGAAATAATCTCCCATGTATTATCATCATATGAAGAAATAGTATCATGTGTTGATAAGATAAGTAAAGAGTTCACTAAGTCGTATGGATTTGTAGGGAAGCAAGAGAAGAAAAGGATGGAAGAGAGAAATATTGATAAAGGGAAGAGGGAAAAGAAGAATTTTTCTATATGTGATAACTGTGGGAAGAACCACCCTGGAACTTTTTTGAAGGGAATGGGAGTTTGTTGTAAGTGTAGAGAAAAAGGACACCTTGTACGTGACTACAAGGGTAAGAAAAATGTTTCAAATGTACAATGCTTCATCTTCAAGGAGTTGAGACACTACGAGAACCAATGTCCCAGTCATCAGACTGTGCCACAAATGATGCTATTGGATAATAATAAAGTTATGATACTACCACAGATGAAGAGGAATGACTAGTGTTCTTATATTGTTATTTTGGAATTATTTCATTAAAGTGTTGTATCAATGATGTACTGGAAATAAATAAGGATTGTACTGTAGTACTATTTCATTAAGGACTTGAGATTGAGTGGAACAAAGAAAAGTGACTCAATAGCAGGTTAAATTTTTGGATAATATATGGTTGAGAGAAAGATAAACCATAATATGGTTCTGATACCGAGGTAGTAATTTTGGAATAATACATGATTGATTTGGATAAATTATATTGGATATTCTTAACTACCTTGAAATTGATTAATGATTTGTATATTACATCATTATTGGAGTTGACAACATTTTTGGTAGAAAGAGTATATCCAGTATTCTATAAGTAATAAGGGATCATGAATGTAATCAATGAAGTTTTATGGTATTTCAGGATGTTTCATTGTTTCAAAAGAATACATGATGAAGGTGTTCACATGATATTATGTGGAAAAAAGGATCTTCATTGTGTTTACCTGCCTTATAAATTTTGGACTGTGAGTTTGGACATAAGTATTTTGGATAAGTCTAGTTTGAGATTATTTTTGGATTTCCATAAAACAAAAAGACAACCCAGAGGTCGGGCGGCAACCCGTCGCGTCTGGCAAGGCCACAAGACTTGAACCCACCACTGGAGGGAGACACGGGTGTATCACCTACCACAGACCCACGTTATGTCCTAGATTGAATAATGTATTTTTTTTAAAAGATATAGTAGATGAATTATAAATTCATTTTTTGGAACCCTATACGAATAGGATAAATAGAATATTTTTTTACGTTCAATTGTCTTTTAGATTGAAAGATGATTTTGTGGAAGAAATTAGTTAAAGGATGGAACTCTACTTGTCAAGAATATATTTTTCTTCTTCTCTTATTCTATGAATAAATTGATTATTATACTTTATTTAAGGGATCCTAAAACCAAAAATGTGTTATCCTAATACCTTATGTTTTGTTGAACTGGTGGTATTTCAAATCATCACAGATTAATGAATTTAAAGACCTCAATTTTACACTTGTTTGTGATTGATGACCTCAATCACTACCTATAAATATTTACGTTTTTTCCTCCAATTATATGTCTCTAATTTCCACCAATGTTCTCCTAAGAGAGATCATAATTTGGAGGTGACCCTTTCATTTCTCTTTTCCTCTTATTAAGACTAAATTTTATTATCCCAATTTCCGATGTGGGTTTTCCCACAAAGATATTTTTTATTTTCAACCTTTTATTTTCAAAAAAAAATTTCAAATTGCAAGGATGCAATTTATTGAACGAGGGGATAATGTAACACCCCAAGATTTCATAGTGCGTTATTTCGTCAAAATAATTCAATAACTTTCACTACACGCAACATCGAGTTCAAGTGCACCATGACTTACCAAACTAGTCGTTCAAAAGAGGTTATGAATAATATTAACTGAATTTTGAACTTTATATTTTACTTATAATTTTAGAATCTATATTTTGATTTTCTTAGACATAATGTAAGAACAAATTCATTTTTTTTCCAGATAAAAGAAGTATTTTTCAAAAAATGCACTTTTACCGACTTTTAATTGTAAACCCTTTTTAAATCCAATATTTTAAAACTTTTATATTCAATTTGACTAAATAAATTTATTATTTTGAATGGGGACATAAAAAATTCACAATGTAACACCCCAATATTCCTTGGTACGCTTCTCTTTGAATAATACAGTAGCGTGTGTTGTACGCAACTTCGAGTTCTAACACACACCACAACCAATCAAACTAGCCCTTACGAATAGTAATACCTAATTTTTGAAATTTTATAAATTTTATCTTTCAAAATGGACTTCATTTTTAGATTTGTAATATCGAAATTATCCTAGGATGAAATTTTGGTACTTTTCAGATAACTTTTATATGTTGATGAATAGTGAAAATTACTAAATTTTTATTAAAAACAACTTTTTTAATCGAAATAATTAATAGTGATAGATTATGAATTTGAGTGGTTTTAAAGTATATTTAGAATATATTTTTACCATTTAATACAATTTTGGTCATTGGACATAATTTCACATTTAAACCGGACATAAACAAGTGTCAATCTTTTGATAGTTATTATCTCTTAAAGATATGTTTTTTGTTTTGACAGCGGGAATTAATTTTAAATTATTTTCTGCCACTTTTGTGTTTTGAATTTTGAAAAATGGACTCCATATTTGGAATCAGGATGTACAAATTGTGTAAATAGGTAACTTTTATTTTTAGACATTTTGAATAATTACTTCGGTAAATATTTTATTTACCATGGTTAAAGGGTAAATCCGGTAAATAAGGGTAAAAAAATAATATTATAATAATAATAAATTACCCTAAAACATGTCTTAACCCTATTGGTTGATACATGTCCGACCATGGGCATATTTGGGTCGATTTTGGGACCCCATGGATCCACTTGTAAGTGATAATGATACTTTATATTAATTAAGTTAAAATAAATACAAAAATGACATAAGCATATACCTTTTAGAAAAACAAGTTTTACATAGAGTTATATATGTTCATTTTTGACAATAAATATTATTTATAAAGCTAAAAATATTTCCTATATAATGGTATTTTATTTATAATTTTTAGACATTAAATAATTTATTTTATTTATGACACAATGATGATGCAGTAATTACCTTATTAGCGAAATATTAAAATAATTGATATTGTAAATCCCTAAATAAATATAATTTGAGACTTTTAATTCATTCCACGAATTTTATAGGTTAATATGACATGTTAGTATTAATTTAGTTAACTTTGTTCGAAGTAATCATTCTGTTATGATTTTCACAAAAATCAAATACCAAATAGTGTCAAAATTAACATAAAAGAGTTTTTAAAACAAATATTATATTATTAATTGATATTAAATTCCTAAAAATATAGGGTTCTGCCAAAAGACTTGTATCATGATAGGTGTATCATTAATTGACCACTTGGTGGTTTCTTGGATGTATATAGTTTGTTTCCTAACTATATAATATAAAAATACAAAGTGACATGGTAAGTGTCAAACTAATTAACTAAGAGTTAAAGCTAAAATATAAGGTTAATATAATGACCCAAACCTATCTAAAATATATTGGTTGAAAGGATTTAGATACATACCCACCTTAGACTTTGAATAATTTACTTTTGAGCCATTAGAAACCGAATATGATTTTATTATAAATTAATACTTTAAGTTTTTCCTAAAGAGCCCCTCCTCCCCTTATAAAATGACCCAACTTATAACCAATTCTTCACACCATCAAAGCCTTTTGGTTCGGCCAAACCATGCCCAAATACTCTCTCTACTTCCCTCACTTCATCCTAGAGGCCTTATTTTGATCATAAATCCAACCAAAGAGTCCTTTTTTCAAATCAAAAGGAAGAACCCGAAGAAGAGGTAACGTCTTCACCACCCTCTTTAAAGTTCCTTTCTTCTTCAACTTCTTCTTTCCTTGTTATTTCCATTCTAAAATAATAAATCTAGTATCTTCTATATACTGTGATGTTATTAAAATTATGGAACAAACAAATTCATTATTCTATCCATCCCTTGAATGACATGTCACCATACGTGCGTACGTACGGCATACTGTCTCCACGTCGTGGTGTAATTGTTATTCAATATATTATTATTTATATGGGTATAATAATGATGTATAATTCATTAAATAATAACTATAACATGATAATGATTCTGTCTATATGATATACCATCCAATTATATATTATTTTAATATCAAAAAATGATATTGTCGCTCGTGCGTATGTACGGACTACCGTCTCCACGAACGCGATGAGATTCATTCCCCATCGTATCCATGCAAATATAATTCTCATTTGATGATTAAAAATAATTTTTAAGGACTTGATATCATTATGGATATGAATAAGATACAACTTACCCATAATAAACACAACATATTTCACAAAACATATAAAGTAAAACGAGTAAGTTAACACCCGAAACGACGATAATACTAAGATTTTATTAACAAATCAATTTTAAAAGATCATATATGATATCATATTAATATATATGATTATTTTATAATTTAATAACAATTATTTCACCATTATACAATAGGTTAACCTACCATCAACCAAGGAAAAGTACAAGGTAAGGGGTTTTCATCTCACTCCTTATTCTCGTGAGATTCATGCCATATTGTCACAATTATCTTTTGTGTGGTGTATGTACTGCCCATAATTGTTTTATTTGTGTAATACACTTTAATTTATGTGTATTTACATATTAATTATATGATACCTCTTTCATGGGGTGTATGTTTCGTAAGATACCAAATTGGTAAGGGTTTATTTCACAACCTCTTCATTATCCGAGGTTGTTTTTACGTAATTATCTACTGGGACCTCTTTATCATCCACATCCATGTTTCGTAAAAATGTATTTCAAAACATTTTTAGTATTTACTAGATTATGGTTTAAAGTCATGTATACACTTATTTGACTTTTATAAAATGGGTTGAAAGGAATCTTTCCGTCGTTTTCCAAACAAGGTCCTTTTTAACCTTTTCGACGAAAATAAGGTAAGAATTTCTTTTTTTAACTTATACAGCAGGTGCGGATATTTTCCGCCATTATAAAATTGTCGAAGCTTCCCATACAATCTTATAAATATATTTTTAAAGTAATGGTTTTATTTAATAATTATGGGAATTTTAAATGGTTTCAAAAAGGGGATATTTCTCTCAAATAGTTTTGATTTCATATATGTCAACATCCTTTAATGGATTTTAAGCTTATTCGAAATTGATTTTTGATGATACAAAACTTCCATATTGTGGTGAATGTTTTGTGATATGTTTGACTATGGATGTGTTATTTTTAAACCATTAATAGTTTATTGATAAAGTATTGACATTTCATATGCTAGTTTTAATAAGAATGTTTATTTATGTCTAAACCTTTTCATATGAGGAATGCATTGGACTTAATATGTGACGGGTGGAGCCCGCTATAGCTCCTCGATGCATCGGTAGGTCTCATGAGACAAACTAGTGTCTTGGCACGAGGACTTGACAAAATCTTATTTGTAGACTTGGCACGAGGCCTTGGTTATGTGGTTATGATAGTCTGGCATTATGCATTCCATCATTATGAAAGTGGTTATTCATATTGCATGTGATTATTCGGCTAGTAGAATATCCATGTGATTAAGTAAATGGAATTATTTCATTTTATCTTTGTCATATTATTCTGAATTTCAAGTTTAAAAGGATTTTGTTTTAGTTATACATTTCCTTAAATGTTTATGTTTATTTATGAATGTTTACGATATATTGTTATCCTTACTAAGCATATGAGCTCACCCCTTTCAATGTTTTATTTTTCCCAGGATGTGAAGAGGTAATTTATGAATGACCTGCAGGGATAGTATGTAGGGATATGAGTGTGGACTATGGATAATATGTTGTTGTAGTTTTAATTTTTATGATGTAATGTAAGACTTATGAATATATCTAGTGTTTCCAAGGCTACTAAACTAATTGGTCTTTCGAGATTTGATCTTTCTTTAAATCATGCCAATGTTATGTAGTAACGCACTGACTCTGGGTAACTGGGGTCGGGGCGTTACAAATTCCTTGTTGGATTTCTATATAAAATTTGTCATTTTCAATCTAAATAATATTTCTCCGCATTTTTTAATCCATTGTTCATTTTATAATATTGAGTTATAGTCAAACAATTATCCTTTCTGCAATAAGTTGATCTACCATAGTATGATTGATTTTCACTTTTGTTAGATCATTTTTTTAAGGTTGATCGATGCTTATGGTCTAACCATCTCTCATGTGGTCACTTCACCCTTTTTCATGTCGTTAATTAACCCATGTGTAGGAGGAATAGTTGTTTAGAGTATATTGTTGGTCAAATCCCACGAATGATCATTCTACTATACAGGTTACATTTCAACCATGTCTGAGAAGTTTTTTATATAAATTTAAGGTTTTTATGGATTTAAGAATTATATCCATCCATTTATAACATTCTTTTTAATTTTTGTAATAACCCTTGGTTGTTGTTCTGATTTCTACTCCTGAACTCCAGATTATGAGTGGGGGATTGATTAGAATGTTTTAGGAGAGGTGATTACTAATATTACAAAGATATATAGGATTTTTACTAGTATATATTGACCAAATAAATAGGTTTTATTCCATTTGATACAAATTTGTTTCCTCTCAATTCATCATTGGTTACTTTCCCATAGTAATATTTTGGTCGATATTATAATGCCCTGAATGTTTATTATTAATTTCCCATTAAATAAATACTATGCTTAATAACTTGATTAAAATTAGACTCCAAACTAAAAAAAACTATGAAAATTTGAAATAAAATTATTAAATTTGTCTGTTACAGTATAATCATTTAATTAAAGGGTATAAAAGGAAGTAACCATATTAAGAAATCTCTGAATACAAGGGAAATAAATGGCATTGGGTAGCAGAAGTCTCCCTTATGATGCCCATTTTAACAAGATTGAAAAATTGGTTGGTTAACTAGGGGTTTCCATTGAAATAACCCAAACTAAAGACCAATAATTAAATTATGGGTGAAATTATATACAAGAGAAGATCAATCTCATGAAAATTTCCATCAAATCCATGTTCACAGAATCATCAACTATGATTGCCACCATATCTTACCTTATTCTTATTCTTATGAAGATATCTTGAGTTGTTATGTAACTTGAAATTTGTTTTATATATTCATGTAATTTTCTAATTTAATAAGTTATTTATCACATGTATTTTACACATTTTTCATTCTAACTTTTAATGAAAAGGAATTTTATTTACTATTGCATTGATAAAACTAAGGAGATCATTTTATTCTTAAAAGGTATATTTTATTAAAACATAATTTATTGATAATTATTTAAATAATCTACAAATATTATATATATTTTTATATGAACAACATAATTCCAATCTAATTATTAACTGATAGGAAAGAAGAGCGAGAATAATTAATATTTTTCCAAAAAGATATTTTCCTATGAAAGTAGTTTCCATTATATTTTTTTATTTTTATTTATTATCACAACTAGATTAAATAATCTAAGAGGGGGGTTAATCATGGTATAATAGATTAAAAAACTACCTCTTCATATCTTTTATCATCATTATAGAAAACTCTCTTCTCTCTCTTTTTCGTTAAATAATATAAATGAAAATTAAAACATGCATAAGACAAATCAATTTTACATAGTTCACCATCACTAGGATATTTAAAATTATCATACCATGGAAATGTGTTTATGTACAAAATAAAATAAATATCACTACTATTGTATAGTTTATATTAGACTCATTGCCCTACCAGGTTTACAACCATTCATAATTTGAAAGCTCTCTGATCTCTCTCTGATGTGAATGCACAGCTTCTTTAGTAGAATCTTCTAAAAATTAGCTCTTATTTGATTCAAAATCATTTATGTATTTGTTATCTTATTTAATAAATGATATGAAAGTCACCTTTTCATGATACTTCTTCATGATACCCCTTCACAAGTCTCCCTTCAGGTCATGCATATCGCATGAATCTACCATGAGACACTTTTCTGTTCACACAGATCACATGACTCTATTTGGTCTTCTTATGCCTAGTTTATAACACCATTCACAAGACCCTTTCATGAGACCTTATTCTATTCACATTGATCATGAGACCATTTTCATATCATATGGATTGAAATACCTTGTTCATATAATATGGATCGTGATACCTTGTTCAAATCATGAGGATCATGAGAAATAAACAAGTCTACCTATATCTGTAAACACCGAGTGTATACATCACTTCATGATACTCCCTCATGAGATCATTTCACAATAATTTATAATAATTATGTTGATCACCATACTTGAGTACAAGAGTTTTTTAGGGCATGAAAAACATTTCTCTTTGGGTCAAACTACTTGACCAAACTTCTTAACTTCTTAAGTATGGGTATAGGGGTATTTATAACAATAAATACACTTTTATAACTCTAAAAATCGTAGTTATACATATATTCCACCACCTCAGAAATCAACGTCACAAGCTTCATCTGATATGTTTTCATGATCACCTACTATAAGTCACAAGTTCTTCATGTGATCATCATCGTTATCTTTAGGATATTTATGTGATATCATCATGATATCTAAATACAATCAAGTGGATAGTGACATTATAATCTAGGGCTTTGATTAACCCCATCATATGATCAAATTATAATCATGTGGTGTCAATGAAATTTCCTTCAATCGCTTCGCAATAACCCATTGTGAGATCCAAAGACAATCATGCAGTCAGGTGATTTTAAACAACCATGTGATATCTACATCACTTCTTAATTCATTATCTTCATGAAATTTGTGTGATATATCAGAGAGATCCTCTTAAAATCATATGGTTTCTTCAAGTTCTTTTCATGATCTCTCAATGATATATGCTTCTACTCATGCAATGTCTTCCGGTGATTTGTATAATCTCTCTACAGGATCCTCTGAAAATTCGGATATGTATTCTTGTGCTTCTCATGATCTCAATGTGAGATCTTATGAAATTCACGTGATACTTTTCATGACTCCTTCTCATGGTCAGTTCTAGCATTCATGCTTTGGGATATAAGTTCAGACATTCACACTTGCTGAGATCAGACATTTCTCACTATGTGAGATCAAACATTCATGATCCCTCATATTAGGCATTCACACTCACTCTTCATGACTCCATTGATGACCAACCTTCATCAAAAACCTCAAACCTTATAAAAAAATAAAATCAACCAAAAATCACCAGCAAGTGGGATTATTTACAACAATCTCCCCCTTTGGGTTTTTTACAACAATTAGAATCTTCAATAACAAGCTTACTAATAAGATATTCATTTACTAAACCATTTACCTTCTATAACTATATATAGAGATAAAGAACATTATTAAAAAAATTATAAGCCAACATGAGTCAATATCAGCCTGAGAAACACATGTATCATGTAATTTTTGTCAATTAATCACATCATTCTGAAACCTTCTATTGTAAAAATTCTTGACTCCGAAAGATAAAATAAGAACAGCCTTCGAGATCACTTCTTAACCGACTCATCTTTACTTATTTCATCATAAATAAGAATGAAACTCCATTGTATTATTATTACTTTTTAATAGACTAGTTTTAGGATCATCGTATTTAATACTCCCCTTGATTAATTTCTCCTTTTATAAGTTTCACCCCTATCTTGATTAAGTAATTTTATCCCCCTTTGTGAATGAACCCAATGGAGATTCTTTTGTGGTACACAACCAAGTAATTAAAAAAATTAGTGCATAGGGGAAAAGACACCATACCTTGGGCAGATGGGTTCCACATCCCCACTATTCAAGTGTGGGGAATCAACTGAACTCCAAGAGCTAGTTGATGTTGTTGAAATTCTTCTTTTTTAAGGCCTTTGTTGGGATGTCTACAACCTGTAGTTCAGTAGGCAGATACTCCATCTTCACAAGTTCATTCTCCACTTTCTCCTTGATAATGTGATATTTTATTTCAATGTTATTTTTCCTTGAGTGATGGGATGTATTTTTTATATGATTCATAACATAAGAACTTTCACAATGTATTTTGATTAGAGACTTAACTTTAACTCCAATATCTTCAAGTTGTTTCTCCATCCACAATAACTAAATGAATGTTTGAGTAGCTAAAATGTGTACAGCTTATGTGGTGCTTAGAGAAATGAAATATTGTTTCTTTCTAGAAAAATAAAAATAGATTCCACTTAGATTTAATTCACCACTTGATGTTGATTTTTGATCATCTACTAAACCGGACTAATCTGCATATATAAACCCCAATAACTCATAATCATATTTTTTATTGTATATTAAACCAAAATACACTCTGACATTGATATAACAAATTATTATTTTCAATACAATTATGTTGATTTATTTTAGATTAATTTTATACCATGCCTCCAGGAATGTGTCAAAAACAATATCAAGTCGATATGTTTTTATGTATAATAGACTTCTAATTATCTTTCTATATTTCATGATATTGACTTCTTTAACTTTATCGTCACTTGAAAATTTCATCCATGTAGCAACCAAAGTTTTCATTTCACTAAAATATTTCTTCCTAAATATTGTCAAAAACTCTTTAGCATATTTTGACTGAGAAAAAAATGTCACATTTTTTCCTTCTATTACCTATGAACCAAGGGAAAATGTATTCTCACAAATCATTAGCATTTAAAACTCACATATAATAAATTCTAAAAAATTATTTTCACTGAGCTTCATTTGATACACAAAAGATTATTTCATCAACATATACTAACACTATTATCCTTTTATTACTCAGTTTATTGAAATATAGATTATAATCAACTCCACCACCATGGAAAATGAGCTTATTTAAATACTGATCAAGTCCTGAATATTATTCCCCTGATGCCTGCTTCAACCCGTATAGAGTATTATTTAATCAAAAAACCCTTTTTATCTTCATTAATGATAAAACCATATGACTATTCAATATAAAATTGTTCTTCTAGATTTCCATTTATAAATGATGACTTGGCATCCATTTGGAAAAAATTGAATTTCCTTTACACTGCTCTGGCCAAGAATAATCAAATTTTCTCCATCCTTGAAACAAGTGAAATTGTTTTGATAACATTAGTACCCATAATATAAGAGTTTCTCATTTACATCAGTCATTCCTTATTTCTAATTATTATTCAATCTTCATTCATCTTTTTATGGAAAACACATTTGTTCCTAATGAAATTTTTATCTATTGGCCTCAAAACAATCTCTAAGATCTGATACTTTTCTATTTGGTCATGTTATTCATTCATTACATGAACCCAAATATTATCTCTTAAAAACTCTTCCAAACACTTTGGCTCTACCTATGATAATAAAGATTCTTCCTATAGATTCATTATCCTCTTTGTCTGCACTGGAGCTATCTAATCCCTAATGATATTCAATTTCAACATGTCAATTTCACCTCATCTCCTTGGTTTCTTTATAGGTTTAGTATGATCGTCATCTTAATATTGTTCTAAATCTTTCTTAGGTGCTTGCACTCCCACTGAGCTTCTCACCTCTTTATTACTATCCCATAGAGAATTTTCATGGATTGTTTTGAAGATTCTGATAATTTTCCATGAAAAAAACTTCTTTTCACTATATAGCTTTTCACACATGCTTGTTAGAGAATTTATATGATTTTATTTTTCTTGGGTGATTAAGAAATATCCCATCATGTCCAAAGGATTAAAACATCCCATATTTCTCATTATGGTGAATAAAGCACTTACTTCTAAATACTTGAAAGTATTTCAATGTTGGTTTCTTTCCATAGCACAGTTGGTATATAGTATTTTCATCATTTGGACACAAAAAATCTCTATTCTAAATATTGCCTGATGTTAACACTACTTCCTTCCAAAACATATCTAGATGGTATTTCTCAATAATCATCATTTTGGCCATGTTGTTGATAGTATAGTTTCTTCTCTCAACCACTCCCTTCTGTTGTAGAGTTCTTACTACTGAAACATGGTTCATTATCCCATGTTTCTTAAGATAATAATTCACTTGTATATTCAGGAATTATATTCCATTATTAGTTCATAACATTTATATATTTTAATCTAGAATGTTTTCAACATCCCTTTGATAATGTGTTATGAAACTAAACAAATTATATTTGTTGGTGATAATTCAAACCCATTTCATTATGTTAAAATGATCAATGAAAAGCACATAATATCTCTTTCCATTAATAGATCTTGGTGAAATAGTTCCACATACATCAATATGAACCAGTTTAAGAACTCTTTTTTACCTTTGATCTTTTTCCTTATGTATATCTTGAGTAATATTCCCTTGTTGAAAAGAATGGAACCTATGTGCACGATCACATGATAACTTAGGGAGATCTCGAGCAACATCACAATTCAGTAGATCTTCTATGTATGTTTGGCTCAGATGACCAATAAATTTATGTCACAGCTTATTCTCTTATTCCTTGGATAGAAAAAACATTTATTCTTCGCCACTAACAACATATTGATTCCACTTTGTGAACTTTCCTTACAAAAAAACTACACCATATTTTCCCTTTATATTTCTTAACTTCATGGAAAATCTTATAGCATGTCTAGAGTCATATTATTGACTGAAACATACAATTTATGACTAAGATCTTCAAAAATCTAGACCTATACACATCTCATTTCTTTACCCCAAAACAAGTATTTTCTTGATCCAAAAATCTTTATGCCTTCATTATTACCAAATCATACAATGACTTCCATTTTATAATAAAATCTTTTCACTATAATCTTATTTCCTATCATATGGGAGGTTCATCCACTATTAATGATCCATGTTTTAGTGTGATCTAATGCTTCAAAGGCAATCTCTACAACCACTTCATGCTCGTCCCTTTTCTTTCTGATCTGTGTATTTGACTTCATAATTGATGTTGACTAATATTCTTGATATTCCTCAGAATATGATAGTCCAAAATCATCTTATAGAGCTTCAAATTTATTTCTCATTCTCATCTCGTTTGATGGTCCCTTGAACTGCAACATCAAACTTCTTTGGTACTTCTCTAGTAAATTCCTCTACGTTATTGACGAGAAATATCTGGTTGTGTGCCCAAATCCTCTATAACAAGAATTGTGACCATCAAAAGCAATCCTTGAATATTTAAATCGATTTTCATGCCTCTATTTTTATTTCCCCAAATGATATCTATTGGATATAAAACATACATTTTGATAATTTCCCATATTTCAACAACAATAACACCTGATATGAGGAGTATTATTTCGTTCTATTACAGTAGTACTTGTTATCCCATGGTATCTCTGAATCTTTTTATTCTAATTTATACCCAAATCAATCTTCAACCTCAGAGTGGGAACTTATTTCCAGAAACCAATCATTATTACTTTCTTTTTTTTATCAAATTTCAGACCATTTTTATCATTATGATGTGTCATATTCTTCTCCATACATTACTTTAACAAATTTACTAGACCTACGAACTTTATTTTCACTTTTTGTGTTGCTTGAGAAAACTTATTTCCCAATATCTTATCAAGATTCAAGAGTTTCTCTGTATCATTTACCTTTATTCATAGACCAATAACATCCTCATCAAGTTCTTCGATACGTTGAACTTGATATTTTACTATTTTATTCAGGATATCAATGACTCTAGTATATTCCTCAACATTGAGCGTAAACTTAATGCCATTAACTAAGTTTTTTATATTTTATGATCTGATATTTTCAATTTCATTCTTCAACTCATATATTTATTCTTCCTGCAACTATATATAGAGTTTTTCATCATAAAACACTGTTGGATTTTTCATTTTAGCTCTCCAAAGATCTATCTCCTTAAGAGAAGATTCTAATTTAGCCTAGAGCTCAACTCTACCTTTTAATTATCCTTTATCATTTTCACATTCTTCCCTTATTTGGGAGTTACCTAAAACTTCCACCATAGCATCTTCTCCGTAATCATTTTAGTCTTCCAACTATTCTTCCACAAATTCTTCAAAATAGTAATTTTCTTATGAATGTAGATTATTACTTTAAAAGAAATTTCACTTAGCATTCTTCATTCCATTCATACTAGTTGAAGAATTATTCTTGAGATATTCATCATTATCCTCATCATCATCTTAAAACTTCTTGAATTATTTATTGAAAAATGTCTGAATCTTCCACAAAGAAATATTGAATTTGGATGTTTCCCTTTAAACATTTCCTTTCCCCATTGAATGTTTTGGGAAATAAATTATATAACAACATCCACAATGTCTTCTTCTCAGTTATAACCTTTAGAATCAAAAGGTGCTTTATTTATAGTGATTTTACGAGAATCATCTTGCTTACTTCTAAAAACCCATTTAGATCCTATAATAGAATGATCATTAAGTCTTTCCACAAGATTCCATACATCATTTATAGTTAATTTATCTAGTTCCCCTTGCAAGGAAATAACCCAATTTTAAGGGAATCATAAATGTTTTTGGGTTCGAGGTGAGAGATAAAGTCTAGGTATTAAACAGGGAACGTATGGAAAAAAAATCTTGAATCTAGCACCCATTCATTATAAATATTATCATTAGTAACATTAAGAACCTCAGTGGTGTTATAACTAACATCAATTATCCAAGATTGATCAGCATATTCCTCTGGTCTAAAACTTCGTATTTTCTTTGCGTTTGTGGCACTCTGGTAAAATGTGTCCAGGCTTGCCATAATTGTGGTAGGTAACCTTATTTCCCTTAAACATTGATTTATGTATAGGTTGTTTTGTAGTCTTTCCACTAACCTTATTGTTGTCTTTCTTCTTATTCTTAATCTCAGGTCTACCCCTAGAAAAAAGGAATTCTACCTCAGACTTCAATTTATGTTTAGCATGAAATTATATAGAAAGAAGGGTATATTTAGTTTCATCTAGTTCTAAAGATTATCATCCATATATCATGGTCTCTACTTGTGTATTATAGAGACAATCAGGTGAAATAAACCAGAAAATATCTTGGTCCTCATATAGAATTTCAACACTATTGTTATAAAGATATTACATAATCTAGTTAAATTCTTCAAGGTGAGCCCCAATTTGGGTATTGGTCGCAATCTTAAGGAAAACAATTAATGTTTCTTATACTGCTGACCAACAGGGGAAGCAGTCATATATAGTTTTTCAATTTTCATCCATATACTAGAAGCGGTTGTTTCATAAACTATTTCACTAAGAAGTTTATCACTTTTGGATAGAAGTATCAATCTTGGGTCTCAAATGTATAAGCATAGCACTAAACTCGATTCCCAAAAAAGATTTTTGGGAATGGTATATGTTTTGAAGGGTGAATGCTCTATCTTTGTTAGAAGCCATCGAACATAGCACACATAGATTGATTTTTGTTGAGGACATATTGTGGGACTGATAAGCTTTATAGTTTTTTTATTGCCAAAATTATTTCCTAATATTTGTATAGGATAAGGATTAACAGGACTAGACATGATGATTGTTATGGAAACCATTTTACGGGATGCCATTTTAACAACCATTATTCCTTTTATATTCTTAAAAAAATGGTTCTTTTGAGGTAATTTATGGTCTTTTATCTCGGACCTTCTATCATTTTAGTTTATGGTCCTTTTGGTAGGACAATCTTCTATTTAAGATTAGGGTATTCTAGCTAGGGCCATCTATCACTGATATTTTTGTAATTTTAGCTCAAAAATTCTATCACTGTTGTTTATGGTATTTTAGCTTAGACATTGAGATTCTATGAAATTTTACTTCTTAAAGGTATGACTTTGTATGGTGAATATAAAAAATGGGGTAGAATTTCAATTGATGATCCAAAACATTCTAGGGTGTTGAGTTCCTCCATGATGTTTCCAACACTCATGAGGATTAGAGATCATTTCATTCAAGGAGGATATGCCTCTAATTAGTGGGTCATGGACCTTATGTGTCGCAAGTATTGTCAAATAGAGATGCCTTCACTTTTATCCAATGTCCATCGAATATGTATGGATGTAATATTTGATAAGGGTGAAATAATAGGGATGTTGAGTCTACCTGGATAGTTGGAATGAAGGTGATATAGGCAATGACCCAAAAGCTTCAGTCTCAAATGTATAAGCATAGCACTAAACTCGATTCGCCAAAGGTTGAATTGGTTCTCACTATCAAACCTTAATATATCATATTTACCCAATGTCATCATGTTAACCGGTGCCTTGATACCACTATGGTTCCCTACTCTGTAAGGACTGTATAATATCCTCCCAATGCAAGCATTTAGGATCTAAAAGGGAGGAGTAGAAGAATTCATTGACTTCGATGAAGATGTAGGCCATGTGGCCTATATGTATAACTTGAGGTGACCATTCAGTGTTTCCAAGGCACATTTTCTAACTAATTCATGGAACAAATCAATAAATATTCAACATGGAGCACGTTCCAGGATAGAGTGGAATGATGAAGGAAGTTGGCACCGAAACCAAAGCCACATGAAGCTGATGAATAATGGATAAGAGGAAGATGATTTCGTGGCACCTGGATGAGCCACAGCTTACTATCGTTATTTTACTTTTTGTGTGCATTTGTCAATCATGTTCCACCCCTATAAAAAGATAGCATGTTTTTATTTAGGTAAACCGGAAGGTTCTCCATGCTGGACGGTGCATGAGGCAAGTGCGGTGTACATGCAAACACATAGCACACAGATTTTATTCAAGACAGGGAAAGCGGTGAGAGAGGCCCGCGTCACGCCCGAGATTCCTTCCTGGCTTAAGCATCATCGACTTCATTATTGCAGAGGTCGGAGCATGCGGTCTTGCAACGCACCGCTTCCGCATCGCCATCTGCACACCAACGCTCATAAATAAAAGAATTATAAATCTCTTTCCTAGTTTATATATTATTAATACGTACTGGAGTTGGCGCACTCGGATGATTCGCAGCCCAATGTGCAGTAGAATTTGGGATAATCGGATGGACATGTTGATCCAGATATGATTTTGCAACCGCTCAGTTTGGCACAGGTTGGGCGGGGAGCGCCGGTTAAGCGGCAGGCGTTGTAGATGTTTCGTCCGGTGGTGTTGGGGCAGCAGCTCTTTGACTCTACATTCGACACAACAAGGGCACCGAGCAGTAACACAAGGAACAGAAATGAGGAGCCTCTCACAACTTCCATGACGTTTTCTTCTTCTTCTCTATATATCAAGGCAGGGCTCGCACACTACCCACTGAGTTCCTCGCCTCTCTTTATATAGCAGTGTCCGGCACCCCTATCGTTTGGTGCAATTGCAGCCCGATTTCCTCATCCACATATACACCTCTGCGGGTCTCACAAGTGGATCAATTATTATCACAATAATGCCACAACGGTTCACATGCACACACCTTGTGCGGCTGTGGTGGAGCAATTGTCATTATAAGGATACCCCCAGGTCCACATGCCCTCACCCACAATTATTTTGCCCACCAAAGTATTTGATTAACACTAACTAATACTAATCAATTAATAAACAAGTGACAATAATTAACTATTATTTAGGTAATATTAATTAATTATTTAATTAGTAATTTAATAGTAATTATTCGTTAGATGCTAAATAATATTATCTTCTTAATAGTAAAATAATTATATAAATATATTTACAGGTTGGTATATTATTTATTTATTTTTCATTGATAAGTGAATAATAAATTTGTTGTGCCCCAAGGTCTCACTTTGTGATGTCAATAAAACAAGTAATCCATAAAAATATCACCGCAGCATAATAAAGACTTTACTAAATTCATGGAATAACTCAACAATCTATTTGGAATAAACAAATGAAATAACTTGCTCAAAAACTGATGCGAAAAAATCATTTCGCAGCGGTTTTGTGAAATACCATGCGTTTCTTAAACTACCACTAATTAAAAATAATTATTGGCATGCTTGGTTTTTAAATTTTATAAAATATTCATGTCATTAATTATCAGTGGCTTAAAACCCACCGGTAATTATAAAAAATAAGAATTTATTATTAGCAATATTTTTATTGTGAATGTTGTTATATAACATATATATTACATATTATTAATATCATCATTTATCATTTACCTTCAGTTATTATAATACATTAAAATTTACTATAATTTTATATCATCCATTCACACTCGCGCTTTTTATCGTCTTCAGTACCTCCTTTTACAGGATGGTTCGGTGATATGGGGGGATGTTGACACGTGTTCTTTTTACAGGTGGCAGCATCCGGTCTGCTTGAGGCGATGGAGGGCAGTTTCGTCTCAAAACTGAATGGGGGCACGCTCGAAATTGCCCGGGCTCCGCGCCAGGGATTTGGCTGTTCGGGCAGGGCGAGACACGTTCGAGGTTTCGACATGGTGAGAGTTGTGGAGTAGGGCGGCGTTGCAGCGCTCTGGTGCATTTTCGTTCGGGGTTCGGGCAGGGCGAGACTCGTTCGAGGTTCGAGCAGGGCGAGAGTTGTGGAGTGGGCCGGCGTTGCGGCGCTCTGGTGGATTTTCGTTCGCGTTTCGGGCAGGGCGAGACACTCGTTCGAGATTTCAAAGTTCTCTGAATAATGGATAGCGATGAAGGTATTGCGGGCGAGTTTATTTGATGTACTTTTTTGTTGGTTTTGTTGTAAATCTGTCGAACGATGTTTCGGCGCTCTAGTGCATTTTCGTTCAAAGTAATATATAGTTTTGTTGCATTGCAACCCTTCCACCGGTGGTTTTTGCCCTAGATTTTGCAGTGAAACTTCCACTTCATGTCTAAGTTCCTCTCGATGTCCACTGGAGGTTCTACTGAAAGTTCCCATGATATAAAGTTTTGTTGCATTGTGGCGCATCCAGTGGTGGTTTTTGTCCGGGTTTTTGCAGTGAAACTTCCACTTGATGTCCAAGTTCATCTCGATGTTTACTAGAGGTTCCACTGCAAGTTACACTAGAAGTTCCACTACAAGTTCCATTGGATGTTCCACTGGATGTTCCACTGGATGTTCCACTGGATGTTCCACTGCAAGTTCCCATGCTCTATAGTGTTGTTGCATTGTGGCACTTTCAGTTGTTTTTGCCCTGCTTTTTGCAGTGAAACTTCCACTTGATGTTCAAGCTCATCTCCACATCCACTGGAAGTTCCACCGGATGTCCCACTGGAAGTTCCATTGGAAGTTCCACTGGAAGTCCCACTGGAAGTTCCCCTGGAAGTCCCACTGGAAGTCCCATTGAAACTTCCACCCGAACTTCCACTTGAACTTCCACTCGAACTTCTACTGGATAATATATTTTATAAGTTTTTTTATTTAAAATTTCAAAAAAATAATTATATATATATATATATATTTGTAATAATTTTTATTTAGTTACATTTATGTTTTATATATATCTGTAACTTCCAGTGAAACTTCCACTGGGACTTCCACCTAAAGTTCCAACCTGTAGTCCCACCTGAAGTTCCACCGGAAGTTTCACGGGAAGTTCCACTGAAAGTTCCACTGGAAGTTCCACTGGAGCTTCCAGTGGAAAATATATTTTTTAATTTTTTGAATGGATTAAATCCTATTTTAAAGTTGATGTACATTTTCAAATGGATTAAATCCTATAGTTTATACATTTTCAAATGGATTAAATCCTATTATAAAGTTAATTTACTTTTCTTCAACTGTTATTTTTTATTGCAGGGTGTTGCAATGTTGTTGATGGTGATGTGGATGTTGTAGCAGCTTCTACTAAACCAGTTGTAGGGATGACGTTCAAGTCACTTGATGAAGCACAATGTTTTTATGTCACATATGGGGGAGTAAATGGCTTCAGTGTACGCCGACAATACTCTAATAAAAGGAGATAGTATAAATCAATTGTCACATCAAGCCTTTATGCATGTAACAAAGAAGGTCATAGGAAGATTGACAAATGTGATAGCATGGTGAAATTTCCTCTGGCTGAGACACGTACAGGTTGCCTTGCTAGAATGGAGGTTAGTTTATTGTCTTCTCGACAATATGCATGTACTATATTTGTTGAAGAGCATAATCATCCCTTGCACAGGCCCGAATCAATTCATATGATGAGATCCCAAAGAAAAATAACAGAAGCACAAGCAGCTGAGTTAGATGTGAATGCTTCGACAGGTATTAAACCAAATGATTCTTTCTCGTTGGTGACTGCTATTGCAGGGGGGCGAGATGTTATTGGGTACACGCATGTTGATCAGTCGAATTTTTTAAGGTCAAAACGGGGGAGAGATTTTCTTCATGGTGATGCATGTTACATGTTAGAGTACCTGGAAAGACAAAGTCAAGACAATCCATCATTTGTTTATACTATGCAGTTTGACATGAATGGTAAAATTAGTAATATTTTCTGGGATGATCCAAAAATGAGAACAGATTATGAGTTGTTTGGAGATGTTGTTGTGTTTGACACCACTTTTAGCACTAATAAAGAGCACAGGGCGTAAGGTGTTTTTGTGGGGTTCAATCATCATCGGGAGATTGTTGTTTTTGGGGCAGCATTGTTATATGATGAAATAGTGACTTCGTTTTCTTAGTTGTTTCAGAAATTTTTACAGGTGCATCACATGAAGAGTCCTCAAACTTTTTTTACTGATCAAGATGCGGAAATGGGAAAATCCATTTCTGTAGTTTTAGTGGGAACTCGACATTGCCTTTGTTTGTGGCATTTGATGCAAAATGGCATTAAGCATTTATGTAATTGGATGAAAGATGGATCAAGGTTTCTAACTAGATTTAAGAATGTATGTTCGAATACCATGATGCAATTCAGTTTGATAAGGAGTGGTCTTCCCTTAGAGTAGAATATGGTGATGGGAA
Organism: Viscum album; assembly: GCA_963277665.1. Classification (NCBI taxonomy): domain Eukaryota; kingdom Viridiplantae; phylum Streptophyta; class Magnoliopsida; order Santalales; family Viscaceae; genus Viscum; species Viscum album. The sequence goes on from OY728134.1 coordinate 1,409,562,906, forward strand.
ATCGCAGTGGCTAGATGATGTTTCTGTATTGCGAGAAAAGTGGGAGCATTGCTATTTTAAAGATGTTTTAACATTGGGTATTCACGTCACTCAATTAAGTGAAAGTTTTAATGGATTTCTTAAATATTATATTCCTCGAAAGTTAAGTGTTTTTGATTTCTTTAAGCAGTTTGAGCGCTTGTTGGAAAAAAATCGGTATCATGAAACAAAGGCAGAATTTGAGATGCAGGAGAAGTTGCCTCGTAATCTTTACCCTTACCATGCATTTTTGTGCCAGGTTTCTACTAGATATAAACCTAAATTATTTGATTTATTTCATCATGAATATCAATTGGTTGGTGCTTGTTTTTTGATATCTTTTATTGAAATTAGAGTTCAATTCAGTTATGTTATTGGAATGGTTCATTGTGAAGATCAATTCCATGTATCATATGAAGCTTCAAATGAAGTTGTTTAATGTTCTTGTCAAATGTTCAAGACTGTTGGGTATCTTTGTTCTCATGTTTTAAAATTTTTTGATCGGCTTGATGTGAGAGAAATACCTGAAAAATATATTTTGGGGAGATGGACCCGATTGACTAGAAATATTGTGATTTTCAAAGGATATTCTGTTGAGGAACATGCTGATAGAAAATCAGTTATAGAAAAACGTTACAAAGATTTAGCATGAATGAGAATGAAGTTAATTACCGTAGCTTGTGAGACAGATGCGGGTTATGACATCGCCTTCTCAAATTTCAGTAATTTTGAAAAAGAGTTGTCTATCATAAATACATCAGCATATAAAGTTAATGGTTGTGCTTGTTCAAACAAAATTTTTAGAAAAGATTCTTTTAAAAAGAAACCAAATAGAAAAGGGGGAGATAGATTGAAAAGCTTCTTAGACAATGACTACCGAAAGGGGAAACAATTGAATAAAAAAATAAGTCTACTGTTGTAATGACTATATGATTTTATATTATGATGAATTTAATTTATAAGAGCAGTTAGTTATTGTTAATATGTTATCTGATGTCATTATTGTGTACATGCAGGGAGTCAAGGAGCAAGCAAGATCAGATTTTTGTGTTCGAGCTAGAAAAACAGTTTCACATGTAATTTTTTTATGAGCATTATTTTCCATAACCATTTGTAATTCTGAACTTTTTATGTTGCAGGAAGACTTTTCCTCCAATTTGGAACTTTATCTTGGGAGGTAGATTGTTGGGATATCATTGTAAGAGGCCGAGCAGTGTAGACAACATTGGATGGGAGTAGTTTTTTAAATTGTAATGACTGAATTGAAAAGGCTATAGCCTGTATCTAGTTTCGGTTGTAATGGATTGGAATTGGGATTGAGGTACTTCATGAAATTATAATGGTGTTGTATGCATTTGTTCTATATTTAACTATAAAGATATGATAAATCCAGGTTCTACAATTCTGGATGCATTTGTTCTATGAGGATGTGGTAGTATTTGATAGTCCACATTTGGTTGTAATGGATTGGGATTGGGATGCTTCACGAAACTGTAAATGTGTTGTTTGCATGTGTTCTATATGGAACTATAAAGATGTCATAAATTCAGGTTCTATAATTCTGCATGCATTTGTTCCTTGAGGATGTGGTAGTATTTGAAAGTCCACTTTTCATTGTAATGGATTGGAAGTGGGATTGAGATACTTTAAGAAATTGTAAATGTGTTGTATGCATTTGTTCTATATGGAACTATAAAGATGAGATAAATCCAAGTTATACAATTCTGTATGCATTTGTTCTGTGAGGATGTGATAAATCTAGGTTCTTGAATTTTGATGAAGAAATCTAGAAGACTGAGTAAGGTTTATTGGATCTTTCAGAGAATTCAGTCCATATAGAGACTCTCCATATTCTTATGAATTCCAGATGTTGGCCAAACTTAACACTTACAAACAGTAAATACAATATCCTTAAAGTGTGAATCATTCAATTACCTGTAGCAATTATGATCATTAAATCTAAAAACAAAACCAAATATAATCCATGAAAAAAATGGTTCCCCTCATAAGGACATAATATTCCCAGCGCTGTGAAAATGCTAACAGAACTATTCATCCATTGTCCCCGACTATTTTACTTGTTATTCATTGCAGTTGTACTATTTCCACAAGACAACTCCTGCTTGTATACGATGTTTCATTCCAATTGTATGCAGGGTCTTTAAGGAAACAGTGCACCATATACAGGTGCATGTCATCAACTTCTTCTTGTGATAGGGTCTTGTTATACCCTTGATCCTTCGCCAGCTTATCAATTAGATAAAAAACAATTACCCCGCAATCTAATGTTGCATCCCCCTATTGGGGACTATCTTCCACTATAAATGGATGCGATGCAGTAGTCATCTCTAGGTATTCGGGATTCCATTGTCTGATGACTTGTTCAATAAATATTTTCTACAAGTGGTGTATAAATTGTTTTGAATAAGTTGGTGTATATGAAAATGCATTAGATGTCAAAGAAGATAGAATTTACCATTTGGAGAGCATCTGGTTGGTAACAATCTACTACAGTAGGACCCATGCGAGGCTGCATGGAGTTATTATAGCAGAAATATTTTTTTCAACATCAAAGACAAGCAAAGTCCAATGAAGATTTTCTGTGTTGATGGGGATGAAGACTTTTCCATTCAACTTCATTGCTTCTTTTATTGGATTCTCAACCAAACATTATTTCAAATTTTTTTTCTTCCCAAATATAATGCTCTATAAAAATGAGTATAGAGAGGAAAAATATTAATTAATATCTTTAAAACATCGACAAAATAGATAATATTAGACTTACCAATGCGACACTAGTAAGCATTGTTGATTTATTATCGAAAATTAAAGTTGTCTTCCCTATTTGACACTTGTTTTTGATAATCTGAGTATAGGAATCTATAACCTGATATCAATAAAAAAACAATGTCATATGTAAGACTAATTGAATATTACTTTACAATAAGCTTGTTTAAATTAGGCTCACCCTGCTACTTATCATGCCTTTTGTGAAAATTTGGATAATGTCATCTATTACAACTGAATACAGGCCGTTTTCATCTTCTTATACATATTGATTACATTATAAACACAATAATGTATAAGAAAAAAATAAATTCTAGGGGAATTGAATTGAAATCCTTGAAATGAAGGGCAGACATACCAGCCTGGTTCCATCTGGAGAATCTTTTGCAACTTCTCATAGTCATTTTTCTGCAGCCATCTACTCTTCCTAACCCATTTAGGTATTCCTGACAGACCTATAACAGCCTTTTTTTTGTTCTGTTTTCATTGAAACACTGCCTACCTCAATTGGTTTTTCCAACTGACTTGGTTGTTCTACTGACTTTTTTTAGCCTGTTGTTGTTCTTCTTCTTATGTATCGGGTTTGATTTTGAAAAGTTGAATCCAATTTCTTCTGCTTCCCCACTCTGGACTTCACATTTCTAATCATTGATCTTGTTTGGAGACTCTCAGTTTATGTCTTTCCAGTTTGGCTCCTTTGATGTACATGTGTGGTTTGTTCAGCATCTTCTTGCAGTTGATCTGTAGGCTTGTCAATCCCAGTTTCCTTGGCTCCTAGTTGCTGGTTTTCCTTCTACTGTTCTGCTTCGGTGGGAGATGCAGGTTTTTCAGAAGGATCTTGCTGCATTTCAGGTTCTATTGTACTCTCTTTCTGGGTTTCCACCTTTATTGAATGACTCTTTTCAGCACTACCTTCTCTTATTATTTTCTCTATGCTAGCATTCTCACTTAATAACTGCTTCAGTATTTTAATTTTTTTGGTCTGCTTTTTAACAATTGCTTCCATTTTATGAAATTTTTCGTTTTAGGGCCAAATTTTCTTTTGCAAGAACTTTTATTCTCTCATCCACTGGTTCCCCCTTTTCCTGGTGTCTAACAGAATCTTCCTTAACTATTGCTGGATAATTTATTTATACATTTATTTTGTTCTTCTATGGATTATCCTTTTTTTGCCATCCAACAGAAGCTTCCATAACCATTGTTGGCTCCTCTGCAGTTGGAACTTGATGAATCTTTAGTTTCATTAAAGCAGCATCAAAATCAGAGAGACTCCACTTTATGAAAGGTTGATTGGTTGATTGTTCATTACCTTTCACTAGTCCACTTTCTTCACAATAACAATACTAAAATAACAAGAAGCATATGAAGAGTATATTATAAATTTAATTGAAAATAAATATTAATCCTTACCAATAAAGTGATAATTTCCCTCGTAATCCTTACACGGTGCGTGTTAAATTCTTTAATTGATCTCATAAATTGTTGGTGTATTGCACGAGACCATTTTAGTGTTCTCATGTCTCTTGAAATATTCACAAAATTGATAAAACCCCAACTTAGGTAAGAACCTGTAGTAGGTAAAAAAACAGTTGCACGTGTGTATAAACATAGAAGTGTTGTTGTGTCAAGATTATCGTGTTCTTTATCTCCCTTTATTGCTTCCAAAGGGCCGATTTTATTGCCTTTTGTGTCAACAACTTGACACCTGTTTGAAATCTCCTTAAATATAATGATGCCTTCGTTAGTTTGGACAAGTAGTATTCCTCCATTTCTATTTCACCTTTGGTTATTGCATAGATCCTTTGGATATTAGATTCAGAGAAATGTCTTTCCCCTCCACTGAATCGGAAAGCAGTTGTTGAAGGATTGTAGTTATCCAATACATACATAATAGAAATATCATATTTTTTGCAATCTGATGTTGTTACTTTATTGGATATGAATGCTTGAAACATTTTCCAAAATGGAGTAGTGCGCTAAGAATTTCTATTACCATCTTTCTGTTGATCTTTTATTTCTTGTAAAAGTCTTTGTAAGGAGGTAAAATTTGACCTATAATGCACACCTGAAAATAGAAATTAAAGAATTATTGGGGTCATCCAAAAAAATTTAGTATAGAAGGTAGAAAAATTCTATGTTATATTGGGACTTCAGTGGAAGTTCCGCTGGAACTTCAAGTGGGAGTTCCACTGGAAGTTCCACTAGTCCCACTGGAAGTCCCCCTGGAAGTGCCACAAGTAGTGCCACTAGAAGTACCATAGGGACTGCCACTGAAATTCACACTGGAACTTCCACTGGAAGTCCCGCTTGAAGTCACACTGGAAGTCCCACTTGACGTCCCACTGGAACTTTCACTTGAAGTCCCATGTGGAACTTCCTATGGAAAAATAAAAGAAATACTAATTCAAGAACACATTTATTGTAAAAATGATTGAATTTATCATTTGAAAATTCCACTTGAAGTTCCACTGGGAGGGCCATTGGAAGTCCCACTGGAATTCCCATTAGTTCTACCACTAGAAGTCCCACTGGTTCTCCCACTGGAAGTCCCACTAGAAGTCCCATTGGAAGTCCCACAACCACCGAAAGTTCCATTATTCCCATAGGAAGTGCCAATGGAAGTTCTGGTGGATGTTCTAGTGGCACATCCAGTGTCACTCCTAGTGGCTCCTCCAGTGGCACCTCCAGTGGCACCTTTAGTGGAACCTCCAGGGGAACCTCTAGTGGCACTTCTAGTGGCTCCTCCAGTGTCAATTTCTATGTCACTTCCTATAGAAATTTAAAATAAATACGTTGTGACGCATTTATTATAAAAATGATTGTATTTATTATTTGAAAATTCCAATGTAAGTCCAACTGGAAGTCCCACTAGAAGTCCCGATGGAAGTCCCACTGGAAGTCCCACTGAAAGTCCCACTGGAAGTCTCACTGGAAGTCCCACTTGAAGTCTCACAGCCACTGGAAGTTCTACCATTCCCAGAGGAAGTGCCACTGGAACTGACACTGGAACTTCCACTGGAAGTTCCAGTGGCACTTGATGTGGCACTTGCTGTGGAAATTTAAAAGAAATATTCATTGAAATTGTGACACATATTTATTGTAAAAATGATTGAATTTATTATTTAAAAATTGCACTGAAAATCCCACTGGAAGCCACACTGGAAGTCCCACTTGAAGTCCCACAGCCACCGGAAGTTCTACTAGTCCCACAGGAAGTGCCACTGGAACTGCCACTGAATGTCCCACTCGAACTATCACTGGAAGTCCCACTAGAAGTTCCAGTGGACATTGCAGTGCCACTTCTAGTGGAAAATTAAAATAAATACTCATTGCAATTGTGACACATATTTATTTTAAAAATGATTGAATGTATCTTTGAAAATTATAGTGGAAGTCCCACTAGACGTCCCACTTGAAGTCCCACTAGAAGTCCACCTAGAACATCCAGTGGATGTCCCAATGGAACTTTGAGTGGCGCACTTCCAGTGGGACTTCCACTGGGAGTTCCACTGGGAGTTCAATTCGAAGTACAACTGGAAGTTCCACACTACAAAATGATTTTAAGTGGAACCTGCATTGGAAACTTAGTACATGTTAAAGTGTAAACTACAAAAACCTCTAGGGGACATTGCTTTGGAACCTACAATGAGGAACGATGCACCAGAAAGAAATGGAATTCTAAATTAATTGAGACAGAGAACATTTATAGAAAACAACTCATAACAAAAAAGTTCTGAATAATAAATCATAACAACAGAAATGAAATATAGATACATATTTAGGCAACTGTAATTATGTTACACCACCTTCATTAGACATTGCAGTTGTTTTGTACAAAAATTTCTATCAGATAGTGAGATGAAACCAAGCCGGAGTGAAGCAGTTGTCGTTGAATAAAACCACACCTTTCTGGTCGTCGTGCTGCTGGATTTTAGGGCGGTATTTCAAGATTTCGTTGTTGTCGTCGCACCTGAGCCACCATAGTCTTTGGGAATTGTTGTTACCATAGTCGTTTGAGTCATGGTGGTCGTCGTACCACCAGATTTTAGGGTGGGATCTCACAGTTTCATCATCGTCGTCGCAGGTGAGGAGCAGCCGTCCCTAAATCGCAAGAGGCAAGGGAAAATCCATCTGGATAATCGATTCAAATGAATCGTCGTGAAGATCGATCCGATGGCTCAAAACATAATCGGACACGTGTTCTGATTTGAAGGTTGTACTGGATATTCTAGTTAAAAACATAACTGGAGACGATTCTGGTCCTCACACTCGAAGTGGCTGCTAAGATTTGAACTCCCCAACCTCAACATCCTACGCTTCTGGTCTTACCAATTGCACATAACTAACTGACTTTTAATAAATAAATAATTATCTTATCTTTTTTATTTTATAATATGATACATTATAAATGAAAAATGTGAAATTTTAAGATCGGTTTAAATAGATATTTTCACTTCAACAATAATCCTAATTGAGAAGGGGGTGCGGGGTGGGGTGGGGAAAAATATTCCTAAAACCAAGAATGATGTTTTGTCCATGTTTAATCTGCCAAACTATCTCATTTCCTTTCTCCATTCATTTTTTGAATGTCTTTAATGGGGCCAAGAGGGAGGTTATAGTAAAATGAATTTATGTTCTTGGGATGATCTACATGTATTTAATTCTCCACATACGGCCTTCAATTTGGACACACACACACACACATATATATATATAGGGAAATTCTATAATGTTTTCCTCCCAAGTAGGGCTAGAGTCCAATTGATCATCATGATTCATTATGATTCCATTTTATTAACTATTTCCCAAGATCAGATTTCCGAAAGGTTAAAGATGGTTTAAGCGTAATAATTTTTAGAGGAGTGTTTGTGGAGCATGATCATTATATGATAAAACCAATAATCCCAAGAATATTAAAGCAGTATAATAAACACCGACTGAATTAATTGAATAACTCAATAAACTATTTGGAATAAAAAAATTAAATAACATGCTCTAATTAAAATAAACTCCCAACAACATGATGTATAGATACATTGAAAATCTATTGGTGATGGTTTTCATTATCTAGAAAAAATATTCAAAAAAATCATGTAAAAAATAACTTAGGGATGATTCTGTGAAAAAACAAGTCGTTCTTAGACTACCACTAATTAAAAATATTTATTAGCATGCTTGTTTTTTTTATTTTTAGTAAATATTCAGATGTAATTAATTATCAGTGGTTTAAAACCCATCGGTTATTATAAAAAAATAGGAATTGATTATTAGTAATATTGTTATTGTGAATATTATTATATATTATATATTATATATTACATATTATTATTATTTATTTCATTCATTATTCACTTTGAGTTATTATCATACATTAAAATTTACTGTAGTTTATTATCATCCATTGACAGTCAAAGTCATTGGTTAGATTTGAACTCCCCAACCTCATCATTCTATGTGTTCGGTCTTGCCAATTTCATTGAACAAACTGATTTTTATTAAATAAATCATTATATTATTATTTTTATTGTATAATATGGTACATTATAAATGAAAAATAAGAAATTGTACAAGGGGTTTTAATGGATATTTTCACTTCTACTATAATTATAATTGAGAAGGGGGTATGGGGGTGGCTGGGAAAGAATATTCCCAAATCAAAAATGAGGTTTTAATTAAATCAATGTCCCTATCTATCCTAATGATTGTTATGTAATTATGCTTAAGCTACCAAACTTTCTAGTTAACTTTATTTTGTTATTTTGAAAATTTTTGAGGGTCCAAAAGGAAGGTTAGCATAAAATACATTTGTGTTTTTGGGATAATATAACATGTATCTCAATCGGCACATAGCCTTTGATTTAAATTTAAATTAACTGTAATTACTCATTAAATTCCAAATAATATTATCTACTTAATAGTTAAATAATTATATAAATATAAATATAGGTAAGTATATTATTTATTTATTGTTACTGATTAATAATTTAATTAAATGAATAATAAATTTGTTCTGCACATGAGGGAAGCAGAATATGTGAGAGAATTATCTACTGAACGTGGAAATGATAGTTTGGCGGTATGATAAAGTTTCAACCTTGATTAACAATATGAATAAGAACATAACTATTTATATTACAATTACATAAGGAGATTTTGAAGATTATTTGATATAGTTGATGGACATATTCCCTAAATTCATTAGCATATGATGCTTTAGATACATTGTTTTATATGAAATATATCTCTCATGTGGTACGTGTTGAATTTGGGATGGTAATTGATTTCCAAAATAGAACTAATTCCCCTGTTCTTTTCCTGTTTTTAATTTATGATTTTTAATAGAAATTTTTTTGATATAGAGTAAAATAAAAAACAAATTCATGTTATAACATTGGGAGGAAACATTTTCCCAAACAACCATTGTACTTGGGGGGCTTCTTCGTAGAAGGAATAAAACCTCTTTAGAAGGTGCATTATGTGCAAAACATTTAAAGAAGGCACTGGACATAAAAGTGTGTTCTTTAATGAAACAAACAAGAAGGGGCCAACTAATAAGGATCCTTCTTGAGAAATTTTTTCAGAAGGTGCCTACTCAAAAGGCGTCTTCTTAAGAAATACATTTAACAATGTGCCTTTTCAAAAGGCGTCCACCCTTGTTTTTTCAGTTTTTTTATTTGTACTTTTTTGTTTTGTTTATATGTAATTTGAAGGATTATCTAAACAATAATAAAAATTTGACTATTAATTATTTATCATATTAAATATAAATAATGTAATAAATAATATATATACATTAAAAGACTTCAACCCTTATATAATTTCATATTTCTTGTTTTGTTTATATATAATATGATGGATTATGAAACTAATAATAAGAAATATGATTATTAATAATTTCTAATAGTAAATATAAATAATGAAATAAATAATCTATATATTTTGATATTTAAAAATGGTAATAATGAATAATCAAACCAATCTTAATTATTTTATTGTTAGTTTATTTCATAATATTATTATTATTATTTAATATAAAACATATAAAAATAAAAAATAATAAAAACATTATTTTTTAATATAAAAAAAAGAAATTTTTTATATATTAAAATAATTAAAATTTTCTTTTTATAATCAAATAAATTTCAAACATATTATCACTAAATATTTTTGTTATTAAATAATAATTATGCACATATAATCATTTTGAATTAATAGTTATTTATAATTAATAACTTTTTAAATTATATTACTATTTAATATTATTAAATTCATAAATAATTTGATTATTTATAATATTCATAATTATTATTTAGTTTTTTTTATTATTTACATATTAATTATATTACTATTATGGTTTTTATAAATGGTTAATAAATGCATTATAGATTATTAATAATAACATTATCATTAAAATTTGTATTTTTCGTATTAAAAATTTAAATAATATTTGTTTTAAATTATATTATTAATTTATTTATTAGTTACATTGTGTATTATATTATTTACATCATTATTTATTATTATCCTTATAATTTTTGTAAAAATTTTAATTTATATTCATTATTTATTAAGAACATAATTCATAATATTTAAGCCTCCGGGAGGGAAGGAGGTTAGGGATGCATTATTTTCTCTTAACATTGATAGTGTGGCAGGGCCGGATGGGTTCTCAAACAAGTTTTTCATGTTCAACTGGGATGTTGTCCATGAGGAAGTGGTGAATGCTGTCAGGCAGTTCTTCATTTCTTCTTCCATGACTTATGGTGCCAACTCTAATTTCATTGCTTTGATTCCTAAGAAGGAGAATGCAAGTGACATCAAGGACTTCAGACCGGTTGCTATTGGGAACACCATACCTAAGATAATCAGCAAAATCATTGCCACCAGGATGGGTCCAGTGGTCAAAGGTTTCATCACCCCGAACCAATATGGGTTTGTCCCTGGACGAAATATTCAAACCTGTATTATTACTTCCTCTGAATGTATCAATGCTATGAGAAGGAGGGTTAAGCAAGGGACCTTCGCCATGAAAGTGGATATCTCCAAAGCCTTTGACACTATGAAATTGAGTTTTCTGCTATCCATTCTCAGGATGTATGGCTTCTCCGCAAGATTTATAAATCTGATTCATTCTATCCTTAGGAGTGCTCGGTTATTTGTTTTGGTGAATGGATCTCCCAGGGGTTTTTTCAAATGCTATAGGGGATTTCGTCAAGGGGATCCTCTATCAGGTCTCTTATTTGCTATTGCGGAGGACTATTTAAGTCATTGTCTCAATAATCTGGCCCAAGGTGGTTTGTATAATCTGATCCCAGCGGAAAAGGATCTTCATGCCCCTTCTCATCTCCTTTATGCCGATGATATCCTGCTCTTTGGAAGGGCTGATTGTAAGACTGTCAATTCTATTAAAGCCATATTTAGTCATTATGAAGATGTGGCAGGTCAGGCCATTAGTCCTCAAAAGTCCTTCGTGGTATTTGGGAAGGGAGTTTCCATTAGAAAGCAACGCAGAATTTCGAGATCTCTTGGGGTTAGGAAGGGCTCGCTTCCTTTTAATTATCTTGGTGTTCCTCTTTTTTGGGGAAGGGTTAAGAGATGTTATCTTGAGTCTCTTTTCTCTCGTATCACTGCTCAAATGGCCCATTGGAAAGCAAAAGCTATGACCCAAGCCGGACGAATCTGTCTTGTTAATTCTGTGATCACTTCTATGTTTGTTTATGCTTTCTCTATCTACCGTTGGCCAAGGAATCTTCTGAAGGAGCTCCAAAGGCTTATTAGGAATTTCATTTGGACTGGTTCTATGTTTGAAAGGAAGCTTGTTGTGGTGTCCTGGAAGGATTGCATCAAGCCCTTTGAAATGGGGGGGCTTGACATCAAGGATCTGGCCCTTTTCAATGAGGCCCTGATTAGCAAATTTACCTGGAACCTCCTCACATCTTCTGATTATTCCATGGAGTTCATTGCTGGCCGATTTATCTCACGTCTTTGGGCAGATTATCCTCACTATCTTTTATCCTCTGTCTGGCCTGCTTTGAGGTCTTCCTTTATTGGGTTTTCGGCCTCCACAAAATGGCTGGTCAGTAGGGACTCAATGCTGAATATTTGGACCACTCCTTGGCTTTCCAGACCTATTCAACAGGCTGTCCAGATCCCTTCCCACCTGTCAACTGCTCGGATTTCTGACCTGCAGGCTGCCAGTCCGGAATTCTTGGAGCTCATCCCTCCCCATTTTAAATCTGAAATTCTCAATTATCGGTACATGGACCGTGATACCTTTATTTGGGAACCGAGTAGCAATGGCATCCTTACCACACGAGATATGTACAGATTCCTCTATAATGGGCAGACTCCTACTCCTCGGTGGCTGCTTGCATACAGGACTATCTTCATTCCGCCTTCCGTTTACTTGCTTTTATGGAAAATCTGGAAACGAAGACTCCCAGTCCACTGCACCCTTCAAAGAGCTGGTTTCCACATGGCCTCGGCTTGTCCCATCTGCCGCGCGGCTGTGGAATCTATTGATCATCTTTTTTTCTCATGCTCCTTTGCTTCCAGGCTTTGGAAATATATTCAAGATATGACAGGGTGTTGTTTGAATTTCACCTCTCTGGATAATCTTCTCCAGTCTGCTGCTTCGGGCCGATGCAGTGATCAGGTTAGAAATATTATTATGGTTGCAGTTTCCTCTTTGCTTGAGTTCATTTAGAGGGCTCGAAATGCTCAACTCTTTGAGGACACCACGCCCAATTTTTTTTTCTGGTATTAGAGCTATTCACAGGTCTGTTTGTACTGCTTCTAAGATACAAACTGGGTGCATGGAAAATGGTTTGAATGACTTCATTGTCTTGAGGAACTTCGGTGTGAGCGGCAGACCTAGGAAACCATTGGTCCTAAAATATATCCGATGGATTCCTCCTATTCCTTCCTGGCTGAAAATCAATGTTGATGGTGCGGCGGCTGGATCACCAGGACCTTCGGGATGTGGCGGCGTCTTTCGTACTTATCGGGGCTTTGTCAAAGGTTGTTTTTATCATTATATTGGGCAGGGCTCTGCCATTGAAGCTGAGTTATGGGCGATGATCAAAGCCATTAATTATGTTGTCCATTTTGGCTGGAGATTTATATGGCTGGAATCAGATTCTAGGGTGGCTGTGGACATTCTCAAGAAGCGATCCAGGAATGTTCCTTGGGTCTTAATGCCTCATTGGATTGAATGTCTACGTCTTCTTGATCTCATTGTCATTGATGTGACCCATGCTTACAGGGAGGCCAATCAGGTCGTTGATGCTTTATCAAAGAAGGCCATTGAGGAGTCATGCTCGGAATGGTCCTTTGTTGCTCCCGAGTGTTGTGTGCGCTTTGTTGAGGATGACGCGGGTGGGAAGTTGTTCTCCCGTCTTTGCAAACCCCCCTTCTGATGCTTGTCTTTGTACTTTATTTTATTTAATAAATTTTGGTAGGGGTGGATCTCTGATTCACTCCTGGGCCTTTTTGTTAATATTTATTATTTATAATTTTTTGATGTTCCTTTAATTTTCAATTAATTTTTATTTGCACAGTCAATATTTTTTAATTTCTTGTATATTTTATTTATATAATATTTTATGTGCATTAATTTTGTAAAGTGTAAATGTTATATTCTTAATCAATAAATGATTTTTTGTGTAAATCATTCAGGGGTTGTTATATTTATTATTATTATTATTTTAGAATATTTCTATATGTTTAATTCATTTTTTATTTTTCATTTACATTCTTCATATAGTTTATATTTTATAGACATCCAAATTCACCTACTTGAAATGTAATAAGAAGTTTTTAGAAAATATGGGTCTTCAAAAACGTGTATTATATATGGAAAGCCAGCCAAATGAGCTTGAATTTCTATGAAATCACATGAAAATAACCATATATTGATTTTTGAATTTTAGGAACTAATAGAGAATCAAACCGAGGTGTCATTTACCTGAGACGATTGAAAATAAAGTTTCTGTAATTTAAAACGCTAAAACATGAGTTTAACAGTTAAAACCATAGAAAATGATCTTCAATTTATGTGAAATCCTATGAAAGGTGTCTTAAAATTGTTATTTTACGTGTGTGAGTATAAAACGTGACAATTTGACGTGTGATGTGATTTAGCGGACTAAATTAAGAGTTCTTAGAAAATTTCGGTCTTTAAAAACATGCGCTACAGAGGGAGAGCCGACCAAATGAACTCAGATTGTTGTAAAATCCCATGATAATAACTGTAGCTTTATTTTTGAATTTTATGAACTAATGGCGCATAAAATTGAGGTGTTGTTTTCCTGAGATAACCAAAAATAATGTTTTAATAATTTAAAAGGCTAAAACATGTGTTTAACAGTTAAAACCACAGAAAAAAATCTTCAATTGATGTGAAACCTTATGAAAGGAGTCTTTGAATTATTTTTGACGTGTGTGGGCAGAAGACGCATGAATTCAACATGTGATGTGCTTGACTGGAAAAAATTAGGAGTTCTTAAAAAATCTCGGTCTTTAAAAATGTGTGCCTCAGAGGGAGGGTGGACCAAATGAACTCGTATTATTTTGAAATCACACGACAATAACCATATATTGTTTTTGGAATTTTAGTAACCAACGACACATCAAACAGAAGTGTTGTTTTCCCGATACAACCAAAAACAACGATTCATTAATTTAAAACCCTAAAGCATGTGTTTAACATTTAAAACCACAGAAAACAATATCCAATTGATGTTAAATGATATTAAAGGCATCTTAGAATTTTTTATGTGTGTGAACAGATGGTGCATCAATCCAACCTTTTATGTTCTCGAACGGACTAAATTAGGAGTTCTTAAAAAATATCAGTATTTAAAAACATGCACCAAAGAGGGAGATCCATCCAAATGAGCTTGTATTGCTGTCAAATCACATGAAAGTAACAGTATATTGATTTTTAAATTTTAGAAACTGGTGGCGCATCAAATCGAGGTTTCGTTTACCCAAGATGACCGAAAATGCAGTTTTAGTAATTAAAAACACTAAAACCTATGTTTAAATATTAAAACCATAGAAAACAATCTCTTATTGATGTCAAAATCATATGAAAGGCATCTTAGAATTATTTTCCACGTGTGAGACCTGATGATGCATCAATCCGAGATGTCGTCTGCCGATATGACTAAAAATGGCTATTAGTGGATTCTTCTTTTACATAATAAATATCACCAATGATTATTAAATAACAAAAATCTTTATACATAATTAAAATTTTGAATCCAAGGAAATTTAAAATTTTGTACATTTATTTTTTAATTGATAATTGGAAACAATAATTATTAAATAATATATATTTTTATACAAATATAAATTTTGAAATCAATGAAATGGGAAAGTAATACATCCATACATGTGGTAGGTCAGGATGTGGGGGTATAATAAAATGAAATCTTCATACGTGGAGCTTCAAAACACGAACCTCCTCAAATTTGAAAGTAAAAAAACGTCAATGTATATGTGTAGATAATTTTTCTCCAGTATCACACCTCGTCTCTCTGCTAGTACACCCATATCGACTAGTCCGTTCGGCAGGTTCTGAAGTGTTCTCAACTATAGGTCTAGGTGTTATGTCTTTAGCTAATTGTCTAGGTGTGATGTCCTCAGCAGAGGGTCTAGCATTAGAACTAGAAGTAATCTCTAATCAACTCGAGTGTTGTACAGGTAACTAGATTACAATTAAATTTGGGCAAGGAAAATCACTGGATGGAAGCCCCCAACTAGTTCCCCAATCTGAGGAATGTGGTACTAAAGGAGATGCAGATGTCATATGAGTCTCAATATTACACACAGTGGCATAACCGGTGCCCCACTACAAAGAATGGTGTGTGAAGAATGTCTCCAATGATGCCATTTGTGATGAGGAAGGTCCGGTTGGTTGGTGTGTATCCCAATCTAAATATGTTTGTGCAGGGAATTTCTCGATTGACTCCATGTAAGATAAATAATGTCTAGTTGGTGGCTATGTAATGGTATCCGAAGTCATCTGAGAAGTGTAGCGATGCGAACAACATCGACGTGAAGTTCAATCCTCATAGATGTCTGATGGATCGAACGTGGTCTGAGGTGGAATGGTTTGATGGTGAGGAGCATGATCTGACTGTAGAGAGATGTTATCTGCAATGTGTGGAATGCCTTTTATTGAATCAAGAAATGAACTCAACTCGTCAATACAAAACACGTCTTGTGACTCAGGTGTGATCATATCACGGACTCAGTTGATCAATAACCCTCAATAAAAAACATTATAAAACAGATTAATAAAATAATAATAAATAATCAAGAAGAGTGATAAAATTAAACCAACAATGTATAATATGACTCACCAAACTGAGTGAAAAGTTGTATGATCACTCGTGTATACCATATCACGTACTCAGTGTGGGGGCCATGATGAAGATTTCATCCAATATATCTAGTGACAGAATACTGCTCACTTGAATCCCACATGGATATGTATAAATCATATATAATATTCCAATCCTGATCCTGTTTTCCTATAAGTTGAATACAGTGACCATCTGCAATATGAATTTGTGGCCCTAGAATAAGCTTTCGATATCTGAACTGTCTCATGAACCTATTAGGTTGGTTCCATAAAACAATATAAAAATAGATCAATGGAACCATGGTAGTAAAATTATGCATCCACATCATACAATAATCTGAAATATGTTCTAGAATCTCACTTTTATATGGAATCCAACTAATCTTAACAAATAAATAAATTTGATCATTCATTAAATAAAGAAGACACGTTTATATAAACAGTGATATGTGCATACCTCATCAATGGAAAAAATGATCAACCAAAAGATGGTAATATAAAATGGAATGTGTAAGGCTATATACATATGTCTTCGGGTGGCTCCACCTATGAATATCATGAAAAAAAATCACAAATAATAAAATTATGATATGATATTAGAAAACAGTGTGTTTTAAAATTCTAAAGTTCCTACGAGCAAATAGGCCTATACGTAGTGTATCAAGTGGTAACTCGGAGACAAACTAGGGAACACGTGAATGGATTTGTTTCTATGCCCACACCTATAATAACAAACAAAAACCACCTATCTCTTTTTCCTCCATGTGTGATTCCCTATAAATCTCTCTATACATATATTCCAGACCTGCTGAACCCCAATTATACTTCTCCGCACACTCAAAATCTCCTTGTAGAGTTAGGTACATCAAATAAAAATATAAACTAGAGTGATTTGGAAATAATGTACCTCCAATCCATCTTAGAATATACACTCATGCATATATCTGCAATTCCACCTCATTAGCGTCTAGATCAACATGGCCGAAATGAGTGTCTAGGAAGAACATTCGTAAGTTACCTCCTCTAAGGGTCCCTAGTGCATCGGGTAATGTTACATCCAAATATATGTGTAAAATGTAATCCCAAATCTATATCATCAAGCATGTAACAACATATACATCCATGGGAAGACCTAATCATATAGAGACATCATGTAATGTAATCTTCACATATCCCTGAGGAATATGAAATTTGTGTATCTCTGGTCTCCATCGCTCAAATAAATAATGAGTAAACTGTTCATGGGTATATAGCCACACATGCTCAACCCATAGAACCCAGAGTAGCACATGTAATGTATTATGGGATCTCATGGTGAATGTGATGATACATGCATACTTTCAGTAACTGATCTTCACCAACATCCCATAAATAATGTGATATGTGATCACTTTGTGTAGTAATATTAGATGGATCATCGGATCCTGGTTGTAGTTATGTTGTTTCCATCTATGTAAATGTAAAAATAAATGATAGAAATATAAATCTATTAAATAATATGTATCTTGAGTTGAAAAAATTAATATAATGGAAATTCTGCATCTAATAAACATTTATACATGGAAATTAAAACAATTACAATAAACAACCCATTGTAAAAAAATCATGTAGGGTGTGATGATGAACCCTCCATGTTATCATTCTTAGGACACGATCAATGATTATGTCCCTATTCTCTACATGTGCCACATCATTAATGAATCCCTTTATCCTAAGGATAATCCATTTCATTTCTCATACCTGTGGATTACGAATGAACTTTTCCACAAAACCATGATTTATTTAGAATAACAATTAGAAGATGCAGAAGGGAAATTAATATTGATACACCTTTAATTGGGATCCACTCTATGATATAGCACTTCCTCAACGTATCGAGTTGATACACTGGATCAACATAACTCTCCCATGAGAGGTGAATAAGATCACATTCTATAAGTAAATGTGAGAAAGGCATATTCTATGCTTGAAAGTAACCATATTCACAGGTCTGATTATCAATAAAAATTCTCATCACCCGACCACCCTAAACCTCTTCAACATCAAACTGACTACCTTTCCTATGAAAAATGTTCGCCTGATATGAAGTTTCATGAGTTTGATTGACCTCAAGCTCATTTCTACAACTTTTCGAGTATCAATGACACTGTAGTAGTTCTTTCTCGACATCTTCTGATCTATTGATAAAGTATTAAATGCATCTAGAAAATTTCTATGAAACAATACTCATGATTGGTAAATTTCTAACCCCCTTGAATACTATGTTAAAGAATTTAACAATGTTTTTTGTCATATACCCATTTCTCTTCCCTTCATCAAATTTCAATGGCCATTTTTTTCTTCAGGATGTGCATCATGTACTTGTATACATCCTCTTTTATTCATCTTATTTCTTCCATTTGTTGAAGGAAAACATGTTTTCTTGGTTCATATGTTTAAAAGTCATGTGAGAAACATTTAAAAAGAACAGATTGATATAAAATACACATATGTATCGAATGTCTAGGAAATTTTATCCAATACCTAAGTTGATGATTTCTTTAATCATGTTGTCATCATGAAATTTTGTTTGTGCATTGCCAGCAATATTTCTCATATAATAACAATGGTAGGAATGTGGAGGTAACCAACCAACATCCTTAATATTCACTGTATCATTTATAGCACGATGATGATATGAAATAAGGAATATCCCATGTTTATCGGTGTCATGAACACATAAAAAAGATAGAAACCAAATCCAAGATTCTAGATTCTTCTTCTCTATTATTGAAAATTCCACTGGCACGAGACTTCTATTTTCATCCCGATTAAAATCAATAAAGATAACTCCATTATAATTTCCATATAGAAAAGTTCCATCCACTTGTATGAATTGTTTTCAATGCGGGAATGTTGCAATTCATGGGAGGAATGCCTAAAATATCTAAAAAATTGTACTTTTTTGTGGAGATGTGATTTCTCACCACATGATACACTATTTTGAATTGATAAATAGCCTGACCAGTTTGAACCAATCACTCAATCCAATAAGTAAACACCTAAAATAATGTTTCCCAATCACCATAGACCTTATCAATAGCTTTCTATTTTGCAATCCATGCCTTCTTATATGAGAGTTTATATCTATACTCACTCTCCATGTGTTCTTATATTAACTTGACACAAACATCCTGATTAACTATGGCCATACCAATAATAATATAGCATATTAATATTGAGTCAAAGTGTATATGATCTTGAGTAAACCTTGTATTCAAACATGTGTGTGGTCCAATTTTTTTTTAAATTTTCCACCAAGTTGAATTTATAAAAAGGATAGCTCACAATCTATGATTTCATGTGTCACGAAACTGTATAAATTTTAGAGAAAATATCAATATCATAGACTTATCCATGAGATAATTATAATTCCTCTTCATATCGTACTACTTTATAACTATTTTTAATTCTAATTTTCTCTCAAATTGTATTCCAACAGACAACTCATCATCATTCCTACAAACATTGCTTTGTTGGAAAATACCCGAGAACTCGTTTGTTGGTGTCATTACATCCCAATCAAACTCAGGAACCAATAGGGTAATATACATAATGGTATGCATTGGTTTTTCATTTTTTATTTCTGGATCATAGGCTGTTATTATGTCATCTTCTCTGGTAGATACTTCCTCATCCTCAAAATGGTCATCATAGACATCATTGATCACAAAAATATGTGTATCAGCTACAGAAATAGTTGTCATAGGAACATTGTATCGACCCAAAATGTTTGAATAATAATATTTTCTTGAAGATAAATGTTATATTATTTTTTACTCAAAAAAACTATATCCCTTTATTAATGAAGTGAGTATAATTGAAATGAGGCCATTTGGTTTCAACTGTAATATGATCATTGTTTAATATGACTGTTGGAAATTAAACTCTTAACATTAAGATTAGTGATTATATATAGAAATGATAATTATTATTATTTCAGAAAGAATAGTCGATGGCATCATCTAGTGGACTCAGGCCATATGAAGCCCATTTTTCAGAGCTTGGGAAGGAGGTAGCGTCATTGGGATTTGCTTTGGATCATGCCCAAGAAGAGCTTCAACATGTTAAGATTGAAAGAAATCACTTTTGTGAGAAGTTCATGTTAGTGAAGATTACCACTTAGGAGATGTTATCTGAGCTTCCCCAATAGTCCATTACCATTTCATACCTTACTCTTAGGTCCTATGCGGGTGTTATAAGGGGTTATGTAACAAGGCCTTAGTTACTTTGTGTAATTTCTTGGTATAAATGAATTTTTTATTCCATAATTTCTGTTTTAAAAATAGATTTTTTTTAAAAAGTATACGTTTAATTCAGAAAAATTTGATAAATTGATATTAGACATAAAATTGTACTTTTTAGATATTTTTCATACATAGAGACTTATTATGGTAAAATAAAAATCATTTTTGAATTTCAAATGTCAAAATTAACGTAGCATGAAATTTTCAATGTTTTCTAAGAAGTTTCAATTTATTAGTATTTGATGAATATTATTTGATGAATAGTTTTTTTATGAATATTATTTAATGAATAGTATTTTTATGAATAGTAAAAAAAATTATTATTAATTAACTTTTTCTGTGAAAGGATTTTCAAAAGTCGGACATACATGGTTGTAATTAGGATGAAAAATGTGGTTCAATAAGATCAAAATAATTTTTTAGTTAATAGTAACTTTACCCTTTAGAATAGTAATTTTACCCTTATGAATGGTAATTTGACCAATTTAATAGTATCCTCACCTAAGAAAGTATAAATATGTTTTATTTATCTTAAGTTGTAAGGTGGTATAATTATATCTTAGTATAAGTAAATAAATATTTTAAAAAATATTAGTTAAGTATTAGTATTTTATTTATTTAATATAATTTAAAATTAAACTAATTTTTATAAAATGTAGTCTACTTTTCCATTCTACACATTAAAAATATTTAGGGTGCATATTTTTGATTTTTCTGAAACAGTGGAATTTTTGTGAATAGTAAAAATAAAATTTTTAGTTTTTGGTAAGTTTAATGACATCATAACTATGTCATATTGATATAATGAGTATGGAAAGATTCTGGTCAACTCGTATGGATTAAAATATAATATGTTGTGTCCCATGTTTCCAATACCATGGGTAAATACAATTGGAAATCCCATGGTTTTGCAAATAACACTAATGGGGTGTCCTTTGAAATTAATAAAATATTCCCTCACTTTCTTTAAATATCCACCCATTATATCATTTAATTTCATTAAAAAATAATTATACACGATGTTATGATAGTATTAACTCCCAAGGAGTCATCCCAAGGTGCCTGCAATCCCCTAAGGTCTCAATCATAGAGTTTTATAAGTTACTCTACAAGGTATGGGAATTCTCAACTTCTCTTTTTTCCATTCAGGTTTCTTTTATGTGGTATGTCTTTCAAGATTCCATACCATGTTATTGTTTCCATTTTATTTTGTCCCTATACTATATTATGAGTCTTTTATGAATGGTTTACCCTTTTTCAATCTCTTTTTAATGTTTTCTAAAACCATGGTGCATAGTCGTTATTCTATAGAATTGTCATCTTAAAATATCTCACAATTTCTCAAGAAATTATCTTATTTTATTTATATGAATACCCAAGACTATTTCATTTCAAGGGTTATTCATTAAGAAATAAATAATTGATAAACTTGATTCTGGAATTGGAATACATAAAACCCTCATTCCCTTTACGTGGATTATAAATGACATAATGATCATGTTTTTAAGCACTTTTTAAAACTTCACAATTTTGATATGAAACCCATTTCTTTTATTCTCTTTGGGTTATATATGAATTTTTTTATTAAAGTATATGTGGATAACATTAAAATAAATACATATTATTGGTGTGCCCTGATATCTCTCTAATGCATTGGGTAAAAATAATATTCTCTAGAGATGACAAGTTTTATGATACCATAGTGAATAACCTTGGTAATTTTTATAACACCTTGGGGATGAAACTTGGTTATATTCATATGAATGTATAAATTAAATGTTATAGAAAAAATTTCAAGTTATTATTCATGTTATTTTTATTACAATAGGCCTCTTTTTCCATTGTTCGTATCTTTATGTAATTCATGAAGTTCTTATTAATATCACAAGTAAAAATTTTCCCTTGTTTATCATTATTGGGCCTTTTGCACACCCTTTCCTTTGATGTATGTACCCATGTTATGATATACAATAATTATACTTATTATGAACCCTTGATGAATCCTTATATGTGGATTAGAATAATTCCTTATGTTTTCATATATTTTGTACCTTTTTTCCAAGACACTAAACCTTAAAGAACCTCTTTTAGTAAAATGAAATGAAAAGTTATGTAATAAAAAGTCAGGATGGAATAGTTGGTATAAAAGGGTAGTTTATTTATTTGTAGAAATTGTGATATGAAAATTTTTGAAAGAACTCTATATAAAAGTTTAAATATAGTAAAAAATCATGGTAATTTGGTGAAATATTATGTAAGTGGTTTCTGAACAAATAAATCCCTATATTGATACAAACAAGTGGATATGGCTCTAGAATAGATGTATATAGGGGTAAAAAAAAATGAAAACACTACTTTGAGATATACTTGAATGGGGACTAGTGCATTACAGCGAGCCTTGCTGCACTCCTAGTTTAACACTCCCAGGGATATTTTTGGTTAATCATAAGCTTTTTATGAATCGTTGTGAAGGATTTATAGGAAATGTAGTTGTTGATATTGAATAACATTTTTATTATTAATGTTTTAAGACATAAAAATATTTTAGAGTTATATTATTCTTAAATGAAAAATGTTTCCCACTAAGGTTTTCTTCATTTATAAAATGGTGGGAAATAGGAGGAACCATGAAAATGGTGATCACAATGGACCATGCAATGGCAGCCCTCTGATGGAATCCAGAATGAAAACTTTCATAAGAATGATGAATAAAATGACACAAGTTATGGGAAATAACATGAATCCAGCTGAGAGACTAATTTCACTAAGAAGGGAACAACATTTTGTTGGGTACTTTATGTGTCAACGACCACCAATGTTAAGTAGATATACCGATCCATTGATTGTTGGATAGTGGAACAACTCTATATAGAATATCATTTCTATAATTCATATTTACTAATAAGATAAAGTTACCTTGGTTGTTTATCGCTTTGAGGGAGAAGCTGGTTAGTGGTGGGAACTGATTAGAAACACATGACTAAGATGGGAGATTGAAGCTATGGAGTGGGAGGAGTTTATCGGGATCTTCTTCAACATGTATTTCCCTCGTTCGATGAGAACAAAAATAGAGAATGAATTTCTTGAGATGAAGTATAAGGAGAATGCATTTGTGGGAAACTACAAGATGAACTTCACAAGGAATTCTTGTTACACCTATATCTTTGTCACAGATCGTAATGGGAAGGTTGATAGATTATTAAGTGGACTAAGACCTCATATAAATAAGAATATATCCAACCAAGACTATGACAGCTATGAGGAAATCATACGAAGTTATATGAAAGTTGATCTTGAGTTAGGTGACACACATTGGTCTTAAAATTCTAATGAAAATATGAGATCATTGGAGCCATACTTGGAGAAGATCTTTGAACAAGGAAGAGGTGTAAAACAAGTGAAACTTTCCACATGAAACCAATGTGGTAAAAATCATTTGGGGAACTACTTTCTTGGGAGCAGAAAATGTTACAAATATAAAAGATAAGACCATATTTTTTGTAATTGTCATAGTGAGGTGAATCCTAAACATCCCAATACTAATGAAAAAGGAATAATGGTGAAGATCCTACCAAATGTCCAATGCTTCAATTGTGGATAGCTTTAGAACTTTTTCAATAACTGTTTTAATTTGAGGGTAGTGTAGGAGAATCACCATCATCCTCATCATAGGCCAAGGTAACAAGGTCGTGCATTTTCTATCATGACGTCTGAAGTTGAATCTCCAAATGATGTGATGGTAAGTATTCTTATTTTTTTCTCAAAGCTATAAAGTACTTTGTTTTATTTTGGATATATGCATTCCTTTATATCCTCTAATTTTTCAAAAAATATAGAATCAACACCAGAAATGCTAAAAGTATAGTTAATAGTCAAGACTCCTTGAGGGATTATACAAGCATAAATTATATTTCAAAAATCTAGTATTTACTTTAGTTAGTACAATATTATCTCAAATGAAGTAGTCATTCCCTTTTTATAATTCGACATTATACTAGGGATGAACTAAATCTCAATGTATAATTCTAAGATCAAATGCAGAAGAAAGGAAATATTAGTAGTATTGAATGGAAAACCTACAGTTATCTTCCAAGGAGAGATATCTCAACCTAATCTTTGTCTAGAATTACCTCCTATAGCCTTCTTTAGTGAGTTGACCAATGAAGGAAAAGAAAAAAATGAGAGTATAAGGATAAAAAATATCCCCATAATTTAGGAATACGTTGATGTATTTATTGAGTAGTAACATGGACCTCCCCCAGAAATAGAGGTAGAGTTCTCCATTGAACTCATGCCTGGATATCATCCAATATAAATAAACCCATATAGAATGGAAAAAATGGAGTTTGAGGAATTAAATAAACACCTCAAACATCTTTTAGAGAAGGTTATTATCTGAACAAGAGTGTCTCCTTGAGTAGTTCTTGTTCTCTTTATGAAGAAGAAGGATAGATCAATGCGGCTATGCATTTATTATAGATAACTAAACAGGATCATAGTGAAGAAAAAATACCCTCTTCTAAGAATTTATGACTTATTTGACCAACATCATGGTGCTCAATTCTTATGTAAGATTGATCTTTGATCTTTTTATCATCAATTGAGGGTGATAAAAGAATATATTCCAAAAAAATCCTTTTGATCAAGATATGGAATTATGTGTTTTTTGTTATGCCCTTCAGATTGACTAATGCACCTGCAATATTTATGGATTTGATGAATAGAGTCCTTAAGGACTACCTTGATAACTTTTTGGTAGTTTTTATTGATGAAATTATGATATATTCAAAAAATTTGGAGGATCATGAAGATAATATAAGGGTTATATTAAATAATTTGAGAAAGGAGAGGTTATTTGGAAAGTTTAGCAAGTGTGAGTTTTGGTTAGAGCTAGTTGCTTTATTGGGAAAATTGTTACAAATGAAGGAATCTCAGCTGACCCTACAAAGACAAAGGTTATAAGAAAATGACCTCATCCTACAAGATTAACTAATATTCATAGTTTCCTTGGATTAGTGAGATATTATAGGAGGTTTTTGAAAACAATTTCATGAAATTCTAATCCATTAACCAAGTTAACTAGAAAAGGGGTCAAGTTCATCTGGACAAAGGAGTGTGAGGAATGTTTCAAAGAGATGAAGAATAGATTTTTTATTTCACCTGTGTTAACTTTTCCATCAAATAGATTAGGATTCATTATTTCTAGTGAGGAATGTCTAAATGGGATTGGGTGTGTTCTCATGAAAAAGGACAAGCTGATTGCTTATGATTCTCGATAGTTGAAGACTCATGAGCATAACTATCATACACATGATCTCGATCTGGATGTGGTTTTTTTCTCTAAATATATGGATGCACTATCTTTATGGGGAGAAGTTTGATATGTACACAGACTATCAAATTTTGAAGTATATTTTAAAACATAAGGAATTGATCATGAGATAGAGGAGGTGGTTAGAACTTCTTAAAGATTATGATTGTTCAATTCATTATCATCTTGTAAGATAAAACAATATATCTGATGCATTAATTATAACATACCTTGTTGTGCTGGAAATGATGAGGATTCAATGAGATCCTTTAATCAAAAACCTAGTAAAATTTGACATGGGTATCGTAAGGGAAGGCACATCATCAACTCTATCCCAAATGATTTATAAACCATCATTACTAGAGATGATCAAGAAAGATAAAAAGGAAGATCCTTTGCTACAGATGAGGTTTGATGGTATGAAGAATGAGAAGTATGCTGAGTTCAATATTGATCAATAAGCTGTACTGAAATTTCATACAAGACTATGTGTTCCATCTAGTCTGAGAATAAAGGAGTTGATGGATAAACCACATAGCTCTGAATTCTCAATACATCATGGAATCATAAAAATATATAGGGACCTTCATGTTCATTATTGGTAGGATAACATGAAAAGAAAGATTGATGAATACACTACAAGGTTCCTGGTGTGTCAAAAAGTGAAGGTAGAGTGACAAATTCCTAAAGAGGTATTAGAACCACTACCCATTCAACCATGGAAGTGGGACAATATCACTATTGAATTTTTCACTGGTCTCCCATGAACTTCCACCAAAGTAAACAATTCAATATGGGTTATAGTGGACCATCTCACCATGACTGCCCATTTTATCTCTATATAGAAAGATTTATATCATGACCAACATGCAATGATTTATGCGAGGGAAGTGGTAAGGCTACATGGGGTACCACTCCCCATCACATCTGATCATGACCCAATCTTTACATCAATATTCTGGAGAAGTCTTCAACATGATTTGGGTACATAATTGAATTCCAGTATGGCATGTCGTTCCCAAAATTGATAGCCAATATGAAAAGACTATTCAGAAACTCAGGGACATGCTAAGAACATGCTAAATGGAATTAAAAGGTGGATATGATCAACATATCCCATTATTTTAGTTTTATTACAACAAAAAAATCCACTCGAGTATTCAAACGACACCCTATGAAATTCTATATGGAAAGTGATGTAGAAATCCTACTTGTTGGGATAAAGCTGGTGAAAGAAATCTTCTTGGTACTGATCTTGTGAAAGAGATGATAGAAAAGGTTAATGATATCTAGTAACACATTAAGGCTACTTAGAACTGATAGAAGAGCTATATCAACAATCGTAGAAGGGGCCTGGAGTTCGATGCTGGTGAAAAAGTCTTCCTCGAATTTCTCCATGGAAGATATTCATGCAGTTTTGAAAGAAAGGGATGCCCAACCCCTAGTATATTAGTCCCTATGAAATCCATGACCGTATAGGAGTAGTGTACTATCATCTTTCACTTCATCCAAATCTAGATCTAGTTCATGATTTATTCCATGTATCCCTCTTGAGGAAGTACATACCTACCCCTTTACATGTACTGAATCCTAAGGTGGTGAAACTGGAACATGGCCTCTCTTATGGGGAGCAGTTAGTGGTTGGAATCTTGGATAGTTGTAGTCACTAGAGTCTTTTTACCAGGAGGCTCCATGAGTGTTTGGAGGTACAATCTATGTTCGTTATAATTTACTTGTAGTACTATTATAAATAGGTACAAGAAACTATTTTTCCTAATTCTTTCAATTATTTTCTAGGTATATGGTTGGAATTGGTAGAGCCCCATGTTAGTGATGTTTGGTATGAATTTGGACTTGCAAGGATTATGAACAATTCCCCCATCGAGATGTGTTCTTGAGAGGTGATCCAAAAACATGTGGGAAATTCAGTGACTCTTAAAGTGGTTACTATATAGGTGTAGTAGATGGGGTCCTTTTAATTGTGTGTTTGAGGCCCTTTTTATGTGCTAAGGTGTCATAGAAATCCCTGTTTTTAGTGAACTAGTGTAAAATGAAAAGGGTTTGTTCCAAGAAATAGGATCTCATAGAGGCTTCGAGTACATTTCTAGGTACATGTTTAGTGAAGGAGAGGGAGAGTTATTTCATATCCTTAAGATTTTCATGATAGAATTTATGTTCCCTAACCTTAATTTTCTATTTCTTATGTTAATTTGGGTAATAAAACCTACGATATTCCATAGTAATTTTGGATAAACCTAGGTTATGTAATCTAAATTAACTGTTAAACCACTTTTGAAAATAATGACTTCTACACGTTCTGGTGATCCTAACCTCGAGGTTGAACAAGTCTCTTAAGCAGTAGCTGCTACTGCTGCTCACAGTGCAGAGCAACAACAAGTTTCTGAACCTATTGCTGCTCCAAGTATTGAGGTTTAAAAACCATCAACACATGCATTTTCTACCATTTCAAATGAACATATTGATGATGTTGATATCAATGAAATGGTCGGGGATGAAGGATCGATGTTGTAGAAAACACATGTGCGTTGTAGTTTGATGGTGTTAGCCAAAGTTCTTAAGGCAAAAAGCAAAGGAATAAAATTTGATGTCAGATGGAATGCACGAGGCCAACATGTGAATTCAAAAAAGGCTATGTTTAGTATTTACATTGGAATTTTCACTTGGAAACGTGTGCCGATTGACATAGATTCATGGCACCATGTTGTGTCTGGGCTGAAGGCTGTGATCTGGGAAGAAATTGCAGTAATATTATGATATTATTTCTTTAATTTACTAGCAAATAAAATTATAAAATTGTGTATTACTCTTCTCAATCCTTTGCAGAGTACATTTATTGTAACGCCCCGACACCAGTTACCCAGAGTCGGTGCATTATTACATAACATTGGCATGATCACAAAAGATCAAATCTCGAAATACCAATTAGTTTAGTAGCCTTGTAATTACTAGATACATTCATAAAGTTTACATTACATCATAAAATGAAAACTACAACAACATAGTCTCCATAGTCCACAGTCAACCCCTCATACTATCCCAGCAGGTCATTCATAAAATACTTCTTCACATCCTGGGAAAAATAAAACATAGAAAGGGGTGAGCCCAGATGTCCAATAAGGATAACAATATAGTGAAAACATTAATAAATAAGCATAAATATTTAAGGTAATGTATAACTAAAACAAAAGCCTTTTAATCTTGAACTTCGGCATAATATGGCAGAAATAAAATGAAATAATTCCATTTACTTATTCACATGGATATTCTACTAATCTAATAATCACATGCAATATCAACAACCACTTTCATAATGAAGGAATGCATAATTCCGAACTTTAATTTCTGTGTCAAGGCCTCCTGCCAAGACCTAAGGGCTAACTGTAACTGAAACCCAATCCGGAGAGACTCTATAATCGGACTCCAACCCGGAGAGCCTCTAATAACCGGACACAAACCCGGAGTGCCTCTAATAACCGGACACCAACCTAGAGTGCCTCTAATAATCGGATACAAACCCGGAGGGTCTGCTGTAACCGGACCCCAACCCGGAGGGCTTACTTTTACCGGTCCCAAACCCAGAACATACTAGTCCAACACATTCATCTTAAGAAGAGGATGAAATAAACATCGTATTAAAACTAGAATATGAAATGCCAAAACATTAACCATAAAACATTAATGGCATAAAAATAACTCATCCATAGTCAAAAATATCACAAAACCTTAAATACAATATGTATGATTTGTATCATATTAAATTAACTTCAAAAAAGTGTAAATTTATCAAAGGATGTTGACATAGATGAAATCAAAACTATTTGAGAGAAATATCTCTTTTTCTTATATCATTTAAAAGACTCATAATTATAGAGAAAAAATTTATTTAGAAAAAATTATTATAAGATTTTAAGGGAATCTTCGACAATTTTATAAAGGTGGAAAATAGACTCACCTACCGTACCAGTTAAAAAAAGACATTCTTACCTTAATTTTGTCGAAAAGGTTAAAAGGGGACTTGTTTGGAAAATGACAGAAAGATTCCTTTATAAACCTCTTATAAAAAGTCAAACAAGGGTATAAATGAATTTAACCCATATTCTATAAAATAGTAAGTATGTTTTGAAATAAATTTTTAAGAAACACGGATGTGGATAATAAAGAGTTCCCAGTAGATAATTACGTATAAACATCCTCGTATAATGAAGAGATTGTGAAATAAACCCTTACCAATTTTGTAACTTACGAAACATACACCCCATAAAAGAGGTATCATATAATGAACATGTAAATACACATAAATTAAATTGTATTACACAAATAATACAATCATGGTCAGTACATACACCACAAAAAATGTAATAGTGGCAATATGGCATGAATCTCACGGGAATAAGGAGTGATATGAAAACCCCTTACGTTGTAATTTTCCTTGGTTGAGGGTAGGTTAACCTCCTGTATAGTGGTGAAATAATTGTTATTAAATTATACATGAATAATATAAATATGATATCATATATGATCTTTTAATATTGTTTTGTTAATAATATTTTAGTGTTATCATTGTTTCGGGTGTTCACTTACACGTTTTCTTTTATCTGTTTTGTTACGTAAGACATGTTTTTTATCCATAGGTTCTATCTTATTCATATCCAAAATGATATCAAGTCCTTAAACATTATTTTTAATCATAAAATGAAAATTTTTCTTGAATGGATACAATGGGGATTGAATCTCATCGCATTCGTGGAGACGGTAGTCCGTACGTACGCACGAGCGACAATATCATTCCTTTGATATTAAAATAATATATAATTGGACGGTGTATCATATATAAAGAATAATTATCATGTTATATTTATTATTTAAATGAAATAAAATTCATTATTATACCCATCCAAATAATAATGTATTGAATAACAATTACACCGCGACGTGGAGACGGTAAGCCGTACGTACGCACGTATGGTGACATGTCATTCAAGGGATGGATAGAATACTGAATATGGTTGTACCATATTTATAATAACATCACAGTAAATAGGAGATACTTGAGTAATTATTTTAGAATGGAAATAACAAATAAAGAAGAAGTTCAAGACGAAAGGAACTTGAAAGAGGGTGGTGAAAACATTACCTCTTCTTTGGGTTCTTCCTTTTGATTTGATCAAAAGGGCTCTTTGGGTTGGATTTATAACTTAAAAAGGGACTCTATTATTAAGGTAGGATAGTTTACATGGTATTTGGGTAGAGGTTGGCTGAACCAAAAGTCTTTTAAGGTATGAATAATTGGTTAGAAGTGGTTTCCTTTTATAAGGGGGAGGAGGGGCTCTTTAAAAAAACTTAAAGTATTAATTTATAATAAATTCATATTCGGTTTCTAATGGCTCCAAATTGGATTATTAAAAGTATAAGGTGGGTATAGGTCTAAAGCCTTTAAAAAAATATATTTTAGACAGGTTTGGGTCATTATATTTTCCTTATCGTTTAGTTTTAACTCTTAGTTAATTAGTTTGACATTTACCATGTCACTTTGTATTTTTATATTTTATAGTTAATAAATTTACTATATACATCCCAGTGACCCCCAATTGGTCCATAAATGATATTCCTCTAATGATATAAGTCCTTTGGAAGATACGTATATTTTTAGGAATATAATATCAATTAATAATATATTATTTTCTTTAAAAACTCATTTATGTCAATTTTAACTCTATTCAATAATTGATTTTTGTTAAAGTCATAACAACATTATTATTTCGAACCAAATTCATTTGATCAATAATAAAATGTCATATTAACCAATAAAATCTGTTTATGTCATCAAAACTTTAAAATTATATTTATTT
Organism: Viscum album; assembly: GCA_963277665.1. Taxonomy (NCBI): domain Eukaryota; kingdom Viridiplantae; phylum Streptophyta; class Magnoliopsida; order Santalales; family Viscaceae; genus Viscum; species Viscum album. The sequence goes on from OY728134.1 coordinate 1,409,594,550, forward strand.
TAACATTTATAATATCAATTGTTTGATTCTTTCTTAATAAGGAAAATATTGCATCCTTATTGTGTCATAAATAAATTTAATTATTCAATGTCTAAAAATTATAAATAAAATACCATTATGTAGGAAATATTTTTATCTTTTATAATTAATATTTGTAGTCAAAAATATTACATATATAACCCTATGTAAGAATTGTTTTGCTAAAAGATATATACTTATGTCATTTTTGTATTTACTTTAACTTAATTAATACAAAGTGTCATTATCACTTAAAAGTGGATCCATGGGGTCCCAAAATCGACCCAACGATGCCCATGGTTGGACATGTATCAAAATATTTGGTTAGGACATGTTTTAGGGTAATTTATTATTATTATAATATTATTTGTTTACCCTTATTTACCGGATTTACCCTTTAACCATGATAAATAAAATATTTACTGAAGTAATTATTCAAAATGGCTAAAAATAAGAGTTACCTATTTACAAAATCTGGAAATCCTGATTCCAAATATGGAATCCATTTTTCCAAATTCAAAACACATAAGTAGCAGAAATTAATTTAAAATTAATTCCCGCTGTCAAAACAAAAAGTGTGTTTTTAAAAATAATATCTATCAAAAGATTGGCACTTGTTTATGTCTGGTTTAAATGTGAAATTATGTCCAATTACCAACATTGTATTAAATGGTAAAAATATATTGTAAATATACTTTAAGACAACTCAAATTCATAATTTATCACTATGAATTATTTCGATTTAAAAAAGTTGTTTTTAATTAAAATTTAGTAATTTTCACTATTCATCGAAATATGAAAGTTATCCGAAAAGTTACAAAATTTCACCATAGGATAATTTCAACATTCTTAATCCAAAAATTAAGTCCATTTTTAAAGATAAAATTTATAAAATTTCAAAAAGTGGGTATTACTATTTATAATGGCTGCTTTGATTAGTCGTGGTTTGTTAGACTCGAAGTTTCGTACAATGCAAGATATTGCATTATTCAATGGGAAACGTACCGTGGAAGATTAGGGTGTTACATTATACCCTCCTTCAATTAATTGTGTCCTCACAATTTGAAATTTTTCTTTGAAAATAAAAGGTTGAAAATACAAAATACCTTTGTGGAAAACCCATATCGGAAATAGGGTTAATAAAATTTAGTTTTAATAAGAGGGAGAGGGAAATGAGAATGTCACCACCAAATAAGGGTTTCTAATAAGAGAACATTTGTGTCAATTATAGACATGTAATTAGAGGGAAAATGCAAATATTTATAGGTAGTGATTGAGGTAATCAATCACAAACAAGTGTAGAATTGAGGGCCTCAAAGACATCAATCTATGATGATTTAAAATATCAACAGTTCTACAAAACATAAGGTATTAAGATAACACATTTTTGGTCTTAATATCCCTTCCCTAATGTTCAAGAATTAATTTCCTCATAGAATAAGATAAATATATATATATACATCTTGACAAGTAGAGTTTTGATCTTTTAACTAATTTCTACCACAAACTCATCTTTCACTCCAAAAGATAATAGAACTCAAACATATTATATTTATCCTAATAGTGTAAGGTTCCAAACATTAACACATACCATTATAATGAAAAGAAAAAAATATTTTTTAATAACCAGGGACTTCCTGTAGGCTAGTGGTAGGTAATAAATTCTTGTCACACTATGGTTGTTGTTTTGATTCCTGCAGTTTTGTCCGACGTGACGGGTTATTTCCCGACCTGCAGGTTGTCCTTTTCCTAAAACTATAGTATCATAATATTACAAAAATAATTATAAGAAATGTTTTAACCTTGAACAATACTATCCAAAGTTCAACTTAATCCATTCCAAAACATTATAGTTATCCAATGTACCTCTGTCCAAACTCTATGTAAAAGGTATCTAAATTCCAAAATCAATGGCAACATCAGATTCTCAAAACAGAGTAAAGTTTTTCTTATTCTCACATAATGAAAATACGATTACCTTAGTCTTATTAAAACATTAATGAAAAAAAAAGTACTTCAGTACAATCCTTATATATATCACGTTATTCTCATAACCAGAATAAAATCCTTATGTCTAAAAACACAAATACATTAATTATTCCTCTTCAACTATAGTAACAACATAAGCTTTTCCTTGATCCCTTGGCCTTTTCTGAGTTATGTTTCCCTGACGCTTAGGACATTCATTTGCATAATGCCCCATTTCTCTACAATTGCAACATTCAACATTGACATCCTCCTTCTTTCCCTTTCAATCACGAGTCTGGTGACCTTTTTCTCCCCATTAGTAACAAACTCCCATTCCTTTTAGGAAAGTACCAGGGTGTTTCTTCCCACAATTTTCACATAATGTAAAATCCTTCTTTCCCTTTTTCACTTTATCTATCTCTTGCTCCATCGTTCTCTTCTTCTCTTGATTTACATTATTGTCATAAGATTTATAGAATTCCTTTTCTGTCTTGATAGCACATGAGACTATATCTTCATATGTTGAGAAAGATTGTGAGACTAATGCTCAACGGATAAATGGTTTTAACCCATCAAAGAAACGATCAATATTACTTCTTAGGTTATGTATATAATCTGAAGCATACCTCACTAATATTGTAAAGTTAGCCTCATACTTTGCGACATTCCCATCCACCTTTTTCCTCAGACTCATAAATTGCCTTTCCATATCTGCTCGATGGTCACAAGGAAATTATTTTTCTAAGAAAATCTCTTTGAATTCCCTCCATTCCATATTTGATACTTCATCATCTTCCTTTGTGTTTTGAATCAATGACCACCATTGATCAACATCTCCAGTAAGGTGGTAAACTTCTATGATAACTTTTTCCTTTTCACTACTTCCCAAGGCATGGAATATTTTCTCTAAGGAATTTATCCATTTCTCAGCTACTAAGGGATTTTTTCTCCCATTAAATGTTGGATTTTGTTGTCTCATGAAGTGATATAACATTGATCCACCATGTTGCGGATCAGGGTGCTCCATACAGGTAAGGTTATTATTCATAACCTGAGTGAGTTGTCCTAGTATGGTGATTAGCTGATCAGCACCAGTTGCATCACCAGCTCCACTATAATAATCTTGAGAAGGAGGTAAATCCCTACATGGAGTGCGTTCATTGATACAGTTTCCATTCCTTCCACTAGGTGCCATTTCTAAACAACAGCATAAACTAGACCAGTTTATTAATAAAAATACATAATTCCAAACTTGTAAAATACTTAACATAAATTGAACAGTTTATGAATATAATACATAATCATAAAAATGTTTTCTTTGAGGATGTATATACTCATAAACCCTTCATAAATGCTTGTAAAGAAAATGAGAGTTATCCTAAGCATATCCCCCAAGAGTGTCGTAACCAAGAGTGCATCAAGGCCCGTTGTCGTGCACCAGTTCCTATTCGAGTCTAGCTCAAAGTGGTGTTTTCGGGTTTTACCTCTAGGTACATCTGTGCCAGAGCCACCTCTAATTACTCGTATCCAGACAGGGATGTATTTCTCGGAAAACTCAAAAAATATCTACAATACCAAAATTCTATTAAGTTCTTCTATACTAATCCTCAAAGTCTATCTTATTTCTATGTGCTCTAATCAGTGTTTATCTAAAACTAGATTCCAAGGTTTGTACTAAACCTCCCTATGATACCAACTGTAATGCCCCGACCCCAATTACCCAGAGTTGGTGCATTATTACATAACATTGGCATGATCACAAAAGATCAAATCTCTAAAGACTGATTAGTTTAGTAGACTTGGAATTACTATATACATTCATAAAGTTTACATTACATCATAAAATGAAAACTATAAAAACATAGTCTCCATATTCCAAACTCAACCCCTCATACTATCCATGTAGCTCATTCATAAAATACTTCTTCACATCCTTGGAAAAATAAAACATAGAAAGGGGTGAGCTCAGATCTCCAATAAGGATAACAATATAGAGAAAACTTTCATAAATAAGCATAAACATTTAAGGCAATGTATAACAAAAACAAAATCCTTTTAAACTTGAACTTCAGCATAATATGGAAGAAATAAATTGAAATAATTCCATTTACTTATTCACATGGGTATTCTACTAATCTAATAATCACATGCAATATCAATAACCACTTTCATAATGAAGGAATGCATAATGTTGAGATTTAATTTCTGTGTCAAGGCCTCGTGCCAAGACCTAAGGGATAACTATAACTGGAACCCAACCTGGAGAGCCTCTGTTACCAGACTCCAACCCGGAGTGCTTCTAATAACCGGTCTCCAACCCGGAGTGCCTCTAATAACCGGACACCAACCCGGAGGGTCTGTTGTAACCGGACCCCAACCCAGAGGGCTTACTTTTACCGGTCCCCAACCCGGAACATGCTATTCCAACACATTCATCTTAAGAAGATGATGAAATAAATATTCATATTAAAACTAGCATACGAAATGCCAAAACATTAACCATAAACCATTAATCGAATAAAAATAACTCATCCACAGTTAAATATAACACAAAACCTTAAATACAATATGGATGATTTTTATCAGAATAAATCAACTACAAACAACTGTAAAATTTATCAAAGGATGTTGACATAGATGAAATGAAACCTATTTGAGAGAAATATGTATTTTTTTAAATCATTTAAAAGTCACATAATTATAGAGAAAAACTTTATTTTGAAAACATTATTATAATCTTTTAAGGTAAGATTCGACGATTTTATAACGGCAGAAAATAGCCGCACCCGCCGTATAAGTTAAAAAAATACATTCTTACCTTAATTTTGTCGAAAAGGTTAAAAAGGACCTTGTTTGGAAAACGACGGAAAGATTCTTTTATAAACCTCTTATAAAAAGTCAAACAAGGGTATAAATTACTTTAACCCATATTCTATAAAATAGTTAGAATGTTTTGAAATACATTTTTAAGAAACATGGATGTAGATTATAAAGAGGTCCCAGTATATAATTGCGTATAAACAACCTTGGATAATGAAGAGATTGTGAAATAAACCCTTAACAATTTGGTAACATACAAAACATACACCCCATGAAAGAGGTATCATATAATTAATATGTAAATACACATAAATTAAATTGTATTACACAAATAATACAATCATAGTCACTACATACACCACACAAAATGTAATAGTGGCAATATGGCATGAATCACACGGGAATAAGGAGTGTGATGAAAACCCCTTACCTTGTACTTTTCCTTGGTTGAGGGTAGGTTAACCTCATGTATAGTGGTGAAATAATTGTTATTAAATTATACAAGAATAATATAAATATGATATCATATATGATTTTTTAATATTGTTTTGTTAATAATATTTTAGTATTATCGTCATTTTGGGTGTTCACTTACTCATTTTATTTTATATGTTTTGTTACGTAAATAGTGTTTGTTATCCATAAGTTCTATCTTATTCATATCCATAATGATATCAAGTCCTTAAAATTTATTTTTAATCATCAAATGAAAATTAGTCTTGAATGGATACGATGGGGAATGAATCTCATCACATTCGTGGAGACGGTAGTCCGAACGTACGCACGAGCGACAATATCATTTCTTTGATATTAAAATAATATATAATTGGATGGGGTATAATATATACCGAATAATTATCTTGTTATATTTATTATTTACATGAAATACAGATCATTATTATACCCATCCAAATAATAATTTATTGAATAACAATTACACCACGTAGTGGAGACGGTAAGCCGCACGTACGCACATATGGTGACATGTCATTCAAGGGATGGATAGAATACGGAATATAGTTTTACCATATTTATAATAACATCACAGTATATAGGATATATTGGATTTGTTATTTTATAATTGAAATAACAAAGAAATAAGAAGTTGAAAAAGAAAGTAACTTGAAAGAGGGTGGTGAAAACATTACCTCTTCTTCGTGTTCTTCCTTTTGATTTGATCAAAAGGTCTCCATTGGTTGGCCTTATTACTAAAGGAAGGCATCTAGGATTAAGGTAGGATAGTTGAGATGGTATTTGGGTAGAGTTTGTTCAAACCAAAAGGATTTTGAGGTATACAGAATTGGTTAGAAGTGGTGTCCTTTTATAAGGGGGGGGGGGAGGGGCTCTTTAGGAAAAACTTAAAGTATTAATTTATAATAAATTCATATTCGGTTTATAATGGCTCCAAATTGGATTATTAAAAGTATAAGGTGGGTATGGGTCTAAATCCTTTCAACCAATATATTTTAGATATGTTTGGGTCATTATATTAACATTATCTTTTAGTTTTAACTCTTACTTAATTAGTTTGTCATTTACCATGTCACTCTGTATTTTTATATTATATTGTTAATAAAAATACTATATACATCCATGTGACCCCCAAGTGGTCCATAAATTATACACCTATCATGATATAAGTCCTTTTTCTGAACCTTAGATTTTGAGGAATAGAATATTAATTAATAATATAATATTTTTTTTAAAAACTCATTTATGTCAATTTTGACACTATTCAATAATTGATTTTGGTTAAAGTCATAAAAACTTTATTAATTCAAAAAAATCATTTAATCAATCCTAACATGACATATTAACCAATAAAATTCGTGGATGTCATCAAAACATTCATATTATATTTATTTTAACATTTATAATATCAATTATTTGATTCTTTCATTAATAAGGAAAATACTGCATCATTATTGTGTCATAAATAAATTTAATTATTCAATGTCTAAAAATTATAAATAAGATACCATTATGTAATAAATATTTTTATCTTTCAAATTAATATTTATAGTCGAAATGATAACATATATAACCCTATGTAAAAATTGTTTTTCTAAAAGATATATGCTTATGTCATTTTTGAATTTGCTTTAACTAAATTAATATAAAGTATCATTATCACTTAAAAGTGGATCCATTGCATCCCAAAATCGACCCAAATATGACCATGGTCGGACATGTATCAACCAATAGGGTTAGGACACGTTTTAGGGTAATTTATTATTATTATAATAATATTTATTTACCCTTATTTACTGGATTTACCCTTTAATCATGGTAAATAAAAAATTTACTGAAGTAATTATTCAAAATGTCTAAAAATAAGAGTTATCTATTTACACAATTTGAAAATCCTGATTCAAAATATTCAATCTATTTTTTAAAATTCAAAACATCTAAGTGGCAAAAATTAATTTAAAATTAATTCCCGTTTTCCAAACAAAAACCGTGTTTTTAAGAAAAAATATCTATCAAAAGATTGACACTTATTTAGGTCTGGTTTAAATGTGAAATTATGTCCAATGGAGAAAATTATTTTAAATGGTAAAAATATATTGTAAATTTACTTTAAAACAACTCAAATTCATAATTTATCACAATGAATTATTTCGATTAAAAAAGTTGTTTTTAATTAAAATTTAGTAATCTTCACTATTCATCAAAATATGAAAGTTATCCGAAAAGTACCAAAATTTCATCCTAGGATAATTTTCATATTCCAAATCCAAAAATGAAGTTGATTTTGAAAGATAAAATTTATAAAATTTTAAAAGGTGGGTATTACTATTCATAACGGCTGTTTTGATTAGTCGCGTTGTGTTAGAGTTTTCAAGTTGCGTACAATGCAATCTATTACATTATTCAAAGGAAAACATACCGTGGAAACTTGGGGTGTTACATTTATAGTAGATGATTTACACAAGAATTATGTACTAAGGCTTGCAGGAAGGATTCATCGAGGTTTTCGGTCTATTCTAACAAAATGTCACCTGAAGAATTCCAAATGAAAAATAAACCTACACCCACCCCTTGTCTATGCTCACCTGATATCCCAAGAAGCATGGGATGAATTTATTGGCCGCCGTGGGGATGAGAAGTTTTAGGTACATTATGGCTGATAATATGTTGTTTGAGGATACATGTATTTATTACTTTGATTGAAAATATTTCATTTATGAAATAGCAACTCATTACTAAAAATAAGGAACATCCATCAAAACCAACATACCCCTATCGTAAAGCAAGGATGGGGTATGCTTCACTAGAAAAGAAAACGGTACGTATTTTAAATTTACAGTAATATTGTTAGGTTCCAAGAAACAACATCATAATTATCTTTCTATATTTATATGTAGATTTATGAGTCTAAATCCAAAGACACTTCAATCACGTGTCGTGTTCTATGGAAGGAGGCACGTGTGAATAAGGAAGAGAAGCTAGTAGATGAAAACACAAAAAAAGTGTGGGAAATATGTGTAAGTACGACATGATATAAAGTTTTGTTTTAAATTGCTATTACATAAAAAAAATTACTTATTTTCCTATCTCCGACAGTCACAGGAATCAGATACTCTTGTAGCTGATGAAGACCTATTATTGATGGCTTTGAAGTGGCCAAAACAATATGGTCGTGTCAGATGTGCGAGGTTTGGGGTGACACCCTGAATATATTTTGAGAAAAAAACAAACAGATGATAGAAATGAAGAAATGAAAAAATGAGCGAAAGACTAAAACTCTTGAAGAATGGTTTCAATGTAAGGGAGAGTTGCTAGAAACTTTTATGGGTGGGAAGAAAGGAGAAGACACAACTCAGGAACAACCAGTGTGTGAAGATCTCTCCCCACCCCCCACCATCTTTGAGGCGAGCCATTCCCCTCAAAGAGTTATCACTACTGGAAATCTAACCTATACTAACGCATATATACCAACGGTTTGTAAAAACTGTTGTGAAAGGACCACTTTGAGGCCAAATTTCCCAATGGTATTCCCAAACCATTGGGAAAGGGTGTGGCTTTTCCAACCCCAATGGTTTGGCCAAACTGTTGGGAAAAGGCCACTTTTCCCAATGGTTTGGCCAAACCATTGGGAAAATCAAACTTTGAGGCCACTTTTCTCAATGGTTTGTCCAAGACGTTGGGAAAGAGTAGGGACCTATCCCAATGGTTCTCAAAACTGTTGGAAAAGGCATATCCCAATGGTTTTGAGAACTGTTGGGATAGGTACCCTTATTTTTTATGAGTAAATTTATCGAATATTATCAAATAAATCAATATATAAATTACATATATATATATATATCCAAATATATTCACAAAGGAAACTCTCGGATAGTGGTAAAGTCATTGATATATACTGTGGAGATTGTGGGTTCAAACCTCCACTAGATATTTTTTTATATATATTCATATCCCAACGGTTTTCTCCAAACTGTTGGGATAGGTCTTTCCCCATGCCAAATCACACAACAGCTTCCCAAACCATTGGTATAGGCTATAACAATGGTTTTGGGACCTATACCAATAGTTCCAAACCATTTTTATAGGTAATTTTTCCATTAGTGTGTCTTAGCTGTGGTAATCAATATTCTAGTAATTGTTCCCATGAAATGTGAATCAGAAAAATAATGATACTTTTCTTGTAATGATATTTTACAGGGTGATAATGACTTTGATTTATATCTGTTATCACCCACCTATCACCTTGTAGTGAGGGCTACGATGTTCAACATCTCAGAGGACAAGCTGCGTAATAGACCACTTCCAAAAGATCGTCTGAAAGTGACGATTACTGTAGCTCATGAGACAAATGCAGAGCTACCTATTCCACTTAATGATGAAGATATTAAAACATTCGAAAAGGCTGTTGGTACATTCATTGCATGGCCGTCACAACTTGTAAGAGTACTTGTGGACAAAGTGGTATTTATTTCCATTTTTTTCAATCTAAACCTTTAACAATTAATGAATAAAAGATTTGAACCAATTAATGTAATTATAAAAAGAGAAAGGGAAGGGGGTGACAAGAAACGTGGGATCAAAAGCACCAAAAGGATCTACTAACCAATCCCAAAGAGATACTGAAAGCACAATAACACCACCTATTCTCTATCCACATTTACTGTCATTGAAGACTCATGTGGATACGAAGATAAAAAGTGGTAGTAGTCATATAGTGGTTTTTGAAAAGAATATATACAGAGAGGAAATTCAAGATTTTGTTGCTACTAAAAATTTAAATGATATCCATGAATACAGTTGGCTAGGAGTTACAGTTGTAAATCTATATATGAGGTATGTTTTCATGAATTGATTTTCTAAAAGCTGATATAATGTGTTAATTATGACTAAATGCATTTTATATTATTGGCAGGTGTATATATGAAAAAGAGTTGAAGGAATTTTCCCATGACCCAAAATTCGGACTCGTTAGTCCTCATAGCACATAAACACAACTAACAAAATTAGAGCCATACAAAGGATGAAATCGTGAAAGGATTGTAGAAAACATTTGAAAGAAAGATTACGGATTACAGACTCTTCCTAATAACAACCATGTAGAGGTAAAACTCTACGATTAAACAATATCAATTATATTTTCACTTATTTTATTACATATTCCTTTTTGTGTTTTTAGGCAATAGTGGCTGATAATTGCGGTGAACTTGGATACTCCAAAGATTTATTTTCTAGATTCAATGCAAGGATATCCATCAAACCGACCACACATGATGGAGTTTGTGAATCTTTAAGACACTACATCCTACATTTTAGGTATAAACATAAAGTAATATAATTTATATTATCTTTTAATAAAGATTATATTATGATAGGGTGGTATATCAATATCATCAAAAAAAGGAACGAGGACAGAGGCTAGGTATAAGGAGGTGATCAAGTACTATGTTTGGACAAATATTAGGGTATATATATATATATATATATATATATATTAAAATTTCACTATCCAAACACATTTCAAAACAAGTTACTTATTCTCCTAATGATAAAAGTCTTTTCAGTGTCCAAAACAAACTAACGATAATTATTTTGGTTATTATGTTTTTAAATTTATGAGAGAAATTGTTTTCCATCAACAAACTAGCATCCCTAAAGAGGTATTTTAAAAAAACTACTATTTCATTTAAATTATTTATTAATTATTTATTTATATATTTTGAAGTAATAATATGACTGTCAAAAAGTCACATATTCATAAGATGATATATATTTTTTCAGAAATTAGTGGGATGCATACCTCATGGAAGATTGTACACAAATAGTATGGGGATGTGTACAATTGGAAGCCATATTTGAGAGGGGTTAAAAAGATCAAAAGATGAAACATTGTTGTATGTAAATGTTCGTAGGAAAATTTTCATTGTTATTAAATAAAAAATCCTTTCTCCAATGATTCATTTGTCAATTTTAACAGATTACATGCACCAAAAACATGCAAGAATGATGAACCACTTTTCTTTGGGCTTGGATAAGAAAAACTAGTAAAATATCTAAAATAGCTTCATATCCCACCAAATGCATTATTATTGTGTTGATAATTTAGGATAATGATACCTAGGTCATGTATGATGTGTATGAGTCAACCTTACCTCAATCTGAGGCACGGTGTGACCGGTATCACTCAAAGTGTTTCTCTTTTGTTTAAAATGGACACAATTTTAAGTGAAAACAACAACCGACGTACGGAAAACCGACTAAACACATTCAGATCATGTAGATACTTTAAGAGAACGATCCTTGGGTCATTTATGATGTATAAGAGTCAACCTAACATAAATATAAGGCACGGTGTGGCCGGTATCACTCAAAGTGTCACTCTTTCATTTAAAATGGATATAATTTTAAGTGAAAATTACAATTGACATACGAAAAACCAACCAAATGCATTCATATTGTGTTGATACTTTAGGAGAGCGGTTACAGGGTCATTTTTAATGTGTATGAGTCAACCCCTCCTCAATTTGAGGCATGGTGTGGCCAGTATCATTCAAAGTGTGTCTCTTTTGTTTAAAATGGACAGAATTTTAAGTTAAAACAACAACCGACGTACGGAAAACTGACCAAATTCTTTTGTATTGTGTTGAAACATTAGGAGAACAATATCTCAGTCATTTTTGATGTGTATGAGTCAACCCCACCTCAATCTGAGGCACTTTGTGGATGGTATCACCCAAAGTGTTTCTCTTTTGTTTAAAATGGACAGAATTTTAAGTGAAAACAACAACTGACGTACAGAAAACTGACCAAACGCATTCTGATTATGTTGATACTTTAGGAGAATGATCCAGGGGTCATCTGTGATGTGTATAAGTCAACCTCGCCAAAATCCAAGGCACATTGTGGACGGTATCAGTCAAATTATCTCTATTTTGTTTAAAATGGACATAATTTTAAGTGAAAACAATAACTGACATACGAAAAACTGACCAAATGCATTCAGATTGTGTTGATAATTTAGGATAAGGATCCCTGGGTCATGTGTGATGTGTACGACTCAACCCCACCTCAATCCGAGGCATGGTGTGGCCAGTATCACTCAAAGTGTATCTCTTTTGTTTAAAATGAACATTATTTTAAGTGAAAACAACAACTGACGTACATAAAACAGACCAATCACATTCAGATTGACGTATGGAAAACCAAGCACCCCCCTGGAAACCCCCATGGACAGCCCCCCCCCCCCCCCCACACCACCCTGGACACCCCCCCACCCACCACCACCACCCTCGACAGCCCCACCCCACCCCCTGGACACCCCCCTAACCCCCTAGACAGTCCCCACCCCCTGGACGCCCCACCCCGCCTAGACACCACCCCACCACATGGACACCCCCAACCCCCTGGAAGGCCCCCAACCCTTGGATTCCCCCCACCCCTCCTAGACACCACCCACCACCTGGACACCCCCACCCCCATGGACACCTGCACCCCCATGAATAGCCACCCCCACCCCCTGGACTCCACCCCACCCCCCTTAGATAGACCCCCCAACCACTTGGACCACCCCCAACCCCTGGACACCACCCCATCCCCTAGACAGTTCCCCACCCCCTGGACACCCCCATCCCCTGGAAATCCCCCCAACCCCCTGGACACCACCCCACCCCCTGGACAGCACCCCACCCCTGGACACCCCCATAGATAGCCCTCCCCCCCCCCAAAACAACACCCCCACCCCCCCCCCCCCACCCCCACCCCCTGGATGCCCCCCTCCTAGACACCACCCCACCACCTAGACACCCCCACCCCCCTAGACACCCCCACCCCCTGGACAGCCACCCCCACCCCCTGGACACCTCCTACCCCCCTGGATAGCCCCACCCCCTGGAAAGACCCCCCTCCCCAGCCCCAACCGCCTGGATACCACCCACCCCCTGGACACCGCCATGAACACACCCCTAAACACCCCCCCCCCCCCCGGACACTCCCCAACCCCCTGGACTCCCCCACCCCATGGACGGCCCCTCCACCCCTCCTAGACATCACCCCACCAACTGGAAAACCCCCCACACCCCTAGAAACCCCCACCCCCATGGACTGCCACCCCCCACCCCCTGGACACCACCCCACCCCCCTTGGACACCCCCAACCACCTGGACTCCCCCCCCTGGACACCACCCCACCCCCCTAGACACCCCCACCCCCTAGACACCCCCACCCATGGAAATCCCCCTCAACCCCCCTGGACACCACCCCACCCCCTTGGACACCACCACGGACACCCCCCCCCCACCACCACCACCATGGACAAACCCCCCCCCCCCCCATGGACAGCCACCCCACCCCCATGGACACCACCCCCCCAACCTCCTGGACCCCCACCCCCACCCCCTAGACCCCCCCAACCCCTTAGACACCACCCCACCCCCTGGACACCCCCCAGACACCCCCACCCCTGGAAAGCCCCCCCAACCCCCTGGACACCCCCCCATGGACACCACCCTGGAAAACCCCCCTTGGACACCCCCATCCCCCCCCCGGACACCCCCACCCCCCCTGGACACCCCATATCCCCCTTGGACAGCCACCCCAAACCCCTGAACAGCCCCCAACCCCCTGAATTCTGAATTGAATTCTTTATGTATTTAATTCACTTATGAATTATGTGTTAAAGGTGTATAGGTATACTTGTTGTATGGGTATTCTTGTTTTATGTGTATACTTTCTGTAATTACCTTATGAATTATGTGTTAATTTTGTATGGGTATACTTGTTGAAATGCTGATTTTTTTGTAGGTCTAATTTGGGTGTGTTGTTGCAGAATTTTATGTTACAGCAGGCAGGGCCTTTATCAGCACTTTTTGAGCACTAATAAAGGGATCGTTTATTAGTGTTGTGATTTACAATGCTTTTTTAGCGCTATTAAAGACCATTTTGAGTGCTGATAAAGCCAATTTTTGTAGTAGTGAATGAAATAATTTGTATGAAAATATTCTTGAAATATACATATATATACTATTCAATGCAATAACGAACTAATGAAAGTTAATTAAAAATAGAAAATTTACCAATTAATATTTAAATTAAATAACATTTTCATTTTTATTTAAAATAATAATAATTTATCATCGAATTTCTAAAATTGAATAATTTGATTTAATATTTTTATCAATTTAAATTAAATATAAAACAGTTAATTTTTCTAACTTTAAATATAATCTTACAATTAAATCACTATTTAATATTTTTTTACAATACAATAATATATTAATTATCATATTTAAGCTTATCTAAGACATAATATATCTTACAAAATTCCACAAAATATATATTAATTATAATAATAAATTAATATATATATATAGTATACAATGCAATAAATATATTAACTACAAAATCACTAATTATTTATTAATTTATTTTATATAATTGAAACAAATATATAACCAATAAAATGTAATAATTCTTATTTAATAAAAATAATTCAATGTTATAAAAGTTTCAACTAAATAATATAACACATTAAATAAACTTTTAAAAACAAATATAATAGTTAAAATAAATATTAATTTCATAAAATACCCTAAAAAATAAATTAATATTTAAACTATACCTCTTTTTGGCAGGGGCTTCGTGAAGGGATACAAGTGTTTCGTTGGTGGCTTCATGATGTGGATGTTTGTCAGATATGTGGCTTTGTGAAGGAGATAGGTCAAACACCTAGGTGGGAGGGATTCCCTGGTTCGTGAGGGGGGTTCGTCGCATGGGTTTGCGAAGGGGGTTCATCGCAGGGGGTTCATCACAATATCTGAATTCAATGATCCAGGATCACGGGTTGTGTAAAACGCTTTGCTGGGAGTGGGTTCTAAATGGATATGAAATTAACAATCCTAGCTCATGGGTTCCATAAAATGGTTTCAGAAAGCAAGACCTATACTTTTCTGGGAGTGGGATCTAGATTCAAGAGTGCTGAAACGAACTAAAGATTTGATATCGGGAGTATTTTCACAGAGAAAGATACCAGAGGTGTGTCGATGGAGGGGGGTTCACTGACTGAGGGATGAGATCCCAGTTTGACCAATGTTTTAAATCCCTGTAGAAGGTTCTCTCTCACAGAGTTCCTTTTTTTATGTTCAAAGAATGTGTATTTATGGAATGTGCCTTCTTTAAAACTTGTTCAAAAAAGGCACTTTTTGAGAAAGTGGATTCTTCAAAATTAATTCGAAGAGGATTCCTTCAACATAACTCTTTCTTAATGATGAATTTTAAGAACATGCATATATAGAAAGAGCATTACAAAAAACAATCATAGAAGATGGAGATTTTTAATACATTTTAAAAATAAAATAGTTTGTAAAAAATGGCAGGGTTTAAAATATTTTTAAAATTGCTCATCAAAGGCGGCATCATAGATGTCTCCTCTGGCGTCGGGTGAAAGGTGGCATCCGCGATTCCTCCTTTCCACTAAAACCAAAAAAAATTATTTTTTTATTTTTGTTTTGTTTTTTTTGTTTATATATATATATAATATATATAACTAAACAAAAATAAAAATAAAAATAAAATTTTTAGTAGAATTTATCTTCTATTTAAAATCCAGTAGTACTGCTATTACAACAGTCTGGATTCTGACAAAAGCTCTCACCCAGGCCTCCCTTTTAATAAGAGAACTTACCCCAAAAAACATTTTGCATTTCCGATGTGAGATTCTGGTTCTCCTTTTCACTACACAGAATATTCTTCATTTCTGATGTAGGATTCTGTTTCAAGTACGTGACTTTGAAACACCTATAAAATATAAACTATAAGACCAATATAAATGAAACGTAAAACATTGATTAAACATATAAAAAATAATTAAAAATAATAATTTCATTAAAAATGATGATAAAAAATAATTTATAGGCTTTCAAAACCACCTACTTATAACATAAAAAGTTTCAAGTATGTGACTTTGAAAGCCTATAAAATATAAACTATAAGACCAATATAAAATAAACTTAATACATTGATTAAACATACAATAAATAGTTGAAAATGAAAATAATTTCATAAAAAATGGTGATGGAAAATAATATATAAGTTTTCAAAGACACCTACATGAAACTTAAAAATGTTTCAATCACGTGATTTTGAAAGCCTATAAAATATAAACTATAAGGCTGGTATAAATGAAACATAAAACATAGATTAAACATATAAAAAATAGTTGAAAATAAAAACAATTTTGTAAAAAATGTTCATGAAAAAAAATTTATAAGCTTTCAAAACCACCTACTTGAAACTTAAAAATGATGCAAGTGTGTGGCTTTGAAAGGCTATAAAATATAAACTATAAGACCTATATAATTTAAAGTTAAAAAAATGGATTAAACATATAATAAATTATTAAATTATTAAATAAATATTATTAATAATTAATTTTATAATAATTATTTAATAATTATTAATAAGTAATTATTAATTATTAATAATTAATTATATAATAATTAACCAATTAATTAGTAATATAATGACTTTTAATAATTAGAATTTAAAAATTATAATGAAAAATTATAATTTATAACAATATTACTAATTAACTAATTAAATATTTTATATTTAATAATTATATTACCAATTAACTAATTAATTGTTATATAATAATTTTTAATAGATACTAGTTAATAATTATAATGAATAACTATAATTTATAATTATATTATTAATTAACTAATTATAAAAGTGTCTCATCTCAATCTTCCTCAAAAAATTAACTAATTAAATATTATAAATTTACTTATTATATTACTAATTAACTAATTAATTATTATAAAATTAATGGTTAATAATTACTAATTAACTAACTACAATTTATATAATTAATAATTATATTACTAAGTAACTAATTAATTATTAAATAATTTATAATTATATTACTAAGTAACTAATTAATTATTAAATAATTGATAATTATATTAGTAATTGACTAATTATATTACTAATTTACTAATTATATTACTAATTAACTAATTAATTATTATATAATTATTTATTAATAATTAATAATTAACTAACTAATTATTATACAATTGATAATTATATTATTAATTAACTGATTTATAATTAATAATTGATAATTAATAGTTATAATGAATAATTATAATGAATAATTATAAAGAATAATTATATTACTAATTAACTAATTAATTATTATATAATAATTTTTAATAATTACTAATTAATAATTATACTGAATAATTATATTACTAATTAACTAATTAACAATTATATAATTAATAATAATATTACCAATTAACTAATTAATTATTATAGAATAATTTTTAATAAATACTAATTAATAATTATAATGAATAATTATAATTTATAATTATATTACTAATTAACTAATTATAAATAGGGTCTCAGCTCTATCTTTCTCAAAAAATTAACTAATTAACTATTATATATTTAATAATTATATTACTAATTAACTTATTAGTTATAATATAATTAATGATTAGTAATTAATAATTAACTAATTAAAAATTATATAATTAATAACTATATTACTAATTAACTAATTAATTATTAAATAATTAATAATTATATTTATAAGTAACTAATTAATTATTAAATAATTAATAATTATATTACTAATTAACTAATTATATAATTAATTAACTGATTATATTACTAATTAACTAATTAATTATTACATAATTAATTATTAATAATTACTAATTAACCAACTAATCATTATACAATTAATAGTTATATAACAAAAAATTATATTAGTAACTAATAATTAATGATTAATGATTATAATGAATAATTATAATGAATAATTATAAAGAATAATTATATTACTGATTAACTAATTAATTAATATATAATAATTTTTAATAATTACTAATTAATAATTATAATGAATAATTATATTACTAATTAACTAATTAACTATTATATAATTAGTAATTGTATTGCCAATTAACTAATTACTTATTATATAATAATTTTTAATAAATACTAATTAATAATTATAATGAATAATTGTAATTTATAATTATATTACTAATTAACTAATTATAAAAAGGGTCTCAGTTCTATCCTTCTCAAAAAATTAACTAATTAACTGTTATATAATTTATAATTATATTACTAATTAACTAATTAGTTACTATATAATTAATGATTAATAATAATTAATTAACTAATTTCAAATTATATAATTAATAATTATATTACTAATTAACTAATTCATTATTATATAATTAATAATTATATTACAAAGTAACTAATTAATTATTAAATAATTAATAATTATATTAATTATTAACTAATTATATTTGTAATTAACTAATTAATTATTTTATAATTAATTATTAACAATTACTAATTAACTAGCTAATTATTATACAATTAATAATTCTATAATTAATAATTATATTATAAATTAACTAATTAATAATTAATAATTATAATTTGTATTTATAATGATTAATTATAATTAGTAATTATAATGAATAATTAAAATTAATAATTATAATGAATAATTATAATTTATAATTATATTACTACTTAACTAATTTACCTATTATATAATTAATAATTATATTACCAATTAACTAATTAATTATCATATAATAATTTTTAATAATTACTAATTATTAAGTATAATGAATAAATATAATTTATAATTACCTTAATAATTAACTAATTAACTATTATATATTGAATAATTATATTACTAACTAATCAGTTAATTGTTATATAATTAATTATTAATAATTACAAATTAATTATTATATAATTAATTATTAATAATATTAATTTAATAATTTAATAATTTAATAATTTATTATATGTTTAATCCATGTTTTAACTTTAAATTATATCGGTCATATAGTTTATATTTTATAGTCTTTTAAAGCCACATACTTGAATCATTTTTATGTTTTAATTAGGTGGTTTTGAAAGCTTATAAATTATTTTTCATGAACATTTTTTATGAATTTATTTTAATTTTCAACTAGTTGATATATGTTTAATCCATGTTTTATTTTTCATTTATATCGGTCTTATAGTTTAAAATTTATAGGCTTTCAAAGTCACGTGCTTGAAACATTTTTAAGTTTCAATCGGTGTCTTTGAAAACTTATAAATTATTTTTCATCAAAAAAATTTACAAAATTATTTTTATTTTCAACTATTTGTTATATGTTTAATCCATGCATTAAGTTTCATTTATATTGGTCTTTAATTTTATATCTTATTGGCTTTAAAAGTCACATACTTGAAACTTTTTACGTTTCAAGTAGGTTGTTTTGAAAGCATATAAATTATTTTTTTCATCATTTTTTATGAAATTATTTTTTTTTCAACTATTTTTTATATGTTTAATCCATGTTTTATGTTTCATTTATATTGGTCTTATATTTTATATTTTATAGTGTTTCAATGTCATGTACTTGAAACAGAATCCCACATCGGAAATGCAGAATGTTCTGCCCAAGAAATGGAGAACCCGAATCCCACATCCGAAATTCAAAATGATTTACAGGGTAAGCTCTCTTATAAAATGAAGCCCTGACTGAGAGCTTCTGTTAGAATCTGGACTGCTATAATGGCAGTACTGCTGGATTTTAAATAGCAGATAAATTTTGCTGAATTTTGTTTTTGTTTAGGTTTGTTTGTAGATATATATATATAAACAAAACCAAAAAAAAAAAAATTATAACAAAATAATAGTATTTTTCTAGTAGAAAGGCGGCAACTTCCCTACCTCATTTAGAGCTTATTTTTAAGAAAATTTTTAACCTAGGAATTTTTTGTAAAATAGTTTTTTTAAAACGTATTTTAATGAAAAATCCCTGAAGGTGCTTTCTGAGAAGGCACTCTCCATATTACGCTGACTAAAAAAAGAAGCCTCATATTAATAAATCGTTTATGTTTTACCTTATATAGGTAATATATTTTTATATTATTAGTATTTATGGAAAAAAACATGATGTTTAATCCTCAATTCAATTCTATACTTATGTTTTCATGACATTTTTCATTTTTTGATCTTGATGATGCTTGTAGTTAGTGAATATATCATGTGGATACTTCACCCTTTTTCATGTGGTCAATCGACCCATACACAAGCAGCATAGTAATTTGGGGTTTGGGATGGTTCAAATCCCACAGTCGATTGTCCTACCACATGGGTGATCATTCTTCTATGTCTCAGAAGTGGTTTATTTTTTCTGTTTTTTGTTTTCAGGGCTCAAGTATTTGCAGCCATCCATTTCTCTCATTCTATTAAGTCATTATAAGAACAATCAACTTTTTGGGTAATTATAATACCCTACTCCAGTTCGTGAGATAGATATTAATTATATGGTTTCAAGAGAGGAGATTGATGCTATTCTACAGATAGAAGAGGCATTGTGCCAACAGATATCAACCCAATTTTGAGGTGTTTTCCCTGTCATACGCGTTGCTTCCCTATTTATTCATCATTAGATATTTTCATGTCCTTGAGATCATCTTGAGATTGTGTTTCTCATTATCATGAAGTGTTCATTGATATATTTTTGTCGATACATCTCAAAGAACCCATAGAATACCATGTTTGAAAAAGCAGTCAGTAAATCTGTTTAATAAGTCTATTTTCCTATATATGTCCTTGGGGTTTCCATCAATGAAATTGTTTCTTCTTTATAGCTTGTACTGTTAAAATATTCTCTTACCTTTTTTAGTAATTTAGTTTTAAGAATTTTAACAATGGATAGTATAGGTGGTGCTCTATCACTAGAGTGGGGAAAAAAATGGTTCTGATCCATGTTATATCCTAATATCATTTTCCATTTTATTTCATTTCTACATTTTTCTTGATTTTCGATAATTATTTATACTTCCTTCATCTCTCAAATCTGATTGAATACTAAATTTTTCAATTTGGTTCATGATTCTAGGACTTGAATTGATGGAACATCCATAACAATTCTCGATAGTTTGTATAAGAGCCTCACGCATTCAAAAAAGGATTCCAGTATGTATAAAATCGAGAAGTTTAATGGTAGTAATTATTTTAATAGGTGGATATTAAAGATGAGTTCCATGCTACACTACCACATAAGTGGGTTCTCGCAACGCCATCCTTTAACAGTACTAAAAAAATTATAGATAAAGGGGGTACCTTTGTCACCACTAAAAAAGCACTATAAAAAGTACCCCCTTATCAGCGCATTTTTAGCCCTGTTAAAGGAGCCCCCTTTATTTGCACTTTTTTTAGTAGTGCTGATAAATGGGGGATCTTATCAGCGCTTTTTTTACTAGCACTAATAATGGGTATACTTCAAAACAAATATTCATTAGAAATAATATATTAATATATAAATTTGTAAATATATTTATATTGGCATAAATATAATATATATTTTTTAAATATGTTTTAGATAAGTATAAATACACATTTACACTTAATATATACAAAATTTCAGGAAAATGGCATATAAAATATTTTAAAAAATATTATTAATTAATAATTTTCTAATTTTCATTGATTAAAAATAATTTAATTACAATTGAAGACATATTAAATCAAAAAATTAATAAAATATCTAAAATAATTTGATAACATAACCCAAACTTTAAACAACCATAAATTTTGTTCTAGGTGTCTATTTTAGCTCGACAACATATGAAATCGAAGCATGTGATTATTTTTACATACTGATGACACATGGGAACCTTCTATCACATTTTTCGAGGCCAAAAAAGGCTTAGAAGTCCTCTAAAATTGAGTTTTTAGTCAGGATACCCAAATGTTTTAATATTCAATGGAATTGCAGCCTCATTTCAAGGGTTTTTTTCTCTTTTTCAATGGGGGCTGAATTTATTACCAGGTATTACATTTATATTGATATTACGAATTTTAAATGTTATTGTTTTTCACGGTATACTGTTATTTATAATCAAATATATAAATATTTATACATTTTTTTACATTCAGACATAAAAATTTAATTTTATAAATAAATAATTAAACCTATTTACATATAATTATATTTCGCAATACATAATCCATATAATATCCATTTTATTTAAAATAAGAATATATGAATATTTATATACCTATATTTTTTTGTGTCTGTGGCTATATATATATATATATATATATATATATTAGTGTGTGTTTTTATTGA
Organism: Viscum album; assembly: GCA_963277665.1. Lineage (NCBI taxonomy): Eukaryota > Viridiplantae > Streptophyta > Magnoliopsida > Santalales > Viscaceae > Viscum > Viscum album. The sequence continues at coordinate 1,409,617,001 of OY728134.1, forward strand.
AGAACTTATATATATTACCTATATATTATGACATATGAATATATAATATATGTAAATCTATATAAATATTTATAATTATACTTACAGATACACACACATATATATATATTATATATAAATGTGTAGGTATGTTGTATATATGTACGTATGTATTTATTTATTTATAAACACACACAAAAATATTTTAAAAATTTATTTAAAAATAAACTTATAAATATATATAAATATACGAATAAAAAAATATCAAATTATATAAATAAATAAATATATATAAATATATGAATAAATATATATATATTAATATAAATCAATATTAATATAAGAATAAATATAACTAAATATGTATAAATAAGTAGATATATCATTAAATTGAGAACAAAATGCGATGGTTGAGTGGTAAAGGTGTAGGTGCTCAAGGGAGAGGTCTCGAGTTCGAATCCAAGAAGATGTAGGGGTGTGCGGGTGGGTGCAGGAGGTGTTAGTGATCTTAAAGGGTGGGTGGGTACGCCTAGTGCTGTTAAAGGGGTGGGGGGTGTGATCAAGTGCTATAAAAAGGGGGATCTCTGATTTAATGATTTTAAAAAAAATCTGACTTTTATCATCAATTTTAAAAAATTGATGATAAAATGTACCTTTATCAGTGATTTTTTTAGAATTGATAAAAGGGACCCCCTTTTAATAGCACCTCGATTACCAATGCATTATTAGCATTGATAAATGCCTTTTTTAGCACTGATAAAACCATGTTTCGTGGTTGTGCACATCCAAAATGTGTTGTAATATTCCCCTTACATACCCAAGAAACCACATATAAGTTAGTCTGATAATGGAAAGACTTTGACCTCTAACTCATAAGTACCTCCTAAAATTTTTTATGAAAGCACTTGTCTCAATATCCATGTATTTGGATAATAATGTCTTATGGGAATTTTCTTATGAAACATCTGCAGTTGTTTTTTGTTCTAAATTTCAAAAATATTATATGACCATATCATTCATTGGACATCTTCATAAGAAATTTTAACTATAAACTTTTAAGATTATTTTTGGAACACTCATCCTTGCACATCAGGGTGAGTTTAATAAAATATTTCTTGACCTAGCCAATGTAAATGTTAATGTGGTAGATGAGGACCATGTCATCATTCATTTAATCTCCTTCGACAATTCATTTGATAACCTTATAGATGTTATGATACATGAATGAGACTCCTTAACCCTAGAGGGATCCTATTATGTCTTTGTTTCTCATCAGTTGCGTGGTAAAGATAAGGATAAATCAAAATCTCGGGGCTTGAATGTTATAGGTCATTATATTTTTTGAGGGTTGAAGAAAAGAAAGAAAAAAATTAGGTTAGTTGAATGTTCCACCTTCTCAGTAGTCAGCATCATGTGATTCATTTGACCACTTCACATGATTATATGATGCATGTTGCAATTACTTCATGTGATCATCAATATTATCTTTAGACGCTTCATGTGATCTCCTCACATGATCCAAATACAATTATATAAACAGTTCCACTGTATTCTAGTGCTTTACGTAACCTCATCACAAGATCAAATTAATATCATGTGGTGTTAGTGACACTGTATTCGGGTGGTTTGTGAGGTCCCATCATGAGATCTAAAGATGAGAATGCAGTCACGTGATTTTAAATCACTATGTGGTATCTCTGTCTTTAGATTCTTTGTCTTCATGTTCTTCACATGATCTATCTACAGTATCCTTTAACATCCACGAAGTGTATTCAAATTATTTTCATGATCTCTCCAAGATATCCTCTGATAATCACATGATGTCTTCATGTGCGTCACATGATCTCTCTATGATAACCTCAAATAATCATATATTATCTTCAGGTTCTTTTCATGATCTCAATGTGATATGTTATGAAAATCATGTGGTGCTTCATTGACTAAGAATGATTAGTTATTAAATTTCCACTCCATGAGATTAGTTCAAAAATTTATGCTCCGTGGGTTCAGGAATTTCACCCTCCTTGAGATCAAGCATTCACACTCTCTAAGATCATAAATTTGTGCTCACTATTTACACCTCCTTTGACAACCATCCTTTATCAAGAACCTCAATCCTTACCAAGAAAACAATTAACCCAAAATCACCACCATGTGGTATTTTTTCCTACATTATTATAAGTTTAATTTTAGAAATTAAATCTTATCAAATTACCTTCATTTTTTAATTTAGAATAAAAATATTATAATTGGATGAATTTTTTGTATTTTTCTAAAATTTTATACTTTTATGTGATTATTAAAAAATAAATTTCTTATCAATACCATAAGAATTTTAAATTTATCAATAAATAATAAAAAATTAAAAGTTTTATAAAAAGGATTCATAACCAATTATTTCTAATAATTAAAATGATTCATTTTAAAATACTTTTCTGATTTAAGAATATATTTTTCTAATATTTTAGGAACTTAATTAATTTTTTATTATAAAAACACATCTTAGTTATTTTCTTTTAAATATGGTTTTTCTAGGCGGGATCATGTTTTGGATTAACTTCAAATGCACATAAATATATTTTGTTTAATAATGATCTAAATATTTTCTTCCAAATCAACAACATTAATAATTTTCTCCTAAAGAAAATATTTGTTCTAAAAAATACACTTTTTAAAATAGGTTTTTAGGCATTACATGCCCTAATGTTAAAATTACATATTCTTATAAATATATTCATTTTTGGATAAAATTTATTTCTTATTTTGAAATATTACTTTAAAATTATATAATAAAATCTATTTTTAGGCAATAAAAGTAAATTGCTTAAGTAAAAATTAATTGTTGGGTTAAAAATCAAAAATGGTAAATTTGAAAAGTAGTAGAGTAAATGACTAAAAAATGTTAAGAAAATGTTTAAAAATGAATGTTTATGGGATTATAGACCATAGCTCATCCCCTACTCTATTATTTCATTGGAGTCTAATTTCAATTTTCTAGGTTGTTTTCACAGGGTTTCACCATTACAGGGGATAATATCCAGCATCTATAACATTTTATAGTTTTATTTTTTTATTCTTATTATAATGGTCATAGATGAAGATATTCCAGATTATTATTTTAATTTTTTAAAAGTTTTATTTAGGGTTAATCTTAAAATATTTTCTGCCTAATATTGTGAGAAAAAGTTTTCAAAAACAGTGACTCTTTAGTGAAAGTTGTATTGTAAGTTCCTTGGACTATAAGATCCACTCGAACTTCCACTAGAACACTAAATGGAATTATAATTGTTATACATATTTAGTAAAAAAATTATTCAATATATATCATAACTAAATTTATTATAAATTCTTCTCAGTATGTAAATTATATTTTTATTTATATTTATATAGTTTATATATTATTAAATGGTAATTTATATTATTTTTATAAATGTTATCAGGAAAATATAATATATATATATATATATTATATAATTTCAATTAATAAAAATATATTTATTAAAATTTAATATTTATTAATATATTCTATAGTTTTATAAATATATACTTTTTTTGTATCGTGGATCCTCTACTATAACTTTCACCAGAAATCCCACTAGAAATTCCACTAGAACTTCCACTAGAACTTACACTAGAAAATACACTGGAAATGCTTTTCTAACACTTATTGGATTTATAATTTTTATTTTTACATATTTTTAAAAAAATATATTCAATATATATTACAATTAAATTTATTATAAATTTAGTTTTATTTATTATTTCATAAATATGATTCTATTATATATATTTTTAAATATTTATTTTCCTAAACCTATAAATTTTATTTATATTTTTATTCATCAATTATATATATTAATTAATGGGAAATAATATTATTTTTATATAAATTATATAACAAAAGTAATATATGTTTTTTATAATTTCATTATATATATATATATTTTAAAATTTAATTTTTATTAATATATTCTATATTCTTATCAATATATTATTTTGTTGTATTGTGAAACATCCAGTGGTACTACCACTAGAACTTCCCCTCATATATTATATTAATTTATAAATTTTAAATTATATTATTTTTATAAAGATTATGTAACAAATGAAATAAATGTTTTTTGTAACTTCATTTTTTATAAATATATCTATTAGAATTTAATTTTTATTAACATATTAAGTAGTTTTAGAAATATATTATTTCTTTGTATTGTGGAACTTCCACTAAACATCCATTGGAACATCGAATGGAACTTCTATAGGAACTTCCACTAGAATCTCCATTGGAACTTTCACTAGAACTTCTTTTATAACACTTAATGGATTTATAATTTTTATTTATACAGATTTTATAACCAATATGATCAATATATATTATATGTTCATTTATTATAATTTTATAATTATTTATTAATTCATAAATATATTTATAATTTATATATTTGTAAATATTAATTATATTAAACTTATAAAATTTATTTATATTTTTATTCATATATTATATAAATTTAAACTATTAAAATATGTTATTTTTATAAACATTATTTGAAAAATGAAATTATATTTCTTTATAATTTCATTTTCTTATAAATATATTTATTAAAATTTAATTTCTATTAACATATTATGTAGTTTTATATATATATAATTTTTTTGTATTTTGGAAGTTCCATTGAAACTTACCGAGGAACATTCATTGCAACATATGATGTAACACTTCATGGATTCATAATTTTTATTTATTCATATTTTGTAAAAATTATATTCAATATATCTTACAAGTGAATTTTTTATAAGTTTAGTATTACTTTTTATTTCATAAATATATTTCTATTTTATATATTTTTAAATATTTATTTTCCTTGATGTATAAATTTATTTTATATTATTATTCATATATTATATAAATTCTTAATTGGTATATTATATTATTTTAATAAAAAATATAACAAATGTAGTACATATTTTTCATAATTTTAATTTTTATAAATATATTTGTTAAAATTTAATTTTTATTAATTTTTTCTATATTGTAATAGATACATCCTTTTATTTTGTTTGGGAACTTATAATGTCACTTTTTTTATATTTTTCTTGAAACCTTGATTGAAAGTTATAATGGAACTTTCACTGGATCTCCCTCAAAAATTTCCACAAAAGTATTTAAAAATTATTTATATGATGTTTTTATAAAAAATTTAAAAAATAAATTTTATATGTGAATTTATGTACTTTATTTGCATTGAGATTTCTATATTGTAGGTTATTCCAATGTTGATGATTTTTATGTTGCATCATCATCTATTAAACCAGTTGCATGGATGATTTTCAAATCACTTAAGGATGGAAAATGTTTCTATATTACATATGGGGGACTTAATGGGTTCAATATGTGCCAAAAATACTCAAATAAATGGAGAAAGGATAAATAAATAATTACATAATTCCTTTATTCATATGGAAAGGAAGTCCATTGGATGGTTTGCAAATGTGATGGCATGGCGAAATTTCCTCAATATAAGAAAATTATAGGTTTCCTTGCTCAAATGGTGGTTATTTTTTATCTTGTAGGAAATATGCATGTAATGTATTTTTTAAGGGTGTAATAATCCCTTTCACAATCCTAAATCAATTCATATGATGAGGCCCCAGTGAAAAATAATTTATGCATAAAAAGATGAGTTAGATGTGGATGCTTTGGTGGGTATTAATCCAAATGATTCCTTCTCTTTGGATAAAACTACTGAATTGGGTCAAGATGTAATTGGGTAAATGCGTTCTAATAAGTTGAATAAATATGGTCTAAATGGGAAATATAATTGGTTCATAAGGAATCATGTTCCATGTTAGAGTACCTGGAAAGACAAAATCCAAACAATCCATCATTTTTCTATACTATACTGTCTGACATGACTAGGAAAAATACTAATATTTTCCTAGATAATCCAAAAAATAAAGATACATTAAGAGTTATTTGAATATGTTGTAATTCTTTTACAATGGTTTTAGCATTAATAAAATTTGCAAGTCGTTAGTTGTCTTTGTGGGATTTAATAATCATCAAGATATTGTCATTTTTGGAACATCTTTGTTATATGATGAATATGTAACTTCTTTTTCTTAGATGTTTAAAAAAATGTACAGTTGCATCACATGAAGTGAAGATAAAGTATATTCACTGATCAGGGCATGCTAATGGGAAAATCCATTTTTGATGTTTTTGTGGGAAGTCAGCATTGCCTTTGTACATGGGATTTTATGCTAAATGGAATTTAGTGTTCTGGTAATTGGATAAAAGATGGATCAAGATTTCTAACTAGATTTAAGAAGTTTATTTTCCAATTCCATGATGCACCTCAATGTGATCTCGATTGGGTTTCCATCAGAGCATAATTTGGGGATGGGAAATTAGTGGTTAAATGATGTATACGTGTTTTGAGAAAAATTAGTGCATTGATTTTTGAAAGATGATTTTCCATTGGGTATTCATTGTACTCAATTAAGTGAATTTTTAATGGACTTATTAAATATTGAATTCATTACAAGTACTGTATTTTTTATTTTTTAAAGTAGTTTGAGTAATTTTTTTGTGAAAATCGATATAGAGAAACAAATTCCGAATTTGAGATGATGGATAATTATCCTTGTGATATCTACCTTTACCATGCATTGATGTACTTGGTTTTTAATAGATATATACCTATTTTATATTATTTAGTTCTACCTAAATATCAAATTATTGGTTCTTTTTTTTTGATATCATTCATTGAAATATGAGTAAAATTTATTTATTTTATTATAATGGATGACTATGAAGAGAAATTCTATACATCATGTGAATATTCAAATGATTTTTTTCAATGTTATTTACCAAAAAACTGAGTTTTTTGGGTATCTTTTTCTCATGTTTTAAAAAAAATAATTGATTTTATGTGAGATAAATACCTAAAAATGTTTTTTGGTATGGGGGACCCAATTATCTAGAAATATTCTAAAGTTTAAAGGATATTCTGAGGATGTAAATTATGGTATAAAGTTAGATATAGAAAAACATTACAATAAATTAGAATGACTGGGAATGAATTTGATTACCATCACTTGTGAGACATATGCAGGTTATGACATCTCCTTCTCTAAATTTATTAATTTTTCAAAATTAGTGACTATCATAAATACATAAATAGATATATTTATTGGTTATGACATTCCTAACATTATTTTATTAAATAACCCTTTCAAAAGAAATTATAATAGGAAATGGGGTGATAAAATCAAAATTTGTTTATAAAGTGGAGGCTGAAAGCAAACATAATTAAATAAAAATAAGAATAACTTCAGTTCTATGATTATGGTATGATTTCATTTTATAATGAATATCATTTATAAGAGAAATAATCTAATGGTAGTATTATATCTTTTATCATTTTTATTTTCATGTGGGGAATTATAGAACAATCAAGATCATATTTTTTGTTGCAGTCATAAAAACCCTTTAAATGAAATGTTCTTTAGACATGTTATTATTTTCTATAAATTATTTCATTGTTTTTATTTACCTACTGATCGAAGTCTTGTCAACCAATTTGGAACATAATAATTTTAGGTATACTAAAATATAATTGGAACATGTGATGAGCAATGTAGATATTGGATACATTTTTTCTTGGCTTGAATTGTGATGCTTCCACACCTTGTACATGTTATTTTGAATTTTCATATATGCACTAAAGCTTTTTTAAGGTTGGTTGGAATTTTAATGGATTGGGTTTTGTTACAAAACAAAAATTTGTATGAACACTTTCTATCTAATAGTTTTTATACTTCTAAAAAATATTTTTATTTTTAAAACACCATGTTTGGTATTTGAGACCATTTATATTGGCATCATGTTACAAATATGTCTAAACACCTCTGATAGAACTAGGTAAAATTTTCTTATTCAGAATGGTAATGCGGACAGATTAGTGATTTTGAGATATGGTATGTTTGATACTATTGGGAATAATATTAATGATGTATTTAATAATAATGAAAAAATTTGTAGAAGTGGGGCCAAGCCTACTCTTACTATTCAAACTATATATTTCCATGGGTATTTAGCTATTGCACCTAAAATTTAGGACTATATCTTACACATGATAACTAAATAGAGAATAAGATATCACCTCCATGGCCTTGGAGGTAGGGGGCCTACCACAATATGAGTCAACATTCTCAAGATATATTTTTTTGGAAAATTTATTCCCTATCCAGTGAAGGGAGATTTTTCTTTGGTCTCGTATTCTAGCCTTTTATTCACTATTGGAGATATGTTTTAATTTTTAAGATGGTTACATTTTTTAAATGTATGGCCCTATCACCCCTATTATCTTTCTCATTTTTAATTAATAGGGAAGATCATATGGGCTCTATGATCTACCTATTCTGATATCAATAATTAATACTATGGTGGTTTAAAAAATTAAATAAACTGATAAATTCAATAAAATTATAAATTTTTTCCATATTATTTAATGACTTCACTTTGTATTTTGTTTTATTTATCATAAATAATAATGTTTTAACAATAATGTTTCAATATTTGATTAATGAGAATTTGGATAAAGCATTGAGTTCACATTCATGTTGCTGATAAGTTTATGTGATGTTCCCAAGCATTAATATTTCATTATAAGAAAATTTAAAAACACATCGAGGCTTGAAGATTGATGATCTCTCTATAGAAGAAAATTTAATGTGACATGTTATAATTATCATATGATAATTTAAGTGATTCATTTGTAATCATGAAGATCCATTCCTTATGGAAAATCTAGATGATCGTATACTAATTTATTCAAATAAAATCTATTTGAGTAGATTTGATGAAGTTGAGTTCAATGGGGGTGAAAATGTTGTTAGATTCTTTTTCTCTGTGAAGTATCTTGGAAATATGGTTGTTCTATTCAAATTTGTTTCATATGAATTTTGTTATTACATGAAAAAATGTTCTTGGATGATTTTTGAGGAATAAAATTTTTGTTAAGGAAGTGGAATATCATTAAAATATTATAAGGAATATTTATATGTTTCATGCCCTATAAAATATATTCTATAAATTACTGAAGATGATTTGAGGGAACTCTTATTTGATTTGAAGTGTTTGAATATATTTTGAGTTTAATTCTATAATCCATTATTGGAGCTAAAAAATGACAAAATATAGAACTCTAATGCATTTCATAAATATAATAAGACTCATTTCATAAGACTTATGGAGTAGAGGAAAATGAAACAGGAAGGTTATCACTATGTTAATTTCTTAAGACTTGTCTTGAAGATTAAAAGGGAATAGTGTTGAGTATTTCATAAGACTATTATGCATTTTATATGAATTTTCAATACTTCAGAACACTTTGAATATTTTTCCTAAGACATTGAGAACTTTATAAGAATTTGAAGACATTTTGTATGACTTTGTTTTAAATGTAACAATTCATTCTCAAAGTGTTCATAAAACTAACTACTTTATAGTGAATATCAATTATAAGAAAGAAGTTTAACAGCATAATGAATGGTGTAAGACTTAAAAACCCTTCATAAGACTCTTCGGTTGGTGAAACTTTTCAAAGGTATTCCAAATATGACTTTTGCACTATTCATAAGACATTATTTGATCTTACACATTGAAGAGGGTTCTCTCTACGATCCTCATACTGCCTCCCCCGATGACCTAATCGTCCATGGATGATACCCCTGCCCCTCCCCCTCCTATGGGGGAGAGGTCATTCACTCCATTTTTTACTCCATACCAGTATGAAGATCTTTACATTGAATATTTTTAGCTTCCACTTCTAGTTCTTCCCCTTTGTCCCATGGTTTTAGGCCTCCACAAAGGGTCTCCGTATTTACCAATTACTTCCTCAGAATTTTCCATGGACCCATTTCTTCTAGACTACTCCTTAGTGGCATGATTCAATAGTAATCATCCCCAAGTAGGTTCTTCTGATATCTTCATCAATAGATCATGCGGCTTATGGATTCTAATAGTTGTTGGCTTGCTTGACACATAACATCTTCTCATTCTCTTTAGTGATGATGATGGCATGGCTCAAGCGTGGTCCAGGTCTCCCTGATCTTTTGATTCCATGCAGTTCTACCAATTTTGGTGGTCGATTTATTTTCACCTGCATCATGATCTACCCTCTTCGTCTATTTGGGTATTTATTTCTGGATTAACCCTTCCCTTTCAAAATCACTCCATCCTTAGGTTGATAGGAAAAATCTTGGGAATTTTCTCTATGTGGACCATCGAAATAAATTCTTTTTTCATCCTATTGCAACTTGTATTTTTGTGTTAGTGGATGTTTTGAAATCTCCAGTGGATTTATTATGGATTGAAATAGAATAGGAATACTTGTTCTGGCAAGATGTTTCTTATGAATCATGGGGGGACTTCTGTGACAATTTCTTCAGACTCAAACATTTGGCTCAACATTATTTGTGCGGTAGAACTTTGGATCAGTAGACTGGTGAAGATGGTAATGGAAATGAGGATGGGGAGTCTCTACCATCAAGGGATCTATGGGTCTCCTATCATATTCTCATATATATTGGGGATATTGAGTCGGTATAGGATGGAGACTGTGACAAGAAAATAGATGTCATAATTCTAAATCTCAAGTTGATGGAGAGACCTATAGATAAGGTAGACATTTCAGTTCCTACTAAAGGTGCTTCTATTTTCTTTGTAAAGTGGTGAATCAGGTAGTATCATAGGCCCCTAAAAACATTTGTAAGGTCCTGTTAAACCTCCAACTGATCGGGTTCTAGATTCATCAAGCTTCCATCAGGCCCAGAGAGAGCTCAAGAAAGGTAGAGTTAAGAAGGAATAAAGGGTGGCCTTATCTTTATGGAACTATTTTTATTTCTTGGGTCATGTCTCCAACATTCCCATGAAGGAATTATAGTGGGTGAAATTTGGGTTCAAGAAAAAAATAATTTTGGTTAATCAATTGGAAGGAGGAAAGATTGTAAGAAAACAATGCTGGAATCACCACCGACATCATTACAAAGAGTAGAACTGTTTATACATTTTTAAGAGAGAAATGGGAGTCCTACTAAATTTTATGAGGAAGGGGGGATACCCTGATTTCCCAATGACATGATGATCTTCTTGTAGATACATATTGGTTTAGAACGGGTGCAGGGGAGAGGAAGAGGGTGTGGCCGAGAGGTGATTGGGTGAGAGGGGAATAGGGTGTGAGAGGTGATCGGGTGGGAGGGTTAGTGAAATTGTGTGCAATGTAGAGAGGAAGAGGGTGTGGTCGAGAGGGAGAGAGAATGAGGAAGGGGGTGTGTGGCCGAGAGGGTGTGAGAGGTGATCAGGTGGTAGGGTTGGTGCAATTTTGTGCGGCAAAGAGAGGAAGAGGGTGTGTCCGAGAGGGAGGGAGAATGAGAGAGGGTGTGTGGCTAGTTTGCAGGAGGTGGAAGGTCATGCGGGTTCAGTTTATCGGGTCATGAACCTAGGTTTCATGACATGTTTTAAAAAAACTATCTCGGGGAGTTGAATGATTTGTAACCATGTTTCACATTGTGTAATACTAATTTTTATTATATTTTTGATAGAAAAGTAACATGTAATGTAAAAGGGTTACAGAACATGTAATTTATTATTTAGATCATTTTTTTTTCAAACCATATCCTCCGGCTCCTGGAAGATGGTAAGCTTTCCTAAGAATTTTTTTTTCTAAAACTAGGCTATGATGACCTACCATTGGTTGCCTCCCAGTCAACACTTCCTTTAACATCAATATCATGACTCCATTAAGGCCAGATGAACTTAAGGCTAATGTCACAACCTTCATGGAAGTATTCTTTAATGATTTATATCCATTGACCATTAACCTTGAAAGGTGGTCCACCTTACTTATGAATTTTGATGGTCCAATAAGAGAAAAATCTAGCGACTTCAAAAGGCCTGGACAATCTAGATTTTAAAATCCCATGAAATAATTTTAATCGAAAATTCAATATGATGACATTATTACCTTGGACAAATATGCATCTTTCAATGTGTTGGTCATTCCATTTTTGTTCTATCTTTTGAGATCTGGGCATTATTATAAGAATCCTTCCTGATTTATTTCAATTCAGCCGACTATAGTATCTGAGATTCTCCATCTTTTTCAGAATCCATATTTATATTCATAATTCCCCAATATGAGTGATACTATAGTTCAACTGTAAGGTGATATGGTTTCCCATAAATTCGTCAAATGGTGTTTTTCCAGTGGTTGTTTTGAATGTAGTGTGTTACACCCATATTGCATCATCAAGTTTCAAACTCTAGTTTCTTCAATTTAAATTCATAGTATTTTACAATATTTGCTTGGTCTCCCTATTCGACTGTTTAACAATCCCACTTTTTAGTGAGTGGTAGAGAGTTCTTGTATTATAACGAATTTCATACTTTTCCATCAACCCATTAATAGCTTTGTTGGTAAAATGTGTCCCTCGATCACTAATGAGTAATCTAGGCAATCCAAATCTTGAGAATATATTCTTTTCTAGGAAATTAATGACCACATTTTCTATGTCATGTGATGTTGCTTCATTTTATACCACTTTTGAGAGGTATTCAATGAAAACCAGAATATAGGACTTTCCATGTGAAGTAAAAAATGGTCCCATGAAATCAATGACCCATACGTCGAATATTTCGACTTCTATATTTGGGTTTTGAGGCATTTCTTTCCTTTTTTACAATGTTCCTAGTTTACTAGAACCTATCACAACTTTGAAAAAATTCTCACACAACTTGGTGTAGCATGGGATAGAAAAGTCCACTTGTGTGACCTTTTCCATGATGTGCCCAGTTTCATGATGTCCTCCAATTGGTGATGTATGACACATTTATATAACATTTGGGATTTCATTTCCAGGGTTGCAATGTTTCAATAATCTATCTGTGAAATGTTTGAATAGAAATGTTTCATCCCAATAGTAATGTTTCACCCAAGCCAAAAAACTTTTCCTTTGTTGATATGAGAGGTTGTGGTGAAAAAATCACATGGTGAGATAATTGATAATATTATAAAACCACAGTTGAATCTTAATGATGGAAGGAGTTTCATCAGGAAAATCGACTATGATGTTAATGTTGTTGTTGTACCTGATGAGTGGTAGGGGGAGTTGGGATAAATGATCAACAATCACATTTTATATGCCTTTGGTATCTTTGATTACAATATCAAATTCTTGGATCATGATGATTGACCATATCATCCATGTATTTGCATCCTTCTTGTTCATTAAATACCTTAGGACAACATGATCGGTGTGCATAATCACTAAGGATAAGATAAAGAATAAAGAGAATTTATCAAAGGTATACACAACGTCTAAGATTTATTTCTAATTAGTTGTGTTGTTGATTTTTAATTCACTCAGTGTGTAGCTGGAAGAGTCGATATCACAGAAGATGTGACCAACTTTTTATCCTAAAACAACACCAACAAAAAATTCGCTAGCGTCACACATCAATTCGAATTCCATATCCCAGTTAGGTGAAATTTTTATAGGGGATACTATCAAAATCTTCTCCAATGATGTGAATTCCTGTTAACATTCTTCATTGAATTCAAACAACACTTATTTTAAAAAAAGGTGTTTCAATGGGGGGAAACTTTTTTGATGTCTTTTACAAATCTCCAATAGAATACAGCATGGCCCAGAAAATCTAATCCTTGAAAAGAATTCTATTATATTCCCAAGAAAATTACCAATTGATCTTAGGGGGAGAATTTGGAGCCAAAACCCATGAAAGATACCCTGAAAAGGAAAGTGGTTGCATGAGGTGAACCAACCCGTTATTGGTACAACTCAATACCTTATTGAAGAACTAGTATCTTTTCTAATGAAATGAATATCTGGTGCATCATAGTAAACTAATATTGAAGGTTAGAATCCTACTCCTATTATTATTCCTAATCCATAGGACCCAATATCTCAAGAGTACCTAGTGGAGGTGGTTAAACATGACATGGTATCCCCTAGAAGATTGGATCTTAGCCACTTCCCATTCCCTATTAATTTTTTTAAGCAGATGAAAAATGATATTATCTCCTCTAATCTTTCATGGAAATATCAATGACCCTTGGGATATAGACCAGTTGTATCTATGTTTTGATTTATCAGTGGTGTATTTTCAATATAAGTCTATAACGAATCTATGTTTGGACTTTGGATGCTTGTACGAGTCTCCACACTAAAATTATAAGATGTAACACTCTCTCATTTCTCTGGGATGTTCTGTTTTTATTGATATTTTTGCAAGTTGGATTTATTTTATGTTTCCCACTCCACCAAAAATTGGATTTATTATAAATATAAAAAGGAAATTTGGATTTATATGAAATTATTAGAGAAAAAATAAGACTCTGTTTTTTAAGGGCGTCAATTTGAAAAAAAATCAAAAAGTTAAAATTCTGGAAGTTATGGTTTTAAAAGAAAAAAATTTATAAATTTTTATATTATTAAACATATTTTTTAGGATTAACCCATAATTAAAGTTGGTTTTTATCAAAATTTAATGAAGATGAAAATTTCATGATCTGTGGATAAGATAGTCATGATGCGAATATATTTAGAGAGAATTACCATCCAAACCTACTACTTTTGATTGAAAAGTAGTTATGTTGTAATGGTGAGAAGACTACATCGCATTGTTTAATGATTAGTATAGTCATGGTAGATCTTCACGCCCTAACCAAGACACATCATGATCCCATATAAACATGAATTTTGAAAGAGATATTTTAGAAAGAAATAAATGGAAGATAAAGACATGATGATTCAAATTATCATGAAGAATTAAATTTTAATTATTTTGGAGAATAAAAAGGAGATTAATTTTTTCCCATTTAAATAAAATTGAAGACCAAGATAGTTTGAGGTTTGAAGGTTGACATTTAAAGAGAATGAATAAGGAAAAAAAATTTATCTATCTTGTGAATATATATTCCTAAAATAAAAATAATAAAGTAGAGACTCTGATACAAAATTACTAAGTATTATAATTATATCATAGAAGGATACTTGATGCTTCTACTAAATAGAATATATTTTCTATCATATAATTTAAGATATCTATAATTTCTAGAAAAGGACATCTTGTATGTTGAAGGACATGAATAAAGAGATATGGTGAACACACATCTTTAGAATACAATTCAGGATATAAAATTGAGGTACATAACCTATGATATCCTATATATTAATGTGGATGGATGTTTTAGGATAGCTTAGAGATTATTTCATTTAAATGAAGATGAGAATAACTGTATTCCATTGGAGATATTTGTGCTACACTTCTTATCCCATCAAGATAAGTATTCCAATTTGTAGTATTCTATAAATAAATTAATTGTTAGTGATGGATCTAGATAAATAGTAATTCGGTTCTTATATAAAATTCATGTTGGTGAGACATATGTATAGGTATAAGATCACTGCAATTTTTGTATTGATTATAAAAAGAGGAATTGTGTGTGAGTGAGATAACAACCACAACACATCAGGAATGTTGTTTTTGATATTAGAGGTGATCCTCATCAATGAAAAATCTTATTATTTTTTGTGATTATTTATATATTAATACAACATTCATAGTGATCAAGGAGTGGGGATAAAGTGATAGATCCGTTTACTAAAGAATTTTAAAGGTAAAATGGGATACCTTTTTAACTAATAATAAGTAAAAAAGTATGGATTCACCAGCATCCATAGTTTTGTGCATATTAAAAAGTGATCCTAATTGGTAGAGCATCACGATAAAGAGATTGTATCATAGAGTATTCTACCACTATGAAGATCTGAATCACTTATGGGAAACAGGGAACCTCATTATCTCCATTTCATTTAACACTCCAAAGAGAAGAGTGCTATTCTCTAGTCCTAAGATAACAAAATTCCTCTAATAAACTAATTATGTGGTCCTCCATTTGGTTTTTCCCTCTCCAAATATTCTATCCCCAATAAGAATATTACATAATAATGTATATAATTAAAACTCTTCCACTTGTATGTAAGAATACCTCCCCCCCACCCCCAATGTGTACCCCTCCTTTGTTATGTAAACTTAATTGGTGGCCTGGGCTAGCCACCTAGAACTAAGATCCAATCAATAAATCCTCCTTGAAAATACACCTTTTCATTAAGGTGGATACCAGTAAACCAGGCCTTAATCACCTATGTATCCTCCCAATTCACCTCCTCTTCTACCCTCCCATGGCACTAGATTATCCATAACAAGGTTATCTCCTTAGTCTTCTGAGCCAAAATTTTTACTAGATAATTCCATTTTTTCAATTGATAATTCATTAATAAGTATTCCATGTTATGTCTGTCAACTATAGGCTTCAGTTTGGAAACATTGAATAAGGGATTTACCCTGATATTCCCATAAAGATTCAATATGTATGTTTTTATCCCCTCTTCTCTAATTATTAGAAAATTCCTATAATATCTAGATATATATTTTGAGTTTAACATGGATACACTCTTTATACTATTTAGTCATAATTTAACCTAGATCAAATATCATACTTCATAGGTCACCTCCCATTGATTTTTGTAAGTATATTTTTCCATAAGTTGTTTTTACCTGTGTAGATTAACATGAATTTTCTGTAGAACATCATCTATTTATACCATTATTATATCCATGTCCTCAAAAATAGCATCCCCTATACTATAATATATAATATATTGGGGGTTTATTCCTGTAGACAACCAAAAATGCTATTTTTTCATGTGGTGGTTTGGTATGAGGTGTTGTGTCTAAATTCTACCCATGCTAACCATGACACCCACTATTTGGGGTTGTTCTAATAAAAACACATTAAATATTCCTCCATGAATTATTTCACAACTACTATTTATTTGTTTCTTTTTGAATGATAAGAGTATATTATCTAGAGTGTTCTCCCTTGTCGCCTGAAAATATAATGTTCAAATAAAATGGTGAACATCTATTCCTTATTTTTTACTATTATTGATGGTACTCTAAGTAGTCATAAAACCTCCATTAAAAAATGAATCAACTGCATCTACAGTATATGGGTTTTGGAGTAAAATAAAATGTGAATATTTACTAAGACATTCTACCACTAGAGACACCACTTTAAATCCATGAGACATGGGTAGTAAGAATATAAATTCTATAGACACCTCTTCCAAAATTAAATTAGGAATTGGGAGTAGTTGTATTAATCCCATCAGACATAAATAACTAGGATATCTTTTCGGGAAGGATTATCATTCAAGAAAGGACTATTATACAATATTTTCCATTCTATCCCATCATATCTTACCTTCCAAGAACTTATATTTCATCTAGTATGCTAGGTTTCCTACCACTACTGAATAATAATATTATTTTAAATGATTTTGAATAAGATATGATTCCCTTAGTAAAACCATACAATTTTTAGATATTAACAACCCATTCTAGGTAGAATAACTAGGTTTCAATATGATTCCTTTCTATAGTAATTCCACAATTGTAATCTATCCAACATCTAATTCCAACTTCTCCTTTAGCATCCCCAGTTCTTCCAAACTAGGTTAAGAAATAACTAATTGAATAAATTCTTCTTCCTATATCACCCTTGATAGAGCATCAGATACATTACTTAATTTTCTAGGATTATATGTCATTATAAAGTCACATCCTTGTTGTTTAGACTTCTAGTATAGAAACCACCATTTAACCAAGAAAATGATTGAGGCTACTATGATGGTCTATATATACCTCAAACCTTCTTCCCATTAAGTACTATTCTCAAAGCTTGATTTCTAGAAATAGATTCATTAGATCCTTTTACGCATACATATTTCATAAAATTGGTTTTAGATATTTCTTTTATAAATTAATCATGTGGCCTCCCTACATAAATCAGAATATCCAATATCCCATAACTAAATAGAATTCCATAAAAACCCTTTATAGAGATCTTGCTTGTTGAGAATAGGGGTAGTGGTCTTTCATTCCTTAATAATATCTAATGATTCTTGAGTTTCATGTGCCCATATATAACCTTATATTTTTTCAAATCATTATGTGGTATCGTTATCTTCCCATAATCCTTGGAAATCATTTTATAATAACTAGTCATCCCCAAAAATCATCTTACTTATTTTAAATTCTTTTTCTTTTTCCAACATTGAACCACCTATAATTTTTTGTGTTCTATCGAAAATCCTTCATCTAAAATGATACACCCCAAATACTCCATGGTTACCCTTCTAAAATTAAAATTTTTACTACTACAAAACAACATGTAATCTTTTAAAAACTGAAAAAATTCTTCCATTGTTTCTAATTACTCATTCTATCTCTTACCATATATGAGTATGTCATTAAAAAACACATACATTCTATTCCTTAACAACCCGTAGAACATTTCCTTCATGGAATCCTAGAATGTTGTAGGTTAATTCATTAGCTAAAATAGAATTATGAGGTATTCATAGTGTCCCTCATGGGTTTTCAAATTTTTATTCCCAACATCTTCTTCCTTCATTCACACTTGGTATAAACCTGATTTTAAATATTCTATGGTGAAATTTTCTTCCCCATTCATCTCATCCATCAACTCTTCTATGGTAGAAATGGGATACCTTTCTAACACTATAAATATAATCAAATCCCTATAATTTATACACATTATCCACCCTCCATCTATCTTCTTTACTTAATTAATTGTACTAGAGTATGGTATGATACTATATTTGATAAATTGGTGTTCCCAAATAAGCTCTTACATTTCATTTTTCTTGAAATAATCATGCTTTTATGGATGAATATTGACTATTTCTACCCCCTTTATCAAGTTGATCTCATGTCCAGTCTCCCTAATAAGTGGTAGGACTAGATGTGATTCAAAATATTTCAAAAATTGAATCAATTTCTATTGAATTAGTATATTCTATATTCTTTTAAATTCAATCCCCATTCCCCCATCCCTTCTATTAATGCACTCTCTAACCCTGATTCTAATAGTTTTCCACTACATAGATACTATTTATGTTCCCCTGATGTATCCAATTTATATTTCACTCCCTATAAGGTAATTATCTTACCATTACTTTTCAGATCCATAAAAATACTCACCTAGTGATTTGTTACATATATCAATGTATCTTTCCACAAAATTAAAAATTCCATATATGGACTAATGGTGTCAGACATATTCATCCAGCACAAATTATTGTCTCACTGGAAATATATCCAAGTATTGATGCATTACATTAGAATTCACTCAGTGGAAATCTCCAAAATTGTTATAAATGGGTTGGTCTTTGTCACCAACATTGTAAAGGAATTAAAAAAATTCTTGGAAATAAAATTACAGATATCCCCACTATCCTCATGTACATGTATGGGTACTCCCCAACTATTGCCTCCATTAACATAGATTTGACACGTTTTTATTGTTCCTCATCCACTCCATAGGAAATGGCTCCTTACATTTCCATTTATAACACTTATACCTCTAGTATTGTTTTTCCTTCAGATCCTCCTACCTCTATTTCTTCCTCTTCCTAAGTTTTGACACATTCCCATACCATTATTTTTTATTCCTCTTATTTACAACTATGTGGAGGGTCGAAATTTATTTCTCCGTGAATAAAATAATCCACTAGCCTTTCTATCCTAAAAATAAACTTTGAAAAAAATACATATTTCCCTTCCATCACAACATGATTCCACCCCTCCTCTCATTCACATCCCCAAATGTATCCATTATTATAGGATTATAGTTCCAAATCCTTCTGTAATATCCAAACATGTTGCTTCTATTTTGAGCCACATGATTCGTAATAGTTATTTTAACTATCAAATCCATTTCTATTATCTATGATAAATTCAATAATCTCCCTTAGTTTTTTAATGTTTAATCATAATTCTTCCTATTTCTAGCCTCACCCCCATGAATAAATTCATGTAATACTTCTCAAAAAAATATGGTACTCATAGTACCACCCACTCAAAATTTTCAATGTATATATCCACCGAAAAACTATTCCATAACTAATTTAGGAATAATATTAGAACTTCCTCAAATTCTCTCCTATATCGACTAGGAAAATCCTCTTTAAGTTGAATCCACGTGATTTCAACTCTTTATTTTTAATGAAATCATCTAATACTAGACCATTTCGTCCATTATCAATGGTTCCAGAAGTACCTTTAACTCTTATTGAGTCTTGTGGATTAAGAAATATATCTATTATATAGTACGTCATGAAATATGATCCTATATAAAGAAAATTGTCATTTCTATTTGCCTATACATTATGAAAAACTCCTCCCACATAACATTGTGCACTCTTTTTCCTTCCTCCACTTCCATGATCCTATGACCTCAAACCTCTTCCGATTTTTTTAAAGTGATATCACCTTCCTCCATATAGGTTTATTTTCTTTCATCCATAACATTGATGAAATTATCACCTTGTTCCTCACAAATAGGTTGAGCTAGAATTGAGTTTCTGAAACATCATGCATCTATTACTAAACAGAAGTTACCACAATTTCCTGCATATCTTGGTGTTTGAGTCCCACCTTTAGATTTACTACTGTTGGTTCAAGGTATATGATCCTTCCCTCCATGCATCTATATGAATCCACAATTACAGGTGCATTAAAAGAAAGGAACTCTTAACATATGATATCTTCAATCCAAGGAATTCGAACTCTCTTTAAAAGTGACAAGTGATAAAGCTTCCAAATAAAGACATTATATAAAAGAGTATTCTAATATTATGAAGATTCAATGAAATTACAGGAAACAAGGAACCCTGATTGCTCTATTTTTTTGTGATAGGCTTTACAGAATATTACTTCTCTCCCGAATAAGGAAAACATCATCCTTCAAACAAAATAACTATGTGGTCCCCCAATTGGATCATTCTTCTCCCTAATATTCCCTCCTCTGCAATACAATTAGTTAATAATCTATGTAATTAAAACTCTTGTCCTTGAAATTGAGAATTATTCCTCAAATCCCCCTAATGTGTTCCCCTCTTTGGGTATTTAAATTTTATTAGGGGTCAAAAAAAGCTGCCTAGCACTATGTTCTTATCGCTTACCTTATCCTATAATAACAGGTTAAGATTATATCATGTTAGCCTCAATGGTAATCTTATAAATTATTAATTATTCAACTCCTCCCATGGAAGGGAATATAGAATCTATCAATTCCATTTTCTAATTCAAAACATTTTTTATGTTTCTATAAATCAAAAATCTTGACTCTCACTTCGAGGATTCATGACCTCCAAACACATATGTTAAATGCAAGGTGTGACATCTCACTGCTAAAAAAATATTTTAACTTCTAATTTAAAATATTATCATTTGATTGAAGATGTAGTTATAATAATATTATTAATAAACTCTAGGATATCTTAATAGTTATATATTCTAAGACCTATAATCTCAAATTATTTCAAATACCTTCCCAAAATTATTCAATATTTGGATATAAAATCATTCATTTCTAACATTACGGTATGGAAGACTCTATATCATTATTATTTAGATATTTCAAATTCCAAAAAATTGGAATAATGAAATGACTCAGTGTGATAAATGTTTCTTATTTTATTTGTTACATGGAATACCACTAGACTATACTACTAAAACTACCAAGATCCTGACCAGACCATCTACTATGAAAATTCTTCTTGTGTGTCATCACCTCAGTAAGAACCATTGCTCAGTACATCCTCTATTTTTCTCAACATAATTATATTATAGGAAAATGATTTATATTATGATACATGGTAGTGGTCAATTGTTTGGATCCTAAGAATTCATCCATAGTGGGGGTCATGCCTATGTCTCTTGGAAACATTATAGTATTATGGGTCACACTATACATGTCTATCGATTGTTCCATGGTCATCCAATGTCACATACACATAATTCTCGGTCATTTGATACCAATTAAATTTTACCATATAAAATATGGGATGTTATTTTTATTAGCTTCATGTTAAGAATTCACTCTTACATGACTTTATGGATGTGGTATATATGTTGAATCTGATAAGAATTATATCCTCCTTTAATCCTTATATGGTATTAAACTTCATGTTGTTTATATAAGGGCTTATAGATGTATCCAATGGTATGGGTTTCTAATTTTTCTTGTTTTATTATTTCATCTAGGCATTGAAAGATAATAAAGGATTCTTTTGTGTCCTATAATAAGATTAAAACTATATTTTTTCTTCTAATTATATATGTGGATGATATTATTATTACTAGTAGTGATATGGTTGGAATTTCTAACCTTAAGACATATTTAAATCAACAAATTCACACCAAGGATTCAGGATTGTTAAAATGTTTTGTTTGGGTTGAGGTTTTTCTTGTTGATAACAGAATCTCCTTCTATTAATGAAAATATATATTTTATATTATCCATTAAACTAGGTTATTCCATGTATTTCACATTGAAAATCCTCTGAATCCTTATGAGGATCCTCAATATGACGATATTTCACCTTATTCTCACCTAGTTCACTATAAACTCTATGTTAGAAAATTTAATTATCTCACTATGATATAGGAATTTCATATGTAATAAGTAAAGTTATCAAATTTATGTAAAAATCAGTGAATCCTAAATGGGATATGGTTTATCACATGGTTAAATCTATTATGTAGGATCCTTATCATATTTTTATTTACTCTAATCATAGACACATGAACTACCAAAAATCATTAATGTGTGTTATTTAGAATTTTTGTATATTCAAGACCCTATAACTAGTTTTTAAGTATTCTTTAGAGACAATATATTTTCATAGATTAATAATAAACATAATTAAATATATATATATATATATATATATATATATCTAGTCTTAAATATTAATATTGTGTTATAATACATGTCTTTGTTGATAAATTATGACTGACTGAAAATTAACATTTTATTGTTCAAATAACTATTATGGAAAAAAGAAGGAAGCATTTCCAGTTCAAGATAAGAAACCAATGAACACCGAAAGAAATTACTAAATTATTGAAATCAGGATTTAATCTTTTATAATCCTTACCTATTTATAAACACCATTGGATAATAGATGTATTAGTGTCTGGTTCATCCATGATGAGGTATTCAAAACCATAGTTCATCTTGTCTGATGCTTGGACAAATTCTTCCATAGCGATCTTCTTTTAATTGACACCAAGTGTCAAAATTTGATTTTACTTATCGATCCATACACATTGTTCCATATTTATGTCCAATTGAATCATCTTCTCAACCATTCTTTAATAGTCCTCTTATGTGGCTTCAAACTCAAATTCCTCCTCTATCATTTCGTTATTGGAATGAATGATGAGCTCTAATGATTCCCTTTCTTCTCAGGACTCATTATATATTACTATGAATGTTATGTTAGCTCCCCCCTTCTCCGAATTAGATCATCCATCTTACCACCACCATGTTTTGGTTCCATAACATCACCACACTTCATCATATGATTATCATTTTGAGTGATGAAACTCTCCTTGACTTCCTAAACATGGTCCATGGGTTCAATGTCCACTACCTTATTCTATTTGGTATACCTAGTTTTCATCGACTTCGGTAAGTGAGAGTAGTCCTTGTAGCCTTTTTCCTTATTTCCCTTTATAACAATGTAGATACATGCATCCCTTTTTTTCTTTTCTCAGTTTCTTCCTCCTAGAACTATGAAGACCTCTTCAATTCCCTTCATCAACATTATACACTGAGATGTAGCTAGAAACCTCATCCTCTGAATCAGTCCCATAATAGATGTGAACATATTAGAGGTTCTTTGTTGGAATTGTAGTTTGGATGTTTACTTTTATATCATCCCCTTGATAATGTGTTGAACCATTGACCTCTAGGTTTTCAAAATGATTACTAACCTTAGTATTTAGAATAGTCCATCTTAAACTCACCCTACTTATGAAATTCACCCACTCTCCACTAAATTCACAAGATAAACTGACAGTTTCCTCTTCCTTACCTTATTCTTGAGAAACCTTCTTTCCCATAGCACCATCGTTAGCTTCCAATGCCACCATAATTGAGATCTATTGTAGTTGTATTCATTTTAATACCCAGAACCCCAATTACACAAACATACTTCATGCAGTATCTCAATCTTCCAAGTACTTTGACTACCTTCAAATCTAAATGCAACCACTATGACTCCGTCTAGATGATGAAATCTTTTCTTGATCTATTGGAAACCCAAAATTCAGGTAAAATACCCATAGGGAAATATAACCCCCCTGACTCCTCCTCTATGAGTAATCCAACATGCATAGCCTCCAAATTCATTCTTCGATCAGACGTAGCACCAATATGAACCAGCTCCTTTGACTGCACTAGAAGTATAAATCAAACATTCCAATCCCATGTTAAGATTCAAAAATACATTCCTACTCCCATTCTTACCCACGGTCATAAAATTCCCCATTTTATTTAAAGAAGAACAGAAATCCACCAACGATTCAAAAATAACTGGTTGGTTGTATCTAAACTCTTCTCCAACTATAATCCAAAAAAACTCTATTGGAACTCTAGACACATTAATTACAACACAAATTCACGGAGAAATAGGATGAAAAATAGATTAGGTTATACTATTAGGTCAATGATATATACCAATGAGGTTCCCTAAAATTTGAATAATCAAGAGGATTTGAAAAGGGAGAGGGGGTTTAGGAAATCATACCCAAATCATTGTAGTTTGGGTATCATGCTTCATATAGAAATCATAAGAACACCTAAATATAACAAAACCTAGATCTATTGTAGGTGTGAGGAGCATTGGGCCAATCCTGGACCATGTCATTCTATGATGTGAACCAAATCATAATGTTCCTACTATTGAGAATACCCACCATTGGTTAATCATATAATCCCCAAGATTAAAAAATAAACATATCTAATTAATCCACCAATGGGAAAAGATGATTGAGTCATGCTATTAGTTTCAGGTTTATAAGAGATAAAGCCTGAGGATGAGAGTGAAAGTTATATAAATCCATCGAATAGATCTATAAATATTTGGGAAAGTAAATATATGATGGAATGGAGGATGGAGATTTGGGTTATAGAATATGAAGAATGGATGAGGTAATTCCCCCTCAAAGGATGATGAAGGTACCTCTCCCACTGAGGGGGAGGGATTGTATTAGTAGTCATCACAAACTAAGGTAATGGATGGATACATCCATGAAGAGTTTGGGAAACCACAATCAACTCAACCAGAGATCTTATGATTTATCAATTTCTTCTTGGGATCATCTTCCCAATATGATAACAAACTAAAATTTGGAATGACAATCAATTTTAAGGTGATTTTTACCAACCCGTTCTTCCACGAGTGAACCAAACATATTGTTGACGCTCCTTTCGTCACAGAATCTAAAGATCGGAAAAGGGAATATCTAAGCTCAAAGTGATTAATCCTTTGAAGAAACATCAAAAATCGACAAAGGGATAAAAAAGGAGAACATTGCCCATAGATCGCGCAAGTTCCCTCTTGGTCGCGCAAGTACACTTGCGCGCCGCCTCAATACTTGCGCGACTCCTCATGTTCGTGAAAGGGACTTGCGCGACATATGTGGTAACCGCCTGGTAACCGCCCAGTAACCGCCCGGGGTCTTCTTTTGCCTATAAATAGACCCTGTGGGCCCCCCATTCAAAGAGGATCTTTTTCTAGAAACTTGGATTGAAGCTCCCGACGCCCAAGTCTCTTCTCAAAGCTTCCGGAACATTTCTAAGGTAATTTCTTACCTAGAACGGAAGATCTAAAGAGAAAAAGGAAGGCTTAAGTGGTGAAACTTATCAAACACTTGCGCGCCTACTTAATTCCTTCAATATAACTTGCGCGTCCCTCTTCTGGAAGAAACTCAAGAGGATGGTGAAGGGTTTAATAAAGAGTCGCTCAAGCATTTCAATACTGGTTGAAAATCGCGCAAGTACCCCTCATGTCGCGCAAGTATACTTGCGCGACCAATACTTGCGCGCCGCCGCAGGACTTGCGCGCCTTTCAAGACTTGCGCGCCCCTAGCTTTTTGGGTTCCCATCTTGCCCATTTTTACCCTTCTTAAGCCATTTCACCCTTCCTATTCTAGATTCAGTCTTCAATATACTCTTCAAAGCCATTTATGGCATGATTTCTTGATTTGACATCCTTATCTGAAAGGAATTCTGTGAAATATCTCTCAAAACCTAGTGATTTAAACATCTTTATGTCACCAAAGATTGAGAGTTCATTCATTTCAACCTCATCCTTTAAGATGAGAGAATCCTAACCTGGGTCTCCTTTTCAGGAATAAATCCCCAGTTATAAAAACCTTTTAACTTGGGCATCTTTCTTAAGAATAAGCCCCAATCAAGTCCTTTAATCTTGGGCATCCTCCTCAGGAGTAAGCCCCAAACCTTAATCCCTAACCTGGGTCTCCTTTTCAGGAATAAGACTCAGTCATAACCTTGGGCTTCCTTTTCAGGAGTAAGCCCCAAGTCCCCTAACCTAGGCTTCCTTCTCAGGAATAAGTCCTAGTCATAAATCTTGGGCATCCTTCTTAAGAGTAAGCCCCAAGTCTCTTAAAATTTCTCTTAACCAGTCACAAATTATCTTTGATTTGGGTTTCCTTTTCAGGAATAAAACCCAATCATAAGTCCCCTCCTAACTTGGGCATCCTCCTTAGGAGTAAGCCCCAAGATTAGAGTATTCAAATCTCCATGAAGCACATATAACTTTGTGGACCCTGTTCTTGGATTTTCTCCCTAAAAGTAAATCCTAAACCTTCGTCTATCTGGGCAGTCATCTATACATAAGCCCCAAAACAAATTCTTATGATTGCATCTTTTATGGCACAATTGTCTAAATTTTACCAATGCCTCTTGTTTCTCACAACGATCATGACTCACGTGAGCTTAGAGTGTAAAAGTAATTATGACATTCATCTTTGAGCCATCAATCATAAAACATCATATCCCATTCCTCGAACTACGTGGGTTCTGATTCCTTTTTCAAAACAAAGGATACGTAGGTAGCCCATTTATGGGTTCGATCCCAACATTGAAATAATCTCTGTCCTTTTGAATGACGATAAACTTCAAGTGCCCCACTGAGTGGCTTTAAAACCAGCCTGGTCATCAAAATGACCAAGAGACTTTTATATAAATGTTTTGAAGGATACCATTGACCAAGAATCTCTAAACAAATATAGATGATTCTATATTGATGAAGAACCTCGAATACATATAAAAGATTCTCTAAATTTCTTGCATATTTAATCATTGATTGTTGAAACTAAAGGAAAGCTCATTTTATACTTAGTAATGTAATAAGGATTCACGAACTTAACTTAAATCTATAAAGAGAGTCCCGGAGTAGACAATAATTCCCCTCAAAAAGGTGTGATGAGTCCGACCTCCCATCCTCTCGACCAATGCAAATTCCTAAGCCTCATTAGCCCACAAGCTAATGAGCGCCTGCCTTTGGAAAGTAGGTCCAAACGGATGTGGAATCATTGGATGTTTCCGGTTCTACGAACAAACCCGTTAGAAACCGATCGGAACGTTTGAATCTCCCGTCCAGGAGGTCATCCCCGGATTCTGCGCGAAACAAAAAATGGTGAACCCGACGTGAATCCTTAACCAAGTTAAAGTGATGTTCTTCTTATCTATTAGGCCCTTTGGGCCAACAAGGCAATCATTGACATATGATCATCCAAAAGATGCAGTAGCCAGATTCATCTTGATTATGTCTGTTACATGGAACCGGCACTCTTTTTTTAAGATCTTCTACAAAAAATGGCTTTCCTTAAATTCACCCCTGTGAATACTGCTGCTGGGAACACCTCTACTGTGAGGTCTGCTGCTGTGAAAACCAATGCTGCTACTCCTGCTGGAACGTCATCCGCTCTGAGGATGACATCACCAACTCAGCGTCTTCAACGCTGTGTTTCTAATGCACTGGTTAAGGAGTACCGTCACAACGGTACTATCCCAACTCTGGAGGCCGCTCGTCAAGCCCTCCAAGTTAACAATTCTACCTGGTCGTCCGGACAACGGCGACCAGCAATCAAGAAGCAGACGGTGCTGACTACCGTCTCCAACCGTTTCGGGTCGTTATACCCGGAACGCAATTTCCATTCACTCCCTTACTCCGAGGAAGTGAATGAGCAGGTCCCGCAGGACCTTAATTCAAAAAGACAGGAGTCCTTCTCAAAGGCTCCCATCAACAATCGCTGCCAGACTCGTGCAGTAGTGCGCCCTCAACATGATGAGGGTACCGACTCCAGGCATTCAGCTCAGGTTCCTCGAACCCGAGCAGGCAAGATGAATCGCCAGAGACGGAATCCGGTTAACAATAGGTAGGTTGTCATCCCTGCCATCTCCGGAGAAGTCCACCAACCTAACTTGGTGGCAAATAACGAGCAGGCATACACACCTGTCCATTTTAATCCCGCTGTCCAGCAGACTCGTCTGGCAGCATTAAGCCGATCCCGCCAGGCAATTCCGGCGGAGTACCATAGGCAGGAACATACACCTGCTTATACATCAGCAGTTAGTCAGCAGGCTCGTCTGACTACATATGATGGATCTCGTCAACCGTGTTTGGCGAAGTGTAATCAGCAGGCACATACACCTGCTAATACTAATCAAGCCTACCAATAGTCTCGCTTGGTAGCGCACGGAGAAGTCAGTCGGAAAGCCCCGACGACAAACAGGAGGCAGACTAAACTCTCTGCCTCCACACTTGAGTACTGTCCGGATTCACTGACAGGAAAAGGAGGACAGGAGCAGGCACATACACCTACTCCAAGCCCGGAATGGACGTATATCCCCGTTCCGGCGGCTGAAGTCACCAAACATATTTTGTCAATGGTGAAAGAGCAGAAGAAAATTCCTGCTCATATTCTGGATGCTTGCCAGGATATCATAACAGCTTCAGCATCATCTCAGGGACAGACACATAAATCTATCCCTAGCAGTGGAGTGACACATCAACAATTCACTCCGGAACAGACACACACATCTGTTCCAGTCCAAGAGGGTTATGGGGCATACTCCCCCATATCATACGGACAACCAAGTCAGGCACATACACCTGATTTGAGCGATGATTGTCAGCCTAACCTGACCATCTTTCCTGATCAGGCACATACACCTGCTCAGAGCAATCACTTTCGTCATCAAGTGGTTTCTAAAGCGAGTAAGAAGGAATCTAAGAAAAAGATCCGCCCAGCACAGTCAGGAGATCAAAGGCCAATCTGCAACCAAGCCTTGCTCGATGCTGGAGTTCTTGAAGCCCTCAGATATTTATCTGTCGGAATTCAAGATTCTACTCCCTCAGTTCCCAATATCAGGAACATTAATCCCGAAGGTCTTCAACAGACACTTCCTCATGAAGACTTGCTTCATAAAAATTCGGTCAATCTTGAAGTTTCTTCTTCAGATGAGAGCCACAGGAACCCTCTGTGTGGTCAGAAGGCCAAGGAGCAAGAGATTTCATCTTTTGCTGTAACACATCATGAAGGTCCTCCTCATGGTGATGAACTTCGCTGCGAAAGTCCTCTCCGCAGTAGTGATTCACATTGTCTCGAAAATTCTTCAGAAGGCAATGTAGTGACGAGAAAGCCCTCCTATCTCGAGGCACTTGCAAACGTAAAACCAGTCATGTCTGAAGTTTTACTATCGGCAGGTGAAACTCTTTCTCCATCAGAAGATAGCTTGGGGTTCAGGTTATTCTCCGAACCTTCCCTGGGTCATTCATCTTCCAGCATGAATAGTGATTCCTCTACCAATCTTGTTGAATCCGATGAAGCAACAAGGAAACACCAACTCTGGTCCAAACAGGTAGAAGAATCTTCATTTAATGATAAAGAGGAAATGCTGAACATGAGGAAAAAACTGGCAAAAGGTGAAGTACCAGTCATGTTTTGGCCTTTGGCTGATTCACAGTATGACATTCCAAAGATGTTGACAGATGATGGAATCCATGATATTCGTCTTAACATATGGAAAACTCTTTGTCAATTAAAGAAGAAGGTATTATCTTACGATGAATATGAAAATCATCTTAAGATAATAGAAGGGTTACAACGCCAGATTGATTTGGCATCTCTATCAGTCTCTCGGTATCCGAAGGCTGAAAAGCAACAGAGAACCCTTCAACGTTCATGCCTTGGCGCACTAAGAAGATTGCGTCAGTTAATTTCCAATGCTCCATCTAATGTTCATATCATAGGATGGGGTGTTCACGGAGCACTACATTTCACAGTGCTTTCCGGTCAGCAGAGCCTGCCGAAAATGGTCTCATGCAATGTTATTGCCCATGGCCGGCCACAGTCAATGGGCTTTGTTCATAATCAAAAGCTTGCTCGAGATCAAGCTTTGACTAGTTCCTCTCAAAGTCAAGTATATAGAGAACAGGTTGTTGAATTGCTCCTACATCAAGCAGGCGAGAATATTGCACAAGCCTCTCGTCTGGAGAAAACACGTCATCAAATGACAGAAGTTTCGGAAATCATCCAACGGTCTGTTGAACCAGGTGATAAAAGTGGATACAGGTTAATGCATCCAGCTAATTTCCGAACTAAGATTCGCAAGATCAAGAGAGATTTTAAAAAGATCTCAGACATAGCATGTCAAGAGACACCCCAGCTTGCCAGACTGGGGACTTCTCTAACCCAACCCTCAGAATCAACGAATGGGATTCGAGGAGTTGAGCGGAAGCAACAGGAACACCCCCAGTCCACCGGACTGGGGACTTTTTCAAATCTTCAATCCCTCCCTCAGAGAAAGTCAGTATTCTCTCGATTAGGGAATAAGCCTCAAGAGGAACGAAGAGCCAAGATGTTAGGAGATTCTCTCCAAGTGACGGTTCTCCAAGAAATTCCTGAGGGATCAAGTCAACGGAATGCCATGTATTATCATGGACATAGAAGGAGACGATATCACAGTAATGATGATAGAAAGGATTCCATGCAATATGCATCCATTAATGTCATCAATGCCGTTGCTGCTGATTCACCAGATGAGGCTCAATCAGAGGGATCAGACGAAGTGGTTCCTGCTCAAGAAGTTGCGCACACAGACCTAAATGAAGAAGGTGTGCGCACACGTAATCAAAGGCTTACCCAAAATCTGGGTATTCCTTCAAGTAACCCACTTCCCCCTCTCCGAAAAGGATCCAATAAAGGGAAAGGTAAGAATCAGGTTACTTCTCACCCTTCCTCTGAAGGAGGTCAATCGCTCTCATTAGAGCAAAGGTTTGCACAACAGGAGGAAGAGATGAAAGAATTAAAAAGGTTGAATGCAGAACTACTTCAGAGTAGTCTTCTTCTTAAGAATGCTGAAGTCCGACAGCCGAAGGAATTTGTTGTAACTACTGAGATGGATCAGGAATATCCTCCTTTGTCAGTACACCCACAGAGATCTAATCCTACGGGTCAAACGCAACAACGGTTGGCAGCACTACCATTAGTTGCAGCACCAACCTCCACGGCTGTCCAAGCTCCATTCATTGCACCTACCCAAAACCAAGTTCAACCTGACGTTTCTCAAAAGTTAATAACTACTATTGAGTCATTAACAGCTCGGTTAGAAACTATGGAAGGGAAACGGGCGCAAATTCAACCTGAAAAGAAAGTTTACCCTGAATGGGTAGATTCAATTTCTCCTCCATCCAGTTTTGGAAACCCTATTTTTCCTACTTTCAATGGATCAGGCGACCCTGAACAACATTTGACACATTACGTATCTTGTTGTGATCCTATGATGGGAACTCCAGAGCAACAAGAAGCAGTGAAACTCAGATGCTTCGTGCGAACCTTGCAAGGACCAGCTTTTGTCTGGTATACAAGCTTGCAATCCCGGTCAGTCATCGGATGGGAGGATCTTCGTCAAAAATTCCTTCTTCAGTTTAGCTCAACTTTGCCAAAAACGACAGTTTTCGATCTTACAAACTGCAAGAAAAGGGAGAATGAAAGAGTCTCTGATTTCATTGCTCGTTGGAAGGGATTAACGTATTCCTTGGGTTTATCACTCCCTCAGGAGGAATTGCTGCCAATCTGTGTGGCAAATTTGCGTGACAAATTACGCACGCCATTGATCCCTGTGAAATACACAGGAGGGTTTCGAGACCTTACTTCAATCGCTCAACAGATTGAAGATTCCCTTATGCAGGCTAAGGTTAAATCTCGTGTAATTCCATCAGCTCCAGGAAGAAGAATGGGTAAAGCAGAAACTGCTACAGTTATGCTTAAACAGGCACCTGTACCTATTTCTACTTCAAAACCTTCATCTTCTCGAAGGGCTCCACCTCCTGAACACCAACAACAAAGGCTGTTTCGTCCAAATGATCAAAAAGATCAACGACGAAAACAATTTGAGGATATGAAGAGTAAAACATACTCTTTCCGAAGTGAGCAAGTTCCTGGTTACTTCATTTCAGCTCTGGAAAATAATTTGGTTCAATTACCAGTGCCGAAGAGACCAAACAAGGAAGGAGATGAAGACTGTCCCAATTATTGTCCCTTTCATCAAATGTTGGGACATCCCATCCAGGAGTGTTTTGTCTTTAAAGACCTCCTACAAAAGATGTTCGACTTGGGACAAGTCAAATTGAAGGGTTCTTCAGCTCATGTAGCGTGTATTACCGCTACAGATCCAGAGGAAGGAGGCGAGTGGCAGGAAGTCAAAAGCAAAACTGCGAAAAAATATGATGATTGGATGGTCAGAAAGACAATCAATCGGACCCATTCCATTTTGCGAACACAATTGAAGAAGCCAATTGTGTCTCCTACAAAAGCTGCAGTAAAGCCTCCATCAAAGGACAAATCCTCAAAAGGGCAGCGCAATTCAAAGAAGAAAGAGGAATCAGGAGAAGATGAGTATGTATCAAAGCCTAAATTGTCTTTGACTCTGGCAGATTTCATGCCATCTACTTCAAAGCCACGGGCACCGTCCCACCAAACGGAACAGCCTAAACAGGCTAACCAGGCAGAGTCTTTATCAGACGAAGAGTTAATCTTTGGTTCTGTTAATATGATTCAATTAACAGATTCATATTCCAGTCTTGATGAGCCTGAATTCCCTGTATCAAATAAAGGAACCCGAGGAAGTTCTAGAGGTTCAGGATATAGGGGAAGACGTGGATCTTTCCGAAGCCACTACTCTAATTCTACCCCTGCTAGCACTGTATATGCAGCAGAAACTCGTGGTAGAGCCCTTCAGCGAGCTCAAAAAGAACAAGCAAGTTCTTCTGCAAATGGCCAACTCAGCTTCGGCACAGTTATTTTGGAAGACCGATTAAAGGTTCCATCTTATTTATCTCATCAAGCAAATGGATCTAATCAGTCTAATTTTCCAAAACCAAGGATGTTGCCGACTTCAATACAAGATGCATCAGCTTCCAAAGCATCTACTTCCAAGGTACCTGCTAAACCGCATATTCCCATTGGGAAACGCAGGCCTCTAGATCAAAAGTATGATATATTGAAACACTTGGCCCAAGTACCAGCCAAATTATCAATTTTGGATGCTTTGAATCTATCAAAAGATCTTCGGGAAGCACTCATCGAAGCTTTGTCAAGTCCTCAGGAGTTTGAAGCTGAAATTGCTGCAGCTGAAATTTATCACATAGAGAATAATCCTGCAGAATGCCATGCAGTGATATCTTTTACTGATAAAGATGAAGATGATGTTGTGCATGGGCACATAAAACCTTTGTACCTATCTGGCAAAGTCAATGGTATAGATGTTCGAAGAGCTTTTATTGACAATGGTTCAGGAGTCAACCTCATGCCCATTCGCACACTTCGTCGATTGGGCCTCACGGAATCTGATTTATCTCCTTCTACCATGATGTTGCAAGGATATGATAAAAATGAACAAGAACCACTGGGAGAAGTTATGCTCAGAACTCAGTTTGGAGATCTTGTTTCCAATTCAGATTTCATGATTGTTGATCAAGACTCAGCTTTCAATATCTTGCTTGGAACACCCTGGTTACATCAGCATGCAGCTATTCCGTCATCATACCATCAATGTCTCAAATACTGTTTCGATGGTCAAGTTGGAACATTGTATGGTGATAAGGCCCCGTTCAAAACATGTGAGTCTCAATACATTGAGGCGGAATTTTATCACATGAAGGGAAGAGAAAAATCTACAATGAAGGAAATTACCAAAGTTAATGCTCCATATGGTTTGGAAAAAATTCCAATAAATCCATTTTCACATGTGAGTACAGATTATGTGTTACCTATCAGTCAAATTGACAAAATAGGCCCAAATCAAAATACTCTTATGGAAAGATCCATAATGTCAATTACGGCAATCGAGCCATACAACATGGGAGAAATTGGTAACTTACCAAGCAGTGATGAAAGCATAAGTGGTGACGTTTTCATTTCATCTGCTGAAATCCAACAAGTCTATACTTCGCTAATCAGGCTAGAAGAAGTTATAGCAACACCAGAGGTGAATGTTGATGTCGATTCTCAATCCATCATCTCCTCTTTATTTCCCAAAGAAGACCCTTTTTCATCAATAGGGTCGGAAATGGAAGCTTCTTCTTCAAAATGTGAAAATTTTGACATCTCTTATGATCATGAGAATTTCGTTTTTTCATCTACTTTGCAAGTAGAAACGGAAGAAATAAC
Source organism: Viscum album (assembly GCA_963277665.1). NCBI lineage: Eukaryota > Viridiplantae > Streptophyta > Magnoliopsida > Santalales > Viscaceae > Viscum > Viscum album. The sequence continues at coordinate 1,409,651,709 of OY728134.1, forward strand.
ACATGATGAAGAGGAAGAGGAAGATCTTAGAGATGCTCCTCCAGCATTTGAAGAGGGTATCTCTACCACTGTGGATGAACTCAGAGAAGTAAATCTGGGTACAGAGAAAGATCCACGCCCCACTTTAATTAGTGCGGCCATGACCCTTGAAGAACAAGAGATGTATATTTCTTTTCTAAAGCAAAATAAAGATATTTTTGCTTGGAATTATACAGAGATGCCTGGCCTTGATCCTGATGTTGCCACCCATCATTTGGGTTTGCCAAAAGAACATCGAGGATTCAAGCAAGCCGCGAGAAGAACACACCCAACCTATGCTTCCAAAATCGAGGCTGAAGTGGATAAGCTTATCAAAGCTAACTTCGTCAGAGAAGTTCAATATCCCAAGTGGTTGGCTAATATTGTCCCAGTAAAGAAAAAGAACGGACAAATTAGGGTTTGCATCGATTTCAGAGATCTTAATCGGTATTGTCCCAAAGATGATTTTCCAGTTCCAATTACAGAACTCTTAATTGATGCGACGGCTGGCTATGAAGTACTTTCTTTCATGGATGGATATTCTGGATATAATCAGATCCGAATGGCCCCAGAGGATGAGGAATATACAGCCTTCAGAGCTCCTCAAGGTGTGTTTTGTTACCGGGTGATGCCCTTTGGTTTAAAGAATGCAGGTGCAACATATCAACGCGCCATGCATCGTATCTTCAAACCTTTTCTAGGGAAATTTGTTGAATGCTATGTAGATGATTTGGTGGTTAAATCCAAACAACGTTTTGATCACTTGGCTGATTTGGAAATCATATTTCACAAGCTTCGACAACATAATTTGAAGATGAACCCCTTAAAATGTGCTTTTGGGGTAACCTCAGGAAAATTCCTCGGCTTTGTTGTACGCCATCGTGGTATTGAAGTCGATCCTGAGAAGACCAAATCAATCCTTGGTATGTCACCTCCTCAGAATTTGAAAGAATTAAGAGGACTTCAAGGACACTTAGCCTATATTCGGCGTTTCATCGCCAATTTGGCAGGCAAAAGTTTACCTTTTACCAAATTATTGAAGAAAGGAGTCACTTACCAGTGGACTGAAGAATGTCAAGAAGCATTTGATGTTCTCAAGAAATACCTCTTAAGTCCACCAGTACTCATGCCACCTGTTGAGGGTAGGCCTCTTATCCTCTATGTGACAGCTTTAGAGCGATCATTGGGTGCCTTTCTCGCTCAAAAGAATGATGCTGGGAATGAAAATAGTCTCTACTATCTTAGTAGAACTATGCTTGAAGCAGAAACCTGGTATTCGAGTATTGAAAAATGCTGCCTAGCATTAATCTTTGCAGTTCAAAAACTGAGACACTACCTGCAACATCACGAGGTCCAATTGGTATCTCGTAATAATCCACTCAAATTCATCCTTAGTCATCCAATGCTTACAGGACGTCTGGCAAGGTGGGCGGTTATTCTACAGCAGTTCGACATCCAGTATGTGTCTCAAAAGGCAATTAAAGGCCAAGCTCTGGCTGATTTCCTGGCTGAACACCCTTCAGTGGAAGACACGTATTCAGATATCGAACTCCCTGATGAGGAAGTTTTTTCTATTCAAGAGAGTCCTCAAACATGGGAAATGTATTTTGATGGTGCTTCTAGAAGTCCAACAGGGAAGAAAATGGAAAATCCTAAATTCAACAAAGTTGGTTTAGGAATTGTGCTCATTTCTCCAGATAAGGCAGTGTTACCTTATTCCTTTTTGTTGTGGGAAGGTGGTACCAATAATGAAGCTGAATACCAAGCTCTCATTGCAGGCTTGGAGTTAGCACTTCAAGCACAAGTGAATCACTTAAAGGTGAAAGGTGATTCAGACCTGGTAATCAAACAAGTCAATGGGGATTATGCCATCAGAAAAGAAGAATTAATCCCTTTGTATGATTACGTCAGAGAGTTAATGTCGGAATTCCCTTCAGAACCGACATTTTCTTATGTCCCAAGATCACAAAATGCTCAAGCTGATGCACTGGCTAATATAGCCACAGCTTTAGCAGATCCAAATCGGGACGAGACAACCATATGTATTGCCCACCGTCGTGCAATTTCACCTTATGTTCAAGTCAGAATAGAGGAAATTAATGAAATTAGTCCCATTCCTGAACCATATGGTCATACTACAGGATGGATGTCACCTATCAGGTAATACCTTCAAAATGGAACACTTCCACCTGATAGAGCCGAGAGAGAACAAATTCGGCGACGTGTGGTCAATTTTACTCTTTATAATGGTCCAAACCACCACGAGAAAATTCTCTACAAACGTGGTTTTGATGGAGTTCTCTTCAGATGTATTGATGGTGAAGAGACAATGGCTGTCATAAAATAAGTGCATGTAGGAGTCTGTGGTGCCCACCAGTCTGGACATAGATTGTCTGATCAAATTCGAAGGCTTGGATACTTCTGGCCTTCAATGATACAAGATTGTGTTAATTTCACAAAGAAGTGTCATTCATGCCAAGTATATGCCAATTTCATTCATCAACCTCCAGAGTTGCTTCATACAGCTAAATACTCATGGCCATTTTCCACATGGGGAATGGATGTGGTGGGACCTTACCCTTCAGCTACGGCCAAGCAGTTTAAGTACATTCTTACTGCTACTGATTTCTTTTCCAAATGGGCAGAGGCAGTACCTCTCAAAGAAGTCAGTTCTAAATGCATTGTTAGCTTCATCAAGTCTAACATCATTACTAGATTTGGTGTCCCTCATACCATATTGACAGACAACGGCACCAACTTCTGTTCTTCTGAGGTAAAGAGATTGTATCAAGAATACAACATTAAGTCCAACCATTCATCTCGATATCATGCAGCGGCTAATGGCCAGATAGAGGCCTTCAACAAGACTCTTTCAAATATACTGAAAAAGATGGTGGATAAAGATAAGAGGTCATGGCCTGATAAACTCTATCATGCTTTATGGGCTTATCGGACTACCACTCGCAATGCAACGCGGTCTACTCCATATTCATTGGTATATGGAACAGAAGCAGTCTTGCCAATTGAAGTTCAATTGCCCTCACTCAGAATATCCATTTGTGATCAGTTATCAACAGATGAGAAATCCCAAAAGTGGTTGAATGAATTGGAACAGTTAGATGAGAAAAGATTGTGCACTTTGCACCACTTGGAAATCTATCAGAATCGAATAGCACGAGCTTTTAACAAAAAAGTTCGTCTTCGTTCATTCATTCAGGGAGAATTGGTATTGGTTCTCAGAACACCAATGATACCAGGAAAGAAGCCTCCCAAGCTTGAACCAAAATGGGAAGGACCTTATTCAATACATAAGGTCTACTCCAATGGAGCGTATTCTCTGATTTCAATGGATGGAGAACACATCACGACTCCAACTAATGCCAGATTTCTGAAGAAGTATTTTGTATAAACACAAAATATTTTTCCCAGAACCAAGACTCTTACATTTGGTTCATACAGCAATGGTCCAGTATGACCTTAAACTACAACTTCGTCCAACATGACGATAAACTGTACGGTCCATGCATATGACCTTAAACTATTCGCACTTATGTCCCTGCAACATGACAGTAAACTGTGCAGCACCAATAGTCCTAACTGCAAGACTTTAAACTGCATAGTCCCTGATTTTGTCCTATATGACAATAAACTGTATAGAAGTTCCTATATTTTGTCCGAGATGACATTAAACTATGTTGTGTCCTAGAAACATGACATTAAACTGTGTGGCACTTTCATCGTCCAACATGACGTTAAACTGTGTCAGTTCCCTTATCGTCCAACATGACGTTAAACTGTCACATTGGTTACTAATATGTCCTACATGACACTAAACTGTATATGTCCGAGATGACATTAAACTATATTTTGTCCGAGATGACATTAAACTATATTGTATCCTAGCAACATGACATTAAACTGTGTGGCACTTTCATCGTCCAGTATGACATTTAACTGTAAAAAAATCCCCAGAACTGATATCCTCATATTGGTTCACCTTAGTCCTAGCTACATGACTTTAAACTGTACAACACCAGTTCGTCCTTGCTATATGACGTTAAACTATACAGCAATGGTCCCGTATGACTTTAAACTGCATCATCCCTGGTCCATGAATATGACCATAAACTATTTGCAAATATGTCCAGCAAGACGTTAAACTGTGACGTCCTAACTACATGACGCTAAACTGTATAAAATTCCCTCACGTCCGGAAAGACGTTAAACTATATAATCATCAAAAGTCCAGCATGACATTAAAACTGCACAATCCCCTTTTCGTCCAATATGACGTTAAACTATATTGTCCCCATCGTCTTAACTACATGACGCTAAACTGTACAGAAAGTCCCTTTTTTTTATGTCCTACATGACATTAAACTGTACATCGTTAAGGTTGTTATTACCTCTTGTTTCTCACACCGAGTATGACTCACGTGAGCTTAGAGCGAACATCAACCATAACACTCCCTTTGGGCCACTAACCATGTGTAAGTCCCAACAACATTTTTTTTAGATCATTGTCCACAAGAACAACTTGGTCATTAATTCATTCTTTAATTGAACTACACGGAATTTGATCCTTGCCCTCTAGGCTGGGTATGTAGGCAACCTCCCAAAGGTTCAAGCCCAAAAACAATCTCTTCACATTGGTTCACCACCATCTCATATGATGATGATTTGTGAAACCACCCCTGGAATCAATATCTTTACATTGATTCACTTTCGTCCTTGTTATATGACGTTAAACTATACAACACTTTTTGTCCGGTACGACAATAAACTACAATATTCTTTGATTTCCTCATTTGAGAAGGAACCATTATTAACATTGATTCTTTTTCAATCATGGTTTTCATTTTTCAAAAGACTACGTACATACATGGTAATGCCTAAACTTTTTATTTTAGGTTAAAACCATCATTGCACTAAAGTCCCCTTTTCACCCTTCACATGTACGAACCAAATTTGTACAAAGGGTAGTTCTAGAACTACGTGGACTTGATTCCCATCCTTATGGGATACGTAGGAACATTCGAGTGTCCCTCGAATCCAGTCCCAAGTCTTTTGGGCCTAACCCCAAATTTCACTTTCAGTCCCTTGGCTGAAAAGTCTTCATGAAAACACACACTGTGTATTCATTATTATGGTCCGAATTCTATGACCCTAAACTAAGATCACTCATACTTTCGTCCTGCACGACGTTAAACTGCATTTCAAGAACTACATATGGCTTGATTCTCATTCTTATGAGATACGTAGTGAAGTCCAAGTTTCAATTCAGGACCCATCCACAACATGATTATGGTTTTCATTGACCTATGTATCTCTATATACATTGGAAAATACCCATCTTTATGTATTATAATCCTAACCTTAAATATTTTAAGATCTTCATAACCCTTTTCATGACTTATAGTCACAAAAATGTCAAACTTCTAAGAATTCTTTTGCCTGACTATGCAGCACGTGCCCATAGGTGGCCTTGCATAAACAGTCCACATAACAGACTTGTCAGCCAAGAGATGCTATTTATTTGACCATGCAGCCAATGCCCATAGGTGGCCCTGCATGTTTTCAACCCCCTAACGGGTTTGTTAAATAATAGTAACTTCATTCTTGGGAAGAATGCCTCTTTTGTCCTTATTTGTCTTAAACGACAGTATGTAGGGATCCGCAAAAATAGTCATCCTTAACGTATTTGTCCCATATCCTTTTTCATGATCTAAAAGTATTCAAGTCTATGGTTTATTCTTCTTCCCTACGTTTGGGTCAGACCTTCGTAGGAGTGATATTCATCCAGTTCTTTGATATTCTTGTTTGTAAATATCTTCTCCATATTCAAGTACCTCTTTCCATACAACAAACTCTATGCTTTAGAAAATTTGAATCTCCATAAACTTTCACTGACTTTTAGCACTAGGAAAGTAAATTTCTGGGAGTTCTTTTGCCTGACTATGCAGCACGTGCCCATAGGTGGCCTTGCATAAACAGTCCACATAACAGACTTGTCAGCCAAAAGATGCTATTTTATTTGACTATGCAGCCAATGCCCATAGGTGGCCCTACATATTTCAGCCCCCTAACGGGTTTTGTTAAATAATAGTAACTTCATTCTTGGAAACTACTTCTTCTAATGCTATTTAGCTCTTTTTCATATCATTCCTCAGATTCAAATATTCTTAAGCCATAGTTTACATTTTTTTTCCCTCATACTTGAGTATGGTAAATATGTTTTCAGATAAATTGTCAAGAAATTGAATCCATTTTAATCCATTTTTCGGTCAAAGCTATTTCGACCTTAAACATTAGCCCCTTTATGTCCGGCGTGAATGACTTTAAACTGCCCACACAAAAGACAAAGGAACTCTGAATAAAAGTCAAGTTCCAGCTCACTAAATATACATTTTTTTGTATGATTTAGGTAATATTGAGCAGTTAAAAGGTTCAAAGTTTGTAGGGTTATTTGTAATAATCCTAGTAAAAATAAAACTATGCTTACTAAGCCCATTGGCTTAAGTAAATTTGAAGCAGGTAATGGAAGAATGCAGGTACAAATGATTGAAGACAAAAGTGTTTTTCATTGATACACAAGAGTTAGAAGGACATCCACAGACTGGAATCTCTTCTCTTCTTTCAAGAATTACAAGAGGCTTTCAACATAACACTTCATTTGATTTACGGCATCCCGATATTCATTAGAAACCACCTAGAATTCATTCATTCAACTGGATACAATAAGAGATGCAGTGATACCAGCTCTTCTTGGAACAATTGTAAAAGGATGTTCTTGAGTGCGGTTTGAGAAAATTTTCTGCTGATCAAACAGTGACTCTGTTTCTGTCCAAGAGACTTGGAAGATGGATACGTGGATTTGAGAATGGAGCATTGGAAGTAAAGAGCCATTTGGAGAGAGTACTCTTTTCAGATATTGCTCCAATACCATGTTTGTCTTCTCTCCACCAACCGGCAGTGGAAAACATTTCAGCCCATGGGTTTTCCATTTTCATATCTGCAAAGGAATGACATGGAGGAAGAATTTGAAAGTTCACACCATTGTTGTTACTCTTAATGCACAGCATAACCGAAATAGAGAAGTAGCAGTGCAGCTGCATCTCAGGTGTATAATTGTTTGCATTTGGAACATTGACTCCTTGCAGATGACCATGAACACACAGAGAGAGGTAGATGCTCTGTGGGAAATTAAGATGATATTTCTTCAAATACTTATCCAAATCTGGGAGAGTGTTGTCGCAGATATCATAATAATCATGGCCAATAATGTTCATCATGTCATCAATCCGCTTTCTAGCCAGTTCATCAGCCGTTCCAATTCCCTTGGGAACCATTGAATCTGCACAAAAGTTGAACAAATTAAACTCTTAAAATAGGTTTATTTTTCATAAAATTTGTGAAAGAATTCAGGAAAAATGGCTAAGGCATTAAGGCGCGCAAGTATGGAGATGTCGCGCAAGTGTCTTGTGTACCGCGCTAGTTTTTGATGCGCAAGTATAAACCGCGCAAGTACAAATACCTTTACAGTGGCGCGACATCGAGGAAACCCTAGAAAACAGAGCAACTTGCGCGGTCAAGGTGACCTGCGCGGCGAGAGCTCGAGAAGGGATGATGTCCGGAAATCCGGATACTTGTACGGAGGTGAGGCCGTGTATTTATAGGCTCGGAAGCCTACCTGTGCGCCGTACCCAGAGCAATTAAGGCCTGCGCGACGCACACTTGCGCGCCGCCTTGTGCGTACTGAAAACTTGCGCGCCCTCCCTTTTCCTTTTGAGGAATTCAATTTCCTCAGAGTCAAATCCTCATTTTCTCTCCGGATCCAACTCTGAGGGGGGACTTTTGTTGACGCTCCTTTCATCACAGAATCTAAAGATCGGAAAAGGGAATATCTAAGCTCAAAGTGATTAATCCTTTGAAGAAACATCAAAAATCGACAAAGGGATAAAAAAGGAGAACATTGCCCATAGATCGCGCAAGTTCCCTCTTGGTCGTGCAAGTACACTTGCGCGCCGCCTCAATACTTGCGCGACTCCTCATGTTCGTGCAAGGGACTTGCGCGACATATGTGGTAACCGCCTGGTAACCACCCAGTAACCGCCCCGGGTCTTCTTTTGCCTATAAATAGACCCTGTGGGCCCCCCATTCAAAGAGGATCTTTTTCCAGAAACTCGGATTGAAGCTCCCGACGCCCAAGTCTCTTCTCAAAGCTTCCGGAACACTTCTATGGTAATTTCTTACCTAGAACGGAAGATCTAAAGAGAAAAAGGAAGGCTTAAGTGGTGAAACTTATCAAACACTTGCGCGCCTACTTAATTCCTTCAATATAACTTGCGCGTCCCTCTTCTGGAAGAACCTCAAGAGGATGGTGAAGGGTTTAATAAAGAGTCGCTCAAGAATTTCAATACTGGTTGAAAATCGCGCAAGTACCCATCATGTCACGCAAGTATACTTGCGCGACCAATACTTGCGCGCCGCCACAGGACTTGCGCGCCTTTCAAGACTTGCGCGCCCCTAGCTTTTTGGGTGCCCATCTTGCCCATTTTTACCCCTCTTAAGCCATTTCACCCTTCCTATTCTAGATTCAGTCTTCAAGATACTCTTCAAAGCCATTTATGGCATGATTTCTTGATTTGACATCCTTATCTGAAAGTCATTCTGTGAAATATCTCTCAAAACCTAGTGATTTAAACATCTTTATGTCACCAAAGATTGAGAGTTCATTCATTTCAACCTCATCCTTTAAGATGAGAGAATCCTAACCTGGGTCTCCTTTTCAGGAATAAATCCCCAGTTATAAAAACCTTTTAACTTGGGCATCTTTCTTAAGAATAAGCCCCAATCAAGTCCTTTAATCTTGGGCATCCTCCTCAGGAGTAAGCCCCAAACCTTAATCCCTAACCTGGGTCTCCTTTTCAGGAATAAGACTCAGTCATAACCTTGGGCTTCCTTTTCAGGAGTAAGCCCCAAGTCCCCTAACCTAGGCTTCCTTCTCAGGAATAAGTCCTAGTCATAAATCTTGGGCATCCTTCTTAAGAGTAAGCCCCAAGTCTCTTAAAATTTCTCTTAACCAGTCACAAATTATCTTTGATTTGGGTTTCCTTTTCAGGAATAAAACCCAATCATAAGTCCCCTCCTAACTTGGGCATCCTCCTTAGGAGTAAGCCCCAAGATTAGAGTATTCAAATCTCCATGAAGCACATATAACTTTGTGGACCCTGTTCTTGGATTTTCTCCCTAAAAGTAAATCCTAAACCTTTGTCTATCTGGGCAGTCATCTATACATAAGCCCCAAAACAAATTCTTATGATTGCATCTTTTATGGCACAATTGTCTAAATTTTACCAATACCTCTTGTTTCTCACAACGAGCATGACTCACGTGAGCTTAGAGTGTAAAAGTAATTATGACATTCATCTTTGAGCCATCAATCATAAAACATCATATCCCATTCCTTGAACTACGTGGGTTCTGATTCCTTTTTCAAAACAAAGGATACGTAGGTAGCCCATTTATGGGTTCGATCCCAACATTGAAATAATCTCTGTCCTTCTGAATGACGATAAACTTCAAGTGCCCCACTGAGTGGCTTTAAAACCAGCCTGGTCATCAAAATGACCAAGAGACTTTTATATAAATGTTTTGAAGGATAACATTGACCAAGAATCTCTAAACAAATATAGATGATTCTATATTGATGAAGAACCTCGAATACATATAAAAGATTCTCTAAATTTCTTGCATATTTAATTATTGATTGTTGAAACTAAAGGAAAGCTCATTTTATACTTGGTAATGTAATAAGGATTCACGAACTTAACTTAAATCTATAAAGAGAGTCCCGGAGTAGACAATAATTCCCCTCAAAAAGGTGTGATGAGTCCGACCTCCCATCCTCTCGACCAATGCAAATTCCTAAGCCTCATTAGCCCACAAGCTAATGAGCGCCTGGCTTTGGAAAGTAAGTCCAAACGGATGTGGAATCATTGGATGTTTCCGGTTCTACGAACAAACCCGTTAGAAACCGATCGGAACATTTGAATCTCCCGTCCAGGAGGTCATCCCCGGATTCCGCGCGAAACACATATTAAATTTGACTTCCATTTAATTCAACAAGGTTTTAAAAACAACCATATTATTTAAGGACATGTCAGCACTATAAGTCATCTTATTGATTTATTGATGAAAGGAATTCCAGACAATCTCTTACAGTTTATTTCTACAATGCCTAAACTACACAATACAAACATCCAAGATTAAATGGTAGAAATACTTTGTATCATTCATTTCTTTTATGGGACTCTTGATTTCAATAAATATTAGATTAATGAAGAGTGTTAATTTTTTTGTGTGCTTAGTAAATTTATATTTTATTACTAGAGTCTCAAATCAGATGATCTCATATGTATTACTTTCATTCCATCTAAAATTAAATTTTTATACATCCTTTTATGGTATGATCAATTCAATTTATATAGTTATAGTTATAAATAGTATTTTTTCTAGGGAATAGGATATGTTGTTTTTATTATTTAAGGGATTCAAGATACCATCCAATCTCAGTGGATTTCCCATTCCATCTTCTGAAAATCAATTTTATGAACCCAATTTTTTATATTTTTATGTATTATTTATAAGAATAATCTAATATCGTATTCCATCAACCTTTTCCGATCCACACATACCAAAAATAACTATAGACTCATAAATATATTTTTTCATTCTTCCTTACCCACCTTTCCTTTTTTACATCAAAATGATTTCCAAGTTCCAAATATAATATTGAAGAAAATATAAATGAAAACTTTTAGGAGTAAATATTTCTCAAAGATAATATTAAAAAAGTAAGGTTGTAATGACCCTAATTGAAGGTATTTTTGGGGAAGAGTATTTAATTATATTTTATGTGAAATTTTTCATTTTTAAGGCATATAAGTATTGGAAAAAATTTACATATATGGGTTTGGTAAGATTTACAATTAAAATTAGAATGTTTTGTTATGTATTATTTGACTAGTTAAGATGTTTATTTATGTTTATTTTAAGTCCATGTAAGTGTTAAAGGAATTTTGGATAATATATAGAGGTTAGTATGAATATTGAATATCAACAAGTGTGTTTGACATAATTTATTGTTTTTAATCATCTATACATGGATTGGTTCATCAGCATGAAAACCATGCATCACATAAGGTGGTTGATGCATTATTCGGTAGATGGCCTATAGGTTAGGGAACCTAACCATCCATTACAAACAATTATGGATTAATAGTTTGTTGTATATCTTGTAGAACAAACACCATAACAATGCATTCCCCTTATTGGTATTTGTTTATTTCTTTTTGGTTTCATGAACCTTACAAGTTTTAGTGTTATTTAATAATTGTTTTTTATAAATATATTAAGGATGATTAAAATGGTTGTTAGAATTCTATATAAATTTTCATATTTAAATGATTTATTTTTATATAAATGGTATTCATTTTTTTTAATGTATTATATTATTAAAGTTTTATGTTATTATAAAGGGAAATAAAGAACTGGTCACCCATTTTTATCCATGGGTGTGGTAAACATGAGGAGAAACCCTCTCTCCAACTTTACATCCCTAAAATATTCTCAATATCTCTCATACAAAAAATGAATCATGACCTAATTAAAGAAACATATTATGGTCAGTGAGACTACATTTGTCCCTTTCTAATTACTCTTGGGTCCATTCATTTTATGAATTTTTAGATGAAAATACATATTATTGATATTCTATATAATTTCATTGAAGTCTTTCAACTCTCTCAAAATCATGATGATAATTATTAAAGGAATGAGTTATTTAAGGTTGAGTTAGGTGATCCTTATATCTTCTAGAACTTTTTATGTGTTTTATGCTCTTACAAGCATGCAGGTTCTAGGAAACCAAGTATAGAAGATCTGAACACTTTCCGATGGGGTTCAAAAATTTATGAAATTATTTAAGAGGGTCAATATTGTAACACACCTAAATGATAAAGTGTTAAATTACTAAATGATATGACTTGTGATAATAAGGTGAAAATTTTCTTTTCGAGAGCCTACCTGATTAGAACTCTGTAATTAATCATGCTTGGCCTAGACTAGTGATAAGGATGGGTGACCTTCTAGGAAGTTTCCAAAGGTGTGTGAGAGTGAGGAAAAATCACACTGGAAAGAATATGTTTAGGCCTTTAGGGACAATCATTAGTTATATGACCTATTCAGTCATGTGGGTGTGCACTAAGGAGGGGACCATGTGTCTTCAGGGCAACTAGTGGTACCTAGCATGCCAGGACCTAATATTCATGTTAAGGATGGGTGTATGTGCTATCAGTGGGGCCTAGTTGTTACATTGGTATCAGAGTATTAGACCAACAATAAGTGTGGTGGAACTAACTTGGGTGATATGTAGGGTCCACAAGGAGGATGTTGTTCTCTAAAGAGAGGGGGTGAATGTAACACCCCAAAATGATAAAGGCATAAATGACTAAAAGATATGACTAATTTAAACAAGGTGAACCTTTATTTTTGGGAGCCTACCTGATTAGAACTCCACATTTAAGGATGATTATCCTTCTGGGAAGTATCCCATGGTCTCCACACTATAAAGAACATGTATTGGTCTATGTAGGTTTTCATTAGTTAGATGACCCATTCAGTCATGTGGGTGGGCCCTAGGGAGGGGTCACATGCCTACGGGGCAACTGGTGGTACCTGGAAGACTGGGACTCGATGACCATGTTAAGGTGGAATGTTTTTTCTATTAGAGGGGACCATTTGTTACAACTATGATCATGATAAACGTTTTCCCAGGGTGAAACATATTTAGGATTGGTTGATGACAAAGTAAAAAATGGTGATTGTATGAAAATGTTGGTAAAATTGATATAAAAGTGGGTCTATTGTGTCTAGAAATTAACTAAATAATTCATTCACACTATAACGACTAGGATAATCATTTTAATCATGGAAGAATGGTTTTTTATGGATATATTATATGGTCTCCTAGTGAATCATTGGGGATAATTATCATAACTTTTATCTGAATAAGTATTATATATATATATGGAATTTGATGAATAAATTCATTTTTTCTAATTGGATTGGGATGGAAAATTTTATGTTGATGGATGAATTTAGGACTGCCTAGATAGAGACTCAAAGGTGGATTTGAAATGAGTTATTTTAATAATATTTCCAAAATATTATGGAACAAATAAAACATCATATTATAAAAAATAGATATTCTATAATAAGAAATAAAAATTGGATGGATTATTGATGGTTCCATTCATTATAGTTGATTAAGGGGAAAACCAAATGCAATATAGGAGATCTATGAGTCCTTGAAAAATCATGAAATAAATTATAATGCATTTTAAAATCCTTTAGCATGTAGTTATGAATGGAATATTTACCTTCCTATTAAATTCCACTTTATTATTATTAAATGAAATCTCTATATTAAAATGATTATTTTACTTTTATAATGATATAAGATATTTGATATGATTAATTTTAAAATACATCTTTGATTTTAATAGTTTAAATCTGACATGTGATTTAAAATGTATTTATTTCATTAAATCATTATATTGTTACAAAGGAGAATCAATTATCATTAGAGAGCATGCAATTTTTACTCCAAGATAAAAAGAGGAGCTTGGTATTTTATACAAATAGGTGATCATGTTGTTGGAAGGCAGTACATTCATTTTCACTCATGGATCATGACCCAAATTGATTATCTATATTTTACCCTAATGAGTGGTAAGCAGAATGTGTGTATCTAGAAAGAACATTCACACTATTAGATACTATAAATTACACTTTTATTTTTATATAATTTTACTCTGACAAGATTTAGAGGATCAATTGGATCTATATTACTGTAAAAAATATATTTTCATGCATTGGTTGTTTTTAATGAAATAAAGTAACACACATGTATTAATACATGATTATATATCAAGGATTTTATAATATATTAAATTAGATTTATGAATATTTTATGGAATTCGGTGATGTAATGATATAAAATGTTTCATTTTTGAGGGAAAATGAATAACCTTTAAACTTATTATTTATGTTTTACATCATTTAGTGGTTTTTTTTCAAGGATTTAAAGGTACACTTATTTAGGAAATTTAGTTACTTTTTATATTTTCCCATGCATCCACGATAAGTTTTAAAACATGTTAGGGGTTTGATGGTTCCCTCTTATTGATTTATTCTCACACCCTTCCATATATAGTTACATATTTGTGAAAACATTATGCATGTGGTGTACGAAGAGATTTAGACCTTATGATAGGTGGTGGAAGCTATTTATAGTCATGATATTGTTATAGTTTTATATGGTGGTGAGTATAGGATCTATATTAAGATTAAATCCATTACTTTTCACACACTCCATCAGATTCATAAGTTTTCACTTTTCACCTAGTTCTAGAACATTTTCTTCAAAACCCTAACTACCTCCAATAGATTTGCATTGTTGCATGCTTCATTTAAGGTCCATAATCCAAGTTCTAGATTATCTCTATTTAGGATTCATGTAAGAAAACATGAAAAAAATCTACACACATTGCTAAAAATCTATACATGAATACTTCCTTCAAGATTAATGGATTCCTATGACACTTTGAATTTTTTTGATTAAATTACATTCCCCCATAGAAAGTTGGTTTAGCACTTTGCTTCTCCATTTCAATCAACCATTTCAAACCAAGGACCAACACTAACACATCCTTTCCTAGGATAAATCATTATTCTGCATGTATATTAGATTCTAACTTTTACTTGATGATGGTCTAAAAATAGCATGCAATTATTTTGAAGAAAATAAATGTTTACATCAAGAACTTTGTTTGGACTGGAAGTGTTGTTGAAAGGAAATTGCTTACCATACCATGGTCCACTTGTTTTAAACCCTTAGAAAAATGTGTTATAGGCATAAAAAATATCAGTTTATTAATGGTACCCTTCAAGCTATACTCACCTAGAGGATTATTCATAACAATTCTGACTCTATTGAATTTCTTAAAAAAAACATTCCTTCTAAAATTACAGAGGGGAAATTTGAACTACATTAACTCTTCTATCCAGACCTCCATTAGATATTCCATTGTGAATAATATGAATAATTCTAGGTGTACGGTTATCATGAACTCTTCCCTGAACTTTTGGATGGATAACTGGTCTGGCACCTCCCTTATCTCTATGGTTTCTTCTGATTCCTTACCGGAAAATACTAACACCTCTATAAAAGATGTTATGCACTCTTGTACCTTCAAACTCTCTAATAACATCATTCATGTTATTGATAATTATTACTTTACTAATTCCGAGGATTTTCTTATTTGGGAGCCTGATCACAATGGTGTCCTAGATTCCAAAAGTTACTATAATCATAATATCTCAAACTCTGATATTGATTTTTGTTGGTTAAAACATTTCGATAAACCCTGGATTAAACCCTCAAGATTTACTCTCATTTGGAGACTTTCCCACAGTTATGTTCCCACAAAGGTTTGTCTACAGTCTTTTGGGGTACAACTTTTCTTCAAGTGTCCTTATTGTCATCAGCACAAAGAAGATACTAAAAATTTATTCTTATCTTGTGCTACATCCTATTCCCTTTGGTATTATATTTCTGACATTTTTTATTACAGATGGTTACTCAATGACTCTATGAGATCTCAATTAAAATGATCTGCAGAACTAGATTCTTCTCAACATATAAAGAACCTATTTCTAGCTGTCATTGCTGAAATTCTCCATGTGATCTGGTATGATAGAAATTCCATTATTCACAACAATTGCTCATCCACTCTTAATGCAGGCAAGACGTGAATTCTCATTGCCATTAAGGATGCTGCTTCGATCTAGAAAGATCATTGTGACAACACAGTTGGCGACTTTTCTATCCTTCTTCAACTTCGGATTTATGGACTCTACAAATACCCGAGGATCACTTTTGAGGTCTTCTGGTAGGCCCCACTCCTAGGATGGATCCAAGTGAATGTGGATGGTTCTTCGAAAGGAAACCCAGGCCCTGTGGGTTGTGTTTCTATCTTCTGAGACCACCTTGGTCAGTGCCATGGGTGCTTCTTTGGATTTTGTGGTATTACATCATCTCTGGAGGTGGAAATGATAGGCTTGATGCACGCCGTAACATTTTCCAAGCAAATGGGTTGGAAAAATATTTGGATTGAATGTGATTCAACCACTATTGTCAATGCTCTTTGGAAGGGTGTGGTGAATCTTGCATGGCCACTGACCACTCAATGGATGAACTGCCTTGAGTGTCTTATGGGGACTAACTTCGTTTCCATACATGCCTTTCGTGAAGCGAACATGGTTGTGGATGGTCTTGCTAACAAGCGGGTCAACCAAGACCTAACTTGGTAGGATGCCTTGCTGATGGCTCTTCTTCCCCTCTATGAAAATATTGTAATAAGATTCCTTACTTCAGACTCATATAATTTCCCTTTCTTATTTTTCTAATAAATTATGACTCGGTCTTTGACCGATGCAAAAAAAACAATACCGTGTACTCCAAAACAATTCTATAGTGATACTTCAACTAAATGTGTTTCATCCTTTGAGTTAAACACCAAATTAATAGCCATATGGGTTTCATAATGACTATAATGGAACAAAAAATTGGTATCATGCCTTATTCTATGTTCTTCCAAAAACACTTCAACTAAAACAACTCCTCCCCTAACTTCAAAAAATTTGTATATTCATATTCAATTATAGAAACTAAAACTAATAAAAATACTACAAATTGATCCTTTAAAATTACTAGTAAAAGGGATTTATTATCACTATTGAAGCACTGATAATATATGAAATGCTAAAGGTTTAGCTTTAACAGCGCTTATAAGAGGCACAAATTAAATCCCCCTTTAATAGTGCTAAAAAAATAAAAGATAAATGGGTCCTTTACCAATGCTTTTTTAGCACTATTAAAGTGGGACTTTATCAGTGATTTTTTTATCCCTGATAAAGGTTATAAATTTTTTCCCACACCCCACCCCGTCCCCTTTATCAGCACTTTCAACCCCCACCCCCTTTATCAGATCTCCCCCCACCTCTTTATCAGTGCTTCCCCTGCCACTTTATCAGCACTTTATATAATCCCACCATGTTGTGCATACCCCTGCCTCTAGTTAGTTTCGAACCTAAGATCTCTAGCTTATACACCAGCGCCTTTCCCACTCCCATATACTATTTTGTTTTATGTTTCAAGATATATCTATATATTTATATATAGTTTCTTACATTTTATTATCCAAATATTTATGTATATGTTTTTATATATTTATATATTAATAAATATATTTTATATGTAAAAATATTTAATTATTTTTTTAAAATTAAATTTTTATGGGTGAATATATAAAAAGATATTTATATATTATTATATATTTGATTATAAACAACAGTACATTTTAAAAAATAACACAATTTCATATCCAAAATATCAATATGAAAGTAATCTTGGAGAATGAATTCAGTCCCCATTAAAAAGGGAAAAAACACCCTCTTAAAAAAGTCTTAAAATTCATATAATGTTAAAAACATTGTGGTCCCCCAACTAAAAACTCAGTTTGGAGGACTTTTGATCCTTTTCTGACCTCAAAAAATGTGGTGGTGGGTTACCCTAAGTCACTAGGTAGTAGATCTCAATGCAGGATTCAATTTTATATGTGGTAGATCCCAAACAGATACCCATACTAAAAGTTATGGTTGTTTGATGTTCGAGTTATGTTTTCAATTTAATTTAGATATTTTATTTTATTTTTTAATTTTTATCTTAAAACTGTTATAAAATGACTGTTAATCTGTAATAATTAGAAAATTATTAATTAAAAATGATTTTTAATTAATTTATAATCCATTTTCACTAAATTTCATATATATATATATCATGTAAATTCCTATTTAGGATTATCTAAAACATATTTTATAAATATATATTATATTTATATCAATATAAATATATTTATATATTCATATATTATTTTTAATGAAATTTATATATTTTTTATAATATACCCTTTATCAGTGCTAGTAAAAATCACTAATAAAGGGGGGGTCTTTATCATCGCTTCAAAAAAAGACCTGATAAATACCCCACCATTAACCACACTTTTTTAAAAGCACTGATAAAGACCCCTCTTTAACAACGGTTTTTTAGAAGTGCTGACAAATTCCCATTTTTATCAGCGCTCTTTTTTCTAGAGCTGAAAAATTGTGGGCCTTTATCATAGTTTTTTAAAAGTACTGCTAAATGGTACCCTCAACAATTCTTTTTCTAGCACTCATAATATGGTTTTTCAAACATTCTTTTAGTTGGATCTATTAAAACCCTAGTGTAGGTTAAACCAGTTTTGTAGTGGTGTCTTAATAGTTGAGACATCAATATTTTGGTAATTCCTCTAAAACCAAACATGATGACCATTATACTCTTTCATTATCCATATCTCCACCAAATACTAGATTAGTATATACCTATGAAAATTCATCTATTATGAAATATAAATATAGTTTCTTTATTCCTTTGAGATATTTTAGAATCCATTATAATAATTCCTAGTGATCTTTTACAAAATTCACCATTTATATACTAAAAACACTCAATTATTTGTATAATTCCAACACTTATACAACCATAACAAACATCATGATTCTAAAAACAAATGAAAAAATGCATTCCATATACATAGCCTCTTATTCAATTTTTTTGGTACTTTATCTTTTGATAACTTGAAATATCTTATCAATGGGGAAGTTATAGGATTGAATTGATTCGTTTTGAAGGTATAAAAATTTAATGAATGTACTCATTCTAATACATGATCAATGTTCTAGTCTCTCAACATCTTTCAGTCTATATCCCTAAAAAATATCTCACTTTACTAAGATCCTCCATCTCTAACCATTCAAATAAATCTGTTTTCATGTTCATGATATGTTTTATTTCTATACCTACTAGGACCATATCATCCCCATAAAAGAGAAGGATTATGAAACTTCCATCCTTTAACACCTTTTGGAAGAAACAATGTATTTAAGTTCTCAAGAAAACCCCTTTATCAGTGAAAAAGGAATCAAACTTGTGTTCCCAATTCCATGGATCTTCAACCCATATAGACTCCATTTAATCCTACAAACCAAGCCTTCATTCCATTTATCATAAAATCTCTTCAGCTAGTTCATAAAAATTTCCTTCTCCAAATCACCATTATGGAATTTCATTTCCACATATATATATTCATGATTTAATCATTCCAATGATACTAGAATTAGGACTATGTAACATGTTGAGTTTCTAACAAAATGAGAAACATTTTCTAAGAAATAAATTATTTCCTTACATTTAAACATTCTTCAGGTAACCCAACCTTGTATATTTTATATCATCAACTTCCTCCTTCAATTAGTTTACCCATTTGTTCTATAGTTCCATATTTCCTTATTTTGGTTCCGTTAACACCCATTTTTGGTTTTCATACAAAAAATCTACTTCCAATTTCATGTATATCCCATTTTGTTTGAAACCATTGAGGCACACCACATATTCATGTCTATTAGGTTCTCCTATTTCCATAAGAAACAAATAATTATTACTCATTTAAGACCTTTACATGGGTTATTTTATCATGGTATACCTCTACAACATAACCCATATATCATATCTCTCTAGAACCCCTACTTTTGAAAAATTAATATATGGATATCTACCATGAGTTTCTTATGTCCCTGATCTATCTGGTACTTCTTTCCTTGATGGATCTTCTAGACCATCTATGCTCCCTAAACATTCCATAACATTTGATATTTTTTCTTCAGATCAACATGGACATGTTTAGTTAATTCCTTAATCTCAACCACATATTCTTCTATGTTTTGATCCTTCAATAGAATCTTCTCACTAAAGATAATATTACAACATCTGATAATTGTTAATTAATCATTATCTCGTACTTAAAACCTAAATTGTTCATCATCATACATAATAAATAATCATTATTTGGATTTTTATTCAATCGTGTCTCTATCTATAAAATCAACATGAACGTATATGACATAATAAAAACATTTATGTGAGAAACATCAACTAGCTTCATAGTTCATAGGTCTTCTTGAATCTCATATCCAAGAAGTGTAAAATGAATCTAATTCCTAAGATACATAGAACGGTTAATAGATTCTATACAAAATTTCTTTGGAAATATAGAATGAAACCTCACTCTCTAAGACTTATCATTAAATAATCTATTCATTCTCTTCGACATACCATTTTTTGTGATGTCCCGGGTATATTTTTCTCAATCCATTACAGTCTTCTATCATACTCACCCTTATTATTGGACCATAAGCACATAATCCTAAAAATGGTCTACTTTTCAACCATGTATATCCACCAAATGAATGTTTCAAACAAATTGGATTTATTCTTGAGGAAAAACCCTTACATATTATTCATTGCATCATTAATGATGTTAACATAATAAAATTACCTTCCATGATAATAGACCTTAAAAATTATCCAAACTTATGAGATGTGGGCATCCTTCCATTATTGATAAATGAAACCTTCCAATATTTTACTATGATATAACTCACACATGTTATGTACTAGATGTGACAATGATTCAGTATCCTTTTATCTACTAATACTCACATATTATTCTCACTAAAGTCCCCAAGATCAAATTGAAGCAACCTTTCATATTCCAATATTTTCAATCCCAGAATCATTATTCTCTATGGAATAATTATTAAATTAAATGTTTCATATATAGCATTATTGGCCATTACCATGGACCCAAGTGTGATATTACACACTCCATCTTCAAATTTTATACAAAAAATCACTTCATATATTTAACATATGGAAATTATATTTTTCTTTAATCATGATATTGTTAGTATTTGAATGTGATTTAATAATTTTTCACTATTTTTTTATAAATTAATCTATTTTTAGATTTTATTAAATTATATGGTTTATTAAATTGTGTGTTTTAATTAATAATTTTTAATTACATGTTTAAAATTTCCAATTTTTATACTAAATGTTTTTAATAATACTAACGTTATTATATTTTTTATTTACTTATGATTATATTGTGTTTAGTAGAAATTTTTGTGTCATCCTTAGTGAGGAACCTTAGGTAGGTCTCAACCACATAGGGTACCCATTGGGTCAATCCCATGGGAAGGCTTGCCTAAAGAATCCCTACAAGGAGGCCTTGGTATCAAGTGTGTGTAGTGAAATCTAAATTCCTGGGAGACTATGTATAAGGCCTACAGAAGATGCTTATAGGTACATGGGTGGGATAGGTTGCACGATTGGATATAGTTCTCTGTGTGTGTGTGTGTGTGTGTGTGTAAATTGATGTTAATCCCTAATATCCAACTTGAACTAAGGATCAATGCACCTTGTTTGATATACTTCTCGACTTCTAGTTCTCTATTTTGATGTGGGAAAGTGAAGTATGTTCACTATTTACTCGAGTTAAAAATCTCAAAAATAACCGCTGCCATAATGTCTATTCAACATAATCTGTTCTATCTCCTTATTTCTCCAATTTTATAATTTAAAATCTCATGCCTCTTTTTCCTTTAAAATTTTTATCATCTTATTCATCCTGGTTTTATCTATCCTCAATAGTGAGACCTTTTTCACTAGTGCTCTTTGGTCCTTTGTTATAGTTATTGAATTAAAAATGTTCTTGGTTAGATAAAAGTATTTCATCTGCCTATATGTATTTTAAATAATCCTAAAAAGGTTCATTCCATTATCTTCTTACTCATGGTGTTTTTCGACTCCACATATATTCTTCTTCCTTGGGATTATTCACTGGGTCTAAGAACACTTCATTGTTGGATTCTCTACAGTGACATTGTTTGTCACAAACATTGAGTTGAGTAATCATTGGATGCCAATGGTGATTAGAGTTTCCATTTGATCCCAATAGTGAGTCATGATCCACAACTAGATTTCAGTGATGATCCACTTTACTGACTATTAGACCCAATGGTGAGACAGATTCTCTCCACCAGTTGTTTCTTCTCTAAAATACATGAACATGGAAAAGTATTTATTAATAATCCCTATAACCTCTTCCATCTTCAATCAAGTGAGTAGATGTTATCTTTCTATTTATTATTGTTTCATCTTTACTGTATAAAGTATTTAAAAAAAATTCTTGTTATTTAGTTTTTTATTCTTTCTGCTTGATTTTTTTATTTGTTATCAGTTGATTTCTTCATTATTGTTATTCCTATTTTTGGAAATGTTTTCAATAAGGCACCATTGGAAACATACAATGGTAGGTCTGATTCACCATTGGAAACCTACAGCGGTGAGTCATGATTCACCATTGGAAACCCAATGGAATCAAAAAGATTATTACTTCTCCTAAATCCTTTGATTGTTATATTTCACGAAATAAGTTTTATTTTGGTTGGATATCTTTATTTTATCTTTTAATTGCAACGATTTCATTTTATCTATTTTTCAGTTGAATAAATTTGACACACTACTCTCTGTTTTTAGTGGTGATTAATGAATCACCAATCTATGTTTTTATTTTTTTGTCATCAGTAACAAATCTTTAAATTCAGTGGTGGGTCATGAGTCACCCTTATAAAAAATTAATCCACTATTAGTTAAATTTTTTACATATGATAATTTTATTTTTATTTTAGTTGAATTTATTAATATATTCAATTTTATAAATTTTTAATTATTTTATGTTGAAATATATTTTTATTTTGTGTAAATAAATTGTGACATTATTTTATTAACATTTATTGATGAGGATTTATGTTCAATCCATGCTCTATTTTGCGGCATTTTTCTATCTTTATAATTCATAAAATTATACTAGTTGTTTAAATTATTTTATAATTTTTAATTGTTTATAATTTTTTTAATTAACATATTGATTGTTTTATATTAATATTTAATGAAAAAATATAAGGCTATTTTATATTATTTTTTTATCATCAGAAATTTAACAAATAAATGTAATATTGGTATTATTCTAATGTTATACACTAACAATTTTCGTGAAGATGTTATATATGGACTTGCTCCTAAAAGATCTTATTTTAATGATCTTGGAGATCTATTTAAGAAACAGAACATATACAAGTGTTGATCATTAGATTAATACAACTTGTGAAACATCTTCAAAATTCTTACTACTCTCAATTATTCAGAAACATCTATGACTTCTACACTCTAGTTGTGATCATATAGGGACTTGAAATTTTACATTTTTCCTTCTAAGTGATCAACAAACATCAAGATTAAACTTCTTCAATATTCTTATCATCTGATAATTTCTTTGTATTAGTTTTATTCATGTAATCTTGTATCTTTCTGTTTCTATTTCCTCATGTCTTGTTTATGATTTTCCCATTAATAGAAAATATTTCCCTTTCTATGGATATTCAACCTCCTAAATGGAATCCAGGGTTCTCCTAATCAAAATTTAGGTAGGTAGACCAGGTTGGTCTCCTATATAAAATAATTGGTTGTACCTCCAGTTTTTTTAATAGGACGGGTCTGTAACAAGGTTCTCACACATTTAAACATGAGTTTCTTAGTGGGTACCAGTCTTCTTGAGAATAAGAGGATATTGAGGAGTGGACTATGATATTTTTTATATGAACTACTATAAATCATATTTTATTTAATTTTTATTTCCACTAATACTCAACACAAGATCACAATACTCACTAATTATTAATATTATAAACTCTTGTTGTTTTTGTATTTTAAATTTTAAAATGACTATTCAGCCACTTTAGTCTTAATTTTCATAAATAACAATCCAACAATTGGTATCATAGCATGGGTATCTAATAGGTTAGTCTTTACACATCAAATTTATATCTTTTTTCTAACCCGATATCCTATACTTCACAATCCACAGAACAAAAGAAAATATTTATTTTAATATGGTAGGTTTTAATGCCAATGATGGATGAATTTCAAAGAAACCCCCATTATTTGATGGGAGTGACTATGTTTACTGACTAGGTAGAATAAAAGACTACTTGAAACA
Organism: Viscum album; assembly: GCA_963277665.1. Taxonomy (NCBI): domain Eukaryota; kingdom Viridiplantae; phylum Streptophyta; class Magnoliopsida; order Santalales; family Viscaceae; genus Viscum; species Viscum album. The sequence continues at coordinate 1,409,675,852 of OY728134.1, forward strand.
ACTAAGTTTGGATTACTAGACTATAATGGAAAATCCATATGAGCTATCCAAAATTGATCCAGACACACTGGGATGTAGTGACATGGTAAAAACTATGTTGAATTATAATGTTTAAAATATTTTTTATATGCTATAAGTAGAACTGTCTATATCCATGCATTAGCTTGTAAGATATCCAATTTCATATAGAGGATACTAAAAGTGACTGATTACAGAATATATAATCTAAAGAGTACCATGATAGGAATTCTCCTATCAGAATCCAATGATTTTAAGATGGGAGATAAAGAATCTATAAACCAGATGTTCCATCATCTAACAAGTATAAGATATGGTATATATTCTCTTAGATAATTATTGGATAATACAACTAATGTGTAAATAGTACTAAGATATCTTCCAAAAATATGGTATTCAAAGAAGATGGTCTTAGATGAGAGTAATAATTTAAATAATATACTTTAGATGAACTAATAGGATCTCTATTATAATATAAGTTAGAACTGAAGAATATTTATGATAAGAAGTCTACTAAAATAAAAGGTTTTGGATTTTAATCCAATGTTATTGATACCTATGATGCATCAGAATATGAGTTCCAGGATAGTTACAATGAAATAAAAATATTCATTAAGAAGTTTTTCAATTACATGAAAAAACAATTTTGGAAAGAGGAAGTTCAAGAGGATGTCCCAAAAGGGCTATAAAAAGGTAGTTTTACTAACAATCATGACGTTTCATAATTAACTTATTATAAGTAAAAGAAGAAAGGTCAAATAATTAATGACATACCAAAACAAAAACATCCAAATAAATATAAAGATAAAAGAAGAAAGGAAAAACAATCTTTTTTTTGGAGGTTGGGACTACTCAGTTAGTTCTGATGCAAGTGAAGATTCTAGAAGTGAACATGAGACATGCAATCTTTCCCTGATGGGTATTATAGGTGAGGTAATTGATTATCTCATTATTCAGTTAATAAAACCTGAAATTTTTTATCATAATGATTTATCTGGAAATGGAACTACAATTTTTAATAAATCATGTTCTGATTCGAATTCTAAAAATTATAAATATAATAAATTTCTTAAATAAAATAGAAAATTAAAGAATATTAGAGCCAAAATAATTGAAAATTATACTAACATGAAAATTAGGAAATGGAATATTATTAAAGAAAATGTGAAATATAAAAGGAAATGTCAAAATATGAAAATTTTTATTTCCCAGAAGAAAAAATATAAAGAGGAATATAATCCAAAATTGTTAAAATTATTATATGACAATGGAAAGATTAAAAAAATTCTGGATAAAAACTGATATAGATCAATATAGGATATTTAATTTAGTTATTGATAATCTTACTAAAGTTGAAAATGAATGTATTAAATTAAATAAGGATAATAAAAAATTAAGAAACATAGCTTTTGGAACCAATGAACTTATTTAGAGATTTAGTAACTGTACAAAAGTAGAATATAGTTATAAAAAAAGTAAGTATTAAACATAAATTGGAATATATAGTTTTTTAAAAGGAAAAAAATATGATAAGATGATGTATTTAATGAAACAAACCAATAATAAGAATGGTTTTGGATATATTAGTACAACTCCATATTTAAATAAAATTAAATTTATTAACATCTAAAAAGTAACCATTTCACGTTTAACTTATTTCAAATGAAGAATGAACGGGAATTATGCCAATGAGTGTTCACTAAAATTTACACAATATCTTTGGGATACTAAAACTTTAATTACTAATTATTTACATTATAGTAAGCTAACTAATTAATTCTTTTAATCTCTTTGGGTGCCAAAGTTTTCTTCTACTAATCCAGTTGGAACCAAGTTTTCATGGGTATCAGAACAGTATGCTTGATTTTTTTAGTTTCATGAAATATTCCAATAAGTCTCAATGAATCACAATAAATAGACAATGGATACTCTAGGAAGATTATTGGTGATATTTCAATGTTTCTATCATTTTACTCATGTGATTGGTGCCTTATCGCATTTAGTGATAACTCTAGAGGTTAGATTAAAGGTATTGGTGAAGTTGGTTTTTATAAAAAAAAATTATAATTTTGAAAGTATTATATATACCTGGTTTAAATAATATTATTTTTAGAATATCATTATTATATGATGATGGATTAAATAACATATTTCAAAATGATATGTGTATAGTTCTAAAAAATAAAGAAATTTTCTTTCCTGCAAATAAAAAATAAAATGTATAGTATACTAATATTTTTATCTAACCAAAAAAAAGTTTATTTTTATAAATACTATAGAATAAGATAACATTATATGGCATTGGAGTCTTGGTAATGGAAATTCTAGATGGATTCAAAAATAGTCAAAGTGTGAACTTGTTTTATAATAGCCCATGTTACATACAAGTATGTACTTCATGTGTGATTCTTATTTAAAATGTAGACAACACAAAAAGAAATATTTAAATGTATAAATGATGTTAGTACTTATAGATGTTTAGAATCACTTTATCTTGACTTGTTTAGACCAATTAAACATTCAATTTTTGTTGGTTAAGGATATGTATATTTAATTATATATCATTATAGTAGATACTTATGGATTTATTCTTTATCTCGTAAAAATGAAACATTAACCAATTTTTTTATTTTTGTAATATTATTAAAAATTTCAAAAATGATTAAATAATTACAATATAAAGTGGTATAGGTGGTGAATTTGTGAATTTAAAATTTGATAAATTTTTTGAAAAATGCATATAAACATTATTTCTCAAACCTTAGGACACCACAACAGAATGGTGTGGTAGAAAAAAAAGATCTATTCAATAAATGAATAGTTCTATGCTAATGGAATTTACCATTCAAAAATATTTTTAGAAATAGAAGCTTTAAATACATATTGACATGTTTTAAATAGAGTTTCTATTATAAATTTCTTCAATAACACCCAATGTGATCATTGAAAATGATTTAAACCTAAAATTTGTTATTTTTTGGTCTTTGGCTATAAAGTGTTTATCTTAAATAAAAAAAGATAATTTAAAAAAATTTGACTCTAAATTAGATGTTGGGATATTTTTGGTAAATTCTAATTCTAGTAAATAATATAGATATTTGAATAATAAGACTTTAGTTGAAGAAGAATTTGTACATGTTATGTTTAATGAAAACAGTTATAATAAGAAGGATTTAGAATATGTAAAAGAAAATGATGAGTTTAGATAATTCAATTTTTGTGAATATAATGACAAAGATAATGATAAATAATTAGTTTAGGGGGAGTATATCTCTTCTCAAATTGAGCCAAAGTAATGGAAAACTATTAAAAATCAAAATTAATTGGTAATGTAGAATCTGTAATTCAATCTAGAAAATCTATTTTGATTTACTATTGCAATTCTCAATTTGTTACTAACATTGTTCCTATAAGTGATTAATGTGATTTAATTGATCCAAATTACATTTATTATTTATATAGTCAATTAAATCAATTTGTATGGAATAAAGTGTGTGATTTCGTTTCTTTTCCAAAATGTAAACCTACTAGAGGAAGTAAATGGATTTTTCACAATAAACATGATAAATCAATAAATATAGTTAATAATATAGACAGAATAGTAGCTCAAGGGTTTTCCCAAAAAGATGGAATTGAATTTGAATTTTTTTGTCATGTTCCAAGGATGGAAACCATTAGAATTATGTTAGCATTTATTAGTTTTCAAACCATAAAATAATTTCAAATGGATGTAAAAGTGTCTTTTTAAATTGATTTATTTAAGAGGAAATTATATGTTAGAAAACCCCATGGATTAGAAAATGATAATTTTCCATATCTTATTTTTAAGATTAATTAAGATTTATATGGTCTTAAATAATCTCCCAGAGCATGGTATAAAAAACTTACATAGTTTTTATTACAAAATAATTTTTTAAAACTAAAGGTTGAACCATCCATGTTTATAAATAGTGTTTCAAGTAACATATTGGTTATACAAATATATGCTAATGACAAAGTTTTGGGCTCAAAATATTATTCTATTTCTAATAATTTATGATAAAATAATGATAAGTGAATTCTAAAAGAGCATAATGGGGGAACTAAAAAGATCTTGGTTAAAAAATTAACCAAAGGAAAGAAACTATTTTATTAAATCAAGCCAAGTAGTATAAAGAACATGTAAAGTGGTTCAAACTTGATTCAAGTAAAACTAGGAAAACACTTATGGACACCTATTATAAATTGGACTTGGATGAATTTGGTATGTTAGTTGATATTAAACAGTACAACGACATTATTTTAAGTATATTGTATCTAACTACTTCTAGACTAGAAATAATTTTCTTAGTTTTCTTACGCACCAAGTTTCAGTAAAAACCCAAATAAAGTGACCTTAATTTTTTTAAAAGTGTAATTTGATATATTGAGGGTCCTATTTGTACTGAACAATTCTATTCTAGTGAGAATTGTTTTGATTTATTGTCTTACTCTAATTCTAACATTGGAGGTTACCGACTTGACCAGAAAATCACTACAGTTATGTGTAACTATTTAGGAAAAAAAATAGACTCTTAGAGATCAATTAAAGAACTTTTAGTATCACTATTAACAACTAAGGATAAATATGTTATTGTTGATAGTTTTTCTCACAAATAATATGGATTAAACAAACTATGTATGATTTTAAATATCAATTTTGATAAAATTAATATATATTATGATAATTGAAGTGATAATTCAATTTCTAAAAACTGTCTTCAATATTCTATAACTAAACACATAGATGTTATATTTTACTTTCTAATGGATTATATAAATAAATAGGATATTTTTTTATAATTTTTCCCACTGAGAAACTATTAGTTGGAATTTTAAAAACCCATTAGATTCTATTTAATTTGAGAAGATGAAATTTGAATTGGGTATGATAGAATATTAAAAAAAATATATAATTACTGTCTTAATTTTTTTCACATGTTCTATAATTAAATATATTTTTATACTCTGATAAAATGATATTCAGATCATACCGATTAAAAATTCTTATTAAACTATAACACTGTCTTAATTCAACTTTCCTTGAATATTGTATCTATCATTTTTATGTCTAGATAAATTACTACTATGTTTCATTTATATTATTTTTTTATGATTAAAAATTGATTCTTTTATATATAAATTCTAGTAATAATTTTTATAAATTTTAAAAAGGTGGAGATTTTTCATTTAAAATTTAATAAATGTTCTGTTTTATAATTTAGAAAAATGATAACTTTTTAAAATTTGAAAGTGATTTTAATACATTATCACAATTATTTATTTTTATAGATTAATCCATTTTAAAAATTTATTAAATTATAAATATTATTTAATTATGTGTTTTAATTAATACATTTCAATTACATGTTTAAAAACTGTTAATTGATCTTCTTATGTTTTTTAATAATGTTAATGTTGTTTTCTTATTTATTTTTATATTTTTTATTTTTATTTAGTAAAATATTATGGGATATCCCTAGTGTAGTACCTTGGCTAGCACTCAACCACATAGGGGACCCATTGGGTCAACCCCATGGGAAGGTCTGACTAAGGAAGCCCCACAATGAGGCTTTGGTAACAGGTGTGTGTACTACATGGTAAATGCATAAAATCCCGTGTATAGGGACCACAGTGTGTGACCAGATGTACACAGGTGGTCTAGGTCCCCCGTTGGGTCATATTCTTATGTGTGTGTTTATGTAAACTATTGTAGATCCCCAGAACGTAGCTCAAACTGAGGATCTGTGCACCTTGTTTGATATACTTCTCAACCTCTTCTTCTCTAAAAATCATGGATATAATCATAGCCATTAGATGAATTCTTCGTGATCCATCTGATCTTATGGATTATATCAAATTATAATTTGAACTCCTTTTCTTATTTTCCTTTCAAAGTTCCATCAACTTATTCTCCATGTTTTATCGATCTTCAATAGTGAGATCTTTTCCATCAATTCTCATTGGGCCTTTGCTGTAATGATTGAATAAAGCATGTTCTTGGTTGTTTTAATTTTTTTTCTAATGTCTTTATATAGTTCTAATAATCCCGACATGGTCCAATTCATTATATTCCTCTTTCAGGTGTTGTTTGACCCTACATATCTTATTCTTCTTCCATTAGATTCTTCCTTGGATCGAATCAATCTTTGCCTGAATAGCCCAAAGGCCTTATTTTTTATTGATTTTTGATAACCCCCCTTTCAATGGATAAGGGGGAACCCTTACAAGGCCCATAGGTTCAGAGATTACAAGGCATGTATGTTTAAGAGATTACATGACCCAAAGGTCTTAGGGAATTCAACCAGACAATCTACAAGGAATTTCACCTCCCCAGCATCTGCATCGTGATAGTAGCTATCCACCTTTGCTTGGTCATCTGGATAGGCTTCCTGTGCAAGAATAGGCTAGTCCCAGTGGCATAACCATGCCCTCTCATTTTGAAAATCCATTTGGATCTACTATGGTGAGTGCACCTGCTCGGAATCCTCTTCTGGGATTGATCCTTTTTTTAGAGTTTGTGTGGGGCAACTACATGTGGCCTGAAAGCCTTGAGGTGGCCTGAAGGCCTTAAAGGTGGCCTGAAAGCCCTACTGACCTGAAGGCCTGGGTGGCCCGAAAGCCTTAAGGACTCTAAGCCCAAATAGATGGACCAAGTTGAATAGTTCCAACTACTATAGTACCTAACAGTAACTGCTAAAGTGCCTTCTGCAGTACCCACATAGTGTATTGTTCTACTACAATACCTGTATAGTGTACAGTTCTACTACAACACCGCACAATGTATGGTCTGCTACAGTACCTGCTACAGTGCTGTTACAGTCTCATAAATATGCCTCTACTTGGTTTTTAACCTAGTTATCATGGATGCACTTAATGATACCTCACCAACTGGGTTGAGGCTCATGTGCTGGATCGTATAAATCTTTTTTGTTGGTTTCCCAATAGTGACACCATCAGTCACCAAGAGAGAATAGAGTCACTGTTGGAACCCAATTGTGAGTCAAGTAATTATTAGAACCCAAATATAATTCATGAGTCACCATTGTATCCCAAAAGGGATTCATGAGTCACCATTGGAACCCAACAGTGAGTCACGAGTCACTATTATAGCACCATAGTGAGTAGACCCACTAATAGATTTCAATGGAGAGTCATTTTACTCACTATTGGACACCAATGGTGTGAAATTTTCTCTCTATCAGTTGTTTATTCTCTAATATACAACAACATGGAAAAATCATTGTTAAGTATCTAAATAACATATTCCATCTTCAATAGAGTGTTGTAGAGGTTTAATTTCAGTTTAAGGTTGTTTTGTATTTTCTGAATACAGGCTTGTGAGAAGATTTTTCTTGTTATTAATTTTTTTATTCTTGTTGTTTGTGGTTTATTTATTTATTATCATTTTATTTATTCATTTTTTTGTATATATTATTTTAAAATGTTTTTAGTGAGCCATCATTGGACACTTCAAATAGAAGGTCATGATTCACTACTGAACACCTACAACTATGACTCATAAGTAAACTTTGGAAACCCAGTGGTAGAAAATTTTTTATTTCTTCTCCTAAATCCATTGATTCTTTAGTTTAATGAAATAAATTTTATTTTGGTTGACTATATTAATTTTTTCTTTTAAGGGAGGCAATTTCATTTTCTTTGTTTTTCAGTGGTACAAAATTGAGTCACTACACTCTGTTTTCAATGGCGAGTCATGAATCACCACACTATATTTTCAGGGGTGAGTCATTATTCAATGTTATTTTTATTCAATAGTTGGTCATGAGTCACTACCAGCAAAAAATATTCCACCGTTAGTTAAATTTTTTGCTTGTAAAAAAATTATTTCTTATTTCAATTAAGGTTATTAGAATAATTACTTTGTTAAATTTTTTATTTTTTTATGTTAATTTTTTTTGGAGTGTGTAAATATAATTGTAACCTTATTTTAAGAGTATTTATTCATGTATATTGAAGTTCATGTCATGATATATTTTACTACATTTTTTATAATCTATAAGATTACGCTCATTATTTAAATTATTTTATAATTTTGAATTATTTACAGTTATTTTACTTAACATATTAATGTTTTTCTATTAATATTTAATGAATAAATGTAAAGCTCATTTCTATTCTATGTTTTTCAGTGAGTCTTTAACAAAATAAGGTAACTTTCATATTACTTTATTTTTATACACTAACATGTGACATATAGATATTGTACATGAAAACGCTCCTAAGGGAACTTTTTTTAATGATCTGAGAGGAATATTTAAGGAATAAAAAATGTACTAATATAGATCATTTGATTGAGACAACTTGTGAAAAATATTTTAAATTATTATTACTCTCAATTTTTCATAGAATTCTACAACTTTTTCAATCTATATGTGATCATAAAATGAATTTAACATTGACATTTTTTCCTTACAAATGATCAATGATCATCATTCTTAAACTACACCGACATTCTGATAATATACTTATTCATTATATTATTTTTATTTGTGTAATATTTTATCTTTCTATTTATAATTCTTCATGTCTTGTTTATGATTTTATCATCAAAATAATTTCTTAACCATTCTCTATTTATTCTTCCTCTTAAAAGTAATTTAGGGTTGTGAATCCCGATCAAAAGTTAGGTATGTAGACCATGTTAGTCTCATGTATCAAAGACTAGATTGTGTCTCTAGGATGTTTAAAAATAAGGGTCTGTAAAAAGGTTTTCACACCATTTAAAAGTGTGTTTCTTAGTGGGAACTAGTCTCCTTGAGAAGTAGAGGAGATTGAGGGGATTATGATCTTTTTGATCGGAACCACTATAAATATTGTGTTCTTTCATTTATATTTATAGTAAAACTCAACTCAATATCACTACACTCACTAATTATTAATATTATAATCTCTAATTTTTTTTTGTATTTAAATTTTTAAAATGACTATTCAGCCACACCAGTCTTAAATTCAATAAATAATGATCCAAAATATTTGTTTCAAATTCCTTTTAACTGTATCTAACCTATGTTTGACATTTGAACATTCACATAACCCTTACCCATGATCTCAAGAGCTTAATAATTCACAAGATTAACCCTTTAAAACCTTATGAGAATGTGTTTTACCATGAATACCCTATTATATATAATAGAAAAATCTAGATAATAAATAATCTATGATTAAAAAAAAGTTAAAACATAGAAATAAAAAACATATCCTCTTTAGTTGTGGTATTTATGGAACTTCTTGAGAAATATATTATGAAATTGACTCCTTGGTTTCTATAATCCTTCTATAGGATAACCTTCCTCTTGAAATGTCAATATATGAGTTTTTTTCTAGCTAATTTAATTCAACTTGTTTCCCTCTTTTATATAACTTTCTTTTAAAAATTATGTTGAATGAAACATCCTCTACCTTTTTCATAAAATGAACTTTCAAAAGGTTCATGGACTCTCGTCATCCTAATCTCCTCACTTATAATGAGATCATGAACATCCTCAAACATTTTCATTCTTATCAAAAATAATTTCTAACAATGATATCCATCACATCCCATGATTTCAAGAGTGATGAAAGTAGAAACACAACCCATAACAAGTTCTTGAACATTACTCCGGATTCCAACTAACTCCATATTTTGTGGAATTCATTAACATGATCAGATTGGGACTTTACCTATGATATTCTCATGATAAATAGTCTATATATTATAATTAAATTTATATTTTAATTCAATACTTCATGTGTATTGGTCAAAAAAATCATTAAATCCACAATGTTCTTGACCTCCCAAATGTTGAATGAAACATTCTATGGAAGAATCATTTGAAGTACTATAAGTGATTTCCCATAGACCATTTACTATTCTTATTTATTAATTTCTTGTGGTGTTATCCACTTTAATAGAATATCTAGGTCATTTTGAAGTAGACAGATCATAATTTACATCCACCAAAATCAAATGTTTGATCCATTGTATTTTTTTTTCTAAACCAAGCCTCCTTACAACACCATTCATTATAAAAAAATGATCTCCAACCAAAATTGGAATGTGTAATCACATGAGAAGTCACTATAAGAGTCTCTTTCTAATGAAAAGTGCTTTCAAATTTTCAAAATCACAAGAATTGATGCCACTTATTTTGTTCGAGGACCTCCAAACCATAAGCAACCTCAAAAAAACCCAAAACAAGGAACAATATTTGAAACACCAAAATTCATTAGAACATTTGATAATGATATATCTGAAATGAAAATACAATGCACTCCATCCAATCATCGAATCTCTCACAATCACAATGAAAACAGAAACCCTCTCACAAAAACACCCCAATTGAAAAGATAAAGTCACATGAAATAAACATAATGAATTACATGGTTTAGGATTAGTTCCCCTCCATCAGAGAAAACAACATTATTTACTAACATAAAATGAAGATAAAATATGTTTTCTTTCTTCCAAAAGTGTCCCCAAATCCCTTATTTATAGTATATCCCTATTTTTTATCTAGTTTCCAACACCTTTTGATCTTTTTACTCCACCATACTCACTAGTGAAGGCCATCACTAGTAGTCAACTAGATGAATTGGATAATATATTTATCTGGTGAAAAAATAACACGATTCAAATTTCATCCTTTTTTATTCACACACTCTATTGGATCCAAAAGATGTCACATTCCACATGGTCACTTTTCACCTAATTTTGGACCATTGTTCTCATAACCATGACTGCCACCATTGGATTTATTCTACTTCATGATTCCTACAAGTTTTTTAAATAATGTTCCAGATTTTCTCCTTCTTGATAGAAGTATTTAAAAATGAAAGAAGAATTCGTACATTTCTAGCAAGTATTATAGGTTTTTTACTATAAGGATTATTTATTTGACCATTCTATGAATTTTTTTAATTACACACCCACTTTATTTATATTATACCATTGATATTATAAATTTTATAAAAACATTTTTGGGTTTAATAAATTGTATCATATGTTAGATACATATTAACATAGATCTAATGCTATCATAGTTTCTCATAGAAGTTGAGGACATGGGGGAAATCCTACTAAGTAATTGTACTGAAACGATACCCATGCACATGATATAGTTGTCCTATGTGCCCTAAGGTATATCATTTGGATGGGAATGTTTATATAGAGACTCTAGTGATATAGATCAAGACTTCAATGAGTTGGAAAATTAGGGATTTCAAGCAGTCAATATGGGTTTTTTGTCAATGTGATGAACAACATTGTTTTTATTTTGCACATGCACCAAGTGTTCATTATTTTTTTTATCTAAATAGATATATTCCATTATGCATATTTTTTGTCTTATATAAATATGAATTGTTTTGTTATATATATTAAAATAGTGATTTTTGTGATGGAATTATTTTTTATCCATGAATGTTTTAACACATGTAAGATTTATTAAAGAGTCATGTCAATTTTTCACTAACATAGAGTCATATTTATCAAACACTTCCCTTTATCAGTGTTAAAAAAGAGCTAATAATGGAGTTACTTTTATCAGTGCTAATAAAAAAGTGATGATAAAAGGTGATTTTATCAGTTCTAAAAAAGCACTAATAAAATAACCCCTTTATCAGCACTAATAAAAATATTTTTAGTGATAAACCAGTAGTTTTTAGTGCTCATAAAAGGTATATTTCATAAAAAAGTTATTTATCATTAAAAAAATCTTAATATATAAATATATTTATATTTATATAAATATAATATATTTTTTAAAAAATATGATTTATATACGGATGAATACGCATTTTCACTTAATATATAAGATATTTAGCGAAAAATGGATTATGAAATAATTAAAAAAAAATATTAATTAATAATTTGCTAATTATTATCGAGTGATATTAATTTAAAAACAATTTGAAGATAGAGAAAACCAAAAATTTAATAAACATTCTAAAATACGTTGAAAATGTGACCCAAACTTCAAATAGTCATAATTTTTTATCCAAGTGCCTATTTGAGCTCTTCCACATATCAAATAAAATATTAATAAATTATATAATCTTTTGTGGGACCAGGGAACCTCATAATGGATTCATTGGGGTCAATAGGCCTGAAATTTTTCCATAAATGAGTTTTTTTGGGTACCTATTTTTTTTAAAAGGGGGTTCCTTGGACAAAGGGCCACAATTAATTTATTGAAATATGAAAGAGCTTACATATATCAAAAGGATTTAATTTTATTATAATCATTTTCATAAAAGTGATATAGCTCATATGGTAAATTATCTGACCATGAGAGAGCCTTCTTATCATTTTTTTGGTAGAGACTCAATTTATTATTAAGGATTTGACTCATACAAATATTATGATGTTTGAATGTTATCATTTTTTATATTTTATTGTCATTAATAATTAAATATATACATATATATATATATATATATATATCAATTTTTATATATACACACATAAAAATTTAATTTTATAAATAAATATGTAAAAATATTTAATTATATTATAACTTCTTAAATATATAAACTATATCTAAATAAAAACTAATATCGATTTTTTTAAAAATAAAAATATGTGAATATTTATATACCTATACAATTAATGTATACATAAAGTATGTGTATATATATATATATATTTCTGTGTATGTAACAATATATATATATATATATTCTAATATATGTAAATATATATTAATATATATTATATGTAAATGAATATAAATATGTATAATTATATTTATAGAAAAACACATAATATATATATGTATATATATATGTGTGTGTGTGTGTGTGTGTATTTATAAACACACACAGACACAACAAATTTTATATGTGCATTTAAAAATAATTTTATATATAAAAAGATAAAAGAATGTGAAGAAATATATATAATTAAATAAATATATCATAAAAACTAGAATAAGAAAATATAGGCTATTTTTAGAGGTGCATATCAATTAAGGAGAAGTCTGAGGTTCAAACTCATCTCTGGAAAATGAGTGTGTACTAAAGTGCTCTAGCGCTGATAAAGGGTGGTTGTGGTTTTGATCACTGGTCAAGGGGTGGTACGGGGCTAGATTATAGCTATTAAAAGGTTTGTTCAAGAATTGATAAGATGGGGGTGGGTGTTATACCCACTGAATATTTTTTAATTTAGATAAAAAAATTCTTTTTAATATTTATTTTCTAACTTTTATCACCACCGTTTTAGCATTGATATAAGGGGCTTTTAAAAGTGATTTTTAGTGCTAAAAAACAGATCCCCTTTTAAGGGTGTTTAGGACAACATCTCTTTTTTAGAGCTATTAATGACCTTTTTCACACTATCAAAGGATGGTTTTGTAGTAGTGTTTAATGATAAAACATCATGTATGTTTATTTTATTTTTAAGTCTTTCAGTGTCTGATTTGTTTAAATTATTATTTTAATTGAAGGGGAATTACTCCTAAATAATTATTTATTAAACCTCTTTGCCAGTCATCAGACACTGGTGATTCAAATTGAGTGACATAGTGTCCTTCTTACTTAAGTGTTCTTCTGATTCAGGTTGTTATATATTTGATATCAATTTTCAACCACATATTGATGAATGATAAACTAAATCTTCTATTAGAATAAAATGAATAAATATATTATATAATATATTTATTGCATCATCATCTAACTAGTTCTTTTTAATATAATAGTTAACACACATGTTTATAAAAGGACATAAAATACTTGACATAACTTAGTATTCAATGGAACAAAACATTAAAAATATAAATATATTGCATAGTTCGAAATATATGTTTTATCCAGTTCTCAATGGAACTTGGTTGAATTTGATAAAATTAGAGAGTTATAAAGTTTTTTTAATATTATATATTATATGAATTAAAAATATGGGGTAATGTAATAAAATTACTAAACATGAATTTTTTTGTAAATATTTAATAATTTTTTTATAATTTTCTTATTTTTTAAAAAATAAGGAATTTTTTTTAAAATTAATTTGGAAAGGTGACATTGGTGATAACTCTCTTCTAATATGTGGATAAGGGGAAAGGCTGATGTTGCATGTTCTACTCATCAAATTTGATCGATGATGTGCCAAAGGTGGCATTATTGATGTTTTCTTTCCAAAAAATAATAGGAAATGGTGACATCGATGATGTGGCCATTAGCTAAACCCCCAATAAATAGGGAACCCACCCCTCCCCCTTCTCCTCACCCATTTCACTCCCTCTCTCAAGTTCCACTCCCTCTCTCTCAAAAATTAGCCTCGTGCTTCTTCCTTTGTGTGCGATGGTTTTTGTGGCATAGAAGGTGTGCGGAATTTTGAAAAGCCTCTTTTAGAGGTATTTTCCTTATTTATATTAATGTTATTTATTTATCTAATTGATTAATTTTTATATTGTTATAAATATGATATTTACCAGGATTTTAACAAGTTAGATATAGTTTAGAAAAAAATGTTATTTTTAGTGAATAAAATATTATAACTTATTTATGAATTTTGAGTATAAAAATTATAATTATTATTAGTAATGGATTTTTTATTATTACAAGATTCGTATTTAGTATGAAATAGTTTTTTTAAATACTAGTCACATAATTAGGAATAAATATTAAATAAATGATGAATAAATATTAGTGAAATAATTGTATACTAATAATTAACTATTAAATAAGTAATGATTAAAAAATGATTAAGTAATGATTAAGAATTGATTAAATAATAAATAACATAGGATTTAAATGATTAGATAATTATTATATAATAATTACCTAATGAATAACATATGATTAAATAATTAGTAAGTAATAATTAGTTAATAATTAGGAGATGTTTAAATAATGATTAGCTAATAAATAGCTAATTAATAACAAATGAATAACAAATGATTAAATAATGATTAACTAATTATTAAAGGATGATTAAATAATGATTAAATAACAATTAAATATTGATTAACTAATTATTAGAGAATGATTAACTGATAATTAATGAATTATTAACTGATTATTAAATATTGATAGACTAATAATTAAAGAATGATTAACTAATGATTAAAGAATGGATAAAGAATTATCAACTAATGATTAAATATGGATTTAATAATGATTAACTAACGGTTAACTAATGATTAAATAATTATTAAATAATGATTAGATAATGATTAAATATTGATTAACTAATGATTAAATAATGATTAAATAATGTTTAACTAATGATTAAAGAATAATTAACAAATGATTAACTAATAATTATCTGATAATTAATGATTGATTAACTAATGATTAAAGATTTATTAACTAATGATTAATGATTTAATAACTAATTATTAAAGAATGATTAACTAATGATTAAAGAATATTTAACTAGTTATTACTGAATGATTAAAGAATGATCAACTAATGAGTAAAGAATGATTAACTAATGATTAAAGAATGTTTAACTATAGATTAAAGAATAATTAACTAATTATTAAATAATTATTAACTAATGATTAAATATTTCATTAACTAAGGATTATCTGATGAATAGATATTTATTAACTAATGATTAGAGAATAATTACCTAATGATTTACTGACTATTAAACAATTATTAAAAAATGATTTACTAATGATTTACTAATGATTAAAGAATGATTGACTAATTATTAAAGATTGTTTAACTAAGGATTAACTAATTATTTGTGAATTATTAACTAATGATTAAATAATTATTATTTACTAACTAACTAATTTTTAGAGAATTATTATCAAATGATTAAATAATTGTTTACTAATGATTAAAGAATGAATATATAATAATTAATTAATAATCAAATAGTAAATAACTACAACGTAATTACTTAATATATATTAATTATGTAATTAGTAACAAGTGATTAATGAATAATTAAGGCATAATTAATTTAGGATTAACTCTTGCTTAACTATTGATTAGCTAGTAAATAAAAAATTTACAAAAGAGATTAAGTAATGATTAATTAATGATTAAATAATGGTTAAATATTGTTTAACTAGTAATTAACTATTAATTAACTATAAAGTAACTAATTATTATTCATTAATTAATTAATGAATATTGAGTGATTAATGAACAATTAAGTCATAATTAATATAGGACTAATTAATGATTAACTAATGATGTGTTTCATTATTCCATGGCTATAGTTCCTCTCATTAATTTCCATATTTTTTTGTGGAACTAGCTTGATAGTGTCTTGCACTAGTTTATATTTTTTTAGAATATTCATTTTTCTCCTAGACAGTCAGTAGTGCTTCATTCCATGAAGTTGATAGGGTTGCAGGATGACAACTGGCATCGACAACATGAAAATTATTTGAACATCTAACACAGATGGTCATAATTTAATATCTACGGTATGTGTACTATGTGATTCTCTCTATAAGATAATCTTGAGGATGATCCATGGTATAGAATGAATTCTATAATTCATCTTACTCCACATTGTAGAGGGATCTGGGATTTGGTAAGTTAATAAATTTCCATTAGTTTGTTTATTGTGATTTTTTAATTCATTTTGATTATCTTTATAGAATACCTAACTACAACATATTATCTGCATGTATAATCTATAGGAGGAGGAGGAAGTTTTTAGCTAGGCAGTGTACCATGATTCATTATAGGGGATAATGTTAGAGTAACATGTTTTATATGATAATATCTTTGACCAACCACCCTAGGGAGATGACATTCATAATTAAGGAGTTGAGGTTCCTACTCAACAACCTCCTCCAATAGGTGCCAATGTAGAGGATCCATGATAATGGAGACATATACCGCATCGTGCTACATGTGAGGTCTGACCTATTCCACTGGAAGAGTTCATCCCTCTAGTAATCTTGCCTCAGATGATCAGGGATGTGTATGAGGAGGCATATGATCCATTTGGGTTTTCAGGATATCCATAGTTTTTTCTGGGTACAATTGATCTAATATTCTATCATGTTTCATTTCCCACACTTCCAAAATTCATGACCAAGCCTTCATAGGCAATATGGTTCACCGATGAGATGATGGTAGGTCCATCTACTTATGTAGTGGGAGAAGGATCATGTGCACATGAAGTCATCCAGCTAACACCTCCTCCTGATGATCCACGACCAGATCATCTGACATTCAAGGTTCCAATGACCGAGGAAGAGTCATATATAACTTATCATAATCTTACCTAGCACCGAGGTTAGCGATCTCGATACGAGCCTCCCATTCTCACACCAAACCATGGGATGAGACCTCGTCATAGATAGTGATTGTACTCATTTATTTATATGTGTTTTATCGACATAAGGGATTTTAAACAACAATGTATTACATCCTCTATATGATTTTATATCTATTAAAATGATGATATTTTATTACTATCAACTATTTTTACATGTTTAAGAACTCTTTTAATATCCATTTATATTTTTATTATAGTTTATATTTTATAATCTTTCAAAGTAGACTACTTGAAACACATGAAAACTTATCAAATTCCAAGTAGGTAAATTTAAAATATTATAAAATATAAACTACAAAAACAATATAAATAAAACCTATAACATAGAGAAAACATCTAAAAATTTATTGAAAATAAAAATAATTTTAAAAATGTAATAAGCACAATTTAATCTACACGAAACAAATATTATTGATTAAAAAAATAATATATACATAATAAAAAATATATTCCTATAAAATATAGTATAATTAAAATAGAAATTGAATTTTGAACATTGACTAAACATATAGTAAATAATTAAAAATGAAAGGAATGTAAAAATAATAATAAATAGAAATGTAATAGTATAAAAAATAATCTATTTTTCCATTTAAATTCATATTCATTAATTGTTTTTATGAAATTTATTTTATATTAAATTGTTTTTAATATGTTCTGTATGTGTGCCATATTTCATTTAGATTTTATTTATACAATATTATTTATAGTCTTCCAAAACCACCAACGTGAAACATTAATATGTTTCAGGTATTTGACTTTGTATGAATATAAATTATTAAATTAAAATACATTATAAATAATATTTTATAAACTGTCTCAACATATAAAAAATATTTTAAAATAAAAAATTCATAAATATAATAAGAAAAATCTATTTTACATTTCACAAAATTTAGTGCTTAAAATCATAACATTTTCACTTTCAAATATTAATGGACATCATTCTATGAAAAAATAAATTAATAGAATATATATATATATATATATATATATAAAAATATAAAAACATATATATTTATAATTTCTTAATTATTTTTATAATTTTTTTTGGAAATGACAGCATCGCTATTTCCAACATTAGAATAAACCCAACGGTGGAAAGGCCAACACTGCCTTTCAGCATTAGTTTGAAAAAATAACCTAGTATTATTTTACTAACTATTTTTATAAAAAATATCCATATAAAAAACTCAAAAAATTACTAAAACTGGTAAGAATAATTATGCATGTGATGGCATCTCCTTTAGTGTTGGTTCGGTCCTAGTTAAAGGTTTTTAGTGGCTGGGTCTTTGGTTTGTTTTGGAAATAAATATTAGTTCTGATGAATTTTTTTGTTGGGAATGTGTAGAGGTGATGTGGTGTGCTGGTAGGTTTTCTTACTATAGTGGTGGAAATTAAAGGTGTCACATTCAGTGGAGATGGTGATGATAACTATTAGTAGCTAGAGGTTTGATGTTGGTGGAAGTGTTGATGGAGGTGGTGACCAGTTTTCTTGCCTCCAAAATCATGATCAAATTTTTAATTTATATTGTGCTCTGTGTTTTGTTTGTTTTTATGATGTTTTCAAATTTGGTTATGCTTTTTGGTAACATTTTAGGTTCCCAATGATAATTAAAATTATGATTTTTTAGAAAATAAAGAGCGGATTTATAACAGTAATTAGGTGAGACTATTATGATTTATTGAATTTTGTAGCATACATACTTAAAATTTCTTATTATTGATGTAACTTATTTGTTATAAGAACTTAAATACATATTTTCAATGTATTTTAAAATAAGAATAAAAAATGGGGGATTGGGGTGGGGGATTGAAATGCCACCTGACCTACCTAAATCACCAGAGGAGATTGAATTTGGGAATCGAAACATCACAGGTGCAATGAAGTGCAAAAGGCAAGGGAGTGTCTTTTTTTAATATAAATTTTTTAAAAATAGTTATTTAATTAATTGTATGTTTAAAATATTTTTAAAACGAATACCCAAAGACAGAAAGGCCATTGCCACCAGTGGGATGTTTTTACCCAGGCCAATGGGGACATGGGCCTGCCACATTTTCTAGGAAGTTAGGGAAAGGTGGAAGGGCCCTTACCGCCTTTTCATAAATGATAAAAATTAATTATTTTAAATAAACATGTTATTCTATTTAAAATATTTATTTTTTCTTTGTTTTGTTTGTATATTTTAAAAAATATCATAATTTAACTATTATTTAATATCCAATATTACAGCTAACAAAACAACTTGAAATTATGACATAAACTCTCTCCAAGGGATCCCTTTTATAACGTGGTTTGGCCAGGAAATCCTTCCGTTTTTCCAATGTTGGATCTAGGTCCTCCTTTTCATGCACAAAATTAATAATATATTTTTATTTACAATTATTAACTAATTAGTAATAAATAATAATTTATAATAAATAATAACTTTAATGCCTAAATATTAATGATCTATTAACATTTAATATTAAATATTAATAATTAAGTAAGTAATATTAATAATAATTTAAATGGTATTAATTAAAAATAATAATTACTAATTAATAATGAATTAATTGTCAATTAATTATCAATAAATTATTAAAAATTTATTAATAGTTAGTAGTAATTAATTATTTAATAATTATTAAATCTATAATATATTATTAATAATAGTAACTAGAAATTAACTAATTAATTATTATTTAATAATAAATATTAAAAAATGTTTATTAGAAACTTAGTAATAATTATTTAAAAAAATTATTTAGTTAAAAAATATTAATAATAATGATTAAACTATTTAATTACTAATTGTTGATTAATTATTATAAAATTAGTATTAATTAGTTAACTAAGTATTGAAAATTGATATTAATTATTAATAAATATTAATTAAATAATAAAATTTACAAATTAATTATATTGATTTTTTATAAATATTAATTACTTGTTAATACTAATCATTAATAAATATTTCAAATTATTATTTTGAAACTAATTATTAAAAATAATAATATAATAATTAGTTATTAATTAATTAGTTATTAAGAAATATTTAAGTGTGTATTAATAAGATTAAGTAAAAATTAACTATTTAATTATATATTAATTAATAATTATGAATAATTATAATTATACAACTTGAAATAGAAAATAAAATAAAATATTTATTTACTAAATATTATTATTAATTATTACATTATTAAAATGCTAATGATTAATTAATTATTACTACATTTTTATTATTTAATTAAATAATTATTACTTATTAATTTTAATTTCTAATTCATATTAATTACTAATAAATATTTAAAGTTACTCATTAGTTACTAATTAATATGTATAATTATTTTATTTTTATTTTTATTAATTATTAATTATTAATTATTAATATTATTTATTATTAATTATATTATAATTAATTAGTAATTAATTAAACCTGTTATTTGTTAGTTATTTATTAATATTATTAAAATCCTTATTTGATTTCATAATAAAAAGAGGCTTCAGACCCATCTTTTCTATAAATAGTAATATAATATTTATGTTTTGTGGGAAAATAAGGACATGGATCCCGTATTGGAAATCCAAAATAATTTCCCGGGAAAGCTCCATTATAAAAGGGAGTCTTGTGAGAGAGTTTTTGTAAGAATTTTAGACTACTTTAACGATAGTAAAGATGGAAATTAAATTTTAGTTAAATTAGGCTAAAATGTTTTGATATATATATATATATATAAACAAATAAAAACAAATAAAACTATTAAATATACAAACAGATATATTTAAAATAAGTAATTTTTTTCATTTAGATAAAGGTAGAAATAGCCTTTCCACATTTCTGAGGGAGAAAACATTCCAAAACCGATAAGTTACTTGCCGACTTTGGGTTTTAGTTTTAAAAATATTTTAAACCAATCCTTAACTAAATAATTATTTTAAAAGAACATATATTAAAAAAAGTTGTTGTGCACCCCTTTTGCTTCATACAATTGAAACCGTACTTCCTCATCCACTACCACACTAGTGTGTGTCTCACAAGTGGAAAATTATTATCACTATAATTCCACAGAGGTTCACATGCACAAACCATGTGGGACTGTGGTGGAGAAATTGTTATTATAAGGATACCATGAGGTCCACATGCCCACACCCACAATTATTTTTCTCTCTGAAATGATTGATTAATAGTAATTAATAATAATAAATTAATAAAAAATTGAACATAATTAATTATTCTTTACATAATATTAATTAATTGATTAATAATTTAATAGTTTTTAATCATGAAATAATAAATAATATTATCTACTTAATAGTTAAATAATTATATAAATATAACTACTAGTAGGTATATTATTAATTTATTATTGATTGAGTAATAATTTAATTAAATTGGTAATAAATTTATTGGGTACAAAGGCCTCACATTGTCCTCTCACTACAAAAAAAGGTCTTAGCGGCATTTCTTTAGCAGTGGTTCAAATAACTGCCAGTAATTGTTTCAATAAAATCTAATTTTAATAATGTGGTGGTTATATTAAATTGCCACTATATTTCTTTATTATTAAATATAGTGGTAGTTTTTTTAAACCGCTACTAAATCTTTTAATATATGCATATTTCTCCCCCTCCCCCAACTGATCCCCCCTTTATCCCTTAGCCCCACCCACTCTCTTTTTGACAGCCTTCTCCCCAAAAGAGACCTCCCATCAGCCCCAATCCACGCTCTCCCCAACAACCTTCTCCTCAATGGCGACAAACCTCGATCCCCCCTCTCCCCCTATCCCCAAATACCTTCTCCTTGATGGTGACCACCCCTCACATCTCCTTTACCTTTAATCCCAATGACCCTAACCTTTATACTCCTCGGTGACGACCTCGTTGTGCCCCATTGCTTTTCAACGATGATCCTCAACAACAGCTCCTCGTCCACTTTTCCTGGAGAGTGTGAATCCAGACGGCAACAACAACCCTAACTCCCTTCTACCCACAACCCCATTCTTCTCTTAGCTCTATTTCATTGAAGTTATATGATACTTGTTGGATTTTTATGATTATTTTAATTAAATTATTTAGTGTTATATATAATTGAGTGTTTTTTTAGATTCCATGAATTATAAATTTGTTTTTGGATCTCAATGAGCTTGATTATTTAATATCATTAGAGTGTGATAATCAATTTTCAAGAAATGTAGACTTAAATACAAATCTTGATTAACCATTGATTATTAATGTATTCTTTCCATTACTTTATTAATTAATATTGTAATTTTTTTGTTATGAGAAGTTATTTTGAGTCTTTATTTTTGATATTCATTTTTTATGGAACCTTTTTATAATTACTTTAAATATTTAATTTATCATTGTCTCACTACATTGAAATTTTAAGTGTGAATTTTTTTAACAGTCTAAAAATAATGTTTTGAAATATTTATAATGGCCAACTATCCTCTTATACTTTTTTAGAAATCCATTGATTTTTATTTTCTAATAGATGAAATGAAAATTTTTTGTAGATAACAAAACATGATTTTCTTATACGTTTTATTTGCAATTCAGGTTTTAAATACCCACAATTCATGTTAAAATTTTAATATTTTCCTATTCTACTATTTTAATGTGTTATAAGTATATAATTAAAATTGTTCTTTTTCTTATCAGACAAATATACAATTGTAAATTTAATTTTAAGCTTAAATATAGTTTTATTTTGAATTTTTTATGAGAAATAATTTTTTTCATATTTGGAAAGGTTGAATTATTTTTATAGCATAGTTTTAAATGAATTTACATTTTATATTAATATATTTTATATATGACAAATGTATGATTTTTCATTATAGACTAAATGTGACTATGTCACTAGATAACACAGTGAAAAATTCTTGTTTTGAGATACAAAAAATCTTATTTTCATAATAAACTAAGAAATAGCTATCAATAGAGATAATCATATTTTGAAAATATGATATAAAAACTAATAATGTGAAAAAAAGAAAAGTAACAGATCTTTTAATATAAGAATTATGTTCAGGTATAATTATGAACTTATAATAGTATGCTCATTATCAAAGTAACCTCTCTCCTTAACTTGGGGAACTTATTCCATGACATATAATTGTATTATTGTGAGGTATAATATTGATTAAATTATGTTGTTTACATTTTTATTTTTGGATTTAGTCATTTTTATGTTGAATTCGAGTTGTGTCAAATCAATATCCTACCCTAATTAATGACGAAGTTCGATGATGTTTAATTTGGATTATACTTATTTGATCAAAAAATTATATATTTATATCTGAATTTAGAGGGAGAGTAGTGATAATCCAATTCCTAGGGAGAATAATTGGATTAATTTACCATGAAACACACCACAACGGGCCAAGGGTTTGGAAGAATTTTTAGATTATACAATTGAAAAATGATTGGTGGTTTGTATAATAAAATGCCCATATCCTGATTGAAAATTAAAGAGATAATTGAATATAAATGATGTATATGGACATTTAATATTGAAATAGTTTCCTACTCTTTATGTATGTTGGATTATTCATGGTGAATAAAATGTTATGGAAATTCAAAACACCAAAAATCTTGTCAATGAAACATAATGTGATCCTCCATAGGAGAACATGGTTCGAAATTTGATAAATAACACATATTTCTCTGCATGATAGAATTACCAAGATTTTAATAGAAAAATAGAACCTTTAGTAGATCCTAAGTTGGTTAATCATTCTCAGAACATCAATTACGAAAAAATGAGTTTTATGAATTATTTAATGAAGGAAAATAAGAATTGCATGAAGGGTGTGCCATGTTTTTGAAGATCTATTTTCTACATAAGTTATATCATATAATGTGATTCTATAGAATTGCTAAAAATCAATTTTTATGAATTTAGAGTTTCTTCATAATGAATTTAGTGAATCTAAGATCCCATAATCATTATATGAGATGATAAAAAGATACGTGCATGACATAATTATTTCATTCTTTAACGGGGAGAAGTTTGTGATAATGGAAAATACATAAGATGTCATACAAGAAGATGGAATGAAATTAACAATAATGAGAGTATAAATCAATACAAACCTTGAAATAAATATGAGGTGAAAAATCATTCAAAGTTATTGTGCCACTTTCCTCTAAAATCATGATTTCAAAGATTATTCATGTTATTTAAGATTTCATATGACATGAAGGGGAATAATCATGATAATAACAAATATATCTTGATGATACAACCAAAATATTCAACATCATTGAAGTTGATTGAATCATTATATCCAAATTTTTATTTGGATCCTAGGAATGTATGTTTGGGAATAACTTCTAATGGTTTTAAACCTTTTGGTACTCAAAGTACTAAATATAGAATTTGGAAATTTGTTTTAATCCCCCTATAATCTATATCCATATATGTGTATGAAGAATACTTATTTCATTCTTTAAATGATTATTTCTAGAAATCAAATTCTTGAAATGACATTGATGTATACATTTAACCAATAATTAAAGAAATGTGAGAATAATGGGATGATGGAGTAGAAAAATATGCTTCTTCAATAAGAAAAATATTCAAAATGCATGCATATTTAATGTGTAAAATTATCATCTTTTGTGGAATAGGAAACTTATACTATTGGAATACTCATACTGGTTTGGATTATCAAGATTGTAATTTTTATTTTGAACCTCTACGATTACCTCATAGTCAAAATGGTATTTTATGTGTCATCGTTGATTTCCTGATGCTTCTCATAAATTTAGGTTTAAAAAAGAAACAATTCAATGGAGATATTGAATTGATAATGGTACCAATGGTATTATCTTGTTCATAAATCTTGAGGCAATTAATGAATGTCACTATAGAATTTAGAAACATTAATTTGTTTAAATAAGGGGGAAAAGGGTACGAGGTAAAATATCTGAAGTAGATAGAATAATATAGTGGAGGAAAATGAGTATATTTTTCAAACATCCCTATTATGATTTTAATTTGATATGAATATTCTTAAAATAATTGATATTGAATGAAAATCTCTAAAAATTTTATTTTTATGTTGCTTAATGAGCTGGGTAAATCGAAGGATCGCCTTAATGCACATAAGGAATCAGAATCAGTGAATATAAATAATGGTTTGTGGGAAAATGAGAATGAAATTCATAATTCAACTATTTTATAAATGAAAAATAATAAGAATTATATATTCAATAAAAAATTAAATAATAGAAAAGTTCCATATAGATATTCTGGTAATATTTCAAGGTTTGTTTCCTTAAAACTTTAAAAGAAACATGGATTTAAAATTCTAAACTCACATATTCTGATAGAGTAGTTGTCGTCATTGGAAATTCATAATACATTACCCGAAAAAGTAATTGTGTATCTAGTTTAGTTTTTTACCTTTTTTAGATATCCTTGTGTAAAATATCTAAATCCAACTAATCTTGATAAACTTCAAGATTGAATTGTTTTGATACTTTATCATTTTGAGATATTATATCCCCTTTCATTCATCATCGTCATGATTCATTTGACTATTCATTTAGTTGAAGAAACTAAACCCGATGGACCAGTACACTATCAATGGATGTATCTAATTGATATTTACATTTATACTATTTATATTTTAATTAGTGAATTCAATTTTATCAAATAATTTTTAATTTTTTTAATATGTTTCTTATTTTTTTCATTAGGTACTTAGGTCATTTGAAATAATATGTGATGAATAAAGCTCAACCAAAATGAAATATTATTAATGGTTACACAGATGAAGAGTGCTTGACCTTATGTTATAGGTATTTGGATGTCATTGATAGTAGATTGAATCCTATTGGACACATTGAAGACAACTCCACTAATTCTCATTCTGAAAACTAGTCATCTGTATTTCTGACTATTGGATGACCAATTCAAAAGGGGTAAAATTTTACACTGGCTAAATTAGAGTTTCTATAAGAACTAAGATATTTTCTACTCAATATTCTTATTACATATCCATTTATTAAATAATTATGATTAGAAACAAAGAAGTGACTACGAATTTGATCTTGAAATGAGTTGGAATTTACAAAAATAGCTAATAATGGGATTTTGGAATGGTTCTCCCATTTTTTAATTATATACTCATATTCATAATATAGATGTGTAGTTTATTTGTGTATGTAGAATGTAACACTTTATACCTTCTTGTCTAGATAATGAATTTTGACAATCAAGCTAAAATATCAAATTATTTGATGTTTTTTTCTCAACTTAATATAAGGAATGCTAAGATATATGATGCCTACAATATTTATGGATTCAGGTTTCATACAATTTATTATAATAAAGACTTGAAAATTTAAAATAGTGGTGTATTTTCAATTGTGGAGTTGTGATACTTTGTAAATATGATTGATATAATTTAATTAAACTATCATGGTTGATTTTCTATTTTATTATTAAAATAAAAGTGGATCCACATTGATAGGGGTATACTGAAATATTTATTACATTTTACTTATGTCAACTTCTCTCACTTGATCCATATCAGTGAGCATAGATAACAAGATCCATTTATCTTGGATTTACAATAGAATATGGTTAGTTATATGGATGATGAAATACATTAATGTTAGAGTGTTTTATTAAACTTAAAGCATAGATGATTTTATGATATGTCTGATGAAGATCAATTGGAACTCTTTGATTATGAACCTCATCAACCAAAAAGCACTGAACAGTTTTTTCCTTAACATATTGAAATAATAGAACTTATTATAGATGGTGAAAATTAAGAACTCGACGCAATGGAGGTTGATAACAATGAACACAAGTAAGATGAAGATAATTGAATTTATAAATTTTAAATGAAACCATTTTACAATTTCTAACTTATAAGTGTTTTGTACATATATACATTGTTCTATTTTTTCTTCTTTTTTTGTAAAATTATTTTAGTTTTTTTATTTTTTTATAAATTTAATATATATATACCATTTGAATTTTAGGAATTCCATGATCAAAAAAATCCTAATCCTAGTCAATAAGCATATAATTCCACACCACCACTAACATCGGATTCAGTGGATCGGAGTCATTCTTCTATACCCAAGACTTCTAGCGAGCCAACCATTTCCTCAGATGTTGTTGGTATCACACCATCTGATTCACCTATGGTGATTGAGTTGTTGGTCACCCCTCAAGATATGGGATATTGGCAAGGTACCATTACTGGTATGTATTTCATTGTACAAAAAACTGTATACTTTATTAATTATTTAATACATTCTTAAAAAAAATAAAGATATCAACAGAATGAATAAATATATGAAGAAATAAGATTTATGGGACCCAAAATACCTCATGATTATCTTTCAATTTTATGAGTTTGGGGTGCCTACTGGTGATGTTTTTTGGATCCATAGAGAGATTCTTAGGTGTATTTCTTGTGATACGATGATCCTTCCAATTAATTATAATGATTTGAGTCATGTTCCCACATCTTGAAAAAATATGATCATTGATAATCAAGTAATGGAAATACTGATTTAATATTCATTGAAAAATTATTTAAAATACATGTGTAAAATTATTAACATTCTAATAAAGTGTGATGTTTTGTTTATTTCTATATGTTTTTTTTATTTTGATGTCCCAACCTCCGTTTCATGGCCATGGACTCTAAATCATTTTGGGTATGAAATTGGGAGACTCTAAATGGATATTATGGCTAATTATAATGAAAGATCTTTGAACTCATGAAAAATGTATTAGAATGTGACCGAAGGTGTTTCTCTTGATTAATGGAAGTTGTTTGTCGATATTAATAGAGATCCATATCATGACGTAATTGAAAATTTTATAGTATGTTAATAACATAAATAAAATAAAATTGTAATTTTTAATAATGTTTCTATTTAATGTAGGAATTATCTATAAAATATTGTGAATCGTGATAAATAAGTCAATCTACATATCGTCGAGTCTCATAGTTTTTCAATAAAAATAAAAAATTTGGTTTGTATTCTATACATTATTATTTATATTATTTTATTACAATTGAGGTTTTTTTAATATGTTTATATTGTTTTATAAAGGCTAATGAATTAGGTCACTCTAGTGGATGAATAGATATGTAGTTTAAATCTCATAGGAAACCCGATGGTAGTTTTGTAAATGAACTGACCAAAGACGTAGGAGTAAGTAATTTTCATTAATATTTAATGTTATTTCATTACTATAAAAACAAAATAATGAAGCATATATTATAAGAGAACACAATACCTAACCCCAATTTAAAGAATTTGGCTACAGGTATCAAACGATACCAATTTGGTGTTGTTGGAATTGGAAAATGCGCCCAAGTAATTCACCGAATGCTTCCATATATGATCCTAGAGCATATGTCATTCCAAAATCTTTGATTTTACTAGTCATGGAGCCCAAACGGAGTTATAGATCAAAAGTTATGGCTATTCGAAGTCGGGATGCTGGAAATAGCCGTCCGAAACGATTTTGGGGAAAAGTACGGTTTTGCATTCAAGAAGTGAAATCTTGCACACAATAATGACGGTTCTTCGCACAGGAAGTGAAATATTGCATGCTAGAATGACAGTTTTGCATGCAAGAAGTGAAATCTTGTGTGCAAGAATGGATGTTTTGCGCGCAAGTATGGAATCTTGCGTGCAACAGTAAAATCTTGAACGTAACATGTCGCGCAAACATTTTACGTGACCAATGAGAGGGAATCTTCCACACAGGCTACCCAAAAACGTCTAAGGAAGGGGATCACAGGTTTTGAGAGGTGTGCGCAAGAAAAGAATCCACGCGCAAGATTCTTCTGTGCCAAAGGCGATGTCAAATGCCCCTTTGTGCGTGCGCCCGCTGTAGGCCGCGCGGAAGTTTACGTGCACCCCTTGCGCAGAAAACAGCTTTCACACGAGGAATATTCCACAAAACTGCTCCTAGGTTCACCGATAAATACAAGTGAAGCACCCACCCCTTGAGAGACATCTCTAGAGGTCGTTCTCCACTCTGCTGCACATAATACCGCCTCTTTCACACCCGCGCGGAAGAATGGAATACTCCATGTGAGATCTTGCGCGACAGGTCCCCTATGGGTCTGCTTTCGCACAGGCCCACAGTGGTTTGATCCTCGCCTAGCATATTTTCTTCCTAAGTCATGTGTGCGCAAGATTTCGCGCTTCCACACAAAACTTCTTAATTCGAGTGCATGATTCCATGCTTGCGCGCAAAACATATAATCTTGTGTGCAAGACATAAATATTGCGTGCAAGACTTCAATATTGTGTGCAAGACTTCAATATTGTGCACAAGACTTCAATATTGCACGCAAAAGTACCATGCTACTAAATATTGTGCGCACCTATTCCGTACATTCCAATCTTGCGTGCAGCCCATCCTGCGTGTAGGCCATCTTACGTGCAATAGTGCACAGGCCTGCGCCCGCTGGTCCATACCGCGGGGGCTCTACCCCCGCACCACCCCTTGGGGTCAGTGATGACCTGCGATCCCAGCCCTCTAGGACGGTCCCTTCCCTGCCATCACTGACCCCCATGAAAAATGGAGAGTCATACCGCGAATTTTTTAGGCCGGGGCATCGGCAATTTCCAATGCGCCCGTAGCCACCTTCCACCAATGGGATACCATGATTTGAGATACTCCTCCACACACCATGAGATGCCTTGAGTCAGGATATTTATTTTGGTTTATTCCCCATGTCTTGAGTTGATATTCTCATCATCAATTTTCCGAGTACCTTGAGTCAAACCTTTCCTCAAGTAACTCATCCAAACCCCATCACTTGGCTCATATTCCAGCTTGAACCAGAAAGGGTCGTCATTGCATAAGACCCAACACCAACCATTGCTAGGCACCTTATGCCTAATAGTCCTCTCTACATGAATATAAACTGTAGTACACCATATGTGCCAAAACTAGGACGCCTCTTGCTCCAAACAAGAGATGCCTTATGCTCCAAGCATAATATGCCTAATGACATGATTACAGTGACATAATTTCAAGAGCGTTGGAATCCGTTCAAACATTCCATCACTACACCTCACACTCCATGTGTCCTTCATTTAGATATACACCCACTTACATGTCTAAAGAGGCCCCCTAACGGCCTGGTCCCATGCCACATCATCTCACCTACCGTCCTGGGCCAACGCCCCGTAAGACTTTAGACAACGCTTTGAGTTAGGTCCTATGTTTCGAACACGGTCAGCAGTCGACCCTCATTTTCTTGTCCACATTTCAGGATAACGTGATATGGATGTTGTGTTTTGAACATAGTCCACAGTTATCATCCATCACCACACCACCCTCACTGTGTTCCGAATGTCGGGCATTTGATTCACACATTTCATCCCCCTTTGTTCCGACTGATTCCAACGCACTTGGCATTATCACTCTTGTGCACTAATGCAAAGGCGAAGGCCTCAACCCACCAGTGGGTTGGGATACCCTCATGTCCAGACATGAGGAAGACATTACTGGAAGCTTCCTTGCATAATCCCATCTGTCATTACCACTATATAGCGGAACTCAGGAAGCTTCCTTGCATAATCCCCATTCACCATTGCCACTCCATAGCGTCACTCGGGCAGCTTCCTTGCGTAAGCCCCATTCACCATCGCCGCTTCACAGTGGCACCCATGAAGCTTCCTTGCGTAAGCCCCATCCACCATTGTCGCCACTCGGGAAGCTTCCTTGCGTAAGCCCCATTCACCATTGTCGCTCCATAGCGGCACCCGGGAAGCTTCCTTGCATAAGCCCCATCCACCATTGCTGCTCCATAGTGGCACCCAGGCAGCTTCCTCATGTAAACTCCATCCACCATTGTCGCTCAATAGCGGCACCCGGGAAGCTTCCTTGCGTAAGCCCCATCCACCATTGTCGCTCCATAACGACACCGGGGCAGCTTCCTCGTGTAAGACCCATCCACCATTGCCACTCCATAGCGGCACCAAGGAAGCTTGCTCCCATAATCCACATCTACCATTGCCACTCCATAGTGTCACCCAGGAAACTTCCTCACGTAAGCCCCATCCACCACTGTCGCTCCATAGTAGCACCCGGGAAACTTCCTCACGTAATCCCAATTCACCATTGCCACTCCATAGCGGCACTCGGGCAGCTTCCTCACGTAAGACCCATTCAACATTGCTGCTTCATAGCGGCACCCAGGAAGCATCCTTACATAATCCCCATCCAACATTGTCGCTCCATAGCGGCACCCAGGTAGCTTCCTTGAGTAATCCCCATTACCGCTTCATAGAGGCACCTGAGCAGCTTCTTTGCATAATACCCATTCACCATTGTCGCTCCATAGCGGCACCCGGGTAGCTTCCTTGCGTAAGCCCCATTCACCACCCTTCATAGACTCACCTTTGTGCTATGATAATCAGGTCCTTGCTGCCTCTTGTTTCTCACACTGAGCATGACTCATGTGGTCTTAGAGTAGTAAGCGTCAACCATGAAATCCTCTACGAGCAGCCTATAGTGTAAGCGCCACACCCAACATGAACTACGTGGTCTTTGATCCTTGCCTAGGTGAGGTACGTAGGAAGCCTCCCTGAGGTTCAATCCAAACACCCCATTGGTTCCGACCACCTTCACGTCATTTCCCACCACCTGAACTACGCGGTTTTTTATCCTTTCCAAGGCGAGGTATGTAGAAGGCCTCCCTAAGGTTCAAACCCACCATCCATTGGTCCCAACCATCCTCACATTGGTTAACCATCCCCTTCTGAACTACGTGGTCTTTGATCCTTTCCAAGGTGAGGTATGTAGGAATCCTCCCTGAGGTTTAAGCCTACCATCTATTGGTCCTGGCCATCCTCACGTCGGTTCACTAGCCCCTTCTGAACTATGTGGACTTTGATCCTTTCCAAGGCAAGGTACGTAAGAAGCCTCCATAAGATTCAATACCACCATCTATCTAGGCCTCAGGTTCTCATTCACATCGGTTCACCCCCGTCCTACATGATGTTAAACTGTGGACCTCAATTTGTGGTAATCCGTTGTTCCCCCATTCAGTGGTAAGCCGTTGAATTCCCCAATTGACGGTAATCTATTGTCAGATGAACTATGCAGACATTGATTCCCTACCATGGGGATATGTAGAAAGCCTCCATGAGGTTCACTCCTAGAACCCACATCTAATCATAATATATCCCTCGATCCCATGTGTTCCGAGAAGATCATGCCCCAACCTGGAGGTTCTAATTCCTCCGGGTCCCATCCTTGCGTCCATTCTCATGGTATGCCTCCTAAGGTGTCCCATCATCCCACCAAACTATGCGGGCTTTGATTCCCTACCATGGGGATACGTAAGAAGTCTCTTTGAGGCTCAAGACCAACACTACAGTCACCTTCATGACGGTCCCATCTCATTCCCCCTCCACTCCATTCAACTCTCCATCATCCATCCTGATTCTAACTCAGGCCGCCACATCCCGGTGGGATCATGTCATCCACCTCCTCACTGCTCCTAGCAGTACTTGGGCCTCAATTCATGTGTAATCCCCAGCATGTCTTCTGGTCGTTGTCCTTTGTGTACACACCGATTCACCACTCCTTCGAAATAAGTGGGCTTTGATCCCTGTCATCTACATAGGGTACATAGGAAACCTCCATGAGGTTCAATCCTAGTTAATGGTAAACCTTAGTGTTCCCCCATTCTGGGGTGCACACTACCAGATATTTCCTCAGTGGTGTCCAGATCAGCCTTCACGGTGTGACATATTCCCTTTATGGGACACACCATTTTGGGTCTGCTCTTATCGAGTGTTCTGATCCATCCACCTGGTAAACCTTCCAGGTGTTCCCTCATAGGTATGTACCAATTTGATCTCTCTATATGGGACATTCTGATCACCCTCATTCCATCTCTACAAGACGTTAAACTCATGTCCTACCTTGTGATAAACATGAGATGCCTGAGGAAAACCTCGGAAGACACGCCTTTAGCATAACCATCTCTGCTAAATATTAAACTTGCAGTATAACCTGTGTTAAACATGGTAAGATGAGGAAAATCTCAGATACATGCCTATGGAATATGATTCCCTGCATTTGACGTGGGATTTCTCAGGTTATTCACTCTTGAGATGCCCTCTTATGAGAAAGAATACAGGTTCCCCAATGTCCACGCATCCAAATATGCCTCGACATGCCTAATGTTGTCATCTACTCCGACCGAAGGTTGCTACCATGTCAAGACCCCATGGAATGTCCTAATGGAAGTAGTGTAATTAATCTGTGTCCACAAAGATATGGCACCGATAATGAGATTAACGAACAACATCTTAAATCTATAAGGGAGACCCGGACTAGGTGACAAGTTCTGAGGAGGAATCCACGGAAGGAAGAACCAACATCCCATCATCCTATTTCGATCAAGGATAAAATGTACATGAATAAGGAACGGATGTTGCCCACCTTTGGAAAGCGGGAATGCGGGGAAATGAAACTGTGCCTTTCGTACTCAAGAAGACGGACGCACGCACCCCGAAGAAAGCATTGGAAACATGTGTCATTTAATCCATCTAGATAACCCTAATTAATTGGTATAAATACTTTTTTATTTTTATAATTTATGATTCACTATTATGTTTTTACTGTAATGAAATAACATTATATAATACTGAATTTTTTTTTAATTTGATAAAACTATGAAGTTAAGATAATTTTAAAAATCCATGTTAACATTTTTGGATTAACGAGTTAAAATTAATGGATTCTAGGATGAAAACCCTTCACAGTCATCATCAGTCTCTCAGAATGATGCAATTGAAATCCTTTTTTGAAATGAACATCTCGAACATGTATGAGGGATGAGTTATAGGCCTTCTCCATCAACTATCTTTAGTTGGGAATTGCCATCAGTTACTCCTACACCTAATGGGGGTTTTAGTAGTTCTATCGATCAGGAATAACAAAGATAAATTCCATGGTTGAAAGAAAAAGTGAAAGAAAAAAACTCTTATAGGAAAACATTGGATCGATGGTGGTCAGAAATGGAAAATGATTTCGTATTTGAATTTAAGTATTTGACCAACAAGATCCTTGAGGAAATTACCAACCTTATAAATCATCCTATTGAGGTAAATTCTAAACTCCATAGATCATTAAATAATTTTTAAAGAACACATAAAACATAAATAAGTACAACTAAATGACCCTTTTTTATTAACAAGGCACACTTCAAGTCATATAGAAAATATCATGTGCCATATTGATGTGTGGTTTTTCCTATACCTAGAAAATGAAATATGGATCATTAATTTATAGTTTGAGAACAATCCAAGCTAATTGGCTCAATTTTAATGATGTAAATAGTTTTTAAAGGTATAAGAACCTTTAAAAACATATGTTGGGAGTGGTCCAAACTAGGAAAACGAAATAATATTTATTGAAATCAAATTAAAATAAATTATGATATATTTCTTAAATGTAAGAATTGATAACAGTTCATTTTAAGTTACGGTTTTCCCTATATACCAATAAACATGTTTTAAGTGTTTTAAAGAACTAAAAACGTGTCTGTAATAGTAAAAACTATTAAGAAAGTATGGTTTTAAAAAATACATAATTTTATTATTAAAAGGGGGGATATTGTTGAGAACAATACTATATCTCTTTATGATGATTTTAATGCTCACAAATACCCTTATTTTTTATTCTAATGATTTTACTTTAAGTGTATTTTAGTAATTTAGTATTCATTATATTGTTATTTCTGGAATAAATATTTATGTATTTGAACAGTGAGAATTAATTTCTAAAGTATTCGGAAATAATTTTTAGCGTGTTCTGGAAAAACTGTTCATACCCTACATTGAGAAGCATAGAGTAAAGATGAAATGACGTGTTTACTCAATGAGATATCAGAAAAGTATAGTAAAACAACCATAAGTTATTAAAAAATTATGAAGGAACCCTACATTTAGAAGGAACCTTATGTTTGGAAGGAACCTCATGTTTGGAAGGAACCTTACGTTTGGAAGGAAACTTATGTTTGCAAGGAACCTTACATTTGGAAGGAGCCCTATGTTTGGAAGGAACCTTAGGTTTGGGAAATCACCAAAGTATGGAAGAAGATCATTATGTAAGTATGGAATGAAAAGTTTGTTTATTAAAAGTATAGTTCATCAACCTTACTTTTATGAACAACCATACATTTAAAAGCTAAAGATAATAGTATGGTTCATCAACCTTACTTTTATGAACATCCATACATTTGAAAGCTAAAGATAAAAGTATGGTTCATCAACCTTACTTTTATGAACAACTGTATGTTTGATTTAAAAGTATGGATTATATACCATATGTTTGAGAGTTGAAGAGAAACGTTTGATATCAACATTACGTTTGAGATCATACTTACATTTGAGATCAACCTTACATTTGAGATCAACCTTATGTTGTGAACCTTACATTCCGAGAATGTGTTCTATACAGTTCAACCCTACGTTTGACGTCGGATGTTTAAATTATGAATTTATTAAAGCAATAGTATTTATGCGGATTTTTAGGATGATTTCTAGCCATATTAAAAGCCAAAATTTAAAGTGAGTCTTTGAGTGATTCAAAGTTGTTTATTTGTGATTCAATGGATCAATTTAAGAGGAGCTTTTCATGTTGACTTTTCAAGGGAGTTACGACTGCTCTACTATTAAAACTTTTGAATATCGCGATTCTAAATTTGACTTTTGTGGATCTAAATTTTAAAAGAGAACACTCATCTTTATTCTATATATACATATATTATTTTGTTTCAAAAAAAGGGGGGGAAATTATTGAAAAGAAGATCTGTTTTTATGAAGAGAGAAAAAGATCTGTTTTTTGAAGAAGAAGAAGAAACTTGACTGAAGATTTACTGATCTATATTGAATATATTTTTGTGAATCAAATATTGTTAAAGTTGAAAATGAAATTTCAAGATCTACTACAACTGAATCGGATCAGAACTACTTTTACCTGAAGATCATCATTTATGAAGCTGAAGATATATCTACTATCAACTACATGCTATTTCAATTGTGAAGAACTAGGAAAGTATTTTCAATGAATAAAATACTCTTTTATCTTGAGTGACCATCTTCTCATTCTATGTTGTGTATTCAGTTCTATGTATGAACCAAAAGGCTCTACCTAGCCTTAATATTGTAAAGGTGTCAACTACCTATACTCAGTTTTGGTACAGTCTAAGAAGAACAGATAGTGAAAATTACCAAGCTCGTGGAGTAGAGAATTGGTGGAGTGGACTAGGGGATTTCTATTCCCTTAACCACTATACATCGTGCATCCTATGCTATTTATTTTACAATTCTAAATCTTTGATATAATGATAAAAGGAAAAATAATGATCATTTCGAAGAAATCAAAAAATGCACAATTCACCCCCCCCCCCACTCTTGTGTGTATCTAGTATAACCCGATCCAACAATTGGTATCAGAGGTGGAGCTTTTGTTAAATCTATAACAAGCTAAAAGTTGTAAAGGATTATACTCAGATCAAGATGGATGATACAAGAGAAGGACTGTCTATGGTCAGTGATCCATACTTCAATGGTGATAATTATGGATGCTAGAAATCAAGAATGATAATCTATTTGAAAAACCTCGCATACAGAGTGTACTCAAAAATACTGACTCCTTATGAAATAACAGATAAACCTGATACATGGTGTGAAGCCATGAAAGATGAGTATGACATCAATTAGAAGGTTGTGAATGAAATCATATATGGTCTTGGACTAGACAAGTTTAACAAAGTATCTCAGTGCCCAACAGCATATGAAATGTGGTAGACAATTGCGGTTGCTTATGAAGGAACTGACAATGTCAGACAGATGAGGTATGCTACTACCAAACAAAAATTTGATACATTCAGGATTTTTGAAGGAGAAATAATCACCTAAATGAATGTAAGATTGACATATATTTTAAACAATATAACTACTTTGGGAGACCCAATAAAAAAGATGATCAAGATTTGAAAGTACTAAGAGTACTGCCAACTCAATGGAATAGAATTTCTGCTGCTATCAGACAATAAACACTTGTCAAAGATTTAACAATGGGAGAGTTAATTTGAACTCTCGGGATGTATGAAGCTAAGTTGCAGGATGAAGCAAATGAGCATAAAGTTCTGATCAAGAGAGAAGACACTGACTTAAAGGTGTCATCTCAAAGAAAAAGCAGAAAGCTGAGATAAAAAGAAATAAAGGTGAAATCAGAAAGTTATGATTCATCTAATTCAAATGTAGAACTGACTCAGCTGGCCAAAAAATTTAGTAAGTTTTATAGAAACAATAAATGTTTTAAAAATTCTTTCAAAAAGGATGAAAAGGAAGTCAGATGCTATGAGTGTAAGAAGATGGGTCATATCAGACCTGCCTGTCCACAATTAAAGGAAGACAAGAAGAATAAATTTTTTAAGAGAAATGATTATGAGAAAAAAGACAAGAAAGAAATTAAGGCTACTTGGAGTGTATCTGAAGACTCATGAAGCTCTTCAGAGTCTGATTCAGAAAAGGTGGAATCAAATTTGAAAGACAATATGTGCCTTATGGAAGAAACGGATGAGGTACAATCCTATTATTCTTCTAACTCTAATTCTGAATCAAGCTATATAAATTATAATCTTACAACTCACTATAATATGCTTAAAGAAAAATATGATTATTTATTTAAGAAACAAAAATCATTAAAGAATACTCATAATGTTGTTTTTGGAGAGATAGATACTCTGCTTAAACAATATCAGGAATTACTGGAAAAATATAACTCAATAATTATAAACAATACAAATCATGAAGCTAAAATAAAAACACTACAAACTGAAGTAGAAACATTTAAAAGTGCAGCTCTTATTTTTACAAAAGGAGAAAATACTCTAAATGAAATTCTTAGAAAGAATTTGACTAAAAAGGAAAGATATGGAATTGGTAGTAAAGGTGAAAAACATAAACTGTACAAAAATTACTTTTTTCCAAGTACTAGAAAAGTAATATGTAACTATTGTGGTGAAAAAGGACATCTATCTAAGAATTTTTATTTAAGGCAACCCCGGATAAGTGGAATAAATAAAGCCTTTATTTCAAACAATTTATATGATAATGTTGATTTTAGAAAACCAAATAAAGTCTAGATTCCCGGATCTTTTCTGGCTAACACAATTGGACCCAATAGAATATGGGTACCAAAACAGTCTGTTAGAATGCCTTTGCAGGAAGCAGGTTATAGGAGAAAAAAGGTCATACGATATATGGATAGTGGATGCTCCAAGAATATGAGTGGAAATTCATCTAATTTCAAAACACTAACATAGAAGGATGGAGGTCTAGTTAAATTCAATGGCAATGCCAAAGGAAATTTTATTGGCATTGGAACAGTTGGAGATCCAGAAAATGTCTCAATCAACAAAGTACTCTATGTACAAGGATTGAAACACAATATGAAATGTATCTCTCAACTCTGTGATGATAGTTATATTGTTTATTTTTTTTTAAACTGTTGTTTGGTTTCCCAAGATAAATTTCTTAAATTTAGAGCACCCAGAACTGATAATGTGTATACCTTGGATTTAAATTCCTTGTGTAAATCACAAGTAAACTACTTAACTGTTAAGATAAATGAATCCTGGATCTGGAATAGGAGACATGGACATTACAATGTATATACTTTACATAAGTTATATAAGAAACCATTAGTTTCTGATTTTCCTAGTCTTAAGTTTGAATGTGATAGATTTTTTGATGCATGTCAACTTGAAAGCAGCGCAAATTATCCTTCAAATTAGTTAACAAAATTGCTACATCTAAACATCTAGAACTCATCCATATGGATTTTTTTGGACCTTTAAGGGTAGAAAGCTTCGCTGATAAATTATATGTATATGTTTTAGTTGATGACTATTCTATATTTACTTGGATTTTATTTCTAAAATATAAAAATGAAGCTTTTACAATATTTGAATGTTTTTACAAAGATGTTCAAAATGAAAAAGGTTTTAAAATAATTTCTTTAAGAAGTGATCATGGTGGAGAATTTGAGAATCTGGAATTAAATTCCTTTTTCTCAAATATGGGTATTAAACACATCTTCTCTGCCCCAAGAACACCTCAACAAAATGGAATTTATGAAAGGAGAAATAGGTCTATTCAAGAAATGGATAGAACTATGTTAAATGAATATAGACTACCTACCTATTTATGTGATGAAGCTGTAAGTACAGCCTGCTATATAATGAATAGAGTTTTAATTAGACCTGTTTTCAAAAAGATACCCTATGAACTCCGGAATTATAGAAAACCTAAAGTAAATTACTTTAACGTTTTTAGATGCAAGGTTTACACCTTAAACACCAAGTACAATCTGGGTAAGTTTGATCCAAAATCTTATGAAGGCATTTTCTTAGGATATTCTGCTTCTTCCAAAGCATATAGAGTTTTTAATAAAAATTTAAGGATTATTGAAGAATCAGTTCATGTGAAATTTGATGAATCTGGTCCATTTGAG
Organism: Viscum album; assembly: GCA_963277665.1. NCBI lineage: Eukaryota > Viridiplantae > Streptophyta > Magnoliopsida > Santalales > Viscaceae > Viscum > Viscum album. The sequence goes on from OY728134.1 coordinate 1,409,715,680, forward strand.
AAAAGGAAATACCAAATTGATGATTCTAACTTTGATGATAACATGATTCTTGAGATCTTGAAAAAAGATTTTGAAAAAGATATAAATAAAATTCAGTCCATTCCACAAGAACATGACACTGAAGAACCTATAAGTGTACTACCTAGACAGTCAATAACCCTAAAGAATCATCCTTTAGAAACTGTAATAGGATACTTAGACACAGGAATAAAAACTAGAAGTAACATAGGAAATCGTGTTGAGTTTTCTTCCTTTCTATCCCAATTAGAACCCAAAACTATAGAAGAAGCCTTAGTTGATGAAAGTTGGATGATAGCAATGCAAGAAGAACTAAACCAGTTCAAAATAAATGAGGTTTGGAATTTATTTTAAAGACCTCAGAACTACCCAATTATAGGAAAGAAATGGGTCGTTAGAAATAATCAAGATGATCAGGGAATAATAACTAGAAATAAAGAAAGACTAGTAGCTAAAGGATATAATCAGGAAGAAGGTATAGATTATGATGATACCTTTTCACATGTAGCTAGATTAGAAGCCATTAGAATCCTTTTAGCCTATGAATCTCATGTGAACTTGAAATTATTTTAGATAGATGTTATGTCTTCCTTTTTAAATTGTTATTTATTGGAGGAAGTTTATGTTGAGAAACCTCCTAATTTTGAAAATTCACAAAAACCAAATTCTATTTTTAAACTTGCTAAAGCTCTTTATGGTCTTAAACAAGGACCTAGAGCTTGGTATGAAATATTAAGTTCTATTCTTTTAAAAAATGATTTTACTGTTGGTATGGAAGATCCAACACTATTTAAGAAAACCATCAATTATAATATTTCATTAGTTAAAATTTTTGTTGATGATTTAATTGTTGGTTTAACAAATAAAACTCTTTGTCATGAGTTTTTAAACTTAATTCTGAAAAGAATTTTAAATGAGTATGATGGAAGAATTAAATTTCTTTTTAGGACTTCAAATTTTTCAAAACGATTTTGAAAATGTTTTGAATCAAAGCAAATACCTTACTGATTTACTAAAGAAATTTGGACTTGAAAACAACAAGACATATACAACTCCTATGTGTACTAATATAGAACTTGATTTGGATGAAACTATAAAATTAGTTGACAACAAGTTATATAGAGGTATGCATGATAATTTATTATATCTTACTACTAGGAGGCCAGATATAATGTATTCAGTATGTCTTTGTGCAATATTTCAATCAAATCCTAAAGAATCTCATTTAACTATTGTTAAAAGAATTTTTAAATATTTAAAAGGGACTATTTTTTAATATCTACATTATCCCAAAACTTATGATTTTAATTTAATTTCATATTCAGATGCATAATTTGAGAGTTTTAGATTAGATAGAAAAAGCACCTTAGGAACTTGTCACTTTTTAGGAAAATCCCTAGTATCGTGGTCTAGTAAGAAACAACACTCAGTTTCCCTATCAACAGCTGAGGCAGAGTATATATCTTCTGGTAGTTTTTTTGCACATGTTTTGTGGATGAAAAACACTCTTATGGATTTTAGACTAAATTTTAATAATACACCTATTTTATGTGATAATAAAAGTGCAGTAAATATTTCAAAAAATCATATTAATCATTCTAGGACTAAGCATATTGATATTAGACATAACTTTTTAAGAGCCTATGTTCTAAAATAAGATATATTTTTAGAATTTGTAAATAAAAAAATTCAATTAGCTAATATTTTTACTAAACCACTTCCCACTACAAGGTTTGATTTTATTAAGGGGGAGTTAGGATTGTTTAATTTTAAGTTTTTTTTCTTTTATTATATATTTTATTAAAAAATAGTTTAGTTACTTGTTTTTTAAATAGTACAATTTTATTTATCTATGTTTTTATATTTTTCTATGTCACGTGTGATTTTAATTCATTTTAAAATTTATGTATTGATTAGTTTGTATGTAATGACACGGGAATCAAGGATGTCAAAAATCGTCTCAAATACTCAACCGGTTCATTTCTTTTTTTAAAACCCTTCTAAACATCCAAAACTTTTACCGCTCTTCTCTCCCAAACCTGAACCTTCAAAACCCTAGTCCTTTTCGAACCTTTATAAATTTACGATAGAAATGTAAAAGACCAAGAGAACCAATGATCCAGAGACCAGCACTGCGAAGAGGAAGCGCTCGATAGAGAGAAAGATTTTACAAGGAAAAGTCATAGATCTGGAATGGCTCTGTCAGAAGAAACTAATGCTAAAGAAAGCTTGAGATTTTTAGATATTATAATATATGTTTAATGTAGATTACACAAAGTTTCTATATGAGGTAGAACTTCATCATTTATTTAAGTCAGTATAGTTTAGTCTGTGAAAAGATGAGTATTCAATAATCGCTAATATTGACGATTGAGATTTTTCAATCTCATATGTAGAAATCACAAAAATTCTAAATTTCCCTCATGAGAGATTTTATCATTTTGATTTGAAAAATATTGACGATAGTGTACATAAATCTGAAGATATTATTTTTTTTCTATTTGGATCAACTAATATCAAGAAGATGTTTGTAAAGGATTTGGAACCGGACCAGAAGATATTTGTTAAATTTGTGAAAACTAGTATTGCACCTTGGATGTCTGAAACAGAAAAGATTCTTTATACAGATATGTATTTAATGTTTTTGCTGATAAGTGATATCAAGTTGAACTTCCCGAGATACATGGTGAGGTATCTCAGTTACTATTTCCAACCAGAGGCAAGAATGAATTTTTATCCTTTTGGAAGATTCATCTCAAAGATTCTATTTAAGAAAGATATGATAAGACTTGTAGATGCTCGGGTGAGATTCCACCATATTAACATCTTCAATGTTGGTACATTGAGAAAAATTGGATATTTCTAGAGCACAATCAAAGGAAATTTGTTGCCTGTTGGAGCTGAAGAGGATGAAGAAAGTGCTCAGGCCCAACCAGCAAAATCAAAGGAAGGACAAGCTGAATCGAGAGTTAGTGTTTTATCAAGAAGTCTCAGGTTTGAGGACATGGATGTATCTAAAGAAAGATGTCAGGAAGGACTTCAGTTCAAAAGGATTAGAGATCTGAATCTTGTTGAAGAGCCTGCTGTAACTTCGAATGTTTTAACATCTGGTGATTTCTTAATCTATAAGTTTGTAAGAGAATCTGCCATTGAAACAGAACCAGTAATAGAAAATGAAGATGATACAGTGTTTGGTGAAGGGTAAGCAGTGGTCCAAACTCAAATTGATCAAGTATAGGTTGATCAAGAACAAATTATTTTGGATAATCCAGTGATAGAGGAAGAACATGTAGAAGATTCTCAGGAGGAGGAACCTCTATAACATGAAAACTAGGAAGAGAATTCTTATGAGATTCATTCTGAGGTATTGAATGATAATTTTTCTATGGATGAGTCTGGGGAAGGCTCAGAGAAAGAATCTATTGAGAAACTAGTACAGGGAGGGGATGATGAAAAATCAGATGCTGAATCCTTTCCATTAGTGTTGTTGCATCAAGATGAAGCTGAAAATGAGAATCAAGCATAGCGTGCCTCTGATTCAGTAAATACAGAGATGGGGGAACTGAACATACAGTTAACTAAAGCTGAAAAGGAGAATGCTGCTCTATGGAGAGCATTAGAAAAGGAAACTTTATATTTTCAAAGGCTGAAAGAAAGTACTGTTTCGAAACAATAAGTTGAATGTTTTAAGAAGGAAATGTTAAATTAAGTTGCACAGTTGAAATCAGAGATGGTTATGAAGACAGATTTAATGAAATTTAGATCTTTCATGGAGAAACATTTGCATCTGTCAGAACCAGTGAGGCTAGTACATCGGATACTTCACTTGATTTAATTAGAATATTTCAGGTTATCACAGAGGTCAGGGAAAATATGAATTCCAAACTACATAACTTGCAGTAAAACAGTGCTCCTTTTTTTAGGACTGTTAGATAATCAGAAGTTTCTAGTTGACCAGTTGACTTCCAGTGAACCAGGAATTAGAACTGTGCTAACTTAGTTCACAAAAAAGTTGACTCTTTTGACAGAGAAGGAAGAAATACTTCATGAGTTTTTTAGAGTCAATATAATTGAAGATATTCATTTGTCTCAGGAAATTAGAGATCTAATTATCCCATTGGGAGATGGATTGATGAGAATATTGAGGAAACAATTGAAAGAGATCAAGGAAATAGTTCAGATGAGATGAACCCTATCTCACACTCTTACCCAACCTTGATTCTTGTTGTTTTTCATTACTGTATTTGTAATTATATGAAATATCTTTACATCTCATTTTCATGTGTTTTAATTTGTTTTAATGTACTGTCTATGATTTAAAAGCTATTAATCCAGATTCACATATTGATAAACAGATTATAATAGCATTTACTTAAATTAAATTCTACATTAAAAGGTGTTATATTCCTTCTTCTATCATTCTTTTTTATATCACAAAAAGGGGGATAAATTAGGATAAACACAACATTTTATTTTTATATATATTAATTTATTTAAAATTTTACTTTAATATTTTTAATCAAAAATGGTATTATCATAATCCTTTAAGGGGGAGAAATTAAGTTAAACCTACAATTGTATTTCAATGTTTTTTTTAAAATGTTATTTTAAGGAGATATATGGATAACCATAATCTTTTATTATGGGATATTTTTTTTTCTTTTTATGACATTGTATAATAAAATGTTTATTTTTGTTAAAATAATTTTTTTAAATTAAATATTGTATTAATATTTTCAAAATTCAAAACAATATGTAATTAATTTTGTATGTTAATTTCATTGGTTATTTTATGGGTTTTTTGATCATCAAAAAAGAGGAGATTGTTAATCAAGTGTTGTTTTCAAAAATACATAATTTTATTATTAAGAAGGGGGAGATTGTTGAGAACAATACTTTATCTCTTTATGATTATTTTGATGCTCACAAATACCCTTATTTTTATTCTAATGATTTTACTTTAAGTGTATTTTAGGAATTTAGTATTCGTTATATTCTTATTTCTGGAATAAATATTTAAGTATTTGAACAGCGAGAATTAATTTCTAAAGTATTCGGAAATCGTTTTTAGCGTGTTCTAGAAACATTGTTCATACCCTACATTGAGAAGCCTAGCGTAAGGATGAAATGTAGTGTTTACTCTATGAGATATCAGAAAATTATGGTAAAACAACCATATATTATCGGCAAAGTATGAAGGAAGGTACCCTATGTTTGGAAGGAACCTTACTTTTGGAAGGAACCTTACATTTGGAAGGAACCTTACATTTGGAAGGAACCTTACATTTGGAAGGAACCTTACATTTGGAAGGAACCTTACGTTTGGAACGAACCTTACATTTCGAAGGAACCCTACGTTTGGAAGGAACCTTACATTTGGGAAATCAGTAAAGTGTGGAAGAAGATCATTACGTAAGTATGGAATGATAAGTTTGTTTATTAAAAGTATGGTTCATCAACCTTACTTTTATGAGCAACCATATGTTTGAAAGATAAAGATAAAAGTATGGTTCATCAACCATACTTTTATGGACAACTGTACGTTAGATTGGAAAGTATGGATTATATACCATATGTTTTAGAGTTGAAGAGAAACGATTGAGATCAACCTTACATTTGAGATCAACCTCACATTTGAGATCAACCTTACATTTGAGATCAACCTTACGTTCTGAACCTTACGTTAAGAGAATGTGTGCTATACAGTTCAACCCTACGTTTGATGTCGGATGTTTAGATTACGACTTTATTAAAGAAATGTTATTTATGCAGATTTTTAGGCCGATTTCTATCTAGATTAAAATCCCAAATTTAAATTGATTCTTTGAATGATTCAAAGCCTTTTATTTGTGATTCAAAGGATCAATTTTAGAGAATATTTTCATGCCAAATTTTCAGGGGAGTTACGACTGCTCTGCTATTCAAACATTTGAATATCACGATTCTAAAGGCGACTTTTTTGGATCTAAATTTAAAAGGAGAACGCTCATATTTATATATATATACCTATATTATTTTGTTTCAAAAAAGGGGGGATGAATTATTGAAAAGAAGATCTGCTATTATGAAGAGATAAAAAGATATTTTTTCTGAAGAAGAAGAAACTCAGCTGAAAATTTACTAATCTACATCGAATATCTTTTTTTGAATCAACTACTATTAAAGTTATGAATGAAATTTCAAGATCTACTACAACTGGATTGGCTCAGAACTACTTTTACCCAAAGTTCATCATTTTTGAAGACGAAGATCCATCTACTATCAATTTTGTGATGTGAAAATTGTGAAGAACAACTGGGAAAGTATATTCAACAAACAAAATACGCTTTTATCTTGAGTGATCATATTCTCATTCTAAGTTGTGTATTCAGTTCTATGTATGAACCATAAGGCTCTGTTTAGCCTTAATATTGTAAAGGTGTCAACTACATGTACTCAGTTGTGGAACGGTCTAAGAGGACCATATCGTAAAAATCACCAAGCTCGTGGAGTAGAGTGTTGGTGGAGTGGACTAGGGGCTTTCTGCTCCCCGAACCACTATACATCATGCATCCTATGCTATTTATTTTCCACTGCTAGATCTTTGATATAAAGATAAAAGGAAAAATCACGATCATCTGAGGAAATTGAAAAAGTCACAATTCACCCCCCCCCCACCCTCTTGTGCATATCTAGTATAACTCAATATAAAAAAACCTCATATTTATGTGCATTCATTGAATAAAATACATTTGATTTATTGTTTATGTGTACACATAGAAAACATGTGAATATGACATCCAGTGTAGTTGGAATGACTGAATAAAAAGTTTTTAAAGGTACCAAATCCTTTAAAAACATGTTTTTTGGGGTCAAAACAAGGAAAATGATGTTGGATAGAAATACAATCAGAGGGGAATGAACATAGATTGATTTTTGAAATTTTTTAATTGAATTATGTTGGCACTGAAATACATTCTATAGGAATATTTGGGGAAGATGTGGTTGGTTCATAGAAAATATGTTCCAAAACACACCAAAAACCCACTTAAGATCTACTTTATGAAGCTTTGTCTCTTTGAAAATGGATGGATCTCATGGATCTCCCTCTAATAAGTCACCTTTATGAACGTTCAAATCCATGATGATGTTCCTCCATCAGTTTGATGGCACTTCACGACCACCTGAATGATTGAAGTTGTCTTCTTGAGTCTAATGGAGGTACTCCCATTAGAGGAGACCTCATATTCTTTATGAACCACTTCCAATATTCATGAAAACCTTTTTCTATAAATACCCCCATCAATTGGATATTTTACTTATGGTTACCCGGCCCTACAGCTTCCGAATTTTTCCCAATTCAAGAACCTCCTGATAATCGTGAACCATAACAAAAATTGATCATCCAAGGTAAATGGGATTCACAAAACCCCCTTTATTGTTTTATTGAAAGCCTACATCCTAGGTGGAGATTCCATTCATGAATTCATATGCCCTTTACAAAAGAAAAAAGGACCTATTGGGAACCTGATGCTTCATGAAGCATCTATCCTTTATGAAGCAGTCCATTCCTGAGACAGGACTTCATTATGAGGTAGGGTCACCCTACTTCATGAAGCCTCATCCTTTGTGAATCCCTTGTCCTTTAAGAAGCACCCAAGCTTCATGAATAACCACTCTACAAGACCCTGAGATTCACAAAACCTATTTCATGGGACTCTCTATGCTATCTCCCATCTACTAACACCTATTCATTAAGATTGAATCCCCCCCCCCCATATAAGATAGGTTAATATGCACCTTGAGTACCTATGTGACCTATTCCACCCATTCATGTGGCCCACTACACTTCATGTGTATCCTGAGTCGCTAACTTTGACCTCATGACTGGATACTCCTCCCATCATTAAAACATGGCAATTCCAAATCCATTCCCCTCCCAAAGGTGTATGAGAGAAAGTCATTTAAGGAAAATGGGTATGGAGTGAGTCCATCCATGTTCAAGATTCATGACATAAAACTTCCTAGTCTCAACATCCTCAAAATATGACGTTAAACTATGGATTTACCCTACGTGATAAACACAAGATTCTCCTGGAACAATCATCATGGGATTCCACCTTCTCCCCCGATATTGAGTGATCCTATTGTATCGGGAATCTTAAATGAATAATCCACACTCACATGGAATGAGATCATCCCCGGGTAGCTTCCTTTCATAATCCATACCCCATATCTCATTGGAGCTTCTTTCATGACATGAGAATCATTTATACTACTTCCTCTTATTTCTCACCCCAATCATGAATCGTGTGGGATTATAGGTTAGTAGTGATCATGAAATCTACATGATCCTGAACACCATAGGCCTCCTCATTTGGTATAAGCCTCAACCATGCATAACTACATGTGTATTGATTCCCAGCTATGTGGGACATGTAGGAAAACAAATGTTGGTCCAACACCAACACCCAGACTCACCCCATGTTCTCTAAGACACATCCCCAGAAATTTCATGATCCTCACCTCGGGGAACTCATCTTATTTAGGTCCCTTGAGCAGCTAGAATGTGTGATCCCCACACCATCTAACCAAGAAAAATCCTCTTGGGATGGGTAGATTTTATGACTAACCCCCACACCATCCCTTTTCAATGCTCACTTCATGATGTGTGCATCTTTTTCACATGATGTTAAACTTCTTGGATTTGTCCTATTACATGAACTTAAACTGCAACATCGAACTACGTGGGTTTTGATCCCTGTCTTCAAGATATGGTACGTAGGGTGCCTCTATTAGGTTCAATCCTAACTAACGGTAAATATAGGTTCTCCCTCCTAGAGATGTACCTCCTAGATCCACCTCATGGGATATCTGATTAGGATTCATAGTGTGGAATCTTCCCTTTATGAGACACACCTTTTGAATCTTTCTCCACTGGGTGGTCTAATCCGTCCTTCCAAGGTTAACCTCCATGGGGAATTATCACTAACCATCACTGTCTGAAATATTCAATTTATGGGACACACCTCTTGAGTCTGCCTCTATAGGGAATTCATATCCATCCATCAGTAAACATCATGGTGTGAAATCTTCCCTCTTAGGGTTTCAGCTCCATGATCCACCTCCATGGGGAGTCTTGATCAATCAAATCAATCTACACAAGATATTAAAATAATTCCTCAATCCATCTCAAATAGAAATCCTAATTTTTCTTCACAAGAAATTATGCTCCTGACCTATCCCAAATAGATACCTCATGTAAAACATGGGATTCATGAGGTGAAATCCTTGGAAGATATTCTCTTACAATTTTAGTTGCCTCACAAAAAACATGGATTTACTAAGGTGAAATACTTGGAGGATATACACATTTTGGAATTAGATACCTTCTGATTGATACAAGATTCCTTGGGTTCCACACCTAAGATTCCATACAAGATATTCCCACTTAAGAGGAAGAATATAGGTGCCCAATGTTCCCAGCATCCAGACATGATAGTGATTCTCAATGTGACTAGTCTCGTAACTGAAGTTTGTTTCCCTCTCAAGACCAAATGAAATGTCCAGATAGAAGAATCTTGATTAACCATCATCCAAAAAAAGAGGAATCTGAGATTTAGTTCCACAAACATGACTTTACTCTATGAGGGAGACCTGGTCTGGGAAACAAGTTCTAAGGAGGAAACCATGGAAGGAGGAACCAACATCACATCATTCTGTTTTTATTAAGGAGAAGAAAACACCAATGAAAGTGATTAAAGCCACCCAACTTTGGAAATTAGGAATGCAGGGTAACAAGAACGCAAGGGCACATTCACATGCAGGAGGAGGCCCCAATAAATGAGTCAAAAACAGAAATGGTGAACCCGATATGAATCTATTGTCATCAACATGGGGACTAGTAGTGTTTGAGACATTAGTAGATTAGCATGTCGCTATACCCAAATATCTAGCACCAGGTCCAACTAATAAAATAGTGGTACCATTATTGAACTCACTAGAAATTGGGGTAGCAAACATTGGTAATTCCATGGTCTGTGACATTGTCAGTGGGGATCCTCTCTGTAATTGAAAGATTGGATAGTGTCGGGGAATTGGTTAGCTGTTTACTTACACATATACTAATGAGTGAATTCATCTAATTTTATGGATCCCAACCATAGGAAATTAACCACCCAACACCCAAAAATGTAGGGGTAGGAGAAATTTTAACACATTAATCTTCCAAAACACCACCTCCACCATGAGTTTCATCACGACCTCAGCTACCGAGCACCCACTCCCCCTCTCACCCTAAGAGATTATTCATTGGAGATTGATGAACACCCTAATACATTAGTACGATCCTGAGGGGGTCATTACCATAATTTAAATGTCTCTATATTACCTAGAGAATTCAGTACCTCATCAACACCACATCCCTCAAGGGTCATTCTAATAGAAATCACCCCTGTTCCAACATCAAATTCCTTTCGGAGCCTCTCACAAAAGTGATTCTATAAATCGTTCACATACTTTGAGGAGGCAGGGGATTCCTAAGTAACTATTACTATGAATAAAACCTAGGGTTTGTCAATGAGGGCTCCCACTAGGCATCGTCAGTGCTAGCAGCAATTGGTTTCTCAAGCTGAAGAGCTGGTGGACCTTACCAATGCTCCATCGGCCTTAGTAAGAACCAACCAATGACAACATAGAGAAAATTATCAAGATAATTCACATCAAGGGGAATAATATTATATGATCCATTGGCCCATTACATAAAATACACATTCTTTTAGATCCCTAAGATAGATGAGTAGGGACCCATCTTCGCCCGGTTTGGATAGAGACCCTAGCCGCCCCTCACGTAGGCTAGGTTGACACTATCAATTGCTTTTACTACCAAAAACTATTATTGGTTAGCCTTTGATGATGGTATTTAGTGTGGAGTTTCTCCTAGTACCATCACATACCAAATTGGATTTCCTCCCTTATATCACAATCAACATGGAGGTCTTCATGTTCCCACCAATCAAAGAAGATGTCCTCCTTGCTTCATCAACTATTAGTATAGAGGTCCTCCCAACAAGTATTCTTCCCAAACCAGAGATCATCCCCATGTCATAGTTGATCATTGAATATGTTCTCCTCATGTTGTTCCAAGCTTAAGTGGATCACATCCTCATTATAGCATTGATCAAAGTGGAGGTACTCCTCGCTTCATCGACAACCAGAATGGAGGTCATACCTATATTATCACCACCATCCAACATGGAGGTCCACCATGTGTCATAGCCGACTAGGGTGGAGGTCCTCCCCAATCCATTAGTATTTAGAATGGTGTCCCTACCAATGATTCCACTAGCCAAATAAGAGGTCATCCAGGTTCCCTCAGTATCCAGTACAGAGGTCATGTCTTAATTTTCATTCCTCCACATGAATTCATGACTGGAAAATATTTCTATACCCACGGTTTTGCAAAAAACTGTGGGTATAGGGAACCCTTATACCCACGGTTTTCCAAAACCGAGGGTATAGGATTGGTATGTTAACCTATACCCCTGGTTTTCCAAAACCGTGGGTATAGGTCACCTATACCCACAGTTGTTCCAAAAACTGTGGGTATTGTTTTCTTTTAAGACCTATACCCACAGTTTTGGAGAAAACAGTGGGTATAGGGTATTTTCCGAAGACCTATACTGACGGTTCTTCAAAACCGTGAGTATTGGGTTTTTTTTTTGAACACCTATACCCACGGTTCTCCAGAACCATGGGTATAGCTTTCTCGCGTTATGGTGGGGAAATAATGTAAGATGGGACATGAAAAAAATTTGGCGGGAAGACATTTTTTCACGGTTTCGATTAATATATTTACTTTAATATAAATATATAATTTCAAAAATTCTTCAGTTCGGTTGGTAAAGCCTTATCCGCGGGTGTTGTAGGTCACCGGTTCAAATCCTTGTCATCACGTTTTTGGAATTTAAATGCCGCATTAGATTATGTTAATATATATACATAGATATATGTATATATGATAATTAAATGCCGCAGCTCGGTTGGTCCATTGGTGGGGCGCGCCTATGAGGTGTTCTGTGAGACATGGGTTTGAATCCCTCTAACTGCATTTTTTTAAATACCACACTAAATTATATTAATATAAATATGCATATGTATGTATAAATTACAATTAACCATCACAGCAAATTTTTGAATTTAAATTCCCCACAGTTTGAAAACTGTGGGGTCTGTTGTGTGCCACGCTGGAACAGCATTGTGCCACATTTGACTCCCATATACCCACGGTTCTCCAAAACCGTGGGTATAGGATGAGACCCCTATACCGACATCGTTCCAGCCCACGTTTCCCAAAAATATGGTTATAGGATATACCCATGGTTTTTGGGGCTATACCCATGGTTTTGAACTGTGGGTATAGGTCATTTTTCCAGTAGTGATGTCCTCCCCATTCCCATTATGATAGGTGTGAAGGTCCTCCAAATGCTTCAATTCCCCAATACGGAGGTCCTCCCTATGCCATTACAACTAGTCATCATGGAGTTCTTCCCCATGTCCTTTCTGAACAAATAAGTGGTCCTCCCCACTTTATCAATAACCAGAGGAGAGGTCCTCCTCATTTCTTCACCATTCAACTTGGAGGTCCTCCCCACTCTGACAACAACAAATACAGAGGACCACCCCATATCCCAAATAATCAAATAAGATTTCCTACCCATGCTACCACCAAAGAACTCGAACCTCCTCCCCATGATGAAGAAAAAACCTACCCTAAGGAACCATCCTGGGGAAGAAGGGTGAACCACCGCTACTGAAGGAAAAATCTTGTGATGCGATAAGTAATCATTCATCCTATTAACCTCTCAGATTTAAAGGGAGAATGTTACTCAGTAATGGATCCTTCACCCCATTCATTAGAACCAATGTCTGGGGTAGAAACATGAAAAGTGAGGTTCACCATCCCAAAAGGTGAAATCAAAAAAATCCCTAAATCCCTCTATAGTTACATGCAGGTGGAGGAAGATTTGGGCCCCTTTTAGGGGCTGGCCATGTAACCATATCCATCATCACCGGTCTCACTCTCCTCCACTACCCAAGATCATAGAGATCTATTCTAGTTTAGGCTAACTACATTAGGTAGTGATATACCTGATGACCCATAGATGAGCACCACGTCCCTTTCACACGAGGTAGTGGAAAACACCCAATCTTATATGGACATGATGATGTTGTTTGTACCACCATCAAGAGTGGATCCAGCAAGCATTGAATAGTTAACTCACATAGTGTATCGTCTATCTTCTAACTAGCCATAACACTGATCTAAATCGATGCCACTACCTATCCCTCATCTAACATGGATTGATTCTTAGTCCAAACAAGATAAGGGACTCGATTATGATGAATAAATACTATAGGAGACTCTGGCTACTGATGAGTTGTCAGTGGTATTCTAAAAAAATAAAAAATCCAACACTTATATTCAAAATTCCCTCACTAAGGGATAGGCTATTTTCTTCATCCATAATATCTGGGAAACAATTCAAAGCTTACATGATCATCAGATGGTCTACCCATGAATCCAAGATCACTTCAGAGACATTGATTAGTAGTTCCAATGGTTAACTTAGTAGCACTCCTTCTGAATAAGCACACAACATCACTTGGATTCCACCAGAACCTCCAACAGAGATGCATCAATAGCCTCATTGTGCTCTGCAGAATTAGGGGGTGGGGATAGTATGATGCACTTCACTTCAGGCCTATCTTGAGATAACCTTATTTACCCATTGATATTGATGATTCTACTCTAGGTATTGTTATGGTAAACATGTTAGTTCTAGAGTTACCAGAAAATAAGGACATTGACATGGGGCCTGATAGTTTAAACCCACCCCAGGGGAAGCACAACACTAGGTATACCCTCATACCAGTGTCCTCACCCGCCAGGAAAGCCATGAACTTGAACTTGAGGACCCCATTGATATGTTAACCACTATTAGGAACCTCGATAATGGTAAAGACCAGATTGAGACATCTAATACTTCTTCTTTTTATGATATTGAGCTAAAGATATTGGATGATCCTATGGTTTCCATATTTATGTAGTATTTCACACATCATAAAAGTATCATCAATGATCTCCTTACAGAACGGAGCCCGGATTATGGAACTACTCAACAGGATCCCATTTCTCCTCCATTAGGGAAACACCAAGTCTTCCTCATACACTTTCCCTTAGATGAGCTCAGTAATCCATCATATATAGATAGAGTATAAATGAGAGTTCATGGGAAGTGACCTAGATATTATTCTTTGAATATGCCTGAGTAGCGTGATCATCTTCCTTGGAACCTAGATCAACTTGCTCCAAGAGACACCAAAATTTCTTACTAACTTTATGAGTTTTTTAATGCATTGGTGGTTAGGAATACTAATTAAGATATAGATACCCACCAAGATGATTTGATATCTTCTATTACTTCTCAACCTTATGCCATGGAATCATGGCATGTTGAAATACTCCCCAAAGGTAATCCATATACAGTGTTGTTGGAGGACTTGTGAGAACCCCTAGATTTTGGGAACTATAGATTTTTCTAGTTTAATGGGATGGGTGACCCACAGTAGACTTTGGACCTCTTCATATCAATGTGAGGGCCCATGTTGGGAATCCCATAGTAGTAGGAGGCCACCAATATCCAATGTTTCATTCAAAAATTGGAAGGAACTTCATTTTTCTGTTAAAACCAGTTATCCATTGGGTCTATCACTGGTTGGGAAGACCTTCACAGGCAATTATTCTTCCAATTTATCTACACCATGTATTAGAAAAGAATTTTTGACCTCCTCAAATGTAAGAAAAATCCTAATTATTGAGTCATAGATTTTGTCACTATGTGGAAATTTCACATGTATTCACTCGATATGCCACTAAACCAAGATCAGTTGCTAATGATGTGTGTTGGGAATGTTAAGACTATTTTAGTCCCTACCTTCATCACCCAAAACTTTCTATGAGGGTTTTGGGAGTTTTATGACAAGGATCAGTGCCAGGAGGAAGACTTTCAATAGGCTAAAAAAGGGCATTTGTTTCCTCCACCAACTCCTAAAAGAAGATCCACCAATATAGACACTTCCATTATGGTAAATTTAGATACCCCTGAGCCACTACAGTTTTTGGAACATCTTCCTGAATACTTGAAACAAGTTAAGTAGCCTCATATATCTCATCCTCACCTAGTACATAATTAGAAAGCACCACCATAGCAAGAATAACCACCTAGATGAGAGAATGTGGTTGAATCCCCTTCTTAATGCTAGGTTCCCAGAGTACCCTCCTCGGACCGGAGGAGCTGAACCTATTCTTTCAAGGATTCCTAGGTTCCTAGTTATTTACCTAATTTCCTAGAATAGGGGATTCAAAATCTTCCATAGTGGAATAATCACTATAAAGCTGAGCATATTGGTCCCCCCAACCATTTCCATTACCTTATGATCTATAGACATACCATAAAACAATTCAATGTATTAAAGGTTTGGATCTAGGACCAAGTGGATAACAATTTGGTCAAACAAGTAAATGTCCCATCATAGGTGGCACAAATTTTTTCCCATCCCAAAAGTGATAGTGAGGGTTCATGTGAATGGAGACAGGTTTCCAACCATGGGACTCAGAGGTATGATGATTGGTTATCTTGAAGGGTAGGTTCTCTTTACCACAGTTTCATATATGCTTTCTTAGGCTTGCCCAAATATCTTGAATTTTCCATAGCTTCCTCAGATAATTCTTATGAATCTACATAATGGGAATCTAAGTCTCATAAGATTAGGTACCAATGTGGAAAGGGAAATAAAATTCCTCCACCAGTACCAAATCCATCATTCACTCTCGGTAATTTCATTCCTCCAGAGTTTGGAATCTCACTCAGGGTTTTCCAATCATTGGAAGACCCCTATGATGATGATTAGAAGTATGCCTCCATGAATTTTGTAAAGTTAATTTACTATTTTACATTTTCCAGTGATGGAGAATATCAGAAAATCCCCCTGAGTACCTCTGGTTGACATCGCTGAAGAGGAGTCTAAGTGAATGAGAACTGCCAAAATAATTAGTTTAATAACTCGTACCAAGATATGCATGCTACCAAAACAATAAAATAGGTGTTTTGTAGAGATCTTTATGAACATTCCATTGATCCCTCTTCATTAAACATGTTTCCACAACTAACTGTACTAACTGACTCGGAAGAACAGCCTAAACCGCATCATGATCGGATACATCCAGCTAAATCTAGGCCCCATCTAACCAAAAACCAATGGATATTGGTTATTTTTAAGTTAGTTGATGAGAAAAAATACATTTCCAACACCATCTATAACCCATATGTTCATACAGAAGTTCCTATGGTGCCTCCTTCCAAAGAGAGACCCCCTATGGAAATAAATGTGCATCTTTCAAGAAAGTATGACATTCTAAGGTTCCTCGCCAGTATACCTTCAAGGAACTCAATCATTGAGTCCCTCCTCTAATTCAAATAAATGCATCAATCCCTCACAGAATCCTTAAAAATCCCCCTTTATTTTGAAGTAGATGTATTATCCATAAAAGCCTACTTTGCAGTGCTGATTGAGAAAGAAGAATGCCAAAACATCTTCTCATTCTCTATAGAGGATGATGCACTCTCATTTAGGGGTAAATTTTCACAAATTACATCACATTATATTACAATGGTGTAGAAATATTCTGCTACCTCATGGACATGGTTCCTGGGATCAACTTCATCCTGACTTTGACACTTTACATGTTGGGAATGACAAAAGAAGATCTGAGTTCCTTTAACCTGATGATTCAGGGCTATTAAAGGACTAATCAGAGGCTATGTGGAAAAGTTTGGTTTAAGATACTATTATTATGCTTGGTAGTAATTTTTGAATTCATGGTTGTCTCATAAGAAAACACCTACAACATGTTGATGGGTAGGCCTTATATTCATCTGCATATGGTAGTTCCTTCCTCATATCATGAATTCATCAAGTAATCCCTCAAAGTTCAAGGAGGAATGCTTTAGGGTGATGTAGCTCTCTTTGTCTCCTATGAAACCCTCTATATCAATTTCGGTTATTATAATAGCAAGTGAAAGGAGGATGAGACCAATGAATTTGAACATACAACTACTACATCCAATCCATGGGAAGACTTACATTCATTGCCCTAATTCACCAATTGGAAGCCACAACACCATACATGGGATTTTTTTTATTCCAATAGAAATGGAAGTTACATAGAAATGTATAAATAATGTCCAAAGATTACCATTTACTCCTAAAAAGGGAAGGCCCTGGTGATACCAGAAGTCCCTACCCCTATGAAGTACTGAGATGTTTTCCCAATGGACACCATTTCATGGCACTCAAGTATGTTTCATAGAGTATAGTTGGATCGTAAAAATTCAATTAACCATTCTTTATTTGATATCATGTGTAGTCCATGTGGTTGATGGAATGGTGGGATTGGATCAATAGCCTCTATCTCCATGGTCTTAACAGAGTTGGAGACCCCCAAAAAGGATTTTTTATCCACCCATGAAGCTACCAGTGTTCCCCCAAATTTAGCTATCTTGGATGAACCACTTACCACTGATTCTGATACCTCAATAGATGAAGAGGATTTAGAAGACTCTACTCCATCATTTGAAGAGGGTGTATCAACCACCATTGATGTGTTGGCATATGTGAACCTTGGTATAAAGGTAGATCTGATAACAATGATGGTCAGTGAAACCATGCCTTTAGAGGAGAAGAAACATTACATTGTATTCCAAAATCAGTATCACAATTTATTTTTCTATAGTTAAGATGAGATTCTGGGAGTAGAACCTCGGGTTTATATCCACCATCATTGTCTTCCAGCGAGTAATCACAGGTTCAAGAATCCTCCTAGGAAGATGTACTCTTCTAGTGGTGTTATAGTCGAGGTCGAGGTTGATAAACTTATCAAATCCAACTTCATAAAGTATGTTCAGTACCCAAAATGGAAATCCAAAATCATCCTCGTCTAGAAGAAGAATGGAAAAATCAAGGTTTGTATCGAATTCCAGGACATCAACCACCATTGTCTGAATGATTATTCTCCATTTATAGAGATAGAGTTGTTGATAAATGCAACATCCAAGTTCCATGATCTCTCCTTCATGGATGGATACTCTAGACAAAAACAGATTTGGATGTCCCATAAAATGAGGAATCTACTACATTTAGAGAACCACAAATGGCCTTATGCTAACGGCTGATGCCTTTCAATATGAAGAATGTCAGAGAAACTTATCAATGATCCATGAATCAAATCTTCAAAAAAATCCTTGGGATGTAGGTATAATGCTACATAGATGACATGGTGGTCAAATCCCATCAGGGTCATGACCATCTCAGAGATATTGAAAAGGTTTCTAGATTCCTTCACTCCTGGTATTAGAAGATGAACTCCATGAAGTGTGAAATTGGTGTTACCTATATGAAGTTTTTGGGTTTCATTATCAGATATAGAGGCATCAAGATTGACCCATAGAAGATCATGGACATCAGCAAGATTCCTCCCCTGAGAAACCTTTGAGAGCACCAAGGTATCCATGGAAACATATCATACATACACCATTTCATCATGAATATGGAAGGTAAGTGTTATCCCTTTTTGAGGCTCATAAACAAGGGTACTGCCTACCAGTGGGTTTAATAGTTACAGAATGACTTTGAGGAGATAAAGAATTATATTCTACAACCTCATATTTTGATGCTACCCAACTTAGGGAAACCTCTGATCCTTCATGTGACTGCCCTAGAATGGTCCCTCAACAACCTTATCACCCAAAAGAACAATGAATACAGAGAGAAGATTTTATATTATCTCATCCACATGCTCCTTTACATGGAGGCTAGATACTCCAAAATTGAGAAGATCTATTATGCATTGGTTTTCATAGTGCATAAGCCGTGGCATTATCTGTAACATCATGAGATATAGCTTCTATCCCATGTGGATCTGATGAAGTATATCTTGAATCTCTCTATGTTGAATGGATTTATGGAACACTGTGTAGTGATCCTTTAGTAGTTTGACATCAGTTTCATCCCAAAAAAAGCCTTAAAGGGTCAAGAATTTTATTAATTTATGTCCACTCATCCAGGTACTAAATAATTTCCTCTAGGTGTGGATTTCCAAGATGATTCAACAATTTCAGTGGACTAGGATATTCTATGAAGGAAAATGAATTTAAATGATTCCTCCTAGAGCCTAACTGGTAGAAGGCTCAATGATCCCAAGCTCAACAGGGTAGGTCTGAAGATCATATTCATCACCCCAGCATAGGATGTGTTTTCATACTCATTCCTACTATTGGAAGGTCTCGCCAACAATAAGTAATAGTATGAGGCTCTCATAAATGGTATCGATATGGCCCTCGAGGCCAATTGCCCCATATTCCACGTAAAGGGAGACTCCAAATTAATCATCAAAAAAATCAATGATTACTATATTTCTAGGAATCCAGAGCGTGTTCCCTTGCTAGAACACACTTTCTAGTTGATAGCCCAGTTCCCTTATCATCCAAAACCAACTCATGTCCCTCAGTCACATAATGGTTAATATGATTATTTATATATCTTAGCCGCATCTCTTGCAGATCATCACCAGGATGACCTTTTCATTCATGTGGAAAATCAGAGGGTCATCGCCCGCATCATCCAAGATAATGATGTCATCCAAAAGGAAAAAAATTGAATCTCAATGCTTCTATGTTAGGAAACCCAAGTCCACCAATAGTATAGGAACCCCCTGATTGGAAAACATCTTTTATTGAGTACCTCTAATATGTTATCCTACCATCGAATAGAACTGAATGTGAGTAAATCTATCGACGTGCAGCATAGTTCACCCTCTAGAGTGGGCCTAATCTCAAGATGACTCTCTACGAATGTGAGTTTTATGTAATTATCATACATTGAATCCAAGGAGATGAAATTACCCAGGTTATGTCGGAATTTATTTCAATGTGTTTTGGTTCTCATCAGGAAGGATTTAAGCTCTCACACAAGATTCAAAGGCTGGGATACTTCTGGCCCTCCATATTCCACAACTTCATATAGTTTTCCAAGAGGTTTTGTGCATGTCATATTCCTACTAAGTTTGTGCATTGACTTCCAGATCCCCTCCATACCACAAATTATTCCTTGCCCTTTGAAGTATAGGGACTCGATGTCATGGGACCCTACCCATCATCAAAATCTCTCTAGTATAGATTAAATGTGATTGCAATGGATTTCATCTCCAAGTGTGTAGAAGTTATTCCCCTCAAGAAAGTCAAGGATTGATCCTTGGTTGAATTCGTGATCTCCCACATCATCCATGGATTCAAAGTTCCTCACACTATTCTCACTGATAACTACACCAAATTTTGGGCTTACAAGAAGAATATATTGTATTCCATGTACAATATCTGGTCTATCCATACTACCTGCAATCATGAATAGAAAAATGGACAGATCGACATTGTTAATAAGTCACTATCTAACATTCTGCAAAAGATGGTGGGATAAAACAAGAACATTTGGAAGGAAAATCTCCACAATCCCCTCAGGTTTTATCATATGATGTCTGAAAATTCAACACATGTGAATCCATATTCCCCGATGTATGGAACATAGGTAGTAATTCCCATTGAGATTCAGTTTTCATCACTCAAACATCTATCTATGACTAGAAGATGCCAGAAATAATGGAATAATTTTGTCTTACTGAGTTGGAATCCATGAAATAGAACAAGATCTAAGCCTTGTAAAATATGGAGAGGTACCAAAACAATATAGAAATGGTGTTTAATAAGATGTTTTTCCATTGATCCATCCTTTAGGGTGACAAGGTACCGTCTCTCAGAATGCCAATGATACCTGGAAATAAACTGCCAATGTTGGAGCCCAAGTAGGATGTACCATATATCATTCATAAGATCTATTATAATTTTTCATACTCTTAGATCACTATGGATTGAAATTTAATTACTCCTCCAACTAATGCCAATTTTCAAAAATATAAATTCACATAACGAAACCATGAATCCTAGTTTCATGATTTTAAAAATTATAATAACAATAGACCTCACCAAACGATGTTAAACTACATATCTACATATGAGGCACATGACGTTAAACCGCACACAAGGTTGAAACTCTATTAATATAAACTATGATCATATGTTCTAGGAAACATGAAATTAAACTATTTTCAAATGTACTGACTTCCATGACCTTAAAATAGGGTAATGATTGGATTATGGATGGATACTGCACTCAATTAGGTTCTTCCCCTTCAGTCTATTTTCCACAAAGTAGATCTTGGAGTTTGATAAGTGGGAATTTCATTCATTTTATGGTAGGGATTTCTCACTAGGTGTTCATGTAGGTCCTAAGGGTTACCCAGTTGAGAAATTTTCCAACTATGTTCATTATATTAAGGAGGTTCTAGTGGGGCTAATCCTTCTTTAGTAAAGCTTCCAAGAAACCATTCTATTTTGGTGAATCGGAGGTGTACGGATCATCTAGATAGTTTTCCTACCATGGATATTTTGGAAAAATAAATTGAAGGGGAGGTGTAATATCATGTTTGGAATAGGGTGGCTTCCTTTGACATGATAACCCATTAATTCCATTTTTTAGATCTTTTTTGAACTCTTTGGGTATCCATCGGCAAGTGTAAGTTTCATCATTATCCTGATCTTCCTTCTACATCCATCTATTTTATAAATAAGACTTCATGAAGGACTGTTATATAGAAGGATGTATATGTGGTTCTTAGACCTTCCCTAATTCTTGATGGTCCTATTGTATGCATAGTGGGAAGGAGTCCAGTCTAGTGGAGATTTGGGTTTGGCTTCTGGGGTTACCACTTCCTTTTCAGAACCTATCAATTCTGTAGTCGATGGGAAATGTGCTAGGTAGTTTTATATTCTTAGATGATGATACTTTTTATCTTTAGTTAGAAGCTTCTCCACATATCTACATTCAGATGGATTTATCTATGATGTTAACAACATGGGTTATTATTAGAGGTGGTGAGGGTTTTTCATGGTTGAAAAGTGTCTTCAATTAGGGTGTTCCAAAGTTCTTCTCCCACTATTTTTAGTAGGGCACTCCCTGTACTTTTGGATGAGGAAATAGGTCTCTTGAAGGATTGTTGGGTTGAGTGCTCTAGGTTCATCTTCAACAGGGATTTCATCAATGGTGTTGGACCTTGTGTTTTCTTAGCTACTAAGGTAGATGGTTAGTGAACCAACCACAAGCACCGTGGAGGACTTCAATCTTAGGTGTATGCGCATTATAAAAGTCCAATAGTTGGTGGAGGTATTGGTGGGGGAGTTATGTCAAACTTGACACCCCCACCATGGCTATAAAAGGAGGGTCGTGGAAGCCTTCTAACATAACGAATCTGAGCCAAGAGAGCTCCATTGTATCCAAAGAGAGACATTATAGCTCCATGAAATAGAGAGAGAGGTGTAGAGAGGGAGTTTTGTAAATTCTTTGTTCTTGGTGAAATAAAAGCTGATTTCTCTCTCCATTCTTCTCTATTCATGGTCAGTGAATTACAACAAGTGGTACCAAAGGAGGTTCCGGGGAAATGGTGACGGGAAGTGGAAATTTTCCAGTGAATGGAAAATTCAAGTTCCTTGGAATCAGTTTTTGAAGACATATTTATTAAATCATGTGTCGAGAGGATTCCAATGGTGAAAATAGTATCGAGAATGGAGCTAAAATAAGCTTCCTAGGCATGACCAAAGTTTTTTCAAACATTAGGTGTAGCAGTACCCCCTTGATGAAGAAGATTGTACTATTCTGGTACTAGTGAATTTTCCAGAAAGTTTCAGGAAACTGCTCTGGCATGCCACATCATTGCCACTTCATTGACATTTCATTACCATGTCATCAGATGATCTTGGATGTTGATACTGTTTTGATCAAATATTAATTAATCGGTGTTTGATTTCGAAGGTCTAGGAGTCTATTCCACCATTTTTTACTGTTCCAAATGCAATGGTGAGCTAAATTTTTTCATATTATGTACCAAATGTTGTATAATTAAAATTAAATGGAGGGACCATCTATGGGAGGAATGATCATATTAACTTCTTCGACTTACTTTATTTAGAAGTCTCGAAAGGAAGATCTCCACAATGCTAAGGATATTTTTGACCCCATTGAGAATGAAGGAGTCTACCCTGATGACACTAAGAAAGAGGATTGGAAACTTTGAACAAGAAGATGATCGGTCAAATATTCCAATTTATCAATCACAACATTTACCACCATGTTGCTTAAGAGATTGGTGCTTATAAACTTTGGGAAAAGTAGTAAAATACATACCATTCAAATAATTCTCAAAAAAACATCCTATTTTTGAAGCGATTGAGGAATATTTGACTACATAGTGGAAGCTCTATAGTTGAACACACCGGTAAGTTCAAAATCTGGGTGATCAATTTGGTGGCTACCGGTAAGACTCTAAATGATGATGATATGTAAAACCACTTACTCTACACACTTACCAACAGTTGGGATGCGCTTTTTGTATCACTCAGCAACTCAACACCAGGAGGCAAACTTACCATGGTGATGGTAAAGGATGCACAGTTCAACAAGGAGTCTCGAAGGAAGGATTCGAGTTACAACCAGACTCAAGCTCTCATTCTAGATAAGAGAGGGAGAAAACAATGAGGAGGTCATGGGGAATGAAGTAGAGGACGAATCAAGAACAAAGGAATATCCATAGATCATATGATTCCAACATACAAATGCTACCATTTTTCCATGGAGGCATATATAAAGAAGAACTACCGAAAGTTTCTATAAAAAATGGTTGAAGCAGAAATCAATGAAGAGGAAATTAAGATGCACATGTGAGAATCATTGGATAAGTTGTTATTTTCTCCAAA
Organism: Viscum album; assembly: GCA_963277665.1. Classification (NCBI taxonomy): domain Eukaryota; kingdom Viridiplantae; phylum Streptophyta; class Magnoliopsida; order Santalales; family Viscaceae; genus Viscum; species Viscum album. The sequence goes on from OY728134.1 coordinate 1,409,739,655, forward strand.
GATAAATAAGAGGCATGATTTCATATATTAGGGCAAGATATAGAATTGGTGGTCAATACTGAAGCACCATACCATGTCACTCTACATCGTGAGTATTTCAAGATTTATCAAACTGGTGACTTTGGTGCAGTCAAGATGGAGAATACCCATTCAAAGGTTATTGTTAGAATGGGTGATATCCAATTCAAGATGAACGTTAGATACACAATCACCTTGAAGGGTGTTCATCATGTTCCAATCATTTGAATCAACCTTTTATTAGGTATATCCTTTGATCGAAGAGGTTATTAACATATATTCATCAATGGAGCATGGAATATGAATAAAGGAGCCATCGACATCACTCAAAGAAACATATGAAGTACGTTGTAAAAAACTCATGTAAATATTTGTGCAGATATCCTCAACACAACGGAAGGAGAAACATATTCCAATATGTGTCATAGGATACTTGGACACATGAGTGAAAGAGGGTTATCAACCCTTACAAAGAAGAAGTACATCAGTATTGACAAGGATGCATCACTTGATCCTTGAAAATACTGCTTGTATGGGAAGCAACATAGAGAATCATTCATTACTGATTCATCAAGGATATTAGAGTTGCTGGATCTGGTGCACTCAAATGTATGTGGTCCCATGGAGGTGGATTCACTATGAGGTAAAAAATATTTCCTTTTCTTAATTGATGATGCATCTCGAATGGTGTGGGTGTTCTTCAGGTGGACGAAGTTACAAGTACTGAACTACTTCAAGATGTTTCATTCCATGGTAGAGCATGAAACTGGAAGGAAGATGATGTCTCTTCATTTAGAAAATAGAGGAGAGTACATATCTTTGTAATTTTATGCCTATTGCATCATTCAAGGAATCTGACATGAGAGGATAGTCCCATGCACCCCACAAAAGAATGGAGTTTTAGAGAGAATGAATAGAACCATCATGGAGATAGTTAGAATCATGATGAGTTTGGCTAAGCTCCCTAATCCATTCTAGGGAGAATTTGTTCAGGTTTCTTGCTAACTCATCAATAGGTCACCATTGGTCCCACTGAATTTTGAGATTCCACAGAATATAAGGTCTGATAAACATCCCTCTTACTATCATTTATGAGTATTTAGATGTTTGGCATTTGTACATGTATCCAAAGAGCTCAGGAAGAAGCTAGATGGTAGATCTACTCCATGAATCTTCATTGGATATGGATATGAGGAGTTTGGATAAAATTATTGGGACCTGAAGGAGAAGATGGTGATCAGAAGAAGAGATTTCATATTCCATGAGAACAAGAAGATCGAGGAAATTCAAAATCCTAGAATGTCTTGAAGGCAAAGTGTAGAGGATTCAATTACTAATCCAACACATGTACCAGTATTTCCTATCATTGAATAGGAGGAGGTGTAAGAAGACTCATCAGTAGTAGACTAGGAGGCACTGGAGGAGGATATTGAGTAGGGTAAGACTCAATCCTCTCCACAAGAAGTTGTAGAACCATCATAGGATCTAGGTGATGTTGTTCCTCCCAAACCCAACATCTCCAGGGTTTTAATATCTTCATGGGTAAGGATTCCATAAACAAAATATTCAGAGTCGAATTACATGTTGTTGACTAATTAGGGGGATCCTGAAGGATATCAAGAAAAATATCAACATTCATTATCATTAGATACACAATGTGATAGATCGACAACTGTTATGACTTGTGAAGATCCACATGAAGGAGAACCTAGTGGATATGATGACAAAGGTGGTTTTTCAAGAGAAATAAGACCATTATAGATACTTTGGTAGATTTTATCTGGAGGGGATAATTGTTGGAGATTGTGTTTTTCCAGCTATCATGGAATCTGGTTAGTGTACCAACCATAATCACCATGGAGGAATTCAATGGTAGGTAGATGTGCATTGTGGAAGTCCATTGGTTGGTGGATGGATTGGTGGGGGAGTTGTGTCAAACATGACACCCCCACCATGGCTATAAAAGGAGGACCTAGGGAGCCTTCCAATATAACTAATTTGATCCAAGAGAGATCCATTGTATCCAAAGAGAGTAAGTAGAGCTCCATGAAATAGAGAGAGAGGTGTAGAGATGGAGTTTTGAAATTTTTTTGTTCTTAGTGAAATAAAAGGTTATTTATCCCTACATTATTATCTATTCATGGTTAGAAAATCATGACAAATAGATCTCAAGATGGTCTTGTCGGGAAGGGGACTAGTGCATGGGTTGTCAATTGCAGATTCTGGGTCGCATCGAAAAAAGGAATTGTCTGAGGTTCATGTGTCAGAGGAAAAGTGGAAGATCAGGTTTTCGATAGAGGTATCCTCTGGATTTCAAATTTTGTTTATGTACCTCATTCATTGGTTATGTTTCTATGTTTTTTAAATGAGGTATCCATTTTGGTGTAGGCTATTTCCTTGAATCATTGTGCCACTATGTCTCGTACCTCACCTACCACTAGGTCCCTAGTGCTTGAAACTAGAACATCATGTATTTTTTTATATGGGTTACCACTCTAATGGAAGTTCTGAAATATTTTATAAAATAGGATCCAATAGTTTTGAACATGGAGAATAAGTTTTTAGCGTCCATTTCAAGTGGTGGTTGTCTTGGAAGCAAGTTGAAGGACACAAAAACATCAGATAATGGGGTGACTCAGGATGTACCCCTTCCTTCTAGACCTTTAAACAAATTAAAACCGGGAGGTAAGGTTTCAAAAGTCTCTGTTGGGGTGGAAGGGAAAGATACACTTTTCCCACCTAATTGATTTGCAGTTCTAGGAGTTTTAGGAACAGGTGAGGATGTGATATTTTTTCCAAGCCATGAAGTAGAGGTTATTTATTTTCCCAGTTCTTCCCCTAGTATCTTTGTTCTAGTTACCCTTGAGTGTTCTCAATCGCACACTCATACAGGAAGATCTACATCAGTAAGTTCAGAGTGTAAGAGGAGTTTTGTCTCATTCTGCAAGGCAACACATTTCTCCTATCAATGATTTCTTTAATAGTATAGAATGCGAGTGGACTGGGTATGAAATCCAAAGGTTATTACATCTAGAATGAATCTATCCATTTATAGGTATCATTTATCAATAATTTTGAATCTAAAAAATCATTCGATCGTATGAACTTATTCGAAAATCGTATGGTTCTGTATCTTTTTTCATTCAAATCCATGCAATTACTAGATATGGGTGTTCTAGAAGCATAATGTTGAGGTGGAAAGAATTGATGTCTCAACATAGCACATTGCTACAAAATTTAATGTTGGATTCGTATAGTTCTTTGTATACTTTTTATATTCAAACTATGTTCTCATTGGAAGGAGGGATTTATGATAGTCTTTAGAAATGTCATGCACTAGGAACTTGTCTTGGTTTGTGGCCAATGATTTTAACACTATTTATGAGGCTTGGGAAAACAAAGGGGTGAATATTATTCTATTATTTCCATGAAGGACTTAAAATCCTTCATGGATTCAAATTTATTATTCGATTTGGGGTACGAAGTTGGACGTTTCATGTGATGTAATAATAGAAGAGGCAATAGGGGTATATGGAGAATAATTGATCACTGCATAAAAACATGCATTTCTTGGATTCTTTCGCTTAGATTTTGATCGAGAAACTACCCATAACACTCTATGTTCATTATCTATTAGTTATCAATATCAAAAGGGATAATGGGGGTATAGAATAGTTTATATTCTCAAGAAGTTGTTCAAATGTGGAATGCTTCACATAATTGGTCAGAGACTCATTGTTGAAGAATACTAAAGGGAGTCCATAGGAATGCTTAATGAAATGGTTGAAACATATATGAAATGAAATTTTTGATTAAAGGATAAGAAGAATCAATAACAATTATTCTTTGGAGTCGATTCAAAAAGATATTAAAAGGCTTGAAGGTAGTCTACAATAGAGTTGGGAGGATGATGTGTTTGCAGATCTTAGTGACAAGAAATGGTTACTAAATGATAAACTACTGGACATTGAGAGTACTTATAGGGATAAATATAGAGCTCTATGGTTGAAGGAATGTGATTGATACAAGGCCTATTTTGAAGCGTGTATTAAATAGAAAAGTGTGTCAAGTAAGGTTAATATCAGACTGCAAGATGGATCCATCACTAATGATGTGGATATTAGTGGGAATTTGGACCTTAATAATTTCAATAATCTACTATAAGAACCCTCTTACAACATGGAAAGGAGGTTAGATAGGGATGATGAGGAGACATGGTTCTGGAAGTGCATCCCTTATTTAACTAATGATATTGAAAATAATTTCATTGAGGTATTTCCAACCATGGATGAGATCAAGGATGCTATTTTCAATATGAAAGATGAGGGAACTAGGGCCAAATGGATTCCATGGATAATTATTTATAGATGCATGGGGGATCATTGGATGTCAACTGAATAACATTTTTTGGTATTTCCTCAAAGTAGGGGTTTAACCGAGAGTAGCTTGTGTATCCAATGTTGTTTTGATCCCAAAGGTGAAGTAAACTAAAACATTTAATCACAATCACCCTATTTTCTTATGTAACTTTGTGTAAAAAAAATTATCAACCATCATGAATAAGAGGATGTATACCTTGGTTCTAAGATTTTTTTTGATGAACAACATGGGTTTATTTATGGGAGTGGCATCCAATGTGAGGTAGGAATTTCACAAAAATGGTGGAGGATATCAGTAAAATGACTCTAGGATCAAACATCATCATCAATGTTGATATGGAAAATTCATATGATAGGCTTGAGTGGCACTAAATCATTAGAATTTTGCGGATTTATAGATTTAGCACATGGGATTGTTATTTGATGTTTAGGTGTTTTGTATCTCTCTGGTTGTTTATTTTCTTCTCGAGGAAGAAATTTTTATTCTTCAAAATGGTTTGAGGACTGTGGTAGGGTGACCCCATATCACCGACTCTATTCATCATGGATTAGGATGTAATATCAATGAAACTGAACACAACTAGGGGGAGGGGCACATTTTCCTTATAAAATAGGGAATGAGATAGTATGATATCGCATTTTATGTTCATTTATGATATGATTTTCATCATTAATTATATGAATCACTCAATAAAAGTATGGAAAAAATTAATGAAGATGTATGGAAAACAAATTGGGTAGCAGATAAACTTAGAAAATTAAAATGTTTGTATCTCCTATAAATATGGGGAATACCGATCCAGGGATATCTGTTTTAATTTCGGTATGAATAAGAGACATCTTCCTATGATTTATTTGGTTGTTCCCATTTTGAATGGTAGAATCAATAATTGTTTTCTGAAGAGATGATATATAAAATAAAATGATGAATATTTAATTGGAAGAATGACTTTCTACCCTTTTGGGGTCGCATAACACTGATTGACAGTTATTCTCATCTATGGAAATGCATGTTATCTCTCTTATCAGGGTACCAAAAGTAACAGTTGATAGAATTGAAAAAATCATGATGAGGTTTATTTGGGATGCCAACGATATGGGTAAATTCCACTAAGTGAGATGCAAGTTATTGGAAATTCCAATAGATAAGGGGGAGTTAACTTATAGGATATAATAGAAACTATGCATTCATTGCATGTGAAGCTGGAATGGGAGATCATTGAAGGGGATTATATTTGGGTGATTTTCATGAAGCACTGGTATAGAGATAGGTGGAATGACCGGACCTCGATAGGGAAAAATATATAAAAGTTTGTGTGCCTCATGCTTGATATTCTAGTGGTTTTGGAGGATAAATTTATTTGGATGATAAGGAGTGGTGAGATCCTATACTAGAAAGAAAACTTGAGTGGAAACCCCTTATTATTTCAAGGTTGTCCGGCTCCAGACATATCCTTCAAAGAACCATCTGGGTATCCGACTCTCATTCGAGAAATGCTCAACAACCAACAATGTGAGATTTTTGACAACATTGTATTGAATGAGGATCCAGATAAATGTATCCTTACAGATTAAAAGTTGGAGTGTTTCAACAAAATTGACCTTAGAGAAAGTTTTCATGTCAATAATGAAAATAATGAATGAGAAATATCCCTATAGTGAAAATCGATATAGTCAAAGCTAAATTTCCTGGTTTATCATTTGAGGAATAGGGATCTTCTAACATAGGAAAATATTCAAAAAAAAGGTATATCCTTACCATCTTGTTTCTAGTGCTACAAAAAACCAAATCGTACATCATACACAGTTGTACACCATTGAGCAGCAATCTTGTCTAGCTCCAATAGAGTTCCTAGGTCCACAATAAGCACTACATCCTAAAGTGACTGAACCTTTTTTATATTTTATCGTTTCTACGACTCTTATGAAGTCATCAACACATGAACCATCAAGATTGAGTTTTATCCTAGATGACAGTGGGATCCAATATACCCATGCTCCCCTATTGGCACTTTGATTTTCATCTTCTAACAATACAACCCTTGGAATAAACTTCGAAATATATGGGGAGGCATACTCACTAACATGAAGACTCTCTAGTTCAACCACCCAGGTTTGTATCCACATATGTATCCTAGATTGATAGAACTATTTTCCCACCCTTTCATTGTTTTTATAATCCCAAATAACCCATCACCCAATGGATAATTGCATGTTGCGCTCTTTGGCCTCCTCCTCACAAGTATCATCCCCCTGAAACCAATTAAAAATTCATTAATCCATGGATTCACTGCCTTCAAACACACACATGAAGCCTACCATAAATATCCATAATCTTGTATCAACATCACTCTTGAAGGAAATATTCAATCATGACTCTTGAATTGGTGGAATCTGACTCAAATACTCTATTGGAAGTAATGGAAGTGAGGATGTAGGTACTATGAGAGATGACTTATATTATCATGAAGGGGAGGAGTATGATGGATCATGAAGTTAAGTTCAGGCATACATGGAGTGAAAGAAGTCATTCAGTGGATTCCTTGTCTAGAAAAGTGGTTCATGATAAGGAATTCCAGTTATATATTCATATGGAAACTATCCCAAAAATATTGTAATAACTTTGTTAAGACCGACACCCTAGACTTTCAATATTTCCACCCACCTTAAATTGTATTTCTTTCTCTTTTCTGGAATAAAAAAATTCCAATTTTCAATCATTCCATAACCTTAAAATAGGAATCCAAGTCTATGAATCGTGACATTAAACTGTATTCATTTTTTTGTAGAGATGTTGTTTGTGGCAGTAGGCCTCCTAGGCCCTCAATCATGTCGAGGTTGTTACTCTACCATCTATGAAGCAGTTACCCCCTTTGGTATGAACTCCATGACCTTCAAATTAGATCCTATAATCCAAGAATTATGACTCCAAACTATATGTGATTCCTCTACAGAATATGAAGTGTGGTGCTGGGCCTCATAGGCTCTCATTCATATCAGTTTTTCACTCTTTCACACTAAAAATACATATTTAAGAAGGCCCATTTCATCAGTCCAAACTATTTGACCTTAAACTAAGATCCCTTATGGTCCAAACTATATTTCCTTGAACTAAGTGTCAATGATCCAAGAAACACAACCTTAAACTGTTAGCTACAATTCCAAACATTGCGACTTTAAATTGTATTCGAGAATCACTCAATACTGTGTTGTGTGGGGGTTTGCCTTCTAGGACCTCATTCAGGTTGGTTTTTTCATAACAATACACTGCACATATCATCTTGAGGCACTACCCCATCTCGATAGTCCAAACTCTATAACGTTAAACTGAGAGCCTTTGGTCAAGTTGACATGACCTTAAACTATTTTCCACTGGTCCAAGCATTATGATCTTTAAAACTATTTTCAACCCTTATAGTCTGAGTTGTATGACTTTAAACTCCAAAGCCTGAAATTATCAACTCCTGAAATTAAACTACAATTTTACATAACAAAAAACTGGGATACCTCTTAATAAGAGATATTTTTACCCCATCTCAGATCAGGGTTCCTCATGTACTCAGTTTGAGATGAACAACCTTACCTGCCCAGAACATGGGATACCCCATGATAACCATAAGATGACTCAAATTCCCACTTTATAGAGGATCACCCCTACTAATTTCGATCTCTAACCACATTGTGTTCTAGAATTATTTGTGGCTTGATTCCCATCATGATGGGATTCATAGTGACACCCGGATATCTCATCTCTGATCCCAACCACAATTTTTTTTCATTTATTTTTATCAACCTAGTTTAATGATGTTAAACTATGTAACATCAATCATCATCATCATATGATGTTAAATAGTACATCTACACCCCACGTACATGACATTAAAATTTTTTATAGGTATAAAAATTATAATCTTAAACTAAGAGCCTATGGTCCATGAAATATAACCCTAAATTGTTTGAAAAAGGTCAAAGTTCAATGACCATAAACTAGGCATCCTAGTCCATGACTTTAAACTATGTGAAGGTTTTATTTAGTATGTGTTGTTTGTTGGTAGGCCTCCTAGTCCCTCATTCATGTCATATTTTTTACTACACCACCCTATGTGCATTTCTATGAAGTAATTATCCCCATTGGTTTGAACTCCGTGAACATAAATGAAGATCCAATAGTCCAAACATTATGACTCTAAATAGTATGTGAGTCCCCTCTAGAATATTTAGTGTGGCATTGGGTCCTCTAGGACCTCATTCACATTGTTTTTGTTACTCTATCTCACTACACATACTCATTTGAGAAGACCCCTATCATCGGTCTAAACACCATGAACATAAACTAAGGGCCCTTATTGTCTAAACACTATAACCTCAAACTAAGATTTGATGGACCTGGAAACAATACCATAAAACATTAACAAAAATTCCAAGCATCATTACCATAAACTATATATGGGATTCACTATGGACTGTGTTGGGTGGAGGTAGGCTACCTAGGTCCTTACTCACATCAGGTTTTTCGTAACATGGAACTATAGATATACTCTTGAGGCACTCCCACCTCAATTTAGTCCATAATCCATGACCTTAAATTGAGAGTCTTTTTTCCATGAGACAAAACCATAAACTGTTTGTAGTTGGTCTAAGAATTATGACCTTTAAAACTATTTTCAACCCATATAGTTTGAGATGTATGATTTTAAACTACAAAAACAGATGTCCTCAATGCATTATGTTAAATTTCTATTTTACCCCATATAAAATAAATATGACTCTTAATACGAGATTATTTTTACCCCATCTCAGATTGGGGTGTCTTGAGCGATGAGTTCAAGATGATCAACCTTACCTCGTGCCCTGAACATGGGATTACCCATGATAACCTTGGAATGCCTTATATCCCCTAATCAAATAGAATCACCCCTACTAAAATTGGTCTCTCACCATGTTGTATTCTATAACTACATGTGGATTGATTCCCATCTTCATGGGATACATTGAGACACATGAACTCCACATCTCTAAGGCCCACTGCAAATTCCAAAACCCTTTGCCCCTCTAGCCCTATTTGTGGTGTGAGATCCAATTTGGCCTCATTTACATCGGGTATTCACTCCCTCTATACCACATAGGTTTCTAGAATGAAAATTTCAGTCCAGGAATTATAAATTTATACATTATGAAAATCATCCTCTAAGTATGTGGTGTGGTATTGGGCCACCTTGGGCATCATTCATGTCTGGTTAGTTACTTCCCCATGATACGTATTTTTTTAAGAGCCATGTGGTCTGATCTCTATGAACATAAAATAGGAGTCTATGTCCAAGAATCAAAACATTAAATTGTATGAAATTATTTCTTGGGAGTGTGTTGTTTGATGAAGACCTTATTGGTCCTCGTTCACGTGAGGTTATGGTTGTCACGCCATACACATCCTTTTCAGAATACTTCTCCCCACGGTTCTCAGCACGTGATATTAAACTGTAGTCTTAAACTGGATGAGTTTAGGATTCCTCTTATATAAGAGATGATGTTTTCCCAATTTTAAATCAGGATTCCATATATGATATGTATGGTATGGTTAACAAATGTTACCCCATGCCCTGAACATGGGTTTCCCCATGATAAACGTGGTACGTGTCATTGGTCAAGACTGTACGGCCCTAAACTATGTGTTCCATCAACCAGATCTATATAAAACTTTATTCGCATCCTCATGGGATACTTAGTGATGTCTAGGAATAATGTCTTCAGGCTTCCTTCCAGGAATCATCCCCATTCAATTATATTGGTGCATCAGTATGTTGGGATACACTCATAACCTGATATGAGGAATAAACATCCATGGAACATGATGTTAAACTATATTTTAAACCCATATAAAAGATAGACGCATCATACTTATGTATGATAATATTAAATACCCTCGTTCAAGAGGGTAGCCCCATGCCGGTGTCAGTCTTCTACTGCATCGTATTTCATGTCCAAGTATCATGACTCTAAACTATGTGTGAATCCTCCCAGGAATATATAGTATGGTATTGGGACACTTTGTCCCTCATTCATGATGTGTTTATCAACTCTCCATAATAGGTACATTCTTTTGGATAACCCTCACCATATGATGTTAAATTATGTGTCTAAATTATTCATTGTATGATATAAAAATGCAATGCATCCTAGAACATCAGATGATATTTCCTCTCCTCCAGTGTTGGTTATCTACGAAATTCTTCACATTTTCACAAATCACTTGGAATTTGAGATAAATGTCCCATGGAAGATGTGTTTGACCTTTTTCCAGACCAATATGCCTACACCAATGTTCTCTAATCCACTATGGAATAATTCTATGAGTGTTGAAATCCATTCAATCATTTCACCACTCCATTCCCACGCCTTGTGTGCCCATTATTTGGATCCTCGTCTTTATTAATGTCTGAAGGGACGCCCTAATGGAATGGTGTTTTTTCAAGGCTCACCTACCATCTTGGGATAATTCCCCATAAGATTTTGGATGATAATAAGAGATAGGTTCTATGTTTTGAACATGGTCAGCAGTCAACCCCCATTTTTTGGCCCCATTCCTGGCTAACATAATGGATGTTGTGTTTTGAACGTAGTCAATAATTATCATGTATCCCATGACACTCTCCTTTTGTTCCATATTTTGGTAATTTTTATTTACACTTACCATTTTCCTTTATTCGATTCAAGTTCAAAACCCTTGGTGTTATCTCATTTATACACTAGAGGATGTTGGAAAAGCAAGATGGTTGTTCTGAGAGACTCATTCTATATCCCTAGCCTCTCTCGACCGGGACACTATTAGTGGTCAGTCAACAATAGTAGTTTTTGAATTCAAAATGATTTACCAACATTATAATATGAAATGAAATCACATTGATATACTTTTTTCCCACATTATTAATAACCCCTTGTGATATTAGGGACTAGTTGTTGGTTGTCTTAGAAATATGATCGAAGTAATACAATAAATCAAGGAATCATGTATGACTATAAAACATAAGAAAACTAGAGATTCAAAGGGTCATTCATATTTCATAGCCTTTCCTCCATAAAATGTGCCTCTATGATTCCACCTTGATGATTGAGCACTTGATCTCGTCCAGCCTCTATTGTGTGGTCTAGAAGACCTAATGTCACAATGCAAGGTATTATTTCTCTTCATAGACCTTGGAGAGAGCATCTTCCTCCTTGTCTGCTACTGATCCTGCTCTACCTGGAACTTGGTCTCTGCCTCCTTGGTCTCAAACTCCTTGGACTCGAACGCTGCCATTTGAGACCACAGTCTTCTACTGATATCATCTTGAGTAGTAGTGAACATTGTGTGATCCTATTTTAACCCCTCCAGATGGGAAATCTCTTACTTAGCATTATGAAGTGATTGAGATCCATCATCCTTATCTTTCATCTAGGGAAGAACTATTTGTTTCCATTCCACACATGCCCTCTCAATGAGGAGGTCTCAGGATAGTGCATGAAGAGTGATGGAATTCACCCTACTAATAACTAGACTAACTAACCAATGGAGGAGATATCCCACCCATTGTAGTAGTTTTTCTATTTGGATGTGATTAATGATGTTCCACACATTCCTCCACAATGATAGAAAACATAGTTATCCTCAGCAACCTCTAGTCCAAAATAATTAAAATACTTAGGAGGTGAAGGATCTTATAGTTGAAATACTACAAATATAGTGTTTTTTTGGATCATTTGGGTGTAGTTCCTCAGGGGTAACCAGTTGGAGAACTATCTATAGAGGTGACTCATTTTCGGCCTCTACACTTGTGGTAGAAGCATTTGCTACACCTTTTGGTATCACAGAGGTGGATTCCATCATCACAGCTTCCATGGATACCCCTTCTGGTGGTGTGACCTCAGCATTAGCTACTTCGTCTACCATAGGTGGAAATTCTAGGGTAGCTTCACCCAATGAATCCTCCCCAGTCACCTTATCTACTAATGGTGTCACCACTTTCCCAATCATAATTTCGTCTCCACCAACCACATTGGGTAGTGCCACTACCACAGGCTTATCCACCATATCTATATCATACTGACCTATTATGGGCCATATTCCAACCCCCTCCATTTAGGATGTGGTCTCAATAGCCCCCTCTAATGGATCCTCAGTTTTCTCAATAGCCACGACCTCTTTGACCATTTCTGTTGGGAGAGCAGCATCTGCTATCGCCACATCATCCACATGTGTAGCTAATGTGAGTGTTAGTGCCGGTGGTTGAGTCTTTATCACCATTTGAACTTCCATTACAAAATATATCAATTAATAATTAAAATTTAATTAATTGATTAAAATTAGAACAGGGGGGAGAGGATTACGTGATTTTTATACTCCAGTGAGTAATTTCTGAAGGATCATACTTAACCCCTTGGGTAGGGTTCCTTCCATAGTTGTTGTCCTAGTTTCAGGTATTTATGGTTGATTACTTATAGACATAACCTTAGGAAGGGACCCCATATTCTCCCCTTTATTGTTTGAGATCCCCTCACCATCCTTTTCAAGTCCATCTCAGACCTCCCCCTCCTCCATTAATGATTCCTTCACAAGTGGAAAAAGAGTTAGACAATAGTTCTAAGTAATATGTTTTATATGAGGTACATAAGATCTAGATATTTAACCATTTGGAATAAATGATTCCTCCCATAAGATATCCTTGATAAGTGTCAATTCCCCAAGAATCATCCCACTCCTTAGGCAAAGGATCATACACAAAAAGTTCAGCCGCCGATAGTTGTGGGGGAGAGGTCTCTTGTCCAGCAACACCTTCACCCGGCTAGTTTTCAAACATTCAATGACCTAGGAATGCACAAATTCCTACATATCTACCAAATATCACTCTCCTTCATCCCAAAACATGAGGAAATCGGACTTGTCATAACCAACCCCAGCGAGACGCATCCCATATCTTTTGAGATGCTTCTACATTATGTGAGCATTGGTGAACTTCATATAAGCGTACTAGTAATCCCAAGATTAGGGAAATATGGAATCACTAGTAATTTCCACATGGAAGAACTACTTCTTGGGATCTTGAAAACATGTCCTAGGGACTGCCCAAGATGGATCCCTTCTTCTTGAGTTCTCATTCCCAAGAATGTTAGGCTTGGAACTGGTGCTCTTCTCCCTTTTCCTCTTGCCTATCCGGGACCATGAACCACTGGACCCACTACTGCTTCCATAACCATTGGGACATCTATTCCTCCATGATTTATTCTATCCATCATTCAACTCAGAACCCATGGTAGAGGGACCACCCCTTCATTGGCTCGGGTGGCTCAATGCGTCAGCATAACCATAGGGAATGCACTCGCCCAAATATTCACCCAATCATGAGTAAGCCCATATGAAAAAAAGGGTAGTGGGAACCCATTACACATATTTCCATATTCATGTGTGAACATGTGACATAACTATCTCATCATCAATGGTTTTTACTCAAGATGCAACTCTGAGTACACCTTTGGAGTCATCCTCTCTAGAAACATGAATTACCTTGAAAATTGGTGTGGATTGTATGGATAATAAACTATATTATAGTCAGCCCTTGATACCATTACCCCACCTCTAATGGACAAGAGGTATGATATATGTTCCTTGGTCCCTACTCCATCATTAGACACCACCCCCATTATAAGGTAGTGCTGGTGAAATATGAAGTGCTCCCCTAAACTAACCTTTTCAAACACTCACACCTGACCCAACATGATTGGGAAACCTCCCGTGATATTTATCATTGTATCCCAGAATTTTATTATGGGAGTGTAATGGGGTTCAGGTACTCTTAACCCCCATGTGTGAGGCTACACAAATATACAGAAAGTAAAATGTCCTACAAACACGCAACAGTGTCTTCCCTACACTAATATAATGGAGTACCTTGTATAAATTTTCCAATACTAGGAACACATGGTTGACATGATACCCCATTTCTAGAATCTCAAACATTATGAATTTTGTTGGATACACACCCATGTTTGCATCTCTCACTGGGAAAATCCAACCAAAAATGAGAATTTTGATGAATCCCACAAGCTTGACTATGGGTGGAGCCTCATTCTTGAAATTGTATCCCCACAACTTGAACTATCTCTCTTCCAGAATCAACCAGTAAGAGCCCTCATTACCCCGATAGTATCCCCCAGTACATGTGTCAGGCCTAGTTGGAAACTTCTCTATAGGCTTCTGTACTTAAACGAGTTCTATTTTTGCTTTGTTCAACAAATTTCTGAACCACTTCTTAAATGGGAAGTCCCTCATCTACAACTTCTCTTTACTGATGCCCTGCACCGGAACTAGAAGATCCTTTTATATTGCAGAAAATTACTCTTGGTACCTCCATACATTCTATATGGGGAGAAATTAGTTGTGTATCACCACTAGGATTAGGATCCCGATGATTTGGGGAAGGTTCCAGAGGCACACACTAACCTCCCCATGATGAAAATGAAATGTATTGGTCCCTGGTGACCATCTTCTCAACATATCATGCATGATCTCTTAAAACCAATAAAAATGGAACTGTGATGACCATTCTTATTCATAAATTCCAACCCATTTCATCTCAACCTCAAACTCTCAGCATGATTAACATGCCCAGTAGTCCCAAGACTACTCATCTATGATGTTTCTGCCCTAGTAAAAATCTTAATTGTCATTACATCCCTTCTGTGGATCCCCTAAACCCGCATTGAGAATCATATAATACTATAGAGGTGATTCCTCATCCTCCAGATACTCCCCATAAATATTGTTGATACGGTTGTATGGAGAGTCTACTATGATTGGTGTTTTTTCTTTCCATATGTGGCCTGCAGCAGCCCTATGCCAATGGTATTTCCCTAGTACACCTCTGAACTAGTAACATCTTTCATCCCTACTCACCACTGAGATGAATACCTTGTATATTAAGATAAATCTATAAAGAGACCAGTTATTGAATAGAAGATAATCATTTTGAGCCTCTGATATCAATTTTAGAAATTTCTCATGGTATAAGGCACTTCAAATGCACTCCCCAATCATGATGTTGGTTGCCTTGTCACCCCTTTGAGTATTATATACATTAACATCCTGAGTAGTCATTGGATTCAAGAATTAAGAGTTTTCTTTGTATGGTTCATGAAGGTTATTCATGAGTCCTATTTACGGAGCCAGTCCATAAAGATCTAGGTCATAGGGCTCACTTCACAGGGATGGGGTTCGCGGTGTCTGGTTCGCTAAGCAACGTTTATAGAGAAAGGGTCTAAATGATCATTTCTCTAAATAGGATTTCAAAGAGTATAGTTCATAGAGATCGTGAGCTTTTTGAAAATAGATAAAAAAAATATTTTCTTCAAATGAAGTTAGGTACCATTGATTCCCCATATCTATTCATAGACATATGGTCAGGCCACACTTTTTGATGGCCTCAGCACTAGATTCCATCATGCATGGGCATTAGGAGCAACCTTCATGAGTGGGAGTAGATTGCTAATTTTGTAAAATTATCCCTCATAATTCATCCCTATATCACTGCCAACTCCCATTATATGAGGGGTAATTGTTTGGTGCTAAAATACATGATACAAGAATAGTTGAGGAATATGTGGCAGGTTAAGAAAAAATATGAGCCAAAAATAGAAAAAACCCCTCTTAAGGTCCTAATTCACGAATCCATTTCGATTCTTGAATGGCCATACCTCATCAAGCTCCCTCTGAGAAGTCCCCTTCATAAATGTGAAAACTTGTGACAATGTTCCTTCACGAGTCCAATGGTGCTTCATGATCATGTGAAAATTTGAAATTGTCTTTGTGAGTCGGAAAAAATCACACCCATTCATGAAGCCCACATCTTCTTTATGAACAACTTCCAATCTTAACAAAAAAAAATTCCTATAAATACCCCCCTTAATCTGATTTTTTAGGGATATGTACCTGACCCTTCATCTTTAAAATTGCTCATAATTCGAGAATCACTTGACCATCATATAATCGTCCAGAAATAGATCATCCAAGGTACATGGGATTTTCAAAACCCCCTTAAATGTGTTATTGAAAGTTGTCACCATAGGTGGAGATTCCTTTTGTGAAGGCCTATACCTTTAGTGAAGTATTTCACCCTTCGCTAAGGAAAAAGGACCTATGGGGACCTTGAGGCTTCGTGAAGAATTTATCCTTTGCGAAGCCCTCCTATCCCGATCAAGGACTTTATCCTGGGGAAGGGTCACCCTATTACACAAAGCCTCCTCCTTTAAGAATCCCCTGACCTTAGTGAAGCACCTGTGATTTCTGAATCACCTCTTTGTAAGGGCCTATGGTACACAAAACCTCTCTCATGGGACTCTCCATTATGCCTCCCTTATTTTGACACCACTTTTCAATGTTTGAGTTCTCAGGGCCCCCACACCCATCCAGGATCAGTTCAGCTACACCATGAGTTCTAATGTGACCCATTCCATCCATTCCTATGGACCACTCCACCATAAGTGAGGCCGGAGAATCATACCTACCTTTTCCTTCTCAAAATTTCTATGATAATTCAAATTTATTCTCTCATAGGAATTCTAATGTGGACCTCATGAATGGACACTCTTACCTTTGTTAAAACATTATAGGGACAAATCCATGCCTCTCCCAATAGAGCATGAGAAATGGTCACATAAGCCCAATGGGTATGGAGTGAGTCCATCCACATCTGACCTACCTAACATAAAACTACCTAGTCCTTATGTCCTCATTAAATGATGTCAAATCGTGGATTTACCCTCTACAAAGAACACAATATTCCCAATGTATGATAATCATGGGATGACACCTTCTCCCCCACCACTGAGTTATCCTCTTGCATCAGGTAGATTCAATGCATAATCCCCACTCACTTGGAATGAGATCCTCCTTGGGAAGCTTCTATGCATAATCCCCACACAATATCTAGTTGGATATTATTTCTTGATATAAGCATCAAGTCTAATACATATTACTATTTCTCACATTGATCATGATGCATGTGGTATTAGAGGTTAGTAGTGATCATGGAATCACCATGATCCTGAACATAATGACACTTTTACTTAGGTATAACCCCCAACAATCATGAACTACTAGGGATTTTATTTTCAACTAACTTGGACACATAGGAAGCCTCACTAAGGATCGAAACCAGCACCAAAACTCACCCCTATGTTTCCTTAGACACATCCTCAGTAAGATCCTTCCCCTCACTTGGGAGACCACATCTCTTCTAGGTCCCTTGGGAAGCTATAATGCATAATGTCCACACCATCTAACCAAGAGTAATCCTCTTGTGAATGGTATCTTTCACGCATATTCCCCACACCATCCCTCATCGAAAATACCTTTACAATGTGAGTGACCTTGACACATGACATTAAACTTCATGGATCAACCCTATCACACGACCTTAAACTATGAAATTGAACAACATGATTTTTGATCCATATCTTCTAGACAGGGTGTGTAGGACGCCTCTATGTGGTTTAATCCCAACCAATGGTAAACCTAGGATCTCCCTCCTAAGGATGTACCTCCCCAATCCACCTCATGGGGTGTCTAATAAGCCTTCACAGTGTGACATATTCCCTTTATGAGATGCACCTTCCAGATCTGGCTACACGGTGTAGTCTGATTCATCCATACAGGGTTCCCCTCTATGGGGCATTCTCACTAACCTTCATGGTGTGACATCTTCCATTTATGGGACACACCTACCCATTTTTCCTATATATTTCACTCTAATATATCCATCTTTAAATGTACATGTTTGAAATCTACCCTCGTAGGGATGCAACTCATTGATCCATCTCCATGGGTGTCTTGATCAATTATCTCTGTCTCCACAACATGTTAAAATTGTGACTCGATTTGTCTCAACCCGATGACTTCATATGTGTCCAAAAGAAGTTAAATTTATGACCTGGACCCAAATAGATACCCCATGTAAAACATGGGATTCCTGATGTGAAATTTCTGAATGATACAAAACTATGGTGTTAATTACCTCATACAAAACATGGGATGCCTAAGGTGAATTCCTTGGATGATTTATACCTTTCAATGTCAGATACCTCATGATAAACATATTATTCCCTTGATTCCACACCTAAGATGCCTCAAAAGATATTTCCTCCCATGAGGAATAATACAGGTGACCAATGTTCCTAGAATTAAGACATGCATGTGATGCCCAATGTGATTACTCTCCTAGCCAAAGGTTGTTACCCTGTCAAGACCAACTGGAATATCCATATAGATGTAGTGTATTTAAAGAGTTTCCACAAAGATATGGCACCATGAATGAGATCCCCAAACATGAATTAACTATATGAGGGAGACCTAGACAAGGAAACAAGATCCACAGATGAATCCATGGAAGGAGGAACTGATATCCCATCATCCCATTTTGATCAAGAATAATGCATCACTAATAAAAGTGATGAAGCCCACTTGAATTTTGAAATTAATTATGTTGTATAACAAGCATTCTAGGACACATTCACACATAGGTGGAGGCCTCGTTGAAATCCTCAGAAACAAAATCACATCATTCTAAGTTATGGTTTTCCTCAGATGATAATAAATTTTTTTAGTTTTTTAAAACACTAGAACTTGTGTGTGATATTAAAAACAATAGAAAAACAAACTCAATTTGACATGAAATAATGGTAAACCAACCATTGAATTTTTTAATGTGTATTCATGGAAAACACATTAATATTTTGTATGGTTTCGTCAGAATGACTCAGTAAACAATTTTTATAGGTATCAAAGCATCTAAAAAATGTTTCGAGGGGTTAAAAGAAGGTAAAACTAATTTTATGGCCACACAATCAAAGTAAAAATACCATAGATTTATTTTTTAAATGTAGGAACAGACGTCATGTTATTCCAAGTTATATTTTTTCCAGGATACCCATAAAGGACTTTTTAGTGTTTTCAAACACTAAAACATGTGTGTAATGGTCAAAACCACATAAAAAGACCTCATATTGACATGAAATCATAGTAAAACCATCATTTCAATTTTTTACATCTACGGGTATAAAACGTGTTAATAAGACATGCAGTGTGGTCAGAATGACTCGGTAAACAGTTTCTAAAGGAATTAAAGCCTTTAAAAACATGTTTTGAGGGGTAAAAACTAGGAAAACAATGTATTATATGCATGAAATTAGAATAAAATGACCATATGTTTATTTTTTTTAAAATAGGAAGCAATGGAATGTTATTCAGAGTTACAGTTTTCCAAAGATGCATTTAAAAGTGTTTTTAGTGTTTTAAAATACTAAAACGTATGTGTGACTATAAAAACCATATAAATCAACCTCATATTATTTTAAAAAGAAGTGGAAACCTCATTAGGTTATTTTTGACTTGTAAACACACAAAACATGTCAATATTATGTGTGCTGTGGTTGAAATGACTCGATAATCAATTTTTAGAGGTACTAAAGCCTGTAAAAGCATGTGTTGGGGTTCAAACCTAAGAAAAAAATGTTATATTTCCCTATAATAAATTTAAAATTATAGTAGATTGATTTTTGAAATATAGGAACCAAAGTGACATCATTATAAGTTATAGTTTTCTTGATATTCCTCTAAATGTGTTTTTAGTGTTTCAAAACACTAAACATGCATGTAAGAGTCAAAACCATAGAAAATGACATCATATTGATGTGAAATAAGGGGGAACCAATTTTTTCTTCTTTTTGACATGTATGTGTGCACACCATGTCAATATGACATGCAGTGTAGATGAAATGACTCAATAAACAATTATTAAAGGGACCAAAGCATTTAAAAATGTGTATCGGGGGTTAAAACTAGGAAAATGACTTTAAATTGCCATGAAATTAGAGTAAAATGACTCTATATTGGTTTTTTATATTTAGAAACTTATTTGATATCATTATGATTTATGGTATTCCCGAGATATTCGAAAATTCATTTTTAGTGTTTTAAAACACTAAAACAAGTGTGTTGGAGTGAAATCCATAGAAAATGGCCTCATATTAACATAAAATCAAAGTAAAGATATTTTTGAGTTATTATTTATGTGTATTAATATAAAACACATCAATATTAAGTGTGATGTGGTTTAAATGTATCGATAAATAGTTATAAAGGTACCAAATCCTTTAAAAACCTATGTCAGGGGGTCAGAATATGGAAAATGATGGTGGGTGGTCATGAAATTAGAGGAAAATGAAAAAATATTGATTTTTGAAAAGTATGAACTAATAGAACATCATTATTATTAACGGTATTCCTAGGATACCAATAAATGCATTTTTAGTGTTTTAAAACCCTAAAACGTGCGTGTAATAGTCAAAACCATAGAAAACAAACAAATATTGAAGTAAAAGCATGGGAAAACCAATGTTGAATCATTTTTGAGATGTTTACAATGAAAAAAATTCAATTTGATATGTTGTTTTGTTAGAATGACTTTTTTTACGATTTTAAAGCTAACAATTCATTTAAAAACATGTATTGGAGTGTCAAAACCAAGAAAATGATATTGGATCATAATGAAATCAAAGGACAATGATCGTAGATTTATTTTTGAAATGTTGTAACTAAAGGAACTTCATTAGGAGTTACGATTGATTGATAATCTCGTAAATTAATTTTTAGTGTTTAAAACACTAAAACATGCTTGAAACGTTAAAAACCATAATAAAAAACCTCTTATTCATGTGATATCATGTGAAAACTAATGTTTCCTTATTTTTTATGTGTTCACAAGGATAACATGTCAATATGATATGTTTTGTGGTCAGAATGATTCGATAAACTGTTTTTAAAGGTACTAAAGCCTTTAAAAATGTCTATCTAGGGGGGTCAAAACCAGGAAAATGATGTCATATTTCCATGAAATATAAGGAAAATAGTTGTAGAATTATTTTTGTAATGTAGAAATTTAAGACATGTTATTCCATGTTTCTGTTTTCCCAGGATACCCATAAACACATTTTTTGTGTTTTAAAACACTAAAACATGTGTGTAATGGTCAAAACCATATCAAACATCCTTATATTGATGTGAAATCATGGGAAAAACCATTGAATTATTTATGAAATATAGTAAATTATTCCATATCAAAGTATTTTATTTTTTTATTAAGTAAATTTCAAGCACATCACACGTCGATTTAAAAATTAATTATATTGTTATATAGTCTTTACTTTTCAGTTTCAAATGTTGAATCATATCTTAAATATGTGAGTTTTTTTTTTCAATGTTTTCTGCATGAAAAAATATTTTCTTATGTTAAAATTCCTACTGTTTGATTAAAAAAATATCAAATTTTATGTGAAATATTCTGAATAAATTTGGTGTATTTTCCTTTTTCATTTATTTTCTTAAATTTTCTAGTTTTTATTTTCGGTGACATATACTGGTAGTAGGAAGGAGGTTGATTATTATAATCCATGAAATTATTTATAAGGAAATTATGATGGTTCTTAGTTTTTTAGGTATGTTTAAATTTTATCAATAAATCTACAGTAATTCTAATTTATTATGTTAAGTTTTAATTTTTCTTTTCTTTTTGTTATATTTGATGAGATAATGTGATCAGTTCTAGTTTATGAGATGATTTATAGGTATATGGATGCATCATTGGTCTTGGGATAGACGTATATTATCCATGGGTTGTTGTTTTTAGACATATTTAATAGGTATATATTGATGACTTAGGGATTGGTTGATTGAGGATATGAGTTTATATAGAATATGGTGACTGAGGTTTTATGTATATATGATTATGGATATATGATGAGTTTATTGTGCATTTATTTTTCGGTTGATTGAATGTGATATTTTTTAAATAAATATTTTTTTATTAAATATTTTTAAATAATTAAATTTTTATATATTTTTTTATTAGTAGTTTATGATAATTGTTGCTAAATATATTTCTAAAATTTTAGTTAACAGCATTTAGTATTCACCACCACTAAACATAACCACTAATGTAGATAGTGATAGTTGGGTTAATTTAATATATATTTCTAGCTTAATATTGGGTATGAATGTCTCAAGTGTTTCTATCTCTATAAATCCATGGTTACTAGGTTTTCAGATAGCTAAACCCTTTAATACAGACTAGTATTTAGGTCCAACAGACGTCTTTGTTGGTCTACCGAAGAAGGATGATGATAACCCTGGGTATTATGCCTTGACACCAGATTTGGATGAAATTATTGAGGAGAAATCATCATCTTAAAAATGGAATAAACATTTATCCTTTGTCTATGAGGGCCAATGATGTTTCATCTCTAACTATTGGGATGATCTTGATTCCCCAAATAAACAGATTACATGATGTGGATCCCTTTCTATTGTGGAAACGAGCTCAAAGGTCCTTCAGGAGTGACTTGAGGAGTGGTAATTTTTTATTCTTACATAGAAAATTATTTCATATAAGTAAAATCTCAATAACATTGAAGTATTAAGGAAAATGATAACTTGGATTTGGGGTATTGGAGGTTAGTATACAACCTCAATTTGTAAGGGGTGCTTTCATATTGTTTTCTTGTCAAATTATTCCAAGGCCAATGCTTGGGGATTAGATAGTGTTTCTCTTAAGCTAGGATTCATAAAAATTTAAGATTGACATATTCTATTTAACCAAAAATTTTCCAACAAGTCAGTCACATAAACATGTCTTCATATTCACAACCTTAGAAGGTTTTTCTAAAATCCCCAAATTTTATGGGATATCGATTTAGCTGTTGGAATTCCAATAATGTTTGATAGGTAGACCAAATGTGCACTATATGGATATTTCCCAATAATTAGATTTGAGGTAGATATTTCTTCTTCTCTTATCGAGAATTTTATTTTATTTATTCTTAGTTGGGTCTTGAATTGATAATTGAGTATGAGAGAGTTCTCGACCTCTTGTTGAGCTACAAATGTACCGGGCATGTTACAAAAAAAAATTCACCAGAACATGTTATTTTTTTCGGAAAGAGATATAACCATTTGGATGATTTTTTTAAGAAAAAGTTAAAGGATAATTATTCCTCTACAAAAGGTAACTTAGTAGTGTGAATTCATCTGATTGATATTGCAAATGATGGTGCAATAACTTATGTTGTTTCTGTTACATAGGGAAAGGTGGAAGGATGTATAAACTTCTTGAAGTCTAGAAATTGTGTGGAGAAATGTAAGAACATGCTTCAACTAAATAAATGAACTCTTATTTAGATGACTGGTCATTATGAAATGGACTAAGAAGATTTCCTATATGGTAATGAGGTGTATCATCATGTTATTGTACTTAATGTTGCACCACAGAACACTAAGGAGGTGGGGTTGTAAGTATAGATCATTTTTATGATGAATTTGGTTTTGATTATATTGATGTGATGAATGTACACTTCATGAGGTTAGGAAATAAAAATAGAATGAAACCACTTCATGAAGTATCCCATTTCCATAATAGTATATTCACAGTTTGTAGGAACCCTAGATAATCTTTTTCTAATAAGAAGGAAGAGGGGAAAACACATGTTTCCTTATTCGTCTCTATTCATTTGGGCTTCACCACTCGGGAATATGTGTCTAGGGATAGGATACCAAAACCATTGATTTTGTTGTGTCTCATTACCCTACTGGAATAGTGGGAAATGACATGTAGGTCACACCAACCAATTTTTTGGAGCCTTTATTTGAGTTGGTGTAGACTGTTCAAAACATAATACAAATTAGTGAAGTGGCTCACAATGGTGTTAATATAAAGGGATTGGATGTGGAAGGTGGTCATGTTTCTTTCAAACCAAATGAGTATCCCTACAAATAGAAGGTACTTACCCTAACAGTAATTTTATACATATCATACAAAAATGAGGTTTTTTCTTAAGTAATATGGAAACACTCATAGGAAAATATGATTTGATTAAAAAAATATCAAGGACTATGACTATTAGTGAAATTAGTAGTTCTAATTAGAATATAATACTAGAGGCCTGTTATAGAGTTGGGGGAAAAGATCCATGACCTCTTGTAGATCCCACTCCACTGAATAGTGACTCTCAAGAGGATAATGACAATACATGGAAAATGCCTAAAATAAGGAGGAGGGGTTTTCACCTAAGAGATAGGGCTGATGGATGATCTCTTTTAAATAAATAAATAATCTCCTCATTTCTATTAGGAAGATATTGTATTTTATTCATATGGAGGTTTCCTTTCATTTTTCCTGACATAACATCATCCCCTGCAATTTTTAATTGTTTTATTTTCAATAAATTTCATGATCATGGGTTTCAACCCATGGTTTATACCATTCTGAGTATTTTCAAATTATATTTTTAAAATACCACTATTAAATAAAATAAAAATCGATGCTAAATGCTCAAAAAATGAAACATACAAAAACCATCGATAAAAAAGAATAATCTTCAGTAAATTATTGCTCACTGTGAAATATATAATGGTTTTTAATAAAAGATATATGATTTAGTGGTGGTTTAAACCATTGCTCGTAGAAAAAAACCAATCCTAATACCTCCATTTTTTGTAAGGATTAATTAAATAACTCAACAAACTATTTGAAACTAAAAAATGAAATAACTTTCTCAAAATCAACCCTTCCACAAATCACACATTATCAAATACTGGCTTTTATTAGCGCTAAACCTAAAGTGTTGATAAAAGGGTAACCTTTATAAGTGTTAGCAAAAAGAACTGATTAAGGTAACTTTTATCAGGGCTAAAAACACTAATAATAGTTTATATTTTATCAGCATATTTTTTAGTACTGATAAAGGTGCATCTTTAACAGTGCATTTTTAGCATTGATAAATGTGAAAATTTATCAGTTCTTTTCTAAGTGATGATAAAAAATATATAATTTTTTTTATTAATATATATAAAATTATCAAATTTATATTCAAGAATTAATGTTTATTTATATACATTAATTACAAAATTCATGTATATAATTATTAAAAAATATGATATATTAATATATATTTTTTAATAATTCAAAAAATTATGTAAATATAAATGATGTATCGCTAAAATGTGATAATTGAATTAATATATATATATATCAATGTCTATGTGTGTATATGTGTATGGATTATGTTGTGTGTGTTTGTTTTGTGTATATGTATTTATAAATTTTGTATGTGTAAAAATATATGTATTCGTACGTATATGTTCACATGTATGTGTGATGTGTGTGTGATGTGTGTGTGTGTGTCTGTGTGTGTATTGAACATGTGTACAAGTGTATGTGTGGCGTGTACTTATTTCTCATTTGATGTATTTTTTTCATTCATGATACAATTTTTTTTGGAATTTATTAATTATTTAAAAATATTTATAGTTTATTAAGTATTATTTTTAATATTTTTTACATTTATATGATTAGTATCTATTCAATTTTATTTATTAAATTGTAATATTTAAAAAAAATGTTTGAAATTTATACAATTATGTTATTTAAATTCATTTTCTAATATATCACAATTAATGTAGTTAATTTTATATGAATTCATTTTTTTAAACAGTTTTCTCTAATGAATTCTATTTATTCATTTAAATATTGAATTCATTTAATATTGTTTATTATTTTTTTATATTTATTTTTTTTATAATTATTGGACATTGATTTTTTTAATATTTATTTTTACGTATATTAATTTACTATACATTCAAAATATTCAATATGATTTTTAATTTATATGAATTATATTTATTCATTTTTTTATTATGTTATAAATTTTAAAATATTTTTGAAATTTATATAATTAATCTATTTAGAAGTCTTTTTTAATAATTTTTAATAATTTTTCAATTTTAAATTATTAATTATAAAGTTAAAAATATATTTGATTTTTTTAAAAGTATTTATAAAATTAGAGATAAATATATATAGATTTTAACAATTATAAAATTATAATAAATATATTTAAATAATAAATATATTTTTGATATTAACAATTATATAAATTAATATATTAATTTATATATATATATATATATAATTATATAAATAAATATAATTATATAGTTATATATATTTATATAATTATATATAATTATATTTTTATATTTTTTTGATAATGTTGAGGCTCAGAGACATCTTTATTAAAAAACAAAAAAAATAGTAAATAGAGGAGGAAAATGCCAGAAACAAAAAGAGATCAATTCACTCGAGAGTGAAAGATCATGCTGTGATGAGAGGAACATATACCCCAATCATGAGGATGCCACCCCCTTGTCCATTTTTTGACCTTCAACCATGGCCCACCTATATCGTCAAGAAGTCATGCATAAACAATGTTCTTCATTTTATCAACATTGGCCACACATTCATGACAATGTCCTTCCTCATCACTACATTCATCCTGAATGGCCCGAAGGCCTTCATTTTTATTGAATTTTTGATAACCCCCCTTTCAAGGGATAAGGGGGAACCCTTACAAGGCCTGTAGGCTCAGAGATTTCATGGATCATGGTCTTAGGAGATTACATGACCTGAAGGTCTTAGGAAATTCAACCAAACTATCTACAAGGAACTGCCCCTCCACGGCATCTGCATCATTATAGTAGCTCTCCACCTTCGCATTTCCATCTGGCTAGGCTTCCCTTGCAAGCACAAGCTGGTCCCGATGGCATAGTCATACCCTCTAATTCTGACAAATCCATTTGGATCTCCTCTGGTGAGTGCACCTGCTTTGAATCCTCTTCTGGGGCTGCTCCGTTTTTTGTAGTGTGTCTGGGGCAACTACATGTGGCCCGAAGGCCTTGAGGTGGCAAGAAGGCCTTAAAGGTGGCCCAAAATCCCTACTAACCCAAAGGCCTAGGTGGCCTGAAATCCTTAAGGAATCTAAGCCCAAACCGGTGGCCCAAGGTGAATAGTTTCAGCTGCTACAGTACCGAACAATACCTGCTACAGTAAGTGCTACAGTTTCTACTACGTTTCCACACAGTGTACAGTTCTACTACAGTACCTGTATAGTGTACAGTTCTGCTACAGTACCCGCATAGTGTACAGTATGCTACATTTCCTACTACAGTACCTACTACAGTACTATCATAGTCCCCTGGAAATATGCCTCTACTTGGTTTTAAACCTGGGTCTTGTGGATGCACTTAAGGATACCTCACCAACTGGGCTGAGGCTCATATGCTCCTCACTACATTCGGATGCAAAAAAATCAATGGAACTGAAAGTCATCACTTTATAACCCGATTTAAAATTGTCAGATGGAACAAAACCAAAACCCACTAAGTTGTAGGCCACCTTTGATTTGTCTATCTTGAGAGACTTTTAAATCCCTGATCATTTCCCATCAACACTATAACCATCTCCAAAATTCTGCGAGCAAGGAGAATCCATGGTACTTTCCACTTTCCCCACATCCATTTTAAATCATGGAACCAAGGAGAATTTCATACCTTGATCTGGACCTAAGATGAGAATAGGTCTCTGCTTAGCATTAGAGATTCCTGCTGAAACAAAACCAACAGAATAATTAGTTGATGCCTGAACATTCCCTTCCCCCTCTACATCTTTATACAAAGGGATAGAAGTATCCTCCAAGAGTTTCATCTGGCCTTGAGAAGGTTCAAGGGCCACACCAGACACTTACAAAAAAATTGGAGATAGTAGGTTCTTCATATCACTGGGGGAAAAACTTCACATCTTGCGTGCTAAGATTATTTGAAACCCCTTCCACTTCAACAATATCTATCATTGATGTAAAGGATTTAATAGGTCTAACATTTTATTCCCAACCATGGTCAGATTCTAAAAGAAATCAAGGTCCCCAAAAAACTGAAGGTACACTACAGGTTGGAGCTAATGAAATCTGCAAGCCACTGTCAATTTTTTTGAAAAAAATAGAAGTACAAGGAGATTTTCTAAACATTGAGCTTCAACTATATGACTAGTAAAAGAGGGAATATAAGAATCATATGATTCATTTAAAAACTATCTTACTTTCTAATAAATCTAAATGAGATCCAATGGGATTTCATAACTAGAATTTATGGGAGGAATAGAACCCTTATCATTAGTTTTCACAGGGGAAGAGTTAACCTCCACCTAACAAATATAAGTTTGGGAATTTTTTTGTTTGAAAGATGTTGTATACAACTTGAATTTACCTCTATGATGTTTAGAGGAAATATTTTTTTGTTATTTCCATAATTAGTTGTCCACATCAGCCTATATAGAATCCTACAAAGAAGCTTCACTATCATCAGAATATTCCACATCATGACTATCCCTCAAATCCATAATTAAATCATCTTTGAAAGAAAAACTAGTGGAATCCATTATATTATCATATTCAATATTATATTGTGACTTAATGGGTATTTTATTCAATTGAGAGGGAGAAGAAGCTATAGTGGAATTACAAGGAGAAGAAGATGGCCTAATCTTAAGGATATCTATTCATCCATTTACTAGAGGGTCAATATAGTTCCATGAGAAGAACCTTAAAAATTATTATGAGGCTTCCCACCTATGGAATTAACTTTCCTTTATGGAGTGTCATGTGAAACATCATCTAGAAGGAGATCATTATCTGAATTATCAATTGGTTTAATGGCCTCATTACCACCCTTCTTTCAGTAGTGTTTCATATCATACCCCTTTATTTTAAAATTAGTAGAAAATTGTACTCTCCTACAATTAGATAGTGAGTGGCCAATAATTTCATAAGAATATCAAAAATTGGAAGTTTTTCAATCTCTATTCTAAGATTAATATCAACATGAGGTATAGAAAGAATAACTTTGTCAATAAATGTCGAACATAAGTCAAATTCCACCAAAACCCTTCAAAAGTTACCATAAAAACCCATCTCAGTTGTAGTATCCATCCTAATCAGGATTCCAATTGTAGAAGTAGTATCAAATAAATACTCCAGGTTCCATAAGACCCAATTTAACCTATGTATTTTGACCCAAACCTATGTAAAAAAATATTTAAATTCAATGAGGTTGAATTTAAGGTTCCAACCATGAAATCATATGATTCCCAGCCTAAAATTTATAGAACCCAAGATCCAACCATGAAAATTGAACTGCGTAGAAAGAAAAAAGGATATAAAAAAACTACGGCCAAGAGGGACACACATAAAATCAAAAAAAACCACAAATAGAAGCTAATCATGAAACTAAATCAACAAATTTCAATGGTTCCATACCTTTGGATAGTGAGATATGGGCAATAAAAGAATGCTTTAAGAGATAAATTCCTTCTACAATATCTCCATCTGAGGCTGATACATGAGAAATATCACCTTTCTCGATAATTATATAAATTTATATTTATTTATAATTATATACATTTATTTTTTTCAATTATATTAACTGTATTATTAAAATTAGTTATTTATCAGTACTCATAAAGATCTATTTTATCAGTGCTTATCATTTTAACGCTGATAAAACCCTTCCCGACCTTTTTAAATAGAACCTTAACAGAGTACTCCATCCTCGCATCGCTCAAGATCTCATGAAACTAAAGATTTTTCATCACCCTACCTCAAAAATCTCAGATAAATAGACACTTTCAAATCCATGGTATGTTTCTTGTGATATGTTTCTCCCACTCGAACATCTTTGTGTGACTTTTATTTTCACAATGTGTTTGGAATCCTCCCCTAGATCCTTTGTTGGTTCACCATCTACCTCCCCTTCTTTTTCATTTCACTCATTCATCATAATTTCTCACTATGATTTTATGGAGCTCCTAGTTGTGCACCGGAAAAACCCTCCCCACTTTTCATGTAAGGTGGTGTCTGAAATGATATATAAGCAGAGTTTTTGCAGTGCAAAAATGGTAATTTTCTCAAAGTTTCAAGTATCCCACTTGATCCCATGGATTAAAATAAAACTATTCATGCAATTTCCACCACTTGATTGTGGTAGAAACTTTGGACCCCAATGGACATCTAGGAAGGTTTTGGACTCTGGATTATATTGGCCTAGATTATCCCATGATGCCCATGTGTTTTGTAAGTCATGCTCTTGTTGCCAACACACTGGGAACATTTCTAGGATACATGAGATGCCCCAACAACCCATACTCTTCTCTGAGAATTTTGATGTATCGGGCATTGATTTTATGGGTCCTTTTCCTAGTTAATTTGGATTCTTGTATATTTTGGTTGTTGTTGATTATGTGAGTAAATGGGTGGAGGCCAAGGCCACCAGGACTGACGATTCTCATGTTGTAGTGGATTTTGTCAAGGCTCAAACTTTCTGCAGGTTTGGAGTACCAAAGGCTATCATCAGTGACCAAGGGACACATTTCTGTAATTGGAATCTTTCTTCCCTTATTCAAAAGTATGGGGTGACACACAAAACATCAACACCATACCACCCCCAAACAAATGGTCAGGCTGAGGTTTCAAATCATGAGTTGAAACAAATTTTGGAGAAAACTATGCAGCCAAATAGGAAGGATTGGAGCAAGATCTTGTATGATGAATTGTGGGATTATAGGACAACATACAAGACCCCCATTGGTATGTCCCCATTTAGGATTGTTTTTGGGAAAGCATGTCATCTCCTCGTGGAAGTTGAGAATCGGGCTTATTGGGCTATAAAGAAATTCAACATGGATTTGGCCCAAGCTGGAATCCAAAGGAAGCTTCAAATTTAAGAGATTGAGGAGATTATATTGTCTTTATATGAGAACTAAAGGCTCTACAAGGAACGATCAAAAGCAGCTCATGATAGAATGATCCAACAAAGGGAGTTTCATGTTGGAGAGAAAGTCCTACTCTACAGTTCATGACTGAAGTTGATGCCTGGTAAGTTGCATTCCAGATGGTTAGGTCCTTATATTTTATCTAATGTTTTTCCTTATGGTGAAGTCGAGATCATACAAGAGGAAACTGGAAGGAGATTTATAGTCAATTGGAAATGTTTGAAGAGATACATTAAGGTACTTCCTACTGATGCAGTGGATTTTATCACACTACATAACCCCATCATCACTTGAGCACATCAGGCGATTCCTAACCCTTTCACTTTTATATTATTTGTCCTATTTAAAAATTCTACATTTCATCTGCATATATCATCTCATGGGTTCACATTGAGGAAATGCAATATTTTAAGTATGGGGGAGGTAACCTTTTATTTTAGTAATTTCAATTGTTTTCCTGTTAAAAAAACAAAAACAGTTGTGTGTTTTTAAAATTTTGTGTGTTTATTTTTCAATTTTCTTTGTGTTTTTGAAATTTTTGAGCTGAAATGATTCTCATAACAATTTTGAAATGCATATCAATGAGTGAAACAATTTATCCCAATAAAATGGGCTTAAATTAATGCTGAAATGACTTTGTTTCAAGTTCAAATATTTAGTAATTTCATTAAAAGTACACTGAATTTTGAATCCCATGCCACATCTCACTGTCTTTATATTTGAAATCACTTTCCTATGAGGCTTCTGAACCATTATTTTCATATTATTTACATTCACCTCACTTCTTGAGGGAACCAAACCATGCTTGATTTAACCATAATTTTATTTATTTCTATCAAAACATGAGGGTTTGAGGTACTTATGTTTAAATGATTGAGGCATTTGTTTGGTATTAAATCCCCTTTTTCAAAGAATATTTTTTTATAATAGCCTACCTAGAACACTTAATCCTTGTATACCTTAGAATCCATGCACAACCTATTAGGTTTTCCACATTACAAGCTAATTTTCCCTATCCAACCATCTCTTGAAGTGAAATTGCATAATCTAGTGGAGCTTAAGTGTGGGGGAATCTATCTTGTGCTGTGATACCACATTCTATGATACTTTGGGTGGAAAATTAAATTCTGAGGAGATGTGTTTGCGGTTGATGAAAATCATTATATTGAAAGCTGTACCTTTTCTGGAGCTTTCATGACAAGTGAAGTTGTGCCTTTTATGGAGCTTCTAATTGAGGTGGAAAGTTGTGCCTATCTGGAGCTTTCAAGAAAATCATGTTCAAGAAGATTGAAATTTTTTATGCTGAAATGATGAATGGTGTAAAATTTCCATGACTTTTCATGATGATGGAGCTGAACTGATACTATGGGGATTGAGGATAAGACCATATTTAAGTGAAAATTAGATTAATGCAATTTTTCTTCAAAAAGAGTCAAGCCCTCCTCATTTAGCCTCAGAATTTCACACATCTAGATCCTACCAACCGAAAGCCACAGAACAACCCTGAAAATTCCTCGTGATAAAAATATGTCCTTGACTCACATTGGGTAGCAATATAGGAATTTATCAAGCCTATGGTGACTGTTGTATGAGTTTGGATGAGAAAGACATTGCAAAAAAAATTGACATTTGTGTGATTAGAGAAAATTCAAGCAAGGTAAGTGTTTTTTGCATGGGAGGATAAATAAAGTGGAAATATATTGAATGATATAAATTAATAACTTGAAATAATGGTTTTTTGTGAGGCATGATATCTTTTGTTTCTTGGTGTGTAATTGTTTGATCTCAAGGATATGTGTTTTAAAATTGGTTTTGATTTGATATTGATGTTTACTTGATATGAGATTTTGCTCAGGAGTTCAAAAGGGTAAGTGTGGGGGAGTTGATAAAACACTATTTTGTTGAATATTTTATTGATAATAAATGATATAATTTCCTCACATTGTGCAAAATATATTCATTTATGAAATATTTGGGATTTGATCATTCATTTGAAAATTTGGTGAAAATTTCAGTTTTACCCTTTATAGTGCACTGTAGTATTTAGAAGATAAATATTTTTATATTTATCATTTGAATTTGAACTTTTTTAAAGGTGTTCCTATCTTAATTGTATACAACTTGTATTCAGGACAAATGATCAAAAGAATGCATTTGGATGGTGTAATTGGGCCATAAAGTCAAGAGTGGGCTGGACACGTCAGAATGGAGAAGCTTCTGTATTTCGGCCATATCTTCTTCATATGGGCTTGTATTAAGCCCAAATATATATAGGAGATAGATAACCCATATACTCACATATTATCCTTCTGGAAGGCTGGCCAATTCACGCGTTTTTGTTGTAAAATGGGAAGTGAAAGTTGGAATAAAATATTTGGACGAATTTCTACATTCACACTTGAAACCACTTGTACCCTCTCCTCCCCTCCCCTATATAAATTGGAGTTTTTCTCATTTTTAGGGGTTGGGACGTGCATTGTGAAGTTTAGGGCAGAAGAGAAGTGGATCCACTCAAATTCTCCAACCATTTCAATGAGGGTAGCTCTTGAAGCAAGGATCCCTTCGACGAAGCCTTCTTCTTCTCCTTCATGTTGTAATGATTTTGTTTTTGTAATAAACTTCTTTGTTCTTATTTTATTTATTATATTTTATTCTGTTTTGTTTAAATTTCCTCTTCTCCTAATCTTCCTATTTGGGCTGTAATTATTGAGTAGAATCACTATTGGTTATACCCATTATAAACCTTTGCACATGCAAAAAGCTTCTACGATGATTACGCCACCCATGGAAGAGTAGTTCTTTTTAGTAATTGATCGACCTCTATCCTTCTTCATTCATTTATTTTGAATCAATGAGCTACTGAAATTCACATAATATGATCCATGAATTTTGTTTTTAAATTACAAGAAACTAAGCAAGCAATTGAACAATTAATACAAAACACGCGAGGTCGAGATTTGTGTAAATAGTGAGAGCGCAATCTTAATCGGTAATACAAGACCACATGGGATAAATTTGTAGATTTAAAATATAATCCCTAAAAACTATTAATCATCATTTATAGAATGGATATGTGCTCTAATTAACAACTGACCATAAGCTATCCTTAGAACAACAATCAAAGCAGGGTGCTGCGATTGCGTGTTCTGAAGCTAGCCTAGGGTTTAAGTAATTTCATCTTTGTGGTAAATTAACTCTCGTAGGGTTCAAGGAATAAAAAATTAGGGGATCATAATTAAGTGGATATTGATTTAAATTATAATGATTAATAAGTGAATAAAGAGGTAGAGTTATATCAATTACGCCTTTTAAAATATTTTCTAAAAAAACATCTTCTTGTTGTGTCTTTTTAATCAAACTTCATTTCAAAATTAAAAAAAATACAATCTTCTTCCAGCAAACTTCTTCTAGATTTATAAACTATAAAAAAAACCTTCATCCTTTACACTAGTGTTTTAATTATATTCTATTTTATTTTTAGAATACCTTTAATAAGTTGTTAAATTCACTTCCTCCTTTGAGAGACGACCTTGGTCAGCCACTCTGCTGCACCTAAGTCCCCAAAATCACACTAATCATTTGAGGGCACCCACGATAGTTCTCTTTCAAATTGGCGTCGTTTTCGGGGAGGCAAGTAATTTATTCTACCATTTAGAGGTATTTATTTTATTTTTCATTTTATTATTTTCTTCACCTCTCTCTTTTATCTTTCCCCTTTCTCAAGTTTTCATTTTTTTCATCCTCTTCTTTTCTTTTTGGACCATCAACTCAAACTTCTCATTTTTATTTTACTATGGTACACTTTCATTCTTTTAATTTTTATTTTATTTATGACATGAACTAATCCTGAAGATCTCTTAGATCTTGACCCTGAGATTGAATGTATCCTTAGGGCTCGAATCAGACATTCTCAGTCTACAGGAAGTTTCAATATTCAACCAAATGGTGAATTTATCTCTTCTGGAAACATTGAAATTGAAGCAATTCAAATTCAAACATAAAAGAAGAACCAATGGCTGGAAATAGTGGAAATGGACTTAATAGAACCATTTGAGAATTGGCTGCACCTGATATTATCTATCAGCCAAATTGTATTGCATACCCAAATCTCAAATCGGACTTTGAATTAAAATCTGGATTAATTCACCTTCTTCCAAAGTTTCATGGCTTATCTAGTGAGGATCCTAACAAACACCTTAAGGAATTTAATGTGTTTTTCTCAACTTTAATACCATGAAATGTTTCTGAAGATCAAATCAAATTAAGAGCATTCCCATTTTCACTTAATGGAGCTGAAAAAGATTGGATGTATTATTTTCAACCTGAAGATGTAACATGTTGGAATGATTTGAAACGTCTTTTCTTGCAAAGATTTTTTTCAGCATCAAGGACCAAATCCATTCGAAAGGAGATATAGAGGATCAATCAAGAACAAGGGGAGTCAATGTATGTGTACTGGGAGTGATTCAAGAAGTTGTGTGCAAGCTGTCCACATCTCCAAATCAGTGAGCAACTCCTCATTCAATACTTCTACGAAGGACTCACACCCATGGAGAGGATCATGGTGGATTCCGCAGTAGTAGGGGAATTGGTGGAAAAAAAACTAGTAGCTTCACGTGCATTGATCGACAAGATGGCCCAAAACTCCCAACAATTTGGCGATAGAGGTACACCACATGTTAGGGGAGTACATCAGGTAAGTCCTTCTTCTCTTGAAAGTCATTTGATTGATACCAAGTTGGAAGAATTTACCACTATGGTGAGGTATATTGCTTTGGCTCAAAATACATACCAACCCCCTCCTTCAAGTCCTTGTGGTATTTGCACTGAGACAAGCCACCCAACTGACTGTTGCCCACAACTCCAAGAAACAGAAGATTGTGTAGCAGTGTTCCCTGGGAGACCATATCAGCAACAACAATAACAACCATATCCCCAAAAGAAGTTTGATCCAACATATAACCAAGGGTGGAAAGACCAATCGGACATGAGGTATGGCTTTAGACAACAACAAAGGCCACCCTTTCAACAAAACATCCAGCAGCCTCCGCCTTACCAGTAGGGTATCCAACAACCCCAAAGGATATTTGAAGCCCAAGCATCAGCAAGCTAGCAACAAGGGAATCCCCCACCCAAGGTAGATTCTAACACTGATTTCCTTTTGAGGAAAATTTTTATTAATCAACAGAATGAGCTAAAGAGTCAAGGTTTGGATCTGAGGGAGTTGAAGACTCAAATGAGCCAGATTGCCACCGCCCTCCATGAACATGTATGTAAGAATTATAGAAATCTACCTTCCCAACCCACTCCAAATCCAAAGCGGAATGTTAGTGCCCTCACATTGAGAAGTGGGAAGAAAATGAACAATACATCTGTACCTACCATTCCATTGGGATTCACCTCAACTACAGAGAAGATGCATTCCATACCAACTGATGAGCAATCCAAGGAGAAAGATAAAGGTAAGAAAAAGATTGATGATATTCCTCCTAAACCCCTTCCTTTTCCAAACAGGGTTGTTCAAACCAAGAAGATGGATGATGAAGCAATGCAAAAGGAGGTTTTGGACACATTTAAGCGTGTGAAGATCAACATTCCTCTACTTCATGCCATTAAGCAAATTCCAAGGTATGCGAAATTCTTAAAAGAACTTTGTACCAATCGAAGAGGGATCAAGGGAACTGAGAGGATCAACCTTGGAAGGAATTTCTCAGCACTCATTACACCAACTCTAGCAATGCCAACAAAGTGAAAGGATCCTGGGACATTCACCATCCCATGTACCATAGGGGAGTTGCACTTCTCTAATGCTCTTTGTGATTTAGGAGCTTCAATAAATGTGATGCCTCACTCTGTATTCTCTTCTTTATAGGTTGTTCAGTTGAATCTGACTAGAGTAGTGGTGTGATTAGAGAATAGAGCTACGACATATCCAGTGGGAGTCCTTGAGGATGTACTTGTTCGGGTAAGAGACATTATCTGCCCATCATATTTCTACGTTCTTAACATGGAGGACGACCAGGTAAGTTATCATGCCCCCATTATCTTAGGTAGGACCTTCCTCAAAACTGCAAAAAACTATCATAAATGTCAATGAGGGTACACTTTCCATGGAATTTTGGGATGAAGTTGTGATATTTAATGTTATGGACTCCATGAAGTACCTCTCTGAGGACCATTATGCTTTTGTTATCTCCCATTTTGAACCTCCAAGTAAAAACTCCATGGATTTTTATTGTCCTATGCTTAGGGAGAATATGAGTATTGGTTCTGGTTTAATTTCTAAGAGAACTTCCACACCTGTTTATAATGAACAAGACTCTCTAATATTTGATTTTAAAATGGATTCATATTCTGATCTTGATCATGTGAACTCTGATTATGACATGTCTATTGAGTATGCTGATGGATTTGGTGCTTTATTCTCTGATTATGATGATTTTTGTTCTAATACTAATGTTCATTGTGCAAATATGACTGTTGCATCAATTTCTCCATCCATACATCACCCCCCTATATTGGAACTCAAGCCACATCCCCCAAATCTTAAATATGCATAATTTCTGAGTGGTGATAGATTACCTATTATCATTGATAACAATCTCTCTTTGGAACATGAAGAAAAACTTTTGAATCTATTGAGAGATAACATTAGGGAAATTGGTTGTACATTGGCAGACATATCAGGTATTAGCCCCTCCATTTCAATGCATAGGATTCTCTTGGAGGATGAGGCTAAACCGGTGAGGCAACCACAAAGGAGACTCAATCCAACACTTTTGGAAGTTGTTAAAAAAGAAGTTGAGAAATTTCTCAAGGCAGGTATAATCTATCCCATTTCAGATTCTCAGTGGGTAAGTGCAATTCTGGTTGTGCCTAAGAAAAGTGGTGTTACTGTTGTTAAAAATGAGAAAGATGAGTTAGTTCCAATGAGGGTACAAAACAGTTGGTGTGTGTGTATTGATTATAGGAAACTAAATCAGTCCACTCACAAGGACCATTTCCCCCTCCCATTTATTGATCAAATGCTTGAGAGACTAGGTGGGAAGACACACGATTGTTTCTTGGATGGATTTTATGGCTATTTTCATGTTCCCATTGCAGCAGAGGACCAGGAGAAGATGACATTCACCTGTCCATTTGGTACCTTTGCTTACCGAAGGATGCCATTTGGACTTTTCAATGCCCCAGGTACCTTCTAGAGATGCATGGTGAGTATTTTCTCAGATTTCATTGAGACCTGCATGGAGGTATTTATGGATGATTTTACAGTTTATGGATCCTCATTTGCTGAATGTCTCTCTAGTTTGGCAGATGTGTTGCATCGTTGTATTGAGAATAATATGGTCTTAAATTTTGAAAAATGTCAGTTCATGGTCGAAAAGGGAATTGTCTTAGGTCATATAGTCTCACAACATGGGATTGAAGTTGATAACTCTAAGATAGACATTATTTCATCCTTACCCTATCCTTCATTTGTGCGTGATGTTAGATCTTTCCTAGGGCATGCAGGATTTTATCAGCGCTTCATAAAAGATTTTAGTAAGATTGCTCTTCCTATGTCAAGATTACTTCAAAGGGATTCTGATTTTGTGTTTGATGTTTCTTACAGGAATTCATTTGATGAGCTAAAACAACGTCTGAACACTCCACCTATCATACAGCACCCACAGTGGGAGATTCCTTTTGAGCTTATGTGTGAATCCTCCAACTTCGCAGTTGGAGCTGTCTTATCTCAGAGGGTGGAAGGACGTTCACATGTGATTGCCTATGCGTCAAGGACATTAGATTCAGCCCAATCAAACTACACTACCACAGAAAAGGAGTTTCTTGCTGTCATATTTTCTTTAGATAAATTCCGTTCATATTTATTGGGCTCTAAAGTAGTTGTTTTTTCTGACCATGCAGCTCTGAGGTACCTATTGAAGAAGCCAGATGCAAATCCATGACTTATCCATTGGATGCTCCTTCTTTAAGAGTTTTACATCGAGATAAAGGACAAAAAGGGGTCAGAAAACTTGGTGGCAGACCACATGAGTAGGCTTACTCACACACTAGAGGATGACACCTTGGATCAGGTACCACATCGGGACACTTTCCCCGATGATCATCTTTATTCCATCTCAAGTACGCATCCTTGGTATGCAGATTTAGTTAACAACCTTGTTGCCTCTAAAATCCCTGTAAATTTAAAGAAACATCAAGTCCAAAAATTAAAAATTGAGTCTAGGTTTTATGTGTGGGATGATCCTTACCTCTGGCGCATGTATAGTGACCAAGTCATTAAGAGGTGTGTTCCCGATCATGAGTTTGAGTTTGTTTTGCATTTCTATCATACACTTTCTTGTGGTGGACACTTTGGACCCCAACGAACAGCTTGGAAGGTTTTGGACTCTGGATTATATTGGCCTAGCTTATTCCATGATGCCCATGTGTTTTGTAAGTCATGCTCTCGTTGCCAACACACTGAGAACATTTATAGGAGACATGAGATGCCCCAACAACCCATACTCTTCTATGAGATTTTTGATGTATGGGGCATTGATTTTAGGGGTCCTTTTCCTAGTTCATTTGGATTTTTGTATATTTTGGTTGCTGTTGATTATATAAGTAAATGGGTGGAGGCCAAGGCCACCAAGACTCACAATTCTCATGTTGTAGTGGATTTTGTCAAGGCTCAAATTTCTGCAGGTTTGGAGTACCAAAGGATATCATCAGTGACCAAAAGACGCATTTCTGCAATCGGAATCTTACTTCCCTTCTTCGAAAGTATGGGGTGACACACAAAACATCAACACCATACCACCCCCAAACAAATGGTCAGGCTGAGGTTTCAAATCGTGAGTTGAAACAAATTTTGGAGAAAACTATGAAGCCAAATAGGAAGGATTGGAGCAAGCGCTTGGATGATGCATTGTGGGCTTATAGGATAAC
Source organism: Viscum album (assembly GCA_963277665.1). Taxonomy (NCBI): domain Eukaryota; kingdom Viridiplantae; phylum Streptophyta; class Magnoliopsida; order Santalales; family Viscaceae; genus Viscum; species Viscum album. The sequence continues at coordinate 1,409,779,718 of OY728134.1, forward strand.
ATACAAGACCCCCATTGGTATGTACCCATTTCGTATTTTTTTTGGGAAAGCATGTCATCTCCCCGTGGAAGTTGAGAACCAGGCTTATTGGGCTATAAAGAAATGCAACAAGGATTTGGCCCAAGCTGGAATCCAAAGGAAGATGCCAATTCAAGATCTTGAGGAGATTATATTGTCTTCATATGAGAACGAAAGGCTCTACAAGGAAAGATCAAAAGCAGATCATGATAGAATGATCCAACAAAGGGAGTTTCATGTTGGAGAGAAAGTCCTACTCTACAGTTCATGACTGAAGTTGATTCCTAGTAAGTTGCATTCCACATGGTTAGGTCCTTATATTGTATCTAATGTTTTTCTTTATGGTGCAGTGGAGATAACACAAGAGGACACTGAAAGGAGCTTTACAGTCAATGGGAAACATTTGAAGAGATACATTGAGGGACTTCCTACTGATGTAGTGGATTTTATCACACTGCATGACCCCATCATCACTTGAGCACATCAGGCTGTTCCTAACCCTTTCACTTTTATATTATTTGTCCTATTTAAAAATTCTGCATTTCATGTGCATATATCATCTCATGGGTTCACATTGAGGACAATTCAATATTTTAAGTGTGGGGGAGGTAACCTTTTAGTTTAGTAATTTCAATTGTTTTCCTGTTTAAAAAAATAAAAAAAATTGTGTGTTTTTCAAATTTTGTGTGTTTATTTTTCAATTTTCTTTGTGTTTTTGAAATTTTTGATCTGAAATGATTCTCATCACAATTTTGAAATTCATATCAATGAGTGAAACAATTTATCCCAATAAACTGAGCTTAAAAGAATGCTAAAATGACTTTGTTTCAAGTTCAAATATTTAGTAATTTCATGAAAAGTACACTGAATTTTGAATCCCATGCCACATCTCACTGTCTTTATATTTGAAATCACTTTCCTGTGAGGCTTCTGAACCATTATTTTCATATTCTTTACATTCACCTCACTTCTTGAGAGAACCAACCCATGCTTTATTTAACCAGAATTTGATTTATTTCTATCAAAAGTTGAGGGTTTGAGGTACTTATGTTTAAATGATTGGGGCATTTGTTTGGTATTAAAGCCCCTTTTTCAAATAATCCTTTTTTATAATGGCCTAACGTGAACACTTAATCATTGTATCCCCTATAATCCATGCACAGCCTGTTAGTTTAGCCACATTACAAGCCAATTTTCCCTATCCAACCAACTCTTGAAGTGAAATTGCATAATCTAGTTGAGCTTAAGTGTGGGGGAATCTATCTTGTGTTGTGCTACCACATTCTGTGATACTTTGGGTGGAAAATTAAATTCTTAAGAGATGTGTTTGCGGCTGATAAAAATCATTATATTGAAAGTTGTGCCTTTTATGGAGCTTTCATGACAAGTGAAGTTGTGCCTTTTCTGGAGCTTCTAATTGAGGTGGAAAGTTGTTCCTATCTAGAGCTTTCAAGAAAATCATGTTCAAGAAGATTGACATTTTTTATGCTGAAATGATGAGTGGTGTAAAATTTCCATGACTTTTAATAATGATGGAGCTGAACTGATACTATGGGGATTGAGGAGAAGACAATATTTAAGTGAAAATTAGATTAATGCAAATTTGCTTCAAAAAGAGTCAAGCACTCCTCATTTAGCCTCAGAATTTTTCACATCTAAATCCTACCAACCGAAAGCCACAGAACAACCCTGAAAAGTCCTCATGATAAATATATGTCCTTTACTCACATCGGGTAGTGATATAGGAATTTATCAAGCCTATGGTGACCATTGTATGAGTTTGGATGAGAAAGACATTGCAAAACAAATTGACATTTGTGTGATAAGAGAAAATTCAAGCGAGGTAAGTGTTTTGTGCATGGGAGGATAAATAAAGTGGAAATATATTGAATGATATAAATGAAGAATTTAAAATAATGGGTTTCTATGAGGCATTATATCTTTTTTTTCTTGGTGTATAATTGTTTGATCTCAAGGATATGTGTTTTGAAATTGGTTTTGATTTGATATTTATGTTTACTTGATATGAGATTTTTCTCAAGAGTGAAAAAGGGTAAGTGTGGGATAGTTGATAAAACACTATTTTGTTGAATATTGTATTGATAATAAATGATATAATCTCCTCACATTGTGCTAAATATATTTATTTATGAAATATTTGGGATTTGATCATTCATTTGAAAATTTGGTGAAAATTCCATTTTTACCCTTTATAGTGCACTGTAGTATTTCGAAGATAAATATTTTTATATTTATCATTTGATTTTTAAATGTTGTAAAGGTGTTCTTAACTTCATTGTCTACAACTTTTATTCAGGAAACATGATCATAAAAATGCATTTGGATGGAGTAATTGTGCCATAAATTCAAGAGTGGGATGGACACGTCAGAATGGAGAAGCTTCTGTATTTCGGCCATATCACCTTTATATGGAATTGGATTAAGCCCAAATATTTATAGGAGATATAGGACACATATATACACATATTATACTTCTATAAGGATGTCCAATTCACGCGTTTTGGTGGTCAAAGGGGTGGTGCAAGTTGGAATAAAATATTTGGCCGAATTTCCACATTCACACTTGAAACCACTTGTAACCTCTCCTCCCCTCTCCTCAATAAATTGGAGTTTTTCTCATTTTGAGGGGTTTGGATGTGCATTGGAAAGTTTATGGCAGAGGAGAAGTGGATACACTCCAATTCTCCTACCATTTCAATAAGGGTGGCTCTTGAAGTAAGGATCCCTTCTACGAAGCCTTCTTCTTCTCCTTCATGTTGTAATGATTTTTTTTGTGTAATAAACTTCTTTGTTATTCTTTTATTTCTTATATTTTCATATGTTTTGTTTAAATTTCTTCTTATCTTAATCTTTCTATTTGGGCTGGAATTCTTGAGTAGAGGCGCTATTGGGTTATACCCATTATAAACCTTTGCACATGCAAAACGCTTCTACGATGATTACGCCACCCATGGAAGAGTAGTTCTTTTTAGTAATCGATCGACCTCTATCCTTCTTCATTCATTTATTTTGAATCAATGAGCTAATGTAATTCAATTAATATGATCCATGAATTTTGTTTTGAAATTACAAGAATCTAAGCCAGAAATTTAACAATTAATACAAAACACGCGAGGTCGGGATTTTGTGTAAATTGTGAGAGCGCGATCTTAATCGGTAATACAAGACCACACGAGATAAATTTGTAGAGTTCAAATATAATACCTAAACACAATTCATCCTACTTTCCAGAATGGATATTAGCTCTAATTAACCACTGAATATAATCTATCCTTAGAACAAAAATCAAAGCAAGGTGCTGCGATTGCGTGTTCCGAAGCTAGCCTAGGGTTTAAGTACTTTCATATTTTAATGAATAGTAAAAACACGCTATATTTTAATTAAAAAAACATTTTTTCATAGAAATAATTTATATGGTTAGATTATCATTTTAATTGGTTTTAAAGTGTAATTAGAATATATTTTTACCATTTAATCCAATTTTGGTCATTGGAATTTATTTCACTTTGAAATTGGATATAAAAAGGTATCAATCTTTTGATAGTTATTGTTTCTTAAAAACACGCTATTTGTTTTTATAACGGGAATTAATTTTAAAATTAATTAATGACACTTATATGTTATGAATTTTTAAAAATATACATCAATTTTGAATTCGGAATATCAAATAATGGTTAGGCTGAATTTTTGTTATTTTTCTGAAAAAACATCAATTTTCAATGAATAGTGAAACCACTTAGTGGTAGTTAAAAAACTGACTTTTTTTAATTTAAATTTAATTTTACCGCTTATGTAAGTGGAATTTCGAAAATCAGAGAGAAACAGTTAATATCAAGGACTAAAATTTGGTTCAATGAGATGAAAATAATTTTTGGTGAATAATAGCTTTTTACTTTTTTTACCACGGTTAAAAGTAAATAGGGTAATTAAGGGTAAAATTGATATTATTATTATCCTAACACATGTCCTAATTCTATTGGATAAGTGAAATTAGACCAAAAACAACCTTAGGAATAAAATATGACCATTTAGTCCCACTTTGATTAGATTAGGACATTTAATATTAATTTATTTAAAGAGGGGTTAAAATAGTTAAAATCAAAGTTTAATAAGTAAATCATTTTTAATATAGGGTTATACATAAGATAAATTCAACTATAAATATTCATTAGAAATATAAAAATATTTCCTACATAATGGTATTTTATTTATAATTTTTAGACATTAAATAATTTAATTTATTTATGACACAATGATGATGTAGTAATTATCTTATTAATGAAATATTGACTTATAAATACCCAAATAAATGTAATTTGAGACTTTTTATGAATTACACTAATTTTATAGGTTAATATGAAATGTTAGTATTTATTTAATTAACTTTTTTTAACTAATCATTCTGTTATGATTTTCACAAAAATCAATTACCAAATAGTGTCAAAATTGACATAAAATAGTTTTTAAAACAAATATTATATTTTTAATTGTTATTTTATTCCTAAAAATATAATGGTCAGCCAAATTACTTAGATAAGGTTATATATATTAATAATAAACAACTTGGGGTTTGTTTGTCTTGTTATAGTAAGTTTATTAACCTTATAGTGTAAGAAAACAAGAAGACACGGTAAAAGTAAAATTATTTAACTTAAGGTTAAATCTAAATGATAAGGTTAAAATAGAAAAATAAACTTGTCTAAATTCTATTTGATGAGATTATTTCGACCCATCCCTACATTAGATTTTAAAGAAATCAATTTTGTTCTATTAAAAATCAAATATGACTTTATAATAAAATAATATTTTTAGTTTTTTCAGAGGTGCCCCTCTCCTCCCTTATAAAAGGGAACCTCCTCCCTCTCTTCCTCACACCACTTTGATCCTTCAAGCACGGCCAACCCCTGACAAATTCTCTTCTAAAATTCCATAGAAACGTCCTAGAGGTTCTTTTTTTCTTCAAAGACCAATTTTAGTGCCCTAATAGGAGGTCTCAAAGAGGCGCTTCAAAGAAGAGGTAATGTCCGTTACCGATTCTTTCAACTTTATTTCTTCTTACACTTCTTCTTCTTTAGTTGTTTCATTATGAAGTAATAACATTATTATAACTCATATAATGATATTTTATTATAAGTATCAAAAAACCCTATTTCACCATCTATCCATCCTACGGAAAACGAAATCACCACGTGTGCGTACGTACGGAATACCGTCTCCACACCGTGGTGAAATCTGTTTTTCCACCAACACCTTACATGGATGGGTATAATGGTGTATAGAATAACTATATATGTTTATTATAACATCATACTGATTCTGATATATCATACTATCCACTCCAATTCTATTCAATAATTATGGGAATGATATCATCGCTCGTGCGTACGTACGGACTACCGTCTCCACGACGCGATGAGATTCATTCTCCATGTTAACCATACATGAATGATCATAAAGTTTATATAATGAATAATAATGAAATATATGAAATAATAATGCTACTATATTTATGTATATATATATATATATATGTGTATGTCATCTATTTAGTTTCATTCAATTCAATAAGGAAACAAAAACAGCGTTCATGCGTACGTACGGCCTACCGTCTCCATGAACGGTGTATTTCATTCCTTTTATCGATCTATAATATATATATATATATTTATATGTATATGATTAATATATATTATATATAAATCATGTTTTACATTTTGTAATTATGTAAATCAGGATATAAGTAATAATATCAAGAATGACAAGTCGAAACACATACGATAAATGAAATGATTTTACCCAAAACGTTGCTTTAACACGGAATTTACAAAAGAACGGGTAATATAAAGTCATAATTGAAACATATATGATATAATAACAATGAATATGATTCTGTAATAAGTCAATGACATTATTTAAATCATTATACAGGAGGTTCGGATACGTATGAAGCATATCGGACCTAAGGTAAGGGATAACTTTTCCAATCTCGTTTTTATCCGAGAATGTTTATTTGTAAGTATTTACTGGGGTTATATTTATCTTCCATGTCCTTATTTTATAAAAATGTTTTCATGTATGTTTAATGTAATTTTTACCCATTTTTACTTTTACTACATGTAATGTAAGGAATCTTTCTTTTGTTTACGTTACGAGGTACTTTTTTGACTTTTCCGGAAAATGTACGAAAAGAATGTTTTTTTAACTTATACGGTGTGAATGGATTTTTACGATTTCATAACACCTTATTTTCATGAAGCTTCCTCCAAAATATTTCATGACTATTTTCAACAAAATCCTTTTCATTTAAAATTGGATGACATTTTGTGAAAATAAAATGATTTTGATGAAGAAAGTATATTTTCCTCAAGAATTCATTTCATGTGTTTTATCAAAACCATTTTTCATCTAAGATGACATTATTCCATATGTTTATGTTTCAAGTATCATGTATCTATGTTTTACATTGTTTCACTTTTCTTATTATGAAATCCATTTCTTTTATATGGATTATGTGATGATGGGATGATGTTTATGAAACCCATTTTATTCGTTGGGTTATTATGAATAATGTATGTTTATTTTGTGGCACAAGAAAGAATGATTTCATTATGAGATGGGTGGGACCTATATATCCCTCCAATGCATTGGGTAAATATTTATATCTCATGAGATAGACATGGATGGAACGGAAAGTTAAACCGGTTCGGTAATACAGGACTTGAACGAGTAGTGAACTTGATTCATAAAGGGACTTTGTCCACTAAGATGGTCTTGGCAGCAATGCCTTGGCTACTATGGAAATCATATCATGTGCTTAATGGTTGTCACAATTACATGTTTTATTCCCATGCTAATTTATCATGATTAACGTTTCTCCGTGATCTATGTCTTACGTACTACCATGTTTTATGTCATTGATCAAGATTTTGATGTTTAGATTTTATGCTCATGTTTTTTTTTAATTCAAATGACTAAGGATTGTTTTCTGTTCTCTATGGTTACCCTTACTGAGCATTTGAGCTCACCCCTTTTATGTTTTCTTTTCCCCAGGATATAAATAAAGGTTTTATTTAAGAAAAAAAAGGAAGATCTTTATGGGATATGTTGAAGATTTTTCACCACGATTAGAAGATTATATTCCGAGTTTCCCAAGACACTAAACTATTACAGTCCTTGTGTGTCTTTTTTTGTTATGTATTAATTATTCTACAAAAGTAATTTAATGTCCATGTACGTCAAGATTTGGGTCTCTATAGGTTGTTTATGAAATGATTGATGATGATATATGTGGCTCACATGATAATAAAGGCAAATTAAGGGTGCGCCCTGATAGCGCTCCAATGCATTGGGTAAAGACTTAATCTCTAGAGATGATCATTTTTAACGATGCCTTGGTGAATAACCTTGGTAATTTTTAATGACACCTTGGGGATGGACCTTAGTGAAATGGAAATGATTGTAAATTTTAAATTTTGTAGCCACATCTTCAATTTATTAAATACGTTATTTTATTATGATATGCCTCATGATTTCATTCTCATGCCTTAAAGTTCTTTTTTATGACATTGTTGATGTATCTCAAGTTCACATGTTAAATGTTTCCCCTTGTTTCCCTTACTGGGCCTTCTGCACACCTTTTCTTTTGATGTATGTCCCCAGGTTATGATATGCAATAATGAACCTAGGATGAACATAAATAGAAGCCTTTCAAGTGTTTAAGAAGAATGTTTTATGTTTTCATGTTTTAAGTTCCTGGTTTCCAAGACACTAAACCTTAAAGATCCTCGGTTTTGTAAAATGTAATGAAATTTTATGTGATAAAAAGGCGGGATTCCATAGTATAAACATCAAAAAAAAATTGGACACATCATTAATCAGGAATCTACATAATAAACATAAATTTTACACCCTCAAGATGTATCCAGGAACTCCCATCCTCACACAGCATGATGATTTTAATAAAATCTTATTGTACAAAGCCAATATAAATGTTAATTTTGAATATGAGGACCAAGACATAATTCATTAAATATCATTATATAGTTAATTTGATGACCTTATAGATGTTATGATTTATGAAAGAGAGTCTTTAACATTAGAGGAAGTCAAATATAACTTTCTTCCTCATTAGTTGTGTGGAAAGGATAAGGTTAAATCTGAAGCTAGGGTATTTATTATTAGAGTTCATTCTAAGTCTTTAAGGAAGAAAAAAATAAAATAAAAAGGGTGGTAATAAATATAGTCAATCTAGGTATTTATGGTTTAAAAAAAACCAAACGAGGTTATCTGTTATTTTAGGAAACCTGGGAATGTTAATTCCAATTTCCCAAAGATGAAATCTAGAGAACCTCATTTAGAATTTGAAGATAATTCACTCCATTCCAACCAAGACTATGACATTGTTGATGTGTTTTTTGGGTCTGAGGAAATTTTTCATGATAAGTGTCTTTTATACTCAAGGTGTTCCTTCAATATATTCCCAAATTTTAATTAATTTGGTGAGATGATTGGGGGAGCAAAATGAGAGTTTTTTTATAGAAATAATAAGATTTTTGAAGTCATGGTTTGTGGTTAAGTTATAATAAAACATTTAATATACTCTCTTATGACCTTGTTATAGGTGATATTGGTTCCATATTTTCATATAAATCTCATTTCATTAGGTTTCTTGGATCATAGCATATTCACCTTCAAATCTATGTATGATAAGGTGTTTTCATATGGTCCTCTTGAGTGTGTGAGTTATGATATGTGGGGACCTACTAGAATGACCTCCCATGGTGGAGGATCCTATTTTTTTAACTTTAAATATGACTTCACTTGGAATGTTTGTCTTAAATATGAAAAAATAAATTCATTTAATTGAGATCTTTAAAACATCAAAAAACTCTATTGAAAATTAGTTTGGGAAGACATCAAAGGCATTGAAGAGATAATAGAATACATATCCATTGAGTTTGTTAAATTTTGTAAGGATGAGGGAATTTCAATGCACCAAACTGTGGGTCATACTCCCTAATAAAATAGTTTAGCTGAATATATGAACCATTCCATTTGTGAGTGGATCCACAACATGATTTCAAGCTCACACTTACCCAAGTTATTATGGGTTAATGCTACCACTACAATAATATATTTTATAAATATGAATCCCTTATCTTTTAATAGATTTATGACTCTTTAATAGTTATGGAGAAGCTAACCGCCCATCCTATGGGCATTTAAGATAATTTTACTGCCCTAACTATGCTCATATCAGGACTGATAAGCTTATGCATAGTGATTTAAAGTGTGTTTTAAAGGGGTATAATGAGGTGGTTAATGAATATAAACATTTGTTGGATAAAAATAGCTTTTATAAATGAATTATTATCCAATATATGGTGTTTCAAGAGTTCATTCCTCTTATATTATAGCCTCCCTCTGATAAAAATGGTCTTCTTTATTATAAGAGTGATATTTAGGTTTATTCTTCAACTACTTGTGAGTATCCTATTGAGACATATCCACATTTTTTCAATTGTATCCAAATTTTTAATCTAATTCTGATGATTCCCCATATGATAGAGCTCTTAATAACCTTAAAAGATATTAACTCACTCAATATAGAAATAGGAGAGTAATTAGGCCTCCCTTTAGTAATATCCATGTTGATATGGTAAAATGTTTAATGAATGTTTCCCAAGATCCTGATTATGAGGATCCCCAAAACTCGACAAAGGCGTTCAATGATAGAAACTCTAAGAATTGGATTTCATCTATGGAATTTGATATGCAATCCCTTATAAGAAATTATAACTAGTATATAATCAATAATTAACTTACTACCAAGGTGATTAGATATAAATATATTTATATAAGAAAATAGAATATTACAATAGGATATATAATAACATTTAAATCTAGATTGGTAGCTAGAGTATTTCTTCAAAGATATGAAATTTATTGTGCTGGAATATTTTCACCTATAGTTAATCATTATTCTATCATAATTATTATTACATTTTCTTATCATTTATATATATATAATAGATCAATGTCAAAATTTCATTCTTATATGGTTACTTTAATGAAAAATTATGCTTGAATATTCCTTCTAGTTTTTAACATGATTTTAAAACTAACCAAGTTCTTTTCTTTATAAATCACTATTTTGATTAAAAATTATTCTGTAAAATGGTGTAAAATCATTCATTCATTCATGTTGAAAAATTATTGTAAAGGGAGTAATTTTTATGTATGTGTGAATTTTAAATCTATTAGAAATTAAATGCTTTTCATATTTCATTATGTTTATGACATGTTACTCATGTGTAGTAATATGAAATTAATCACCAATGTTATATTGAAATTATATTCATCATTCAAAATAAAAAATTTAGGTTGTTGTAACAAGATCATGGGTATATAAATCATTAAAGAAATCATGGTTTACTTTATATGTCTCATCATTAATATTTTCTAAAAGATCTTAAGAGTTATTTTTTTATTTGAAACTTGTTTGTGTACCTTTTCCTCAGTATTTTAAATTAGCATTATCCAAGTTTCCTACTGGCACTAATTATATTAAATATATGATTAGAATCCTATATTTTAAGGTTGTGGGTAGTATTATGTATTATAGGGTTAATACTAGACCATATGACTCCATATCTATTTTTACATTGACCATGTTTTGGGAAAATCCAGATAATCCACAATAGAATTCCCTCATGTGGAAATTGTGGCACATATTTTCAATATCATCTCTTTTAGTTTCCTATTGTGAGAATTCTAATTATGAAAATTTAATAACTGGTTATGTGGAATCTTATTTTTATAGCAATGTTTAAATATGAAAATCTCTAACCAGTTTTGTTTTTAATGCATGTGGTATACTTATCTCTTGTAAGTGAAATTTGAAATATGTGGTGGCCATTTCAACCACCAAGGTTTAATATATTGCACTAAAAAAGGCCCTAAAAGTATCCATTTAGCTTAATGGTTTAATTTTTTAACTCAATATATGTTACTTTGTTATTAAATTATATAGTTATTATCAATATTCTCTTTATATATCTAGAAACATACTTTTTCATGGAAGGTATAATTATTTAAATATTAGTTTTCAATTTTGTAAAGTGGTTATTGAAAGTGTAATTATGTGTTTCACTAAGAAACACACATATAATAACCCATGAGATAGTTTTACTAAGGTTGTATATTTTTTCAAGTTTAATCATTTCTTAGATATTTTGAACAGGGTTCCACTTAAATAACATTTGATCCAAGAACACAAAATTTTGTTTTATTTTAGTTTCCTTTAAATATAGGGGATATCTATTGAATTTAGAATGGTAATTGATTCTAGAAATGAAAATAATTCCTTATTGAATTTTATTTTTAATTTATCATTTTTAATTTAAATAATATTTATCTCTCTGCTTTTTGAATACTTTGATTATTTCATACTATTGAGTTACACAACTAGAAAAAATGGTCTATTTCCACATATCTATAGCCATAGTTTTGAAAACTGTGCTTATAGGTAGATTATTACAACAGTTTTAGTAAAACCACGGTCATATCCATTTTTATCATAGCCTGTTTCCACGGTTCTATAGAACCATGGCTATAGTCCACACCTATAGCCACATTTTTTCAAAACCATGGAAAAAGGTCTCCCAAACATCTACGGGAGAAACATTTTTTCACCAAAAAAGAGCGGGAAGCTCTATTGCCACAATTTCCAGGCTATTTCCTCAGTTTTTTATAATATATATATATAATAATATATATTTATATACACCCAAAGTCCTTGGTGTTGTAGTGGTTGGGTGGTTGAATCGTAAAGGTAAGGTTCATGGATTGAATCAGTCAGTGGGCACATTGTTTTTGGCTATAGCCACAGTTTACTAAGGCTATAGCCACGATTTTCCACCATGGAAATAGCACTTATTTCCATGGTTTAAAAAATGGATATAGGTCAACTTATATGGTTTTAAACTTTGAGAACAATTTCCATGGTTTGTAAAAATGTGGCAGTAGGTCAGACCCTATTGCACGATGATAGCGCCCACAGTTTTGGTCCCTATTGCCACAGTTTTCAACTGTGGAAATAACCCATTTTTTTAGTTGTGATAGTCAAACAATTATCCACTATAGAAACAGTTAATCTACCATGGTATGGATTATTTTCACTTGAGTATGATCACTATTTTATGTTTCATTGATGCTTATGGTCTATCCATCTCGCATGTGGTCACTTTACACTTTTTCATGTGGTTAGCTAACCCATTCATAGGAGGAACAATTTCTTAGGTTTTATTGTCGATTGAATCCCACAATTGATCATCCTAATACATTGTAAATACCTATACCATGTTTGAGAAGTGTTTTTAATGTATGTTTATGATTTTTAGGGCTTGAGTAATTATATCCATCGATTTATCGCATTTTGTTTAATCATTTCAATAAAGCTTGGTTGTTGTGGTTATTTCTACTCCCTAACTCCATATCATGATAGGGGTTGATTAGAAGGTTTAAAGATAGGTGATTGTTAATTTTCTAGAGATAGGTGAACTTTTTACTAGTGTATATTGACCAAATATAGAGGTTTTATTCCCTTTGATATGCATTTCATCACTTTTTATTCATCATTGGTGATTTTCCCAGCGTGACATTCAAATCAAGATTAAAACGACCTAAAAGATTATTAATAATTTTCCTTTAAATAAATACTATTCTAAAAAGATTTTTCACATAAAAAACTATCTAAAAAACTATGATACTTTAAAATAAAATTATTAAATTGGAATGTTACAATATAGTCATTAAATTAAAGGTTATAAAAGAAAGTAACCATATTATGAAATCTATGAAGAAAAGGGAAATAAATTTCATCGGGTAGAATAAGTCTCCCATATGATGACCATTTTACAAAGATTTAAAAATGGGTAGGTTAACTAGGGGTTTCCATAGACCAAGAACAAGAATAACTCCAACAATTACAGTATGAGAGAAATTATATACAAGATAAGATCAAACTCAAGAAAATTTCCATGAGATCCATGTTCGCAGAATCACCACCAATGATTGCCACCAGTGCTTACCTTATTATTAGTCTTATGAAGATATATTGAGGGGTTATGTAACTAGAAATTAATTGGATATAGAAATTTAATTATTAATTTAACAAGTTATTTATTATAAGTATTTTACCCAATTATCATTCTGACTTTTAATGAAAGTGATTTTTTTACTATTATATTGATAAAACTAAGGACATAATTTTATTCTTAAAAAGAATATTTTATTGAAATTTCCTTTCATTTTATTCATTTAAATAATCTAAAAAATTATTTATATTTTTATTTGAATAATATATTACCAATCTAATTAGTAAATGATAGGAAATAAGAGAAAGGAAATATTATATTTTTTAAAAAAATTATTTTCCTATGAAAATTATTTCCATTATGTTTTGGGATTTTTAATTATTAGAATAATGAGGTTAAATACCCTAAGAGGGGGCTGAATCTGGGTATGATAGATTAATAAAACTATCTCTTCAAATCTTGTTTCTTCATTATAAAAACATAAATCTTTCCCTTTTCTATTGCATAATATAAATGAAAATTAAAACATGCATAGGTCACAAAACTTTTACTTGGTTAACCCACACTATGTTATGTCTAATGAGAATACAAAAGAAATTTGTCGATGTACCAAATACACTAAAGCTCACTAATTTTAAAAACATCAGAGCATACTCACTTTTCCTCCAGGTTTACAATAATTCACAATTTGAAATCTCATTGCTCTATCTCTTTAGGGAACACACCAATCCTAAAGTATACTCTTATGAAAATAATCTCTATATTAATTCACACTAGTGTTTGTATTTATGATCTTATTTAATCAATTATATGGAAATCACATTGGTAGGATACTACTCAACAATACCCCTCCATGATACCCCTTCGCAAGTCACCCTTTAAATCATGTGGATCATCTGACTCCACCATGAGACTCTGTTCTATTCAACCAGATCACGTGACTCTATTTGGTCTGCCTATGCCTAGTTCATAACACCATTCACACGAGCCTTTCATGAAACCATATTCTATTCACATGGATCCTGAGACCATGTTCAAATCATGTGGATTGAAAGACCTTGTTCAGATCATATGGATTGTGAGGCCTTGTTTAGATCATGTGGATCATGAGATATCAATAGTTCCACCTATATGAGTAAACACCCAATGTATAATTCACTTCATGATAATCGTTCATGATATCATTTAAAAATAACTTCTACTAATTATGTTGATTGCAAGAATCCAATACAAGACTTTGTTCAGGTCATACAAAATAATTTTCTTTGGATCAAACCTATTATGAAAACATCACAACTTATTAAGGATGGGTTTGGGGGTATTTATAATCATAAATCCACTTCCATAAATCTATAAGTCTTGGTTATCCATATGTTCCACCACCTTAGAAATTAGCATCACTCACTTTTTGTGATCGCTTCACATGATCACCTACTGCAAATCACATGTACTTTATGTCATCATAATCATTTTCTTGAGGTCCTTCACATGATCTCATCATGAGATATAAAGAAAATAATGTGGATATTTTCATTGTATTACATTGCATTACCTGACCCCATCACAAGATCAAATGATAATAATGTGGTGTAAGTGACATTTCCTTCAATTATTTTCCAAGGTCTCATTGTGAGATCCAAAGACAATAATGTGGTCGCATGATTTTAAGTAAGCATGTGATATCACGGTCACTTCAAAATTAGTTTTCTTAATGTGCTTAATTTGATCTCTCCAAGATATCCTCTTGTAATCATATGGTTTATTCAAGTGCTTCACAATATCTCTCTGTGAGATCCTCTAACAATCATGTGATGTCTTCATGTACTTCGCATGATCTCTCTGTGAGATCAATAGAGAATCATAAGATATATTCAGGTGCTTCTCATGATCTCAATGTGAGAACTTATGAAAATTATATGTTTCTTTTCATGACTCATTCTCATGATCATTTCTAACATTCACACCTCATGAGATCAGTTCATACATTCACACTCCATGAGATCTTACATTTCACACTCTGTGAGAGCAGACATTCATGTTCTATGAGATCATAAATTCACACTCAATATTAATGCCTCCATTGAAAAACAACCTTTTCAAAAAGCTTTAACCTCATAAACAAACTAAATCAACCCAAAAGAAACACCAAGATGTATTTTTTTCCAACAATCTCCCCCTTTGGGTTTGTTTACAACACTTATAATCTTCAAAAACCAACTTACTAAAAAGACATGCATTTTCTAAACAATTTAATTTCTATAACCCTAGATAGAAATCAAGAAAATTATTAATATGAACTCTAGGAAAACATGAGTTAGTATCTATATGAGAAACAAGAGTGTCATGAAAATTTCATCAATTAATTACTTCATTCTCAAACCATTAACTAGAAACCTTATTGTTACCAAAAGATATAAAAAGATCATCCTTTGAGATCACTTATTAAACCAAAAATGTCTGCATATTGCATCATGAATTAAAAGAAAACTCCTTTATATTATTATAATTATTTTATAGGCTAATTTTAGAATCACCATTTTAAAAAAACCCCTATTTAGATGCTCCCTATATCATCTTCTCCCCCGATCTTGATTAATTCATTTTCTCACCCTATGTCAATGAACCCAAAGGTCAAGCTTTTTTTGTATGAAACATAGTAAAGAACAAAAATTAGTGTATTGGGAAAAAGACACCATTACTTGGGGATAGGGTTTCACATCCACACTATTCAAGTGTGGGGAATCGAATGAAATCCAAGAGCCAACCGATTCCATTCAAACAGTTCTTTGGGTAAGGCCTTTTTCAAGATGTCAACAACCTTTAGTTTGGTAGGAACATAGTCCAGCTTTATAAGGCCATGCTCTACTTTATCCATGGTAATGTGATATTTTATTTCAATATTATTTGTACTTGAGTGATGGAATGTAATTTTACTATGATTTATAGAATATGAATTGTGACAATGTATTTCAATCAAAGAGTTCACTTCAACTCCCAAATCTCTAAGATGCTACTTCATCCACAGTAAATACATGAATGTTTGAGTAGTAAAAATGTGTTTAGATACAATGGTGCTTAGAGAAATGAAATATTGATTATTTATTAACTAATAAATACATAGTCCACTTAGATGGCATGCACCACTTGATATTAAATTTTGGTTGTCTACTGAACTGGTCTGATCTACATATGTAAACCCCAATTACTCTTATTAAGATTTTTCATTGTAAAATAAACCAAAATCCACTATGACTTTGATATAGAAAATTATTATTTTCACTAAAAGTAAGTGTTTTTATTTTGGATTAATTTGATATTGCGCCACCAGGAATGTTTCAAAAATAATATCATGTTAATATTTTGTTTGATAAAATAAAAATTCATTATTTATCTATATTCCAGGATATTAACTACTTTTCCATTATCATCACTTGACAATTTCATCTGTGTAGCAACCAGAGTTTTCATTTCATTGAAATTTTCCATCTAAAATCTAATAAAAACCTCCTTGGCATATATTGACTGAGAAATAAATGTACCATGTCTTCCTTCAGTTACCTATAAACCAAGAAAAATGTTATCTCACTAATCATTTACATTTCAAACTCATATTTCATGAATTCTAAAACAAATTGCACAATGATTCATTTGATCCAGAAAATAATATTTAATTGACATATACTAACACCATCATTCTTTGATTACTCTCATTATTGACATAGAGATTATAATCAACTCTACAACCCTGGAAACTGAGCTTCTTCAAATACTAATAAATTCATGAATACAATTCTCTAGGTGCCTGCTTCAACCCATATAGAGCCTTCTTTCACTAAAAAAGCATTTTTATAATCTTCATGAATGATAAACCATATGATTGTTCAATATTAACTTATTCTTCTATAATCCCATTCAAAAAAATTAAATTTCCATCCATCTGAAAAAACATAATTTCCTTTGAATTGTTAAGGCCAAGAATAATCGAATTTTATCCATCATTTCAAGACTGGAAAATGATTCATTAACATGATTGCCCAAAATCTAGGAGTATACATTTTACACTAATTGTCACTTATTCTTAATTATTATGCCATAATAATTCATCTTATTTCAGAAAACCCATTTGGTCCCAGTGACATTATTATCTATTGTCCACAAAACAATCGTTGATGTTTGATTCTTTTCAATTTGGTCAAGTTATTCATTCATTAAATGAACCCAAATATTATCTCTTCAAGCCTCTTACAAACACTTTGTCTCTACCAGTGATAATAAATCTGTTTCCTATAGAGTCTTCATCCTCCTTATCTACACTAGAGCTATCTAATTCCTGATGATATTCAGTATTTCAATTTCATCTCAACTCCATGGTTAACTTACAGGTTTATTATGCTCATCATCTAAATATTTTTATAAATCTTCCTTATCTAATTTCATTCCCCCTTAACTTCTCACCTCCTCATTACTATCCTCCTGAAAGTTTTCATGTATTTTTTGAGGATTCTACTAATTTGTCACTACAAAATCATCATCAAACTATATAAAATTTACCATATTCTTTTTTAAGAATTCATATTCTGTTATTTTTCCTGATTAATTGATAAATATACCTTCATCTCTACAAGATTAAACTTCTTATATTATACATTATGGAGAATAAAAAACTTTCTTACAAAGACTCAAAAGTATTTCAATGTTGGTTTCATTCCATATAATAGATTGTATAGAGTATTTTCTTCTTATAGACAAAATAATGCTATGTTAGAAATTTAAAATGTTGTCATCACTATTTCTTCCCAAAACTTCTTTGGAAGGTCTTTGTCAATAATTATTATTCTGGCCATGTTATTGATTATATGGTTTTTCTCTCAAAAACTCCATTCTATTGTAGATTTCTTACTAATAAATATGTGTGTCTTATCCGATGTTCTTCAAGATAATCCTAAACTTGGATATTCATGAATTCAATTCCATTATCAGTTAGGAAACATTAGATATTTTGATTTAGAATCTTTCAACTTCCCTTTGATAATGTGTAATGAAACTAAACAAGACAGACTTGTGGGTGATAATTAAAACCCATGTCAATTTTCTAAAATAATCAATGAAAAGGACATAATATCTCTTTTTATTAATAGATCTTGGTTAAATAGGTCCACATACATCAATATGGACTAGTTTAAGAACTCTTGTTGACCTTAGATCTTTTTCATTATATGTATGTTAAGTAACAATTACTTGTTGAAAAGAATCACATGTATGTGTATGATCAAATGATAACTTAGGGAGTTCTCGAGCAGCATCACAATTCACTAGATATTCCACGTATGCTTAGATCAAATGAAAAAGATGTTTATGAAACAACCTATTATCATATTCCTTGGATATAAAGAACATTTATTTTTTACCACTAACAAGGTATTGATTCATATATTTTCTCTTTCCTTTAAAAACAACTTCACCAAATTTTCCCTTTATGATGAATAAATTCTTGGTAAATCTTATATCATGTCCGGAGTCATACAATTCACTGGAACTTCGCAATTTGTGACTAATATCTCCAACAATCAAGACATATTCACATCTCATGTCATTACCCCCAAACATGGATTTTCCTAATACAACAATATTCATGCCTCCATTATTACCAAATATCTGAACACCTTCCTTTTCATAACAAAATCCTATCTCTATACTCTTATTTCCTATCATATGGGAGGTGCACCCACAATCAATGATCTATTTTCCAGTTTGATTTGATGCTTCAAAGGAAATCTATGTAGACGCTGGAAAAGTCCGTTGCTCCTCCAACGAAGTTCCGAATGAGGAAAGCGAGGTCATATTTGGTGTCAGAAGCATGTTTCGGAAGGCCCGAAGACCTTGCGTGAAATTTCGGAGGACCGCGCGCAATTTTGGCTATGTGCGTGCAATCCTTCCAGTATCCGCGCAATGGGCCGAGTCGGCGCGGAATTTTCCGCGCCCGACGACCGGGCGCGAACCTCTTGCGCGCCGGGCCCCTATTCCACACCCGATCCTAATTGCGCGCCCGTGCGCCGAATTGCGCGCCCGCGAGCCGAATTGCACGCCCGGGGTTGCCTATAAATACAAGGCGACCCCCGACGTTTTGAAGGTTTCCAGAATTCGAAGGGCCGCTCGTGCGCGCAATCCCACCCCCTCCGCGCGCAATGCCGATCTTCAGGTAACCTCCCTTATTTCGCGCAAGCAAGCCTCGGGGTTCGCCATCGCGCGCAACCCCTTTGGCTTCTTTCCTTTGACCAATTCCTCACCCGAAGGCCTTCGCGCGCAAAAGAAGCCTCTTTCGCGCAATTTCCCCCCGGGTGCGTGCAATCCAGCCCGATTGCGCGCACCCCCCCCCCTTACTAAGTGGCCATTCGTTAAAGAATGGGCCGTTGCCCCCGTGCGCTATCAGAGGCCTGGTGCACGCAATCTTCATTTTCCGCACGCAAAGCGTTGGCCCAATTGCGCGCCAGCCCGCCCAATTGCGCGCCGACCCGCGGTATTGCGCGCCAAGCTCCTCTTTTGCGCACAAACCGCTAGGGTCTCCCCCTTTGACCCCCTGAGGGTACCCGCCTGCGTGGTGCCTGATGATCTTCATCCCGGGTGCCCGCACCGTGCGTTGTCTTCCCGTGCAGCCCTCCAGGCTCGCGCGAAGTGACACGGACCCATCGGCGGCAACTAATAGTCCTGCAAGACGTTAAACTGTACCTCGTCCGCGCAGCAGGACGTTAAACTGCCAGGCATCCATCGTCCTGCAGGACGCTAAACTGCACCTCGTCCACGCAGCAGGATGTTAAACTGCCAGGCATCCATCGTCCTGCAGGACGCTAAACTGCACCACGTCCGCGCTGCAAGACGTTAAACTGCCAAACATCTTCATCCAACAAGACGTTAAACTGTACCTCGTCCGCACTGCAGGACGTTAAACTGCCAAGAATCCTTCGTCCCGCACGACGTTAAACTGCATTCGTCCAAGCTGCACGACGTTAAACTGCCTAGCATATGGGCCTCCTCAAGGTGTAAGCCCCAAACCCCATCGTCCAACATGACGTTAAACTGTACTTCGTCCGGAAAGACGTTAAACCGTCCGCATCACCCAATCTCGTGCCTCGCACGCAGGGTCCCCCCCGGTTTGGATGTGGCCCCCACCCGCTCGTCTCTGCAGGGATGTCGGGATTGCCCCTCTTTAGGGATGATTTATTGGAGTGGCCTTCGCCCACGGGGGTAGGGTATTACAAACCCCTAGTTTCTTGTGGGGGACTGCACATGTGTATCTCCATTTTGCTTCCCCACTGCTGAAGCCAGTAGAGGGCGTGACAGGGATCAAGGTCTCTCACCTTCAGCCCAAGTCCCTCTTCAACTGAGCTTTGCCGCACTCAGGTTTCCTCAGTGCGTAAGTCCTGACAGAATGAACTACATGGACTTTGATCCCTGTCTCCTAAACAGGGTACGTAGGAAGCCTCCCTGAGGTTCAAGCCCACCACCTGGTCGTCCCGGTCATATTCACGTTGGTTCGTCCATCAGTGGACCCCTCCCGGGTTCACATTCGCGTCGATTCACCTATGAATCCTCCCTTGTGAAGGACTGCACATGTGTATCTCCATTGTGCTTCCCCACTACCGAAGCCAGTAGAGGGCGTGACAGGGATCGAGGTCTCTCACCTTCGGCCCAAGTCCCTCTCCAACTGATCTTTGCTGCATATGGGCCTCCTTAGAGTGTAAGCCCTAAACACCAGCGTCCAGCATGACGTGAAACTGTGATCCACCCGGCCGTTCCATCCCCCTCTGTGTGAGGTGGTTCGGTTCAATCCTCCGCCCGGCAGCCTTGACCTCCTCGTGAGTCGTCTTTCCATCGTCCGGCATGACGTTAAACTGTATATCTGAACTACGTTGACTTTGATCCGTGCTAACGCGCTGTACGTAGGAAGCCTCTATGGGGTCCAAGCTCTTCACTCCATCATCCATCCTGATCCTTACCTGGGCCGCCACATCCCGGTGGGGTCATGCCATTTCATTCCACTCCACTTCACTCAGGAAGACGCCCATGTGCTGGCCCTAGCGTCGGAGGTTCCCTGCAAGGGGTTCTGTCATCTGATCCACTCCTCGTGTTGATCAGTCTGATGCCGTCCCTGCTGGACGTTAAACTCGCGGCATACCCCGTGTTAAACATGGGAAGCTGAGGAAAACCTCAGGTAACGCAGTTCCCCACACCCAGCGCTGGATGGCTCAGGCCATCACGCCTTCGAGAAGCCCTATTAGGGACGGAAGGCAGACATGCAGAGCCGCAGTGTTAAGACACGCCCCCAACACCCAGAGCTACCCAGTCTCCTCACCGCAGGTTGCTTCCCTGACCAGACTCCTTGGATCGTCTGGGCGGAATCAGCGTAATTAACCGGTGTCCATGAAGATATGGCGCCGGGAACAAGATTCACGAACATTCTTAAATCTATGAGGGAGACCCGGATTAGGCGACGAGTTCCAAGGAGACATCCACGGAAGGAGGAGCCGACGTCCCATCATCCCGGTTTCGATCAAGGAGCAGACGTCCCTGAATAAGGGACGGATGCCACCCGCCTTTGGAAAGCGGGACTGCGGGGCCACAAGCCGCGCTCCCATCCCCTCGAGTCGACGGGCGCACGCGCGAACGCGTCCTCGCGGAACAGCGTCGGAACAGAAACCCGACGCACATCCGCACCGAAAAAGAAAATGGTGAACCCGAAGTGAATCTCTTCTCCTCAATACAAAGACCGATAGCTTTCAGAGGTGTTGGAAGACTAGAATGTTGCTCGGCCGAGCATTCAGCACCGGGGCACGGAACCTGCCAGGGGCTGGGGAAGGGAAATCGGGCACTCCGTCTCATGACGTCGATGGCCTGGGTTCCCCCCACGGAAGGCGTCGTGGCACTGGATGATTGGTTGTCGATTTATTTTCCTGTCAGTATTAATGGGTTCTTCTCCCTGTCTTCAGGAATCAGGTCGCCCAATCCAGTGCCCGATTGCCACCCGCCCACTGGCGCAGGGTTAGGAGAAGCACCGACGCGGCTACTCCGCGCGGTCCCGCCCGTTCCACAGCCGTCCCAGAAGCCGCAACTGCGGGGCGACCACGCCCTCTCTCCCCCTCGGAGGTCATCCAGAGAAGGGTGATCAACAACTTGGTGTGGAGATATGAGGAAGAGGGAGTCATACCCACCAGGGACATGGATCGCCTAGACCTCGAGGAAGCTGCACCTCGCCACCAACGCCGCCCCCAAGGGCCGTGCAGGGAGGCACCGCTGCCTACCTTGATGTCCAACCGCTTCGGGAGTTTATCCCTGGAATTCTCCGACATCTCCCTCCCCTATGCGGATGAGGTGGAGGATGTCCGGGACCACCCTATCCGAGATTCGCTCCAGGGATCTGCGATAAGGGCTCCTGCCAGGCCACTTCGACACCGCCGCCAGGCTTCTCAAGTCGAAGAACGGGCTCTCCACCTGCCTGTGCCGCTAATCCCGACTCGTCTATCCCGACGCCAACGTCGGGCACGAGCGGAAGAGGATTCCCACCTTGGGGCCCTAGCAACAGCGGCCGCGTTGGCCCAAGCCACTGCTGGCTCCAGTCACCAGGCCCCTGCGCATCCTGAGCAGGGGCACTTCTATGTCCGACCTGGATCGAGGCCCCGACCGCCCCAAAGGCAGGTTGGGTTGACTCTCCCGGTTGCTGGTACAGGCAATAGCCACCGCGGACCACCTCACGGTAGCGCTATTCACCAGCAGGGTCTACTCCGTGAGGCCGATCCAAGAGGCATGGGTGATCCCACCTTCCGATCCCGGCCCAGAGGCCTGCCCAGAAGCATCTCTCCACGCATCCCCTTTGATATCTGTCCCGGTGCTCCTCGCACCTTGGTTTCCAGTCCTCTTGGCCCCAGCACCGGTGTGGCCAGAGGACACCAGGACAGAGATCAGCCATGCCCCGAAGAACCACCCAGAGGCAGGAAGGCGAGGTGTCGACATAGAGGGAGGAATGTTAGGGAATTCCGGACAGAGATCTGACCGGTTCGTTTCTCTGATACAGAGGCGGAGTATGATTCGGCGACAGAGCCCTCCCCCCGATCCCTCCAGTCAAGGGCAGGGGTAGGAATGCGGCATGTCAGCCTCGTACTCCCCGAGAGCGAGATCGATGTGATCCCCGCTTCTCTCCTAAGGTATATCCGGAGTAGCGAGGGACTGGTAGACCCCCAAGGATCAAGCTTGCGGTTGGTACCGGCCCCTCCAGAAGCGCCTTCTGCCTCGATCGGAGAAGCCGGAGACCTTTTCTGGGGACCGACGGTCGAGCCACGATCTAGTGCACCCTCGGCGAGCACCGACGCTATGGAAGGATGTTCGCTCGCCGGCCCGTCCTACCGTGATGTGGTAGCTGGGGCACCGCAACCCTCAGAGGGCAGCCCGGGACATGGAGGCCAATCGGCCTGCTCGTCGTATTCACCGTCGGCCAGCCTGCCGGCCCAGCGGCCCGCCTCGGCACCACTACCGGTTCCCCATCCATTCCCAGTCGCTGAAGGGGACCAAGAAGACCTGGGTCCCGAGTTTGAGTCGTGGAGCTTCTGGACCGTCCTTGCATAGGGCCACTTCCCTGAGAAGTTTTGGCCAGTCGCAGGATCGGACTTTGATGCACCAGAATCGCTCACCCCGGATGAGTTCGAATGCTTCTACCGGACTCTCCGGGAGACTCACTCCCATCTTCACCTCCTAAAAATGCCATATCCCGGGAGTCAAGCACACCTAGAGGATATTGGTGAGCAGTGCCGTCATATTGACCTGGCCACGCTCCCCGCGGTTCGGCACCCCAGGTCATTTGGGCACCACGAGGCCCTCCAACAACGATGCATTGAGTGTTTTCAAGTGCTCCGCAAGGTTATCGAGGAAGCCACCCCCACGTGTATATCCTTGGATGGGGGAAGTACGCTGCCCTACGCTTCAGTGCGATTCGCCGATAGCCCGACTCGCTGGGTGGCCCTGAGGGTACATCCCCAGGGACGGAAACGGTCAATATGGCTGACCTGTCGGGAGAGGGGAACGACTTGGAACTTCTCGACGGGGGCTCTCCCCCCGAAGACAATCCGTTGTTGGATCCATCGGTGAGAGTTACTCGTCACCAGAGGAACCTCCTGGGTCTCCCCACACCCACTGAAGCACTGACGTTGAGCCGAAACGTCAGCAAAGGTAAAGAGCAAGGCGGGGCTATAAAGCCCGCCGACCCATCTGCCTCCATGCAGAGGGCATAGGAGGATCCCGAAAAGGCCACGCTACGTCAACAGCTCACCGAGCAGAAGAAGCTAGTTGACCAGCTCCTCGCCGAGTGCGCTGCAGAGCGGCGGCCTGACTACGGTGATCCTAGGCTAGGACAGCAGGGACAGGAACAACCACTCCTCGACGAGACTCTCCTGGGCAACCGTGATTATGCCGTGTTTTCCGACATGGGAGAGGCCATTGACTATGGCAAGAGGGCGCGGTATGTTTCACCACACCCTCCTGAGCGGCGTGACTACCTGAGAGACCCCGCTCGGATTCCTCTCGCTGCCCCAAGGGCCGCTCCGCCCGCCATCCCACGAGCTGCCGAGTTCGACGACCCGGTCGACGACCCGATTGAAGAGCCATGCAATGCGATCGTGGTTAGAGATCCTCTCCAGGACTCGAACCCATGTCCGAACAATCCGATGGCGGCACTCATCGCCTTCTTGGAAGCCTTGGAGACTCGGCAAGTGGCAATCCCACCGGACGGAAAGCCATACCCAGCATGGGTGGATGACATGTCGGCACATCCGGGATTCGGGAACCCCACTTTCGCCCCCTTCAACGGGACTGGAGATCTGCCACAGCATTTGGTCCATTTCAACTCGAGGTGCGGGCCTATGTTGGGAACTCCGGCGCAGCAGGAGGCCGCTAAGCTTCGCTGCTTTGTCCAGACACTGGAAGGGTCAGCATTTGTCTGGTACAGCCAGCTCCCCGTTGGGTCGATAACTAGGTGGGAGGACGTTCGTAGATAGTTCCTCTACCAGTTCAGTTCCACGACCCGGAAGACAAGTATCGCAGACCTCTTCAAGTGCAAGCAAAGGCCTGATGAGCGAGCCGCGGATTTCATCGCCCGATGGAAGGGTCTCATGTATTCCCTTGACATGCCATTGACTCAGGAGCAGTTGCTGACAATGTGCGTCGGGAACGTCAAGACCGAGCTGGTCCCTTCCTTGATCACTCAGAATTACCCCGGAGGGTTCAGGGACTTCTCAGACAAAGCTCAACGTCTTGAGGAAGCCCTACAACAGGCCAGTCAGGCACACCCGCTGCCTCCTATGATCCATGCAAGGAGAGTCAGCAGAGCTGAGCCCGCTGTTGTTGCCCAGGTAGAGGCCCTCAGGCAGTTGGAGTTGCTGCCGGTGAGGCCAGCTCCATAGCCTCACAGGAATCCGCCTCCACGGGCTCAGTTCCCAGACCAGCAGCGGCAGCCCCAGAACCGGCCGGCCCCTCCGCGTAATGTACCGCCACAACCCAGGCGAGATAATCGGGGTCCAACTCCTCGGTATGCCCCTCCATCCCCTCGTCAAGACCACGCTCACAGGGCCCCGCGATACCTGACTTACTCATTTCACGAGGATCAGGTCCCCGGTTATTTCCGGAGCGCCTTGGAGCAGCGGATTGTGCGACTGCCTGAGTGTTGGAGGCCAGAGGAGGCACATCTCACGGATAACCCCCGCTACTGCCCTTACCATCGGGCCCTGGGACACACCATCCGGCGGTGCTACGTGTTTAAGGACTGGCTCCAAGACCAGATTAACAACAATGTAATCAGGTTGGGCCCAGCTCCAGCACAAGTGGCGGGTGTGTTCGTGGGATCAGATGACGATAGTGGCGACAAGGACGAATGGCAGCTGGTCTCCGACCGCGGATCCCAGAAGTATAATAACTGGATGGACCGCAAGACGATCTTTCGCGCCCATGGAATCATCCGTCCGCGCTTGAATCAGCCTGAGCCCCCAGAATCTGCGGGTGCTTCTTCGGCATCGTCATCCCAGCCTGCCTCTTCCGAGAAGAGAAAATGGCGGCGGCGCAAGAAGGAAGAGCGCGCCCCGCCAGTTCCACCACTATCCAGCACTCTCGGCGATTTCATGCCTCCGGAGATGGGGGTCCCTCCTCGGATCCACCCGGTGATGAATGATTCGTCTGATGACAGTGTTGGGTATGCTTCGGTTAATACCGTCGAGCTGGTAAATCCCTTTTTGGTTTCCGATGTTGAAGAACACCAGGTGGACCTCCCTAGTGTCCCCAGTCATCGCCACCGTCGGAGGAACCGCAACAACAGGAGTCGCTGGGGCACGGCAGTTGGTACCTCCATCCAGGCCGTGCATGCCACTGAGACTAGGCAGCGGGCTCAAAACCGAGCTCAGCGCGCGCAGCCCCCCCATCCGGGGATGACGGATTCGCCTCCGCCACCGTTTGTGGTGTGGGACCAGGAAGAACCGCCTCAGCCGCGCCGCGACCAGCTCCGTCCTGCCACGAGTCCATCCCAGCCTCCTGGCCCCAGTACGGTGACCACTTCTCGGGCTACAACCAGTGAACAGCGAGATGTGCCAAGCACCAGTCGGCCGCCGGTCCAACCGGCGAGGCCCGTCATGCCTCCAACCGCAGAGCAACCTCCTGCAACCAGGGGATCGCGCTTGGCAAGAAAGTATGATGTCCTGAAGCACTTGGCCGACATCCCAGCAAGGATCTCCATCCTTGAGGCTCTGCGCCTGTCACCTGAGATGCGCGAGGCGCTCACTGAAGCCCTGAAAAGCCCCCTCCAGTTTGAGACGGAGGTCGCGGCTGTAGAGGCCTGTCACGCCGAAGCGATTGAGAACGCCAAATGTCAGGCAGTCATCTCGTTCTTTGGTAAGGATGAAGACCATCCTATACAGGGGCACATTCGTCCGCTGTATGTCACTGGCTAGTTCAATGGCCTTGAAGTCCGGCGCTGTCTTGTCGACACGGGGTCTGGGATTAACCTGATTCCAACTCGGACACTCCGGAGATTGGGGTTGTCTGAGGATGACTTGATCCCCTCCGACCTCAGGATCCAGGGGTACGACCTCACCGAGCAAACTCCGGTCGGCAAGATACGTTTGAATACCCAGTTCGGTGACCTGGTTGCCAACACCGAATTCATGGTAGTCTCTCAGGACACTGCGTATAACGCATTGATGGGCAGGTCATGGCTCCACCTTTATGCGGCGGTTCCCTCATCATACCACCAATGCCTTAAATACTCCCTTAATGGTCGAGTAGGTGTGCTTCAGGGAGATGCCTCTCCTTTTGCCTCATGTGAAGCCCACTATCTAGATGCGGACTATTACAAGAGCAAGGATAAGAAGATCCTGACGGGTGAGGTTGAGCCTGTCGCTGTTGCAAGTGATCCCTGGGCAAGTTTGGATGACGCTTACGTCCTCCCAATCCATCGGTTGGACGTAGCCATGGTCTCGACGGTCTGTGAGTCTCCTGATGAGATGATCGCGACCACCCATGCCAGCACCAGCGGCCCAGCAGGATCTGGTAGCCCCAATGCAGTTTCCAACGCAGTCTCTCCCGTGGACAATCCCTCCCTGAGTGGAGAGGACGTGGAAGATGCACCCCCAGCCTTTGAGGAGGGCGTCTCTGCCACGGTCGATGAGTTAGTACAGGTGAACCTTGGAACTGAGGCAGATCCAAGACCCACATTGGTCAGTGCCGCCATGCCCTCTGAGGAGTGGCAGCAGTACGTGGACTTCCTCAGACAGCACCGTGATGTGTTCGCTTGGGGCTATGACGAGATTCTGGGGCTAGATCCTCAGGTAGTCGTCCACCGCCTTGGTCTCCCGGCGAACCATCGCGGGTTCCAGCAGCCTCCCAGGAAGATGCACCCATTCCACGGTTCCATGGTTGAGGCCGAATTTGACAAGCTTATCAAAGCCAACTTCGTGAGGGAAGTTCAGTACCCCAGATGGCTGGCCAACATTGTGCCGGTCAGGAAGAAGAACGGGCAGATCAGAGTCTGTATCGACTTCCGCGATCTCAACCGCCACTGTCCGAAGGATGATTTTCCCCTTCCGGTGACAGAGCTGTTGATTGATGCCATGGCAGGGTTCCAAGCCCTCTCCTTCATGGATGGATACTCCGGATACAACCAAATCCGGATGGCCCCTGAGGATGAGGAGTTCACTGCCTTCAGGGCCCCCCAAGGTATCTTTTGTTACCAGGTCATGCCCTTCGGCCTGAAGAATGCAGGTGCCACCTATCAACGGGCGATGCACCGCATATTCAATCCAATCCTCGGCACACTGGTGGAATGCTACGTCGACGACTTGGTGGTCAAATCACGCCAGCGTCAGGACCATCTCAAAGATCTTGAGAAAGTGTTCGGCTTCCTCCGGTCTCGCCGCCTGAAGATGAACCCGTTGAAGTGTGCCTTCGGGGTCACCTCCGGGAAGTTTCTTGGCTTTGTGGTAAGATACCGGGGTATTGAGATCGACCCAGAGAAGATCAGGGCGATTAGCCAGATGCCTCCCCCAGGTAACATTCGGGAACTGAAAGGGTTCCAAGGCCACTTAGCCTATATACGCCGATTCATCGCGAATCTGGCCGGCAAGTGTAAGCCCTTTTCTTGGCTCATGAAGAAAGGTGCCACCTATGTATGGGATAAGGAGTGTCAGACCGCTTTCGAGGAAATCAAGCAGTACCTGCTTCAACCTCCGGTTCTGATGCCGCCTGTATCTGGGAAGCCGCTGGTCCTTTATGTGACTGCCCTGGAACGGTCCCTTGGTGCCCTTCTCGCCCAGAAGAACAATGAGGGAACAGAGAATAGGCTTTATTACCTCAGTCGCATGCTCCTCGATGCGGAAGTTAGGTATTCCCCCATCGAGAAGAGCTACCTAGCGCTCGTATTTGCCGTACAGAAATTACGGCACTACTTGCAGCACCACGAGGTACAGTTGGTTTCTCGGGTAGACCTGTTGAAATATATCATGAGCCGGCCTATGTTGACTGGCCGTCTAGCGCGGTGGGCTGTGATTCTCCAGCAGTTTGAAATCAGGTATGTGTCTCAGAAGGCCATCAAAGGGAAAGAATTGGCGGACTTTCTGGCTGCTCACCCAACCTCTGCGGATCAGCCACTGGATCTAGGCTTTCCTGATGAGGCCGTTCTCTCGGTCAATCGTGCCAATCCATGCTGGCAGATGCACTTTGACGGTGCCTCCTGGAGCCCCACCGGTAGAAGACTCGATAATCCTACGCTCAACAGAGTGGGCTTGGGTATCGTCTTCATTACCCCGGAGTAAGCCGTGCTGCCATACTCTTTCCTGTTGTCAGAGGGCTGTACCAACAATGAGGCGGAATACCATGCCCTCATCACTGGCCTCGAGTTAGCTCTCGAGATCGACGTGCCCCATCTGTGTGTGAAAGGGGACTCTGATCTGGTCGTTAAGAAGATCAATGGAGACTATGTTGTCAGGAAGCCGGAACTTGTGACATTGCTGGAGTGCACCCTCCTCCTGATGGCCCAGTTCCCTTCTCGGACAGAAATTGTCCATATTCCCCGGTCATAGAACGGTCGAGCAGATGCTTTGGCCAGCCTTGCTGCGTCACTCGCAGAGCCTGAACAGGACAATCTAATCATCCGCGTGACGCACCGCAGGCTCATCGCTCCCGTTATCCCGGAGGGAGATCGCGGCCCATCGGTAAGTAATCTCACCACGGTTTCCCCTGTGCCTGGAGCCCCGAGTACCACAGATATGGCAGTCGAACCAGCCCCTGATTGGAGGACGCCTTTGGTTGAGTACCTCCAACATGGCATTCTCCCGTCGGATCGGGCCGAGCGCGAGCGAGTTCGACGCCGCGCATCGCAGTTTGTCCTACAGAGCAGTCCCGACCTGGAGAAGATCCTCTAGAGACGCGGATTTGATGGTGTTCTCCTCCGTTGCCTTCAGAAAGTTGAGATCCCACGAGTCATGCAAGAGGTTCATGCTGGTTCATGTGGTGCCCACCAGACTGGGCCGAAGCTGTCCCACCAGATTCGGAGGTTGGGATACTTCTGGCCCTCCATGATCCATGACTGCATCGAGTATGCCAGGAAGTGCCATGCGTGCCAGGTTCATGCGAACTTTGTGCATCGGCCGTCGGAGCCTCTCCATACCACCAGGTATTCTTGGCCCTTTGCAGTATGGGGGCTGGACGTTGTGGGACCTTACCCGCCGGCGACGGCTCGCCAGTGCCAGTTCATTCTAACCGCCACGGACTTCTTCTCCAAATGGGCAGAGGCGATTCCGCTCAGAGAGGTCAAATCCTGTTCTATCGCTGGCTTCATGACCTCCAACATCATTTATCGATTTGGAGTGCCTCACGCTATCCTCACGGATAACGGAGCCAATTTCCGAGCATCCGAGTTGAAGAAGTTGTACGCCAAGTACAACATTCGCTCGAACCATACATCTCGCTATCATGCACAGGCAAATGGACAGATTTAGGCGTTTAACAAAACCCTCTCTAACATTCTTCAAAAGATGGTTGGTCAGAACAAGAAGAGTTGGCTGGACAAGCTCCCCAATGCCCTCTGGGCTTATCGGACGACGACTCGCAATTCCACCCAGATGACCCCTTATTCCCTGGTGTATGGAGATGAGGATGTCCTGCCCATCGAGATCCAGTTACCGTCCTTGCGCACTGCGGTCTATGACCAGCAAGCGCCGGACAGAGCTGCTGAAGCCCGTCTAGTCGAGTTGGAAGCACTGTATGAGAATAGGCTTCGCGCTTTGCACAACTTGGAGAGGCATCAAAGCATAATGGATTGAGCTTTCAATAAGAAGGTTCGCCTCCGCTCCTTCCTGTAGGGTGACCTAGTACTGGCCCTAAGAGCACCAATGATCCCCGGCAGGAAGCCGCCCAAGTTGGAGCCCAAGTGGGAGGGACCTTTTGTCGTCCACAAGGTCTATCCCAATGGCGCGTACTCCCTAGCAACTATGGATGGTGAGCGTGTCACTCCTCCCACCAACGCTAGGTTCCTCAAGCAGTACTTTGCCTGAGTGTCCATTTGTCCCGCATGACGTTAAACTGCACTTCGTCCGGCATGACGTTAAACTGCACTCCGTCCCACATGACGTTAAACTGCACTTCGTCCCGCATGACGTTAAACTGCACTTCGTCCCGCATGACGTTAAACTGCACTCCGTCCCGCATGACGTTAAACTGCACTTCATCCCGCATGACGTTAAACTGCACTTCGTCCCGCATGACGTTAAACTGCACTTCGTCCCACATGACGTTAAACTGCACTTCGTCCCACATGACGTTAAACTGCATTTCGGCCCGCATGACGTTAAACTTCACTTCGTCCCGCATGACGTTAAACTACACTTTGTCCCGCAAGACGTTAAACTGCCTCTCAAGAACTACGTATGTCTTGATTCCCATCCTTATGGGATACGTAGGACCGCCTGGATGCTTGTGTTCCAGGTCCAGCCCCGTCTCTTGGTTGATCACGGGGATCTGCCGTCCTTTGGTTGCTCTCAAGGTGAGTCCTCCTACCCTTTCTGGTGATCTGTTAGCATGTTTTGGGGTACTCTGGTCTATGACATGTAGTGTCAGATTCAATCCCGACAAGTCCTGTGTTACTTGTCGGGCCTCACGCTTCCTCTTGTTTGGGCCTTCCTGGGCAGCAAATCGATATGAATCTTGCGCTTGAGCGGTTGATGCTCGTTTGTTTGCCTCATCCTAGGATGACGCGATCGGATGTTGTGTGGCGAATAGGGTCAGCAACATCCTTGATCGCCATGTCAACTCTTTCAAGCTCTGAACATTGGTTGCGCAGTCCTTGTCACACTCCGCCTCAGTGCGTTGTAGTGGGAACTCGACACTCTCTCTTCATACTGACCCTCAGTACGCCTCTACACGTTAGGCAGGCCAACCAGGGTAATGGTGCCATTCGAGGCTCCCACGATATGAGAACCAATGATATATGTTAATGTCCTCCCTAAGGGCCATGTGTAGCTAGACCCTCGTCCCCATGAGGAGGAAGGAGTCACCCGAACAATCGCGTTCTGGGACCAGCATGGCTGGAGGCTAGCATCTCTGCCCCTCGGTTGATAGACATATGCAGGCCCCTATCCCAGGATCCTTCTCCTGGAATTGTGCATGACCGCAGGGCTGGGATGTGTCCCCACCTCCGCTGGGTCTGCCGTATTGCAATAAGCGGATTCTTCCATGTTCCGAGCCGCACGACCTTAAACTGTGTTGCTTGGTCTGAGCCACATGACCTTAAACTATGTTGCCTGGTCTTATCACACGACCGTAAACTGTGATCGTCTTGGCCGCCTGACAAGAAACGACACTGCATTGTGATGTTCTCCTTAGGGGACACTCACGTTGGGCGCTGGTTAATAACCACGCCATTTATCAATGCCTTTCATGGCTTGATTATTGTGGCGACGCCAGGTATTTCTTAATCACAGGCATGTCGCTGCACAAAGAAAAACCATCCACCTTTAAGGACAAACAAGAAATATCAAATACCACTCCTTTTGGGTGCGAGGGCCAGACCCGCACCCCTCCCCGCGCTGGTGCCCGATTGTGTTGCGTCGTGCTTCAAGAACTACGTATGGCTTGATTCCCATCCTTATGGGATACGTAGGAACACCCGGATGTTTGAAACTTCGGGTCCATCCCCCCACCTCTTAAAGATTCCCCCTTCTCTTGTAAATCCGCCGCCTTCGGGTCACCCTCAAGGCGTGTCCCTTGACCCCTTGCAGTGGTCCACCGGTGTCAAGAGCACTCTGGTCTATTGCCAGGAGGGTCAGGTTCAGCTTGGTCAGGTTCCTTCCACTTTTCAGGCTTCATGCTCCCCTTCATTCGGACCCATCACCTACGCCCTGGGTGGAACCCCTCGTGAGCGGTCTGGATGCAATGCCTCAGTGCTCTCCCACCGATCTGGGCTGGTGCCCCCAAGGGCCTTGGGCAACAAATCGATATGAATCCTGCGCTTGAGCGGTTGATGCTCGTTTGCTGCCTCATTCCATCAACAGTCAGTGCGATATTGATGCTGCTTTTCCGCCACGGTCGGCAGTACTCCCATATCATTACGCCGGTGCCCCCAGTCCTTGAGTGAATGGCCGCATGATTCACATTACATTTTCCACCTCCCATTCTGACCAGGCGAAATCTCGGCACTCTTGACACTATCCCTCAGTGCATCTTCGCATATCCAGGAGATAGGACCACGATGTGGCGTACTTTGAGGTTCTTATGGTCCGAGCTCTAAGACCTTAAACTAAGATCTGCCCCTATGGTCCGAGCTCTACGACCTTAAACTAAGATCTCCCTAATCAGGGTTCTACGTCCCGCATGACGTTAAAACTGCACTCTCAGAACTACGTCTGGCTTGATCTCCAGCCTGATGGAGTACGTAGGAACGCCCGGGCATCTCAACTCGGGTCCAGCCTCAGGGATCGCTGAGTCCCGCCCCTCCTCGCCGCCGGCCGTCTGGCCTGGCTTCTGGTAGAGTGGTGTGGTTGTGATATTCTCCCTGATTCAGCTCGGGATTCCCCATTGCAATGATGGGAAGCGACAGTTTCCTCGTCAAAGAGGTTCTGTCTGAGAATTGGGGTGATTCCCGGCCAGATTGGTGCATCCTCCAAATACGCTTTCCCCACAGCGGCGCAATTTTGGGAGTGTTAGATTCTATCCGAACAAATCATCACTTCGCCCCACGCCTCGCATGCTCTTTTGATCCGGATTTCCACCCTTGTGTCTGAAGGAACCTCCAAAGCGGTATTGATGATGACATGTGATCCGCCTCCTGCAATATGAATGATGACCTTCGGTCCGTCTATTGCAGTAGTATGGTCGATTGATCCATTGTCCGCTTGCCATCTTGGGCATTTCCTGGAAGACTGACCGTCGTGGATTTCTGAATTCGGGACACGCGATTCACCCTTTTTCATTTACCTATGTTCGGATAAAATCTTAACGCCCCTAGCGTTGTCCCGCTCGTGTGTCGGAACAAGTTGGGGGGATGGTACATTGATTAGGTCTGAGGTCTCCTTTCCTAGGAATGACCTCCCTCTTTTCCTTAGAAATCCAGGCCCAATTGTGGATGCCTGAAGCTTGGTTAACGCTCCCGCAAGACAATGAATTGTGGTTGAGCACGTTAAGCCAAAAGATGCAGATAAACATGTTGATTCATACAAATGGATCAAAGTATTGAGTAGCGGAAGAAAAATGTTCTGGGAATGGAAAAAACAAAGCCCCTAGGGATTAGCGTGCTGAATGGATCTTTCTAATGCCGCTACCCTTTGGCTGGCGGCCTCCAGAACTGCTTCTCGCTCTCTGCATGCCCTCTCTTCGTCGGCGGTCGCAGCGCGCAGCTCGCCGATCTTGGCTTGTGCGCGCTCCCGCTCGACTTGAAGTGTGACCATCTGGTGGCCCTCCTCCGTCAGCTGTGCCTGGGCTTCATCCAGCTGGTCCGTCAATTGCTCCACAAGCTCAGTGCGCGCTGCGACAAAGGCATCCTTCTCTGCCTCCTGCCCTTCGAGGCGCCAGACTTCCTGCTCCGCCACGAGGAGCGCCCGCGTGTTCTCCGACATGTCCCGACATTGTGAGATGTCGGCACGCCGGCGGCTCTCGCACATCTTTTTTGCCATGAAATCACGGACCGTCAGATGAAGGCGTCGAGCATCAGCTCCCCCGGCACATAGGAAGCGCAGCCAGGTTTGAAGCGACCCCATGCGCCCCAGCCACTCCGATAGGGGTCGCTTGATGAAGCGCTGGATGCACTTCCACCCCCTGTGGCGCGTTATCCGGCTCTCCTCGACCGCCTCCGAGTCTGAGTCGTCCATCTCCTCGGGGTCGGCAGGCCGGTAGGCAGGGAAGGCAGCCAGCAGGTCTGTTGCAGGGTCCGCCCCTGGGATGTCCTCACAAGGGATAGGTTCCCCAACATCTGGGCGACCTTCTTCTCTCGCCCCAGCGGCGTTGACACCCCTCGTCAGCCCCCGATCTCTCTCCGATGGCAGCACCGCCGGCGTCTGTTGCCCCCTGATCAGCAGTTGGTGGGGCTGGCTCGGTGTGAGAAGTCTGTTCCGGCGAAGGCGGCATGTCTGCCACTGGTCCACTCGTGGATGGCCCGGGTTCGACAGCCCGACGAGCCTCCAGTATTGAGATCACTGCGCAAGGCATGCCGTGGTTAGTCACGGATCGTCAATGACAATCACCAACAGTAAAGTAAGAAGACTTACGGGAATCCAGAGCGTCACCTTCTGCTGTCCCGGCCGCCGC
Organism: Viscum album; assembly: GCA_963277665.1. Taxonomy (NCBI): domain Eukaryota; kingdom Viridiplantae; phylum Streptophyta; class Magnoliopsida; order Santalales; family Viscaceae; genus Viscum; species Viscum album. Next base: position 1,409,815,171 of record OY728134.1, read on the forward strand.
AGGAGCAATTGCAGCAGGGGACCCCTCAGCGCTTGTCAATTCAATGATGGGTGTCTGGCTCCCGCCCTGTCCTGCTGGCGCCTCTCCTACTCCTACTGAGGATGCCTGACCAACATCCGTGCACTCCTGAGGAAGACGAAGAAATGGGTTAGAAGCTGCATAAGAGAATGGACGAAGCATGTTGAGTAGGGATAGAACCGGACCTCGAGGAGCTTGGTGATATCGATATTGTCAGAGCCGGCCACCTCGCCGCTCTCCCGCGAGCTCCCCGGATGGGACCTTCCCTCAAAGCCTTCATCCTCCCCCATCTCCTCCTCTTCCTCGGATTCATCGTTACTATCATCTTCCTTCGGCGGAATCTGTTCTGAAGCAGGCTCTAGACAGAGCATCACCTTCACCAGAAGGGATGGCTCCGCACGCTGACCACGTTGGCGCGCGTACTCGTAAATGGCCGTCAGATATGCATACCGCCGGTGGAAGTTCACCCTGTCGGTGACCTGAAGGCGCCCGACCTCTGGAAGATGGATTCCTTCTCTGGTTATCTTCTGCCAGATGGTTTCGGTCCCCAGCGACTGCCGCAGGGTCATCCAGGCCGACCACAGCGCTGGGAAGACTGCATCGTGGGAGGGTTCGAGCAGACGCCTTATCTGCTTCCCGGGTCGCTCCCCGACCACCGCATGTGCCCCCTCTCTGGGCGCTGAAGCCGTGGCGACAGTCTGCGATGTGCCCGCCGCCAAAGTCCCTGCCCGCGCCGGCTCCGCTGCTTGGCGCGCCTCCGTTCTCCCCCACGTAACGGCGCCTCGCCTCCTTCCTTGACGCCCGGTCTCCGCACGGGTGACCTCGAGCTGCCGAACTGGCTTCCGTAGAAGCCCCTCGGGGTACGCGATGGCCCAGTGTTTGGCGTACTCGGTTGCCAAGCCTGCGTCGACCCCGGTAGGAGGGAGAGTGATGACATCGCCAGAGCCGAAAGTGGCGAACATTAGCCACATCTGGCGAAGGACGCAAGGGTTCGTCTCCTCCCGGACAGCAGCGAATACCCTCTTCGGCATCCGTTGAAGGCACCCGAACTGCCTGGAAAACCGGGTTGGCACGTAGGGCTCGCAGATCACC